>OU343221.1:133894630-134042387 GCA_910596185.1 Chrysanthemum makinoi
TTTGCCCTCCAAGGCAAAGGGTTGGAGCTTCATAATACATTTTTCTTTGTCTCTCTAGGGTTCCCATTCTCTCTCACTTTCTCTCTCTAAACTCTTAACCTAGTAGCCGCACCTCTTGTTTGACAAACCAAGATCTTACAATAAAAGAAACAACCGGGATATGACAACATGCAAGTACACGGATGATTTGAAATGGTTAAGTATTTATTTTCTCCCCCTCAACACTTGATCGGAAAAATATTGAATTTTGAAAGATTGGAGTGTTGATGGAAGAAATGTACTTGCCTTGTTGAAAGAAAAATAGATAGAAGAATATTTTTGTATTTTTATCAGGTTTTATATTTTTGTATTTTGTTTTTGAGAAAAATGTTTACAAAAGAGATTTTGGTGTTTGACAGGTTTTTAATACTGTTTTAGGAGGTCATCCAATTCCTCTTGAGTCAAACACCTCATACCAATCCGGTGGACCAACTCATGAAACCTAGCGGGAGGCAAGGCTTTGGTGAGAAGATCTGCCAATTGGTATTCTGTACCCACGAAGTATAATTGTGACAACTCGTATTTTCAGGTCTTATTTCAAAACATTACTCATGCTTCATCATTTATCATTTATCGTAAACTAGGTTTACGAGCATCAAATTCACGTAACCGTAATGGTTTAGCTGTGAATTCATGAACATATCATCATGGACATTTCATATAGACTAGGTTTAGTCTACATTTCATTAGCATCATCATCATCATATTAGTTCATGCATGGATTTGCATTTTACCTTAAACGTTTATTTTCCTATTAAATAAACGCTATCGCGTAAACACTTATTTTGAACATTTGATCCGACACTTCCAAAAATATTCATAATATATTTTTATACTCATTTTAGGACTTTAAAAATTATATTATTAATTTACCCGATGTTTTCAATTTATTTCGTATATAAATTGTTATATTTATATAATTACGACGGTTTTCTTAAAAACTACACGATAATTATTATTTCACTCAACTCATGCAAGAAATGTATTTTTATAATTTTTATGACCTCAATATATTTTATCTTGACCCGTTAAAATTTATTTTTATCTAACGCTACCCTAAATACTCAATTGTGTACACAACTTACCACAAGTCTTCAATTTACTTACATATATCTACACTTATAGATAATTAAAAAAAAAGTATGAAATGATGACTAAACCCCCCTTGGCCGACTTAAGGGGGGGGGGGGGGGTTGAGTCATGTTTATTGCCTAAATATCTACTACATGTATATCTTTACAAACACACACACAAACATATCTCAAGGTGTAAACAAAAGACCAATTCTCTTCCTTTCTTCTTCACAAAACCGGCCACACCAAGGGACCAAGAAGAATTCATCCAAAAATTTTCTAGACAAGATTTGTATACTCTAGTCTCACTCTTTATTAAGGTTTTGCAATAAAAACCTAGGGTGTTAGGATAAACCTTTGCTCATTAACCTCATCAAGTAACTAGTAAGCATCCATACTCATCATCATATTTCATATTCATTGTTATATTCATTTCATCATATTTGAGAAAACATGCAAGTCTCATGGATGTTTATACCACTTTTTACATGTTTTTAAGAGATATATATATTGGTCATCCTATAATTACTCCTTGTTATAAATCACACTTGGTGATGTCTAGGAACCCATGACACTCTAAGAAGGTGTATGGTAGGATTAGAATAGCTTCGGAGTTGTTTTGAATGGGTTAGAATAGGTTTGGCGCGAGAAAATCTCATTTCGACAAGTTTGCAAAAAGGGTCTGTCCATACTTTTGAATTCTGGAATTTTAGACAGTAAGAAAGATATTTTGGGCTAGATATTTGGAAAATATACTTTAAAACGAAAATGTGGCCGCTTGAACGGGTTAAAACGGAGCTATAACGAAGAAGTTATGAATTTTTGAAGTTTGACGACGAAAACTATTTATTCCAGAAAATTCAGCATGCTGTCTCGACTTTTTACGAGTCAAAAATGAGTCTTAAGCATTGTTAAATGTGTCGAATTATCAAAAATATATTATTATATGTTATCACGATTCCGTGGATATAAAGAACGTAGAAAACGGACTTTTAACGACAAAGTTATTCACATTTTAAAAAGTTGCCGTAACTTTATTCTATTAGCAAAATTAATATATTTTCTATTAAACAAATATAACGGCCAACAAGGACCATGTTGAGGGTCGTTTTTAACAATGACGGAGTACTTTTTATAAAGTGATGTCTTTTAGTAAAAGTAAGTTCGCCAAGCATATTTTCCAAAATGTCAAACCATTTGTCAAGCGGAGTTGTAACGAGTAAGTTACGGTCACTTAAACTTTGCCGAAAACCATACTTTACCTATATTTTTCGCTTGATCGAGACCTCTAGGACGAAAACTTAAACACTAAAACTTTGAGATAATGGTACAAGCTTCCCAAAACCGTTGAGTTCGTTTCCTAACACTCGACGTGCATCATTTTACGACTAGCTTTTCGAGGCCGTTTAGTCACTTTCATGAAATATTTCAACAACATTATTTTACGACGAAAAGTTATAATTTCTTAGTAAATCACTAAATGATTATCGTCGGATATCATTTCAACGTAAATACATTTGGAGTAATTTAAAAATGGTCAAGACGTTAAAAGATTATTTCTAGGCGAGAAATATTATTTTCAAAAAAAGTCATAAGTGGGATAGATATCATCCGAATTGCATGCATAACATTACATCATGACTTATTACATATCATATCATTCATAATAGGTCATGTTTAGAGATTCACGTTACATTTCGGTGTATCCACTTTTGTCATTATAATCATTGCAACAGGTGAGTTTCGTAGCCCATTCTTTTATATGTTTTGAACTATTTTGGGGGAGATACATGCTTAACTATTTTTCACAAGTACTTTAGATTTTTAAGGATAACTTCTATCATAATCACCATTGTTTCAAAACCGAATGTTGTACTATATTAATTGTTCTTGTTTGAGTGGTATAGTTCTACGTCGATAAAGTTCTAAATCAGCTGACTACTGAAACATTGAGTCATGTACTATTGATTATGTGCTATAGTTCTACGTCGTATAATGTTCTAAATCAGTTGACTACTGATACAGTAAGTCATGTGCTATTGATTATGTGTTATTATTCTATGTCGAGTTAGGTACTATTGTGAATTCATTTGACATCATGTGCTTGAACATAAACTATACATATTTTGGCAATGAGTTGTCAACACACAGGTTGCAAGTTTTGTATGGGCGGAACTTGGAACTGAGTGGATTTACAATGCCTTTGCTGCATAAACGATTTTGAAAGGCTTTACATTTCAACTCAAACTCTATGAACTCACTCAACCTTTGTGTTGACACTTTTTAGCATGTTTTATCTCAGGTATCTAAGGCATTCACTTCATGGCATGCATGTGGACTTATCATAGAGTCGTGGTGACGACGCGTCACACATGGGATTTATGCATTTTAAAGCATCGTTTGGCTTGTAACAAACTTATTTCCGCACAAGTTAATTTCATTTGGGACCTATCTTTGTAAACTCTAATTATTTTATTAAATCAAACGATGTATTTTCCAAACGACACTTTAGGTCGTTCAATATATCTGAAACTATGATGCTATGACAGTCAATCCCCAGGAATTCCATTCATTGCAAAACAATAATTTGGGGTGTGACAGATTGGCATCAGAGCTTCATTATAGAGAACTAGGTTGCATCATTGACCCTAGACTATAACTACATCATTATAGCATCTTATCATTTCATCATAAGTGCATGTTCACTTTACATGCGGTTTATACGTACATTTTTGAGTTATTTACTTTCATTTCAAATCGATTGTCACATAGATGCCTTTAAATACCCATCCCATTATTATTTCCTCCTACTCCAACGTGGAGAATGCCTTGTCATTCCCTATCACAATTTTTATATCAACTGATTCATCACCGATAACGTCGAATGCCGAGATAAACCTTTAAGTAGGGCGAAGTCGCTCTTACTCCTTTGTTTCACCACTAACATGTCGAGTTACACGTTATTCACACATTAAGTCACTAGACCATCATACATTTGAAGCACTTACGACACCTCATAACCCATCTTTTGGGAACCCGTCGATTATTTTGAAAAGTAACCTCAAACTTATCACCTCACATCACATCTCTTTAGAGCGCTTATTCTTAACATAGGACTTTGCTATGTCTCACCTTTCCTCTTATTTTGAAGAGTTATGGCACCGAAGAAAGCTGCACAGAAATGACACCACTGCTATCCAAAGGTATATAGAGGATAGCATAGCCGAGGCACTAAGGAAAGAACGAGCAACGGTAGCTGCTGCTGTTGAGGCCATGGCTGCTGCTGAAGTTGCTAGACTTGCTACTGCCACGGGAGCTGCAGGAGGGTCTGGAGTTCGAAATTGTACATACAAGGACTTTAAGAACTGTGATCCTACAAAGTTCAAAGGCACAGAAGGAGCCACTGCTATGGTTCGATGGTTTGAGAAGATGGAGTCTGTATTTCTTTTATGCAATTGCCCAGATGACTACAAGGTAAAGTTTGCCACTGGTACACTCTTAGATGGTGCAATGTCATGGTGGAATTCGTATGCTGTTCCTATTGGTATCGAAAACGCTTACAAGCTCACGAGGGGCGAATTCAAGAATCTGGTAACTAAGAAGTATTGTCCATGCACGGAGGTGAAGAAATTAGAAACGGAATTTTATGAGTTAGTGACTGTTGGTTATGACATCGAGACCTACATCAGGAGGTTTCAAGAATTGGCTGCACTATGTCCATCAATGGTTTCGGACAATGAGAAACTACTGGAAAATTTCATTGGAGGACTTCCACAATGTATTCAAGGAGATGTAACTTCTTCCGATCCACAAAAAATTGAAGAAACTATCAGGATAACTCAAAAACTCATGGCTCAAGTTGTGAAGGGGGAAAACATTACCAACAATAACAATAACAACAACAACAACAACAACAACGACGATAACCAAATTAACAACAACAAAAGGAAATGGGAAAATGACCAAGGAGGTTATAATAACGACAACCAAAACCATAACACTAACCATCACCAACAACTGAATAGAAGACAAGAAGTCGCCAGGGTCTATTTTGTTGCACCAACCAAGGGAAGAGCTTATACTGGAAACTTACCATGATGCCATCAATGCACGCTACATCATAATGGTCCATGTGGTATATGCTTTAGCTGTCACAAAGTAGGACACCTTGCTAAAGACTGCAAGGGCAAGGCCATAGTTACATGTTACGGATGCGGGGAGCAAGGACACTATCGGAATCAATGTCCTCAAAACAAAGGTCAACAAGTTGAAGGTGCTCATGGGAATGCATACATGTTAGAAGGAGGAGAAGCTCGTCATGGTCTCAACAATGCGGAAGACTGAAGAAGTTAGGAAACTAACAGTCTCATTTTTCCTTATGTACTATGTCATTCTAAGTTTATGTCTTTCATCGTATTCGGATCTTATGACTTAAGATGTACTACTTTTGATAAACCACTCGTTGTAAAATATTCTCATTAAGCGTACTTTCTTTTCCTTCTGATTCGTTATCACATGCAGGGTTTAGATCTCTGTAAACATCGAGAGTTATAACAACTAAACCGAACGTCACATTATCGTTCCTTAATTATACATAGTCTAGCTAACTATGTCTAATTCGGAGGGATATCGTTCCATAATTATACATAGCCTAGCTAACTATGTCTAATTCTGGAGGGATCATGTTATGTTGGGAGCAGCTATTTATAAGTCTTAGTGCAAGCAGGGTTTTCACATATTCATAAAAGTCAAAGTGTTATTCATGGGAGATTCATCCAATATTTTCTTTACAATGATGTTTTGTACGCTCTAAATCATCGATAACCGTAACGACATCTCTTCATGTCTTCTCTTCTCGTTATTCATCACAAACTCAAAAATTCGATAGACTAACACGAACTGAATTCAGGGACTGAATTCCTTTTTGGTTGGGCGAATGTGACAACTCGTATTTTCAGGTCTTATTTCAAAACATTACTCATGCTTCATCATTTATCATTTATCGTAAACTAGGTTTACGAGCATCAAATTCACGTAACCGTAATGGTTTAGCTGTGAATTCATGAACATATCATCATGGACATTTCATACAGACTAGGTTTAGTCTACATTTCATTAGCATCATCATCATCATATTAGTTCACGCATGTATTTGCATTTTACCTTAAACGTTTATTTTCCTATTAAATAAACGCTATCGCGTAAACATTTATTTTGAACATTTGATCCGACACTTCCAAAAATATTCATAATATATTTTTATACCCATTTTAGGACTTTAAAAATTATATTATTAATTTACCCGATGTTTTCAATTTATTTCGTATATAAATTGTTATATTTATATAATTACAACGGTTTTCTTAAAAACTACACGACAATTATTATTTCACTCAACTCATGCAAGAAATGTATTTTTATAATTTTTATGACCTCAATATATTTTATCTTGACCCGTTAAAATTTATTTTTATCTAACGCTACCCTAAATACTCAATTGTGTACACAACTTACCACAAGTCTTCAATTTACTTACATATATCTACACTTATACATAATTAAAAAAAAAGTATGAAATGATGACTAAACCCCCCTTGGCCGACTTAAGGGGGGGGGGGGGTGCGTCATGTTTATTGCCTAAATATCTACTACATGTATATCTTTACAAACACACACACACAAACATATCTCAAGGTGTAAACAAAAGACCAATTCTCTTCCTTTCTTCTTCACAAAACCGGCCACACCAAGGGACCAAGAAGAATTCATCCAAAAATTTTCTAGACAAGATTTTTATACTCTAGTCTCACTCTTTATTAAGGTTTTGCAATAAAAACCTAGGGTGTTAGGATAAACCTTTGCTCATTAACCTCATCAAGTAACTAGTAAGCATCCATACTCATCATCATATTTCATATTCATTGTTATATTCATTTCATCATATTTGAGAAAATATGCAAGTCTCATGGATGTTTATACCACTTTTTACATGTTTTTAAGAGTTATATATATATTGGTCATCCTATAATTACTCCTTGTTATAAATCACACTTGGTGATGTCTAGGAACCCATGACACCCTAAGAAGGTGTATGGTAGGATTAGAATAGCTTCGGAGTTGTTTTGAATGGGTTAGAATAGGTTTTGCGCGAGAAAAACTCATTTCGACAAGTTTGCAAAAAGGGTCTGTCCATATTTTTGAATTCTGGAATTTTCGACAGTAAGCAAAATATTTTGGGCTAGATATTTAGAAAATATACTTTAAAACGAAAACGTGGCCGCTTGAACGGGTTAAAACGGAGCTATAACGAAGAATTTATGAATTTTTGAAGTTTGACGACGAAAACTATTTATTCCCGAAAATTTAGCATGCTGTCTCGACTTTTACGAGTCAAAAATGAGTCTTAAGCGTTGTTAAATGTGTCGAATTATCAAAAATATATTAGTATATGTTATCACGATTCCGTGGATATAAAGAACGTAGAAAACGGACTTTTAACGACAAAGTTATTCACATTTTAAAAAGTTGCCGTAACTTTATTCTATTAGCAAAATTAATATATTTTCTATTAAACAAATATAACGGCCAACAAGGACCATGTTGAGGGTCGTTTTTAACAATGACGGAGTACTTTTTATAATGTGATGTCTTTTAGTAAAAGTAAGTTCGCCAAGCATATTTTCCAAAATGTCAAACCATTTGTCAAGCGGAGTTGTAACGAGTAAGTTACGGTCACTTAAACTTTGCCGAAAACCATACTTTACCTATATTTTTCTCCGTGATCGAGACCTCTAGGACGAAAACTTAAACACTAAAACTTTGAGATAATGGTACAAGCTTCCCAAAACCATTGAGTTCGTTTCCTAACACTCGACGTGCATCATTTTACGACTAGCTTTTCGAGGCCGTT
The DNA here is from genome assembly GCA_910596185.1 of Chrysanthemum makinoi. Classification (NCBI taxonomy): domain Eukaryota; kingdom Viridiplantae; phylum Streptophyta; class Magnoliopsida; order Asterales; family Asteraceae; genus Chrysanthemum; species Chrysanthemum makinoi. Next base: position 133,902,653 of record OU343221.1, read on the forward strand.
TAGTCACTTTCATGAAATATTTCAACAACATTATTTTACGACGAAAAGTTATAATTTCTTAGTAAATCACTAAATGATTATCGTCGGATATCATTTCAAAGTAAATACATTTGGAGTAATTTAAAAATGGTCAAGACGTTAAAAGATTATTTCTAGACGAGAAATATTATTTTCAAAAAAAGTCATAAGTGGTATAGATATCATCCGAATTGCATGCATAACATTACATCATGACTTATTACATATCATATCATTCATAATAGGTCAAGTTTAGAGATTCACGTTACATTTCGGTGTATCTACTTTTTTCATTATAATCATTGCAACAGGTGAGTTTCGTAGCCCCTTCTTTTATATGTTTTGAACTATTTTGGGGGAGATACATGCTTAACTATTTTTCACAAGTACTTTAGATTTTTAAGGATAACTTCTATCATAATCACCATTGTTTCAAAACCGAATGTTGTACTATATTAATTGTTCTTGTTTGAGTGGTATAGTTCTACGTCGTATAAAGTTCTAAATCGTTGACTAAAACATTGAGTCATGTACTATTGATTATGTGCTATAGTTCTACGTCGTATAATGTTCTAAATTAGTTGACTACTGATACAGCAAGTCATGTGCTATTGATTATGTGTTATTATTCTATGTCGAGTTAGGTACTATTGTGAATTCATTTGACATCATGTGCTTGAACATAAACTATACATATTTTGGCAATGAGTTGTAAACACACAGGTTGCAAGTTTTGTATGGGCGGAACTTGGAACTGAGTGGATTTACAATGCCTTTGCTGCATAAACGATTTTGAAAGGCTTTACATTTCAACTCAAACTCTATGAACTCACTCAACCTTTGTGTTGACACTTTTTAGCATGTTTTATCTCAGGTATCTAAGGCATTCACTTCATGGCATGCATGTGGACTTATCATAGAGTCGTGGTGACGACGCGTCACACATGGGATTTATGCATTTTAAAACATCGTTTGGCTTGTAACAAACTTATTTCCGCACAAGTTAATTTCATTTGGGACCTATCTTTGTAAACTCTGATTATTTTATTAAATCAAACGATGTATTTTCCAAACGACACTTTAGGTCGTTCAATATATCTGTAACTGTGATGCTATGACAGTCAATCCCCAGGAATTCCATTCTGCACGCAAAACAGGTAATTTGGGGTGTGATGATTGGCATCGAGCTTCAGATTATAGAGAACTAGGTTACATCATTGACCCTAGACTATAACTACATCATTATAGCATCTTATCATTTCATCATAAGTGCATGTTCACTTTACATGCGGTTTATACGTACATTTTTCGAGTTATTTACTTTCATTTCAAATCGATTGTCACATAGATGCCTTTAAATACCCATCCCATTATCATTTCCTCCTAATCCAACGTGGAGAATGCCTTGTCATTCCCTATCACAATTTTTATATCAGCTGATTCATCACCGATAACGTCGAATGCCAAGATAAAACTTTAAGTAGGGCGAAGTCGCTCTTACTCCTTTGTTTCACCACTAACATGTCGAGTTACACGTTATTCACACATTAAGTCACTAGACCATCATACATTTGAAGCACGTACGACACCTCATAACCCATCTTTTGGGAACCCGTCGATTATTTTGAAAAGTAACCTCAAACTTATCACCTCACATCACATCTCTTTAGAGCGCTTATTCTTAACATAGGACTTTGCTACGTCTCACCTTTCCTCTTATTTTGAAGAGTTATGGCACGAAGAAAGCTGCACTGAAATGACACCAGCTATTATCCAAAGGTATATAGAGGATAGTATAGCCGAGGCACTAAGGAAAGAACGAGCAACGGTAGCTGCTTTGTTGAGGCCATGGTGCTGCTGAAGTTGCTAGACTTGCTACTTGCCACGGAGCTGCAGGAGGGTCTGAGTTCAAATTGTACATACAAGGACTTTAAGAACTGTGATCCTACAAAGTTCAAAGGCACAGAATGAGCCACTGCTATGGTTCGATGGTTTGAGAAGATGGAGTCTGTGTTTCTTTTATGCAATTGCCCAGATGACTACAAGGTAAAGTTCGCCACTGGTACACTCTTAGATGGTGCAATGTCATGGTGGAATTAGTATGCTTTCCTATTGGTATCGAAAACGCTTACAAGCTCAATGCGTGGGCGAATTCAAGAATCTGGTAACTAAGAAGTATTGTCCACGCACAGAGGTGAAGAAATTAGAAACGGAATTTTATGAGTTAGTGACTGTTGGTTATGACATCGAGACCTACATCAGGAGGTTTCAAGAATTGGCTGCACTATGTCCATCAATGGTTTCGGACAATGAGAAACTACTGGAAAATTTCATTGGAGGACTTCCACAATGTATTCAAGGAGATGTAACTTCTTCCGATCCACAAACAATTGAAGAAACTATCAGGATAACTCAAAAACTCATGGCTCAAGTTGTGAAGGGGGAAAACATTACCAACAATAACAATAACAACAACAACAACAACAACGACGATAACCAAATTAACAACAACAAAAGGAAATGGGAAAATGACCAAGGAGGTTATAATAACGACAACCAAAACCATAACACTAACCATCACCAACAACTGAATAGAAGACAAGAAGTCGCCAGGGTCTATGTTGCTGCACCAACCAAGGGAAGAGCTTATACTGGAAACTTACCATGATGCCATCAATGCACGCTACATCATAATGGTCCATGTGGTATATGCTTTAGCTGTCACAAAGTAGGACACCTTGCTAAGGACTGCAAGGGCAAGGCCATAGTTACATGTTACGGATGCGGGGAGCAAGGACACTATCGAAATCAATGTCCTCAAAACAAAGGTCAACAAGTTGAAGGTGCTCATGGGAATGCATACATGTTAGAAGGAGGAGAAGCTCGTCATGGTCTCAACAATGCGGAAGACTGAAGAAGTTAGGAAACTAACAGTCTCATTTTCCTTATGTACTATGTCGTACTAAGTTTATGTCTTTCATCGTATTCGAATCTTATGACTTAAGATGTACTACTTTTGATAAACCACTCGTTGTAAAATATTCTCATTAAGCGTACTTTCTTTTCCTTCTGATTCGTTATCACATACAGGGTTTAGATCTCTGTAAACATCGAGAGTTATAACAACTAAACCGAACGTCACATTATCGTTCCTTAATTATACATAGTCTAGCTAACTATGTCTAATTCTGGAGGGATATCGTTCCTTAATTATACATAGCCTAGCTAACTATGTCTAATTCGGGAGGGATCATGTTATGTTGGGAGCGATTATTTATAAGTCTTAGTGCAAGTAGGTTTTCACATATTCATAAAAGTCAAAGTGTTATTCATGGGAGATTCATCCAATATTTTCTTTACAATGATGTTTTTATGCGCTCTAAATCATCGATAACCGTAACGACATCTCTTCATGTCTTCTCTCCTCGTTATTTATCACAAACTCAAAAAAAATTCGATAGACTAACCTGAATTCAGGGATTTGAATTCCTTTTGGTTTGGCGAATGTGATAACTCGTATTTTCAAGTCTTATTTCAAAACATTACTCATGCTTCATCATTTATCATTTATCGTAAACTAGGTTTACGAGCATCAAATTCACGTAACCGTAATGGTTTAGCTGTGAATTCATGAACATATCATCATGGACATTTCATATAGACTAGGTTTAGTCTACATTTCATTAGCAGATTCCCAAATTAATGGTTCCCTTGATGTATCGGAGGATTCTTTTAGCCTCTGAGAGGTGAGTTTCAGTTGGTCGTGACTGATAACGAGAGCAAAGATATACGGCAAAGACAATATCAGGTCTGCTAGCTGTTAGATACATGAGAGACCTAATGATACTATGGTATTTGGTAGGGTCAACCAATTTCCCATGTAAATCAGCTTCAAGCTTCTTGGTATGAGCCATGGGTGTGGCATAAGTGTCACAGGTTTTCATTCCAAATTTGTTTAACAATTCAAGGGCATATTTGGTCTGACTCAAGAAAATACCACGGGGTGATTGATGAACTTGCAGTCCTAGAAAGAACGTAAGTTCACCCATCATGGATATTTCAAAAAATTTCTTCATTAGTTTTGCAAAAAGCGATTGAATACTTTTTATGTGTTGACCCAAAAATGATTTCATCCACGTAAATTTGAACAATTAAGATATGTGCCCCGTGATATTGTATGAAAAGAGTAGGGTCAACCGAACCTTTGGTGAAATTATTGGCAATTAGGAAAGATGATAGCTTATCGTACCATGCCCGAGGAGCTTGTTTGAGACCATACAGAGCTTTGTTCAGTTTGTAGACATGGTTCGGGAACGCGGGATCAACGAATCCTTCTGGTTGGCTGACATAAACCGTTTCTTTCAATTGTCCGTTGAGAAAGGCAGTTTTGACATCCATCTGAAAGACCGTCATATTCATATGAGCCGCGAACGCGAGAAATATCAGAACAGCCTCAAGACGAGCAACCGGAGCAAAAGATTCTTCAAAGTCTATTCCCTTCCTCGATGATAACCCTTAGCCACCGACGTGACTTATTTCGATAACATTTCCTTCAAAGATCCAATTTGTTTTTTCCAAATCCATTTGAGACCAATGACGTAGACCCCTGTTGGTCTTTCAACCAGCTCCCATACTTCAAGACGTTTGAATTGGTTGAGTTCTTCTTGCATGGATTCAATCCAGCTTGTCTTTTGTCGTTGCATCTTTGATGTTTTTAGGTTCAGATTGGCAAACAGTGAGTGCATAAATGCAATGTTCACCATCTCGAGTGAAGGCGCTTGTCTCGTAACAACTAGTTGATTCGGGTTACCAATAATATTTTCTAGAGGATGGTCTTTTGTCCATCTATGTGTGGAGGGTTGATGTTGGTATACATTGTGCGATTCTGAGGATTCAAATGGTTTGTTGATGATTCCGCGACATCGAGCAGCGATTGTCATTAGCAAACGGGTTGAAGAACGCATTTGGATCAAAATCTGCTGGTGGGGGTACTTCATTCAGAATATCATCAGCCGGTTCATCATTGTTGGAAGCGGTTTGTTCAACTGTTGTGTTGGAGTCAACTGGTGGTGCTTCTTCAACCGTAGTTGTTGTAGCATGTGTATCAGGTATAAGAGTATTATCGGGTTGAGCAAATGAAACACCGGATACACCGGAGCACGCTCATCAATATCATCAAATAGCGGAGCAAATAACCTTTCCATTTGTTGACGAGTAAGTCGGGGCTTTGTTCGGTGATGATGGTGTTTGGGGAAGTTTAAGCGGTTGTGTCCGGTTCTAAGTCTGTTATACTCGTAAGCCATTTCCGTAAGTTCATCAAAATGAGCATGAATCGTTTCCATCACCTGCTTTGATACGACGATTCTAGATTCGAAACCTTTTGAATTATCACAATATCCGATAAAGACTCCAATGTCAGCTTTTGCTTTGAGCTTTCCAAAGTCATCACGATCATTATTCGGATAGCAAAGAGATCCAAATACATGAAAGTGTTTGAGATTCGGTTTTCAGTTGTGGACAAGCTCGAAAGGTGTTTTGTTGTGGCGTTTGTAATCATAGACGGTTTTGAGTATAGCATGCATGAGATACGCCCATAAGTAATCTGTAAGTTTAGCATTAATTAACATTGTTCTTGCAGCTTCCACTAACGTTCGGTTTCGCTTTCAACAACTCCGCTTTGTTCGGTATACGTGCAATAGATGTCCGATGTCAATTCCTACTTTCTCATAAAATTCACGAAGAGTTTGATTAACAAATTCGCCTCTCTGCTTCGATTTGGCGAACGGTGTTACGTAGCTGAACTTGTATTTTCTTGAGAAAGGTGATGATCATCTGTGGAGCTTGATCTTTGCATCGAAGAAAGTAGACCCAAGTCCAGCGTGAATAGTCATCAACAATTACTAAGATGTAGCGTTTGCCATTGATCATTTGCACGCGCTTCAAGCCACACAAGTCTATGTGAAGAAGATGAAGCATATGCCGAGTCGTGGTTCCACCTTTGAAGGAAAATGAGCACGAGTGCTTTTGCCTTGTTCACAAGTGAACAAAGGTGATCTTTAGAATACCGAAACCGTGGGAGTCCTTCAACTAGTTTGTGTCGAGCAAGGTTGGTGATAGTTTGAAAGTTTAGATGTGAGAGACGACGGTGCCATAGCCAAGATTTTGTTGATGTTGCCTTTGAAAGTAAGCAGATGGGAGAAGAAGCAACCATGTCTTGCATAGAGATAGTGTAAAGACTTGAATTACGCGAGCCGGACATAAGGTCGTTTCCTTGTAGATCACTTAATGAAACAATATTTCTCCCCGAAAGCAACCTCCAAATCTCCATCACAACCGCCTCGAAAACAGATTGTGACCGAGGCCTTCCACATAATAAACCCCGCTAATTTCGATGTTCCCATTGATATAGTCTCCGTAGCCCATGATAGGCTGGTGATCATTCCCGACCGACAGTGCCAATGAACTTTGCAATAAAGTTTGATAACAGCTTTAAGGTTGCTGTCATGTGTCGGAACATCCTTATCAACAATCCATAGAATGATCTCAGACACCGCATTACACGCGACTACAGATGGAATAGAAGTAGATGTGGAACCCGAAATGTTGGAGGGTTCCATAGCAGTTATAGTAGATATACACGCATCAATAGCTTTAGGTATCCACTTAAATCCTAGTGTGTTATATATCCATTTCTACCATCTCCAACTAGTATTTGCTTTAGTCTTAGTGAATGCACTAGGTGGTACTACATTCCTAGGAGGTGAAACTGGAGCTACAGGGACAACAAAGCGTTTCTTAGAATCTAAAGAGGGCGGTCTACCAAGCACGGACTTAGAAAGATTAGTGGGCCTAGAGGTATTCCGGGTCTTAGGATTCCTTAAACGAGAGATGATAGCTTTAGCAACACATTTATCATGACAATCAGAATTCATACTTTTACAACAAATAACACAAGGTGCATCGATCAATATCAAAAGTAGTTAACGGTTTAGCATTCTTTACATCACTATTTCTATTACATTTGCCGGACGCAATATCTATAGTGGAGGCAACGTGAGTCTTATTCATAGTCCTAGGGTGTTCTTCTACGTTAGCATTCCTTATTGATCTTTTCTTAGGTCGTAACTTCCTATTCTTCAATGTAGTGCTCCTAGGTCGTGAAGTGCGGACGTTTGGAAAAGACGCAACTAGTCCTGCTTTCAGAGAAGGAAGCACGTTAGCAACTTGTGATTTGCAGCAGGATTCTAGGTTCATGATAACTAAGTGTTACCGGGCTATTCTCTTAATCACAGTGGGCGGAAGTTGTTCATACTTTCCTAACATTTCTCTTAACTTAAAGATAGTGTGAATCGATCTTGATTTTCGGACAATATTTCCAAAGAAAATGCATAACTTCTTTAATGTGTGCAAGATAATGATCAAGTTCATTTGATGCTTCATCACGAGTCTTTTGAGTAAATCAAATATGACACCATATTCCTTTTTAACTTTCACAAGTTCTTGTTCATATTTTGAGATTTGACACTTAAAAGACACGTTTTGATCATCCAATTGCTCAATTTTAGGATCAGAAGATTTTGCACGAATCGGGCTATTTTGTGTTAAAAAGCAAGTTGTTGATCGTGAATATCTTTTGACACCAATTAAGACGACGTATTGCATTTGAAAGTTCGTTTGACAATCGTTTGTTTTCAACAGCTTTAGATCTCGACCAAGCACATTATCGTGTTCTCAACATTTACCACAGTAATCAACGATATCGCAGAGATATAATCAAATGCATATGACAAAGAATTCAATAGCACAAGATTATGGACATCAGCACATATGACATCTTCCAAGAGTCGATCAACATCTTTTCTCAACAGCTTTCTTACGCTTAGTGTTAGAAATAGATGTTTCGCTTTTCTCAAAACGACCTTCATTAATCCAAGTTCCTTATGAAAGTCCTTTCCCAAGACAATGCACAACTTTTCAAATTTTTAACATTTGGTAAAAGATTTTTCTCAAAAATGTCTCTTTGTTCTCGCGCCAGAGGCGATTGAAAATGTTGAACTTTGATTTCAGAATGATATTCTATCTCATGTTGTAAAGTTTTGAGGTCACCTATGAAAAGGTCAAAATATCAAAGAATTTTGCAATTTTCGTGTTTTGAGTTTACTTCACTAATGGAAGGTAAAGGACCATAAGTTTGTGCATAATCTGGTTTGGGATTGTCATTAGAAGACTCAGACGTTTTTATGATAATCCTTGGTGTGTTAGAAGAATTCATTGGTGTGACGAAAGTGACCGCTTTTGAATAGTTAAAAGGTTTGTTGTAAACAACTTTTTCTAATTTTGATCGAGTCTCGTCTTCTGCATCTAATTCCTCTTGACGATGATATTCAACAACACTCATAACAAAATTATCAATTTTATATTCGCGACCGGAAACTTCAGGATTTGTTTTGAATGCTTTGGTTGAAAGCTTAGGTTTGTAATCGGCAAGATTCGGTCCATATCCATTTGGATTGGGTTTTAAAGTAAACTTTTCAATGGTTGTGACCGACTCGCCATGTTTGTAAACAACAGCTTTAAACTCTTTAAGTTTGTTTTGCAAGCCGATGATTTCTTCAAGATGATCATCTATTCGTTTCGTTGAATGCTTTTTGTATGCAGAGAACTGCTTTTTGACAAGTTAACAACTCAGCCTTAGCTTTTTGATTTTCCAAGGTAAGAGCGTGAATTTGCTTTTTATGTTCATGTTTCAGTTGTTCTATTTCAGACAACAAAGCATTCTTCAAGCGCTAGATCACGATCTGTCTTTCTAAATATTTTTCGCTTTGATGAGATTTGGCAAAGGTCGCTTCAAAACCGCTTTCACGATTTTCTTGAGTTTTGAAAAAGTTGAGTTGCTTTTGTAAACATTCAAAATCCTTGGTTAACATTGCATTTTTGCTTTTCAAGTCCTGATTAATGGCATGACATTTTTCCACTATGGTCGGTTGGTCTTGTATTAAACGAGCAAAATCTGGATGAGGCAAAAGTTCGGCGTGTTCAACGTGAGTCTCAACATGATCATTACGAAGATCCTCAAGTATAACCACGGAGTCAATTTGATTATCAAGGGAAACCGCTTGGTCATCTTGATCGTCAAATATAACTACGGGGTCTAGTTGAAAATCGCCGGAATGAGATGTGGACGGCGATTTTGAACATTCCGAGCCTTGCGGATTCGGATGTTGGCGAGATATGAGATCGAGATAAATATGGTTTGTTCGGGTACCGAGACAAGCCATCGTCATACATCTGGGCCCGTGTCACTCATGTGTAACTCATGCATATTAGCCATCAACATAACAACTGCATTGGCCTGCAAGTCCTCCATATCATCATCCGAGTCTGCATTTGCCATAAAGCTCTGTTCTTTGTCTGTGAGAGTTCCACCAGCCTCATCCTTAAGAGCCAAAAGAAGAGCCTCTTTGAAATAAGCACTGCCCCTAGTCCTTGGCTTTGGGCATGCATTAGCCAGTGTCCCTTCTCATTGCAGCTTGTAGCATCAAGACCATTCAACCCATTCTGACCATTTCCCTGTTCCACCACTTGAGCTCGATTGTTATTCCTACCCACAAAGATTAAACCCATGACCACCGCCCATCCGACGACCATAACCACGATTCTAAACTTCAACTCGTCCCATTGTTCACAACAATTGTTTGATTCCTTGTGTTAGATGAGGATCGAATACGGTTGTTTGTTGGTATAACGGCTAAAGGCATTAGCAATCATAGCAAATCCTTGTTGCAGTTGCTTCAAACGGATCAGATTCCTCATTAGCTTCATTGACAAGTGCTTGAGCATTGTTGTTGTTGTATGGAACCAATTGAGTTTGAGAGTGAGGCAGTGAAGGATCATATGATGTGATTGTAGCAGATTGGTTGAGTTGCTTTGGTTGAGGAGAATATCTATTTTGAGCATATAAGGCAAGTTGTTGATTTTCCGGATGTGTCGTTGGAGCATTTTGAGCACGGAGAATCCTTTCCCTATCAACTTCCTTTTCATGAGGCTTCAAGTAATCGTATAACAATCCATATGTAGAATGATGCAAATTCTTCGCTTGACGGAGAAAAATGACATACTTCTCCCATTCAGACCAAGACTACTCAGGAACTTAGTATTCACCGCGATTCTTGGCATGATGATGTTGTGTTTATCCAAATCATTGATGATGTCTGAAAAACGATGATGATAGGACTCTAGTGTCTCTCCATGTTCAATCATGAAGTGTTCATAAGCCAAGTAAATTTTGGATTCCAAATCCTCCGATTGAGTATAGATCCTTCCATAAGAAGATGAATATGATCCCACATTTCCTTTGCAGTCTTTTGAGCATCAACACTTCAAGGAATTGGGTTAGGTAATCCTAAGAGGATGTATTGCATTGCAAGTTCATCAGCTTCATAGTGTAGAAGTTCTTGAGGATTCAAGTCCGCAAAGATAGCAATGTTTGTTTGTTCATCTCTTGGTGGAATGGCATTTGGATCTCCGAGTATAATGACAGTAGGGATCTCAAAAGGACCTTCCAAGATAACCTTCTTTAAGAACTTTCCATGTGGCTTCTTTAGATCACAAAACCTAAAGAACCTTATCACCCATTGATCATAGTTTCTGGAGTGAGCATTGGAGGTCTATCAAGTGATCCAACCTCATGAATTGATTGTTGGCTGCTTAAAGCTTCACACATCTTTGCAAACCAAGTGGGTTCCTTCATAGTGTTCCTTGATGGATGTTGATTGAATTCGTTTGTGTAGGGTTGAACTTGAAGACTTGGTGGTGGTTGAACCATTTGAGGGTGTGGAATTGCAGCAAGTTGTGGAGTATGTTGTTGATTAAATTGTTGTTGATAAATTGCTTGTTGTTGATTCCATTGTTGATGTTGTGGATTAAGTTGTTGTTGACGTTGAGAATAAGTGTAAGGGAAATAGTTAGAGTATGGTGGTTGTGACATGTTGAAAACTTGTGTTGGTAAAAATGGATCTTTGTAGTCGAATGAACCTTTGTTGATGAAGTGTCCTTAGGCGTAGAAATCACAATAATCCAAGTAGCACTTATGCGTAAAAACACCAAAGTTACGCGTAACAATCACTAGTTACGCGTAGAATTTAGCTTACGCGTAAGTATGGAAAAGACGCTAAAGTTAGGCGTAGACACAAAGTTAGGCGTAGAAAGTTAGGCGTAGGATTATCTTATGCGTAAGACTAGGCTTAGGCATAAGATGAATCTTATGCGTAGGATTTCTACGCGTAAGCTTTATGCTTATGCGTAAGTTTAGGGTTTTATCCAAGTGATCTTTACACTATCACGGAAAAAGATATCCAACGTCGACGTATTTTCAGGCTTATCCAAGCAAGAAAACACGGAGTAAACCACTAAAACGAAGATCAAACCAAGGATAACCTTACGAGTAGTTTTAGGGTTTTGCTACGCGTAGGATTACTCGTAAAAATGATAATGCCCAAATATGTTTCTAAACCAGTTTTGTGTGATGAAATAGCTTCAATAACACCAAAAGACACAAAAGTGTGAAACTTGATGATCCAAAGCTCTTAAAAGCTTATGCGTAGGTTGAAACCCTCGATAAAAACTAGTTTAAAACCACGATCCACGCATAAAGTTTGTAACTTTTGCCAAAACACGTATTTTAACACCTTAAAACGTTATAAGTACAAGAATCTTGGATTCAAAAATGTAAAAAAGACGTTTTTAAGCGAACCAAAGTATCAACCACGTTACGCGTAAGACCAAGAACAAAAACTTCAAAAACTAAACGTTTCATCCAACTAGTAGGCTTATTGATACCACTGTTAGGTTACTAGATTTACCACACAAGCTTAATAGAAAGATAGAGAGGCGATTGAACAATAAACCAAACACACACATACTATATACTTAGCCGGTTACGCGTAGGGCATGAGTGAAAGAGAAATATTGAACAACCAACCCTCAAGTGAGGGTTATTACATAGTATTTATAGGCAAGGAGCTAGGGCAACACTCCTACTCCTTCCCTTTTCCTTATTGGACATGGGCCTAAGTTTATGGGCCTTCTACATAAGCTTGACCTTAAACAAACATAAAGGCCATAATAAGCTACCTATTACATATGAGAAGCTAACACTTGAATTAAGGTTTAGGAGTGATTCCAACATATTCCATCTGTGTCGTCTGTGTGTAATGCAGGTGATACAGATCATTCTCTGGATTGTTGATAGCGGATGTTCCCGACACATGACAGGAAACCTTAAACTGTTATCAAACTTTATTGCAAAGTTCATTGGCACTGTCAGATTCAGGAATGATCACTTCGCAGCTATCATGGGCTACGGAGACTATATCAATGGGAACATCGAAATTAGCAGGGTTTATTATGTGGAAGGCCTCGGTCACAATCTGTTTTTAGTAGGTCAGTTTTGTGATGGAGATTTGGAGGTTGCTTTCAGGGAGAAATATTGTTTCATTCGTGATCTACAAGGAAACGACCTTATGTCTGGCTCGCGTAATTCAAGTCTTTACACTATCTCTATGCAAGACATGGTTGCTTCTTCTCCCATATGCTTACTTTCAAAGGCAACATCAACAAAATCCTGGCTATGGCACCGTCGTCTCTCACATCTAAACTTTCAAACTATCACCAACCTTGCTCGACATAAACTAGTTGAAGGACTCCCACGGTTTCGGTATTCTAAAGATCACCTTTGTTCAGCTTGTGAACAAGGCAAAAGCACTCGTGCTCATTTTCCGTCAAAGGTGGAACACAGCTCTCAGCATATGCTTCATCTTCTTCACATGGATTTGTGTGGCCCGATGCGCGTGCAAATGATCAATGGCAAACGCTACATTTTAGTAATTGTTGATGACTATTCACGCTGGACTTGGGTCTACTTTCTTCGATGCAAAGATCAAGCTCCACAGATGATCATCACCTTTCTCAAGAAAATACACGTTCAGCTACGTAACACCGTCGCCAAATCGAACGATTGCAGGCACTGAATTTGTTAATCAAACTCTTCGTGAATTTTATGAGAAAGTAGGAATTCAAAGATCGACATCTATTGCACGTATACCGAAACAAAACGGAGTTGTCGAAAGACTAAACCGAACGTTAGTGGAAGCTGCAAGAACAATGTTAATCAATGCTAAACTTCCAGATTACTTATGGGCGAAGTCGTATCTATTGCATGCTATACTCAAAACCGGTCTATGATTACAAAACGCCACAACAAAACACCTTCGAGCTTGTCCACAACAGAAAACCGAATCTCAAACACTTTCATGTATTTGGATCTCTTTGCTATCCGAATAATGATCGTGATGACTTTGGAAAGCTCAAAGCCAAAGTTGACATTGGAGTCTTTATTGGATATTGTGATAATTCTAAAGGTTTCCGAATGGAATCGCGAACAAAGGAGGTTATGGAAACGATTCATGCTCATTTTGATGAACTTACGGAAATGGCTTCGAGCATAATGCTTAGAACCCGGTCACAACCGCTTAAACTTCCCCAAACCCCATCATCACCAATAAAGCCCCCACTCACTCGCAACAAATGGAAAGGCTATTCGCTCCGTTGTTCGACGATATTGATGAACGTGCTCCGTGTGTATCCGCTATTTCCGCTCAACCCGATACTACTCTTATACCTGATACACCTGCTACAACAACTACGGTTGAAGAAGCACCACCAGTTGACTCTACAACAACGTTGAACAAACCGCTTCAACAATGATGAACCGGTGATGATGTTCAATGAAGTACCCCACCGCAGATTTGATCCAAATCGTTCTTTAACCCGCTTGCTAATGAGACTGCTACACCGGATGTCGCGGAATCTTCAACAAGCCATTTGAATCCTCAAAATCTGCACAATGTATACCAACATCAACCCTCCACACATAGATGGACAAAAGACCATCCTCTGGAAAATATTATTGGCAACCCGAATCAACCAGTCGTTACGAGTCAACGTCTTCACACAGACGGTGAACATTGCATTTATGCACTCACTGTCTGCCAATCTGAACCTAAAACATCAAAGACGCAATGACAAAGGACAACTGGATTGAATCCATGCAGAAAGAACTCAACCAATTTAAACATCTTGAAGTATGGGAACTGGTTGAAAGACCAAAGGGTCTTCGCATTGGTCTTAAATGGATTTGGAAAAACAAACCGGATCTGAAGGGAACGTTATCGAAAACAAGTCACGTCTGGTGGCTAAGGGTTATAGACAGGAAGAGGGTATTGACTTTGAAGAATCATTTGCTCCGGTTGCTCGCCTTGAGGTCGTTAGGATTTTTTCGGCATTTCGCGGCTCACATGAACATCACGGTCTTTCGGATGGATGTCAAAACTGCTTTTCTCAATGGACAACTGAAAGAAATGGTTTATGTTAGTCGGCCGAAGGATTCATTGATCCAGAATTCCCTAATCATGTCTACAAACTGAAGAAAGCTCTCTACGGTCTCAAACAAGCCCTTCGGGCATGGTATGATAAGCTATCATCTTTCCTCATTGCCAATAACTTTACCAAAGGTTCGGTCGACCCAACTCTTTTCATACAATATCACGGGGAACATATTTTAATTGTTCAAATTTATGTGGATGACATCATTTTTGGGTCAACTCATAAAAAGTACTCAATCGCTTTTGCAAAACTAATGAAGAAACATTTTGAAATGTCAATGATGGGTGAACTTACGTTCTTTCTAGGACTACAAGTTCATCAATCACCCCGTGGTATTTTCTTGAGTCAGTCCAAATATGCCCTTGAATTGTTACACAAATTTGGAATGCAAAACTGTGACACCTATGCCACACCAATGGCTCATACCAAGAAGCTAGACGCCGATTTACATGGGAAATTGGTGGACCCTACAAAATACCGTAGTATTATTGGGTCTCTCATGTATCTAATGTACTAGCGGACTGATATTGTCTTTGTTGTATATATTTGCTCCCGTTATCGATCGCGACCAATGAAACCCACCTCTTTGAGGCGAAAAGAATCCTACGATACATCAAGGGAACCATTAATTTGGGAAACGGTATCCGAAGGATTCGGTTTTGAACTAATCGCTTTTTGACCACGCAGGATGATTAGACTCACGGAAAAGCACTTCAGGAGCTTTACAATTTCTTGGTGATAAACCGGTGTCATGGCAATCGAAGAAGCAGGATTGTACATCGTTGTCCTCAACCGAAGCAGAATATGTAGCCATGTCGACGTGTTGTGCTCAAGTCATTTGGATGAGAACACAACTCAAAGACTATGGTTACGTATTTGACGAATCGATGTACTGCGACAATCGGAGTGCTATTGCGATCTCGTGCAACTCAGTTCAACACTAGAAATCAAAGCACATAGATCTTCGATATCATTTCATCAAGGATCACGTAGAACAGGGTACAATTGAATTATACTTCGTAGTACGAATACCAATTGGCGATCTACTCACCAAAGCCTTGCCTCCTGCTAGGTTTAATGAGTTGGTCCAACGGATTGGTATGAGGTGTTTGACTCAAGAGGAATTGGATGACCTCCTAAAACAGTCTTAAAACCTGTCAAACACCAAAATCTCTTTTGTAAATAATTTTTCAAAACAAAATACAAAAATATAAAATCTGATAAAACAACAAAAATACTCTTCTATCTATTTTTCTTTCAACATTGCAAGTACATTTCTTCTGTCAACACTATAATCTTTCAAAATTCAGTATTTTTCCGATCAAGTGTTGAGGGGGAGAAAATATATACTTAACTGTTTCAAAAACATCCGTATACTTGCATGTTACTCTATTCTGGTTGTATCTTTTATCAATGGTGGTAAACTTTTCTGGTTAAACTGACACTCCTCGGACTAAAATTTATAATCTTTCATCATCTTCTTAAGTCGAGGGGGACTGTCGTCAAAGTTATTTCCTAAAATCTTTTGTTTGGTAACCAAAATGGAAGTTAAAAGGCTTTAAATGAAAATGGAAAAGGTGGAGGGACCAAAACTGCCATAAGGTTAAAGTCATTTTAACAAAAACACCACACCTAACATTTCACTTCACATTTATTACTCTTAACCAAAATAATCCTACGCATAGAAATTGTTCAAGAAATCTGTGTTTTTGATCATCAAAGTGTAAGTGTTTTCATAATCTTAACGTTATTACAAGCAAAGGTTTTGAATTTTAAGCAAATCCAACGGCTAAAACGTTAGATATGTGTGCTTATGTGTTCTACGCATAAGCGTATGAACACACAATCATTGGTGTGTGTTTGTGGTTAAAAAGATTGTGTCAAAACGTGTCTTTAACATCAATGATACGAGTTTTATCCTCAAAATCCACCCAGAAACACGAATTGATTGGTTTTCAAAATTAGGGTTTATGCGTGGTTTTGGGTATTTTCAAATGTGATTGTATTTGGTCAAAAAGATTGTTGTGTGATGTTAATATCATGTTGAATTAATGATTTCCAGGCCTTATAACAACCCAGAAACACTAATTGATTAAAAATTGAAATTTAGGGTTTAATGTTCTTAGGTTTGGGTATTTTTGATTCACTGACTTTTGGATGTTAAAACTTGGTTATTAGACTCTCACAACACGTAAGACCTACCAGAAAACGTTTGGTGCAATTCCTATGGTTAGAAATCATATGCGTAATTCATAAACTTTAGGGTTTTGACTTACACGTATGACTTTCTACGCGTAAACTGTAAAATGAGTTTCATGCCATGATCTGTCTTAAAATGAATATATGTGTTAAGATTGATGATATGATGATTTTATTTCAGGCTTGCTACGCATAAAACTCAGAATCAAGGTCTTTGTAACTCTACGCATAAGGATCACCCTACGCGTAGAAAGTTATGCGTAAGAGAAATTTTACGCGTAACTATTACGCGTAAGGTTCTACATAGGGACTACGCGTATCCTGTGAAGGATATGCGTAAACAGTGACTCTACGCATAAGGTCTACTCTTACGAGTAAGCCTTACGCGTAAGATTTTTATACGCCTACGCGTAAGCTCTACGCATAAGGTTCCCTTTTCCTACGCGTAACATTTCTTACGCGTAAGTAAGGGTCTTACGCATAAGCTTACGTCTACGCGTATACTTCTCCTGTTTACGCATAAGCTACTATTCCTACGCATAAGCCTTGATCAAACCTTCGTTTTGAATTGTTACGCGTGCAAACTTGTAAATAAATGAATCATAACGTCATGAATCCAATAATGCCACTAATAAAATTAATCGTTTGATATGTTGTGAACTATAAGTGATAACATAAACTTTAAAACTTAAAGTTAACTAACTCACGAAACGTTTCACGACGTCATTGAACTATTGGACATACAAGTGACTTAGGACTCGTAAAAATCTATGACACAGTACATTCTATAATTAGACAATAATAACCTTCTGTTGACTAATATTATGTCTTTCGATATGTTGGTTCTTTTGGCTAATGTTATTTCAGATCACGACATGGCTGCTCAAATAAATGTAGATGCACCAGAAGTTCTCACAATTGCTAACATCTTCCCTAATGGCTATCCGAGAAAGATTGGAAATAACAACCTTAGGGTTGACTTTGATACCCTCACATGCTCGGAATCTTCTTGCCTGATTGCTATGGATGTTCTTAAGAATCATCCGTACCAGAACATGCTCTCACACTCTGCTACTGTTCCAGAGATCTACATTCAACAATTCTGGAATTCAATGCAAAGGATCAAAGTTCAAAGTGCGGTGACTGTGACGCTCAATCACAAACAAATCACCATCACACATGCAGATTTACGGGCTGTTCTTCTAATTCCTGAAATCGAACCAACCGACTTCTATGCCACACCTACTGAAGAGACAGTTCTACAATTCTTGATTGATATTGGCTATGATGAAGCTTCAGGAACTATCTCTAAGCATTCTCATGTGGAGCTTAAGAACATTCCTCAACCGTGGAGAACCCTCTACATCATCATCACCAAATCGGTCTCTGGTCGTGATAGTGGTTATGAGCATCCCAAGCTCATGGAACTACAAATCTTCTAGTCATTAATCAACAAAAAGGACATCAAAATTGAAGCACTGTTATGGGAAGACATGATGGCATTTCACAAGAAACTTGGCTAAAAGATTCCCTATGTCAGATACACAAAATTGTTGATCCAGAGAGCACTTGGACTTCATCCCGATATTCCGCAGAGGCTCAATGACCCAGACAATCACGATATGTTGACTGAGCCTACCCTATCAGTCAGAATCAAGGAATCGTCAACAAAGAAATAGGGTGTCGTGCTGCCTGATCACCTTCTGACAAATGAAATCAAAAAGCTTGAAACATATAAAAGGTATCGAGTAGCAGTACGAGAAGGAAAAGTTGGTCATCTCGATGAAAAGCCTTCTGGAACACCTACTCGGAGAACCAGAAGAGGCAGTGCAGGAAGTGCAGCAAGTACAGAAAGTCAGAGGATAATCCCCAAGAGGAAACCTACTCCAAAGAAGAAAGTTCCTTCTAAGGAAGCTGTTCCTATCCCAATTTCTAAGCCTGAACCACAAAGACAGCTAAGAGACGAGGACTCTGAGGGTACTGAATCAGATGAAGAGACTTTCTACTCTGAATCTGCAACCGAAACACCTCCTTCAGCAGCTAAACCTCTAAGTCCACCAGCTGACAAAGGAAAAGGAAGACCCCGTACTTGTACCTTATAAAGAAAGCTCGATGAAGAAGAAGAGCAACTGGATACTTCATACAGGAAGAAGTTCAAATTCCTTAGACTCCAACACGTGGCAAAAGAATTTGCAAAGGAACAAATGGGTGGCCCCGGAGGGTCGAGTGGTGGAGCTCAACCTTCACCAGGTCCTGATGCGGTTAATCAACCCGATAAGGGATCTGGTGCCACCACTTTGATACAACAACAAACGTGTGGAGGACACTCTTGATGAACCGAATCGAGAAGTTAGAAGGTAAAAGGCTGATGAAGAAGCTGCAGGCCAAAGCCAAAGGCTGATGAACAAGCTCAGTCTGGAAATGAAGAAGATGTTGAGTATGATAAGTTTCTTCTAGATAGTCCTGCACGATCAAAGGAAGAAACTTCTGAGCCACCAAAGGACCCGGATTCTCCTCACATCTCATCATCATCGGATTCATCTTCTCACTCTTCACCACCACCATCAATGAAATCAACCAAATCATCATCCAAATCAGTAAAGAAGCTGTCACACCCCCAAATTACCTGTTTTGCAGCGGAATGGAATACCTGGGGGATGACTGCCATAGCATCACAGTTACAGTTATATTGAACGACCTAATGTGTCGTTTTAAAAATACATCGTTTGATTGAGTAAATTAATCAGAGTTTACAAAGTATAGGTCCCAAAAGATTTTCAAAGTACAAAAAT
This sequence comes from Chrysanthemum makinoi, assembly GCA_910596185.1. Lineage (NCBI taxonomy): Eukaryota > Viridiplantae > Streptophyta > Magnoliopsida > Asterales > Asteraceae > Chrysanthemum > Chrysanthemum makinoi. Next base: position 133,922,104 of record OU343221.1, read on the forward strand.
GAATTTGTTACAATCAAACGATAATTAAGTGCATAAAATATATGTGAGACAGCGTCATTTCGACTCCATGCAAGCCATGATGATATGCTAATACCTGAGATAAAACATGTTTAAAACAGTCAACACAAAGGTTGAGTGAAATCCATAGGTTTAATTAAGTCGTTTAAACATAATATTCGTAGTGTGAGTTACGTTGTTTCACACTCATCGTTGAAAACAAAACAGCATTTATTTCACTAAGTTCATGACAACCAAAGCGTAAACCTCGTACCAATAGAAATTGGTAAAATCGTTTCATCGCAGCCCTAATAGGTAAACTTGCCAATTTACCTTAATGATTCAAATATAGTGCGTTCGATTTCCCTAGGGGGTCAATAAGAACGGGAGTGTTAATTCCAATAGGCCTATTCACAATATTCGCGCTCACTTGCAAGTGACTAATGGTGCATGATGTAGGGACTTCAAACATGGCAATAGAATACTTAGTGACAATAAAACATTTGGATATAACGTATAGTTCAAAGCATTTGTGTTCGATTAAAAATATAGCATGTATCTCCCCCAAGAGTTTGTAAAACAATTAAGTAATAGAAAGTGGGGCTATGAACTCACCTGATGCAATGTTTATGATGACAAGAGTGGATACACTGAAATGAGACGCAAATATCTAACCGCGACCTCGTGGCTAAACGAAATAGATCGAAACCGAAACAAGAACACTAACTCAAAGATACAACGAGACACGGTCAAAACTCAAAACCACGAAGTAAATGAACTGCTAACCGTAACCCAAATATCTGCTCAATCTTCTAAAGGTTTTTCACTGGTTATATAACCCGTAGGGATAAAACACAAACCAGGTTCTTCTATACTAAAATTGTTCCAAAGTAATAATTATGATGCAAACTTAACATTGCATGTGTTGAACTAATATATATTACTTAAACTTTGCATGTGAAATTTCATATAGAGATCACACGTATAAATATGCTGTATGTTGACGTGTAATGTGTAGAAGGCAAGATATGTAAGACACGTTTAAGGTGAAGTGTAAGGTTTGTGTAACTTTTGATGATATTAGTTTATATGGTATAGTTTGATCCCGGTAATTACTAATATTAAGCCTTTAAGTTACGAAACTTAAAACCCGGCAACATAAAAATATGATACTTATAAAAATGCATTCCTCGCAAGTATTGGGTGATTAAATAATTATCGAATCGAAATCACGTAAAACGTCGTAAATATATATATAACAATATGTGTACTAAATAAATTCAAAACATCGAGTAAACTAATAAAATAATTTTTATAGCATTAAAATGAGTATAAAAATATATTAGGACAATTTGTCGGAAGTGTCGGATCAATTGATCAAAATAAATGATCGTGCGATAGCGTTTATTTAGTAGGAAATATTCGTTTAATGAAATATGCAAACCCATGCATGAACTAATATGATAATGACGTTACTAATGATATGTAGACTAAATCTAGTCTATATGAAATGTCCTCAATGATTTTTCATGAATATGCAGCTAAACTCTTAAGGTTACGCTTATTTGATACTCGTAAACCTAGTTTATAAAAAATGATGAATAGTGAATCATGAATAGTTATTTTTCTTTGGGAATGAATAGTGTTTCGTGAATAGTAAATTTGAGAAATGACCTGAAATTACGAGTTGTCACATTCGCCCACCCAAAAAGGAATTCAGTCCCTGAATTCAGTCCATGTTGGTTTCTCAGGTTTAGTGTTTGTGGTGTATAACGAGGAGAGAGACATGAAGAAGTATCATTACGGCTATCTAGGATTGAGAGTGTATAAAACATCACGATAGAGAAAATATTGGAAAAATATTCCATGAGTATCACTTTGACTTTTAGAAATATGTGAAAATTTTGTCTGCACTAAGATTTATAAATAACTGTTCCCAACATAACATGATCCCTCCAGAATTAGACATAGTTAGCTAGGCTATGTATAATTAAGGAACGATAATGTGATGTTCGGTTTAGTTGTTATAACTCTCAATGTTTAAACAGATTTGAGCCATGCCGTTTAAAAGAGATGAGATAGAAGGTGATAAGTTTGAGGTTACTTTTTCAAAATGATTGACGGTTTCTAGACGATGGGTTATGAGGTGTCGTAAGTGCTTCAATTGTATAACAGTTTAGTGATTTAATGTGTGAATAGCGTCTAACACGACGTGTTGGTGGTGAAACACAGGAGTGAGAGTGACTTCGCCCTTCTTGAAGGCTTCGTCTCGACATTCGATGTTATCGGTGATGTGTTTACTGATGTTAAAATTGTGATAGGGAATGACAAAGCATTCTCCACGTTGAAGTCTAAAGAAAGGATAATGGAATGGGTATCTGAAGACATCTATGTGACAATTGATGTAAAATGAAAGTAAATAACTCGAAAAATGTACGTATAAACCGCATGTATGGTGACTATGCATTTATGATGAAATGATGAGATGCTATGTTGATGTAGTTATAGTCTAGGGTCAATGATGCAACCTAGTTCTCTATAACTCTTGCTCTGATGCCAATCTGTCACACCCCCAAATTACATTTTTGTGAATGGAATACACGGGGATGACTGCCATAACATCACAGTTACAGTTATATTGAACGACCTAAAGTGTCGTTTTAAAAATACATCGTTTGATTGAGTAAATTAATCAGAGTTTACAAAGTATAGGTCCCAAAAGATTTTCAAAGTACAAAAATGAATTTGTTACAATCAAACAATAATTAAGTGCATAAAATATATGTGAGACGCATCAGCTCAGCGACTCCATGCAAGCCATGATGATATGCTAATACCTGAGATAAAACATGTTTAAAACAGTCAACACAAAGGTTGAGTGAAATCCATAGGTTTAATTAAGTCGTTTGAACATAATATTCGTAGTGTGAGTTACGTTGTTTCACACTCATCGTTGAAAACAAAACAGCATTTATTTCACTAAGTTCATGACAACCAAAGCGTAAACCTCGTACCAATAGAAATTGGTAAAATCGTTTCATCGCAGCCCTAATAGGTAAACTTGCCAATTTACCTTAATGATTCAAATATAGTGCGTTCGATTTCCCCTAGCTGGGTCAATAAGAACGGGAGTGTTAATTCCAATAGGCCTATTCACAATATTCGCGCTCACTTGCAAGTGACTAATGGTGCATGATGTAGGGACTTCAAACATGGCAATAGAATACTTAGTGACAATAAAACATTTGGATATAACGTATAGTTCAAAGCATTTGTGTTCGATTAAAAATATAGCATGTATCTCCCCCAAGAGTTTGTAAAACAATTAAGTAATAGAAAGTGGGGCTATGAACTCACCTGATGCAATGTTTATGATGACAAGAGTGGATACACTGAAATGAGACGCAAATCTCTAACCGCGACCTCGTGGCTAAACGAAATAGATCGAAACCGAAACAAGAACACTAACTCAAAGATACAACGAGACACGGTCGAAACTCAAAACCACGAAGTAAATGAACTGCTAACCGTAACCCAAATATCTGCTCAATCTTCTAAAGGTTTTTCACTGGTTATATAACCTGTAGGGATAAAACACAAACCAGGTTCTTCTATACTAAAATTGTTCCAAAGTAATAATTATGATGCAAACTTAACATTGCATGTGCTGAACTAATATATATTACTTAAACTTTGCATGTGAAATTTCATATAGAGATCACACGTATAAATATTCTGTATGTTGACGTGTAATGTGTAGAAGGCAAGATATGTAAGACACGTTTAAGGTGAAGTGTAAGGTTTGTGTAACTTTTGATGATATTAGTTTATATGGTATAGTTTGATCCCGGTAATTACTATTATTAAGCCTTTAAGTTACGAACTTAAAAACCCGGCAACATAAAAATATGGTACTTATAAAAATGCATTCCTCGCAAGTATTGGGTGATTAAATAATTATCGAATCGAAATCACGTAAACCGTCGTAAATATATATATAACAATATGTGTACTAAATAAATTCAAAACATCGAGTAAACTAATAATATAATTTTTATAGCATTAAAATGAGTATACAAATATATTAGGACAATTTGTCGGAAGTGTCGGATCAATTGATCAAAATAAATGATCGTGCGATAGCGTTTATTTAATAGGAAATATTCGTTTAATGAAATATGCAAACCCATGAATGAACTAATATGATGATGACGTTACTAATGATATGTAGACTAAATCTAGTCTATATGAAATGTCCTCAATGATTTTTCATGAATATGCAGCTAAACCCTTAAGGTTACGCGTATAATATACTCGTAAACCTAGTTTATGAAAAATGATGAATAGTGAATCATGAATAGTGATTTTTCTTCGGGAATGAATAGTGTTTCGTGAATAGTAAATTTGAGAAATGACCTGAAATTACGAGTTGTCACAGAAGCCAACTCCATCTTGGATCTCTCAATCAAAGAATCGAATCGTTAAAGCTGTCAAAAGAGTCAGAAAGAAAGACATGCTCTATAGAAAGCTGAATTTCATTGCTGATCAGATAACGTATCTTCACGATGAGACGGACAAGATGAAAGTCGAAAGGGAGTATGTACATAAGCTTATGAAGGATGATCTTCAAGGGAGCATGGACGAAATGATCAAATGATACTCTCACAAGTTCCTAATGGAGGTCGTTCCGAAACTGACAAAGGAGATGTATACCAGACAACTGTATCCAAATCTCTTACATTTAGCCAAGCAAGCCATGAAATCAACTCCGATGAGTTTGAGCATCAATCCAGTTGAAACTACAATCTTCTCAGATGGTGAATTGGTGAACCGGCTGGTAGCGCAAATGTTGAAACGCTCTGCAATGTTTGCCTCCCATGAAGCTAAACTGTTTGAAGCATTGTTGGAATACCAACTCAAGTCATCATTCAGAGAAGAGGCTGTAAGGCCTAAGCGTTCAAGAGATGATGATGATAAAGATCTGGATAAGGATAAAGAGCCCAAACGCACAAAGAAGTCTGGTGAATCATCCTCTATTCAGTACTCGATGCAACCTCCACCCCAAAGGACTCCTGCTCAACAAAGATCCCTCCTCCCTCTTACGAGATAAACCTCATGATTCTAAGACACCACCCCAGACTCAGAAAACCGGTGACCACTTTGAGTATACGAGTGGTGACGATGAAGAATACCATGAGCCCCAACAACAACCCGCCTCTCCCGACAAAGTTCAGAAACCAGAATCCTCATCTACGTCTAAACAAAAGAAGAAGAAGCGCCCAAAGTTGACGTCGTATCATGGCTAGATGAAGATAATACAGAGGAATTTGAATGGTTCTCTACTCTTGTTAATTCCACTCCCTACCCCAATGAAGGTCAAGATCTGGTAGACGGTAATACATTGGAGCATGCAAAGAATCTGCAAGAAAATTTTCGAGTAAAGAAGATGACGAAATCTGAGTTGCGGCGAATCAAGAATGAAGCTTTTCAACGGTGGAAAGATAGCTCAGAAAGTGTCATCGAGGTCGAATATCACCTTGAAAACATTGCTCGAGCTATGTCTAATAACATGGATTGGCTCAACCAGAAGCAAACATCGACTTTACCAAGCGAGACAACCCTCCATATTACACCGACTGGTCTAAACCACTACCAACGATCGGCCAACCGGATCAGCCTAGGATCCCATTCGGATATTTCTTCAACAAAGACTTGGAATTTCTTCTTCACGGTGGCGATGGTTCAAGGAAATACGCTACATCCTTGACACTTCCATTCCCGGTGACCGAATACTCAAACTGCTTAGCTATCGAGGAAAGAGCTAATCACTTGTTCTCCAACAAAGTGGAAGCATACGACCGAGATGCAATGTATGGGATTCATCATTGGCCAGAACGCCGAAGAATCTACTATGGCTGCCAGTCCGAAGTCTCAACATGCGGTGTTCATTACTAAAAACATCATTGCCATCAAACACGTTGATCTTTCGTCCAAATGGGACTACACTTATCTCAAGAATATTGTGGTCAAGAGACAAGACGAAAGGGATTATGCATTCTCTGAAGCTAACTTTGAGAATTTGTCTATCAACGACATCGAAGACATGTACCTTGCCAAAGTACGGGGTCGTATGAGACAATTCTCCACGGTACAACGTGAATTCATCAAGTCGGTGCTCATCTTCATCGACGCATAGTCATCAAGGAACGTGTAGAAGATCTCCAGCTGGCGGTTGAATCTTATCGGACCGTGTCAACTTCACTCCACAGCGGCTTGATCTTCCCGACATCAACCAGCTCTCACAACTTACACTCATCGAAACCATTCGGCGTCGTTTACGCAGGTGAACTTCAAAGAAAATGCTTGATGGCGTGCAGAGATCTTCACAAGTTTGGAGATCACACTTTGAAGATGGTTAGGGACGGATTGGCTTACCGGTTGAAGGATATACATCAGAAGATTGGGTCTCCTAAGTGATGGAATTCTCAGGATCGAAGGGATGTGAAGAGGATCATCACGATGATTGATGAACGGTTGTATAGAAGGGATCAGTTCAGAAGATTGGAAATCTATGTTGGTGGTCGACCCAGGATTAACATCACCGGCTTTCAACGCCCGATTCACACTCCTGGCGACATCTCTGGACTACAGGGTACCCCTTAAACTGCTTCTTTCATTATAACTTTGGATGTATGATATATTATGTCGTTGGCTTGTGCACACATTACAGTGTACAACCCGCACATGTAAATAAAGGACCCTGTGGTACGCTTCAGTGCCACAATCCTTATAAAAGAAGCGAAAGCTTCTTACTTTTGAGTAAAACCTATCAAACCTTTTACTTTTCAAGGTTTTGCTCGAAAGAACAAGTACTTTCCCTTATGATTTTTCAAAACCTCAACCGTTTATATCACTCGTTGAGGGGGAGTACTTGACTTATAACTTTGTTCACAAATTGTTCACAGTGGTCATTCTTCCCGCAACACTCGAAATGGTCATATTTATTCTCAACTTTTCAAAAATAACATTTTATATGCCATTTTTTAGGGGGAGAAAAATACGTGATAAGAAATATGTTGTGTTTTGCTCATGAACTCTCGTGCAAAAAGACTTCAACCCACAAATTGACGAGATCTTAACTGTTAGTAACTCGAAAAGACTTGTCCGGGACGGGTAATAATTTCAAGCTAGCTCGCTAGTAATGTAAACGTGTCTCGCAAAGGACTTGTCTGAGTAGAATGTACCATTCGAGAAACTCTTGGTAGACATGAACCTTGACGGGTTTGAAAACCTTTCGGGGTTGTCCACACTTTCAAGATAGTTATTAGAGCTAGGTTTCACCTAAAAGCTGACAATGCAACTCTTTAACTATGCCAAGTAACCGTGTCTCGCGGGGGAATGTCTATCTTGAGTCGATCAATTCAAAAGTGCGCGCTCTTCCCTCACTGTGCAGATTTCCGTCAAAACTCTAAAAGCACATGTGGAGGGGGAGTACTTCTGTTAAAAGATAAAACTCTCACAGTGGTTCAAACATGTTTTTCATTTACAAACCCTTTGAGAGATTTTCTTCAAAATGGTTTTATGGCAACATAGGTTAGTCATGGAGTTATAAGGTGACTAAGGTTAGGAATAACCATCCTATGATCCACCAGAGCCGGAGGGATCTACCCAAGGACACCACAAATAGTTAGAATTTAGAAGTCCTTAGGTATGATTGTAAAAAGGAGAAAATGAGAATCGTAGAAAGAAGGAGTTGAAGAATTAAAAAGAAATGCAAAGAAAATGGTGAAAAGAAATAGCCCTCCAGATTATTCAACTTAGGGCAGACACCGGGTTCAATTCATATGCTACTGGTTGTAACTAGATGACACCGGTATTGAAGATTAAAAGTCGTCATGGACCCAGTGACGCATGCACTAAACCTTCTTAGCCACTCAAGTTTCTCTCAACAGAAGCTTGTTTTATTCTCACAGGGAACCCTACGTAAACTATCAGCTTTCTCTTAGAGATTGCTGGTATTGAAGAAGGAGACCCTCTCCCTAGTCTCCACTCAGGAAAACCAAAATGCACTATTGAGTATAGAGCCACGAGATTCATCAAAAGATCTCTTAGGTACACTTGAAATTTCATCACTTGGTGTTCAACAATAAGAAAATCAGTGGTACGTTATCGAGTCCTTCACAGATCATAGCAATCTGTCGAGAACATTTATGAGAGGTTCACATTTATGATCCTCAGTGATTGAATGGAAACTCCTGCCAGGGTCAACATCAAACAGCCCTGACAGCAGGTCACTTCGGTAACTCCCCGTGGATTACGCTTAGTGTGTCTAGAATGGTCTACAGTCGTGAGGTGATGATTCGGTGTACCTCGTGACTCATCTGAACGTAGATGTACTTCTATACATCGCGTTATCTCACTTGTGGGACTCCAGTTCAGGAACGGCCTTTGTGAGAATTAGAAGTTGTGTTTTCACACTATGCTGTTAACACTCTCGAAGTTCAAACTTGTAAGTGCGGAATCCGCTTATTACTAACCGTTTTTATGTTTTCTTCTTATGGAAGCTCGGAATGATCGTGCAGATTCTTCTCATGCTCACGCCAACATCATCACTAATGGAAGTTCTATCCAAAAGCAACACAACAGTCAGAATGATTCTTCATCATATCAAAGAATCTACAAAGTTAAAGACTTAAAGAACTTCATTAGTACTGAATTCCAACGTCAAAAGAGCGTGTGAGCATGTTGAAGAATGACGTGGAGACACTGGAGCAGCGAAGTAGACCTGATGCAGACTTGATGCAGATAAAAACATACTATCACTTTCATCACAAAGAACAATGATCAAAGAACAAAGTTAAAGATGACGTCAAAGCATAACTGTTCAAAGAAAACTAACTCTCTACACTGGGGAGATTGTTCGAATCAAGGCAATTCTTCTCACAAGAAAGAAGAATGTCAGAAGACGTCAAAGCTTCTATTACATCAACGCCTTCACCGTTTTCATCACTAACACTTAGGGGGAGATTTTTGGAATCACTCCTAAACCATAATCAAGTGTTAGTAATTTATATGTAATAGTTAGCTTAATTATGGCCTTTATGTTTGTTATTAGCCTTAAGCTTATGTAGAAGGCCCATGAGCTTAGGCCCATGTCCATTAAGGAAAGGATGGGAACTAGGAGTGTTGCCCTAGCTTCCCTCCTATAAATACTCTTGTATAACCTTCATTTGAAGGTTGGTTGTTCAATTTATTTCCTTTCACATACTCCTACGCATAACCATTTACTTTCATACGTGTGTGTGTGTTTGTATAATTGTTCAATCGCCTTATCTCTTTCTATTAAGCTTGTGTTGTAAATCTAGTGACCTAACAAGAACAATTCTCAACCATTTGGTAGACATTTGGAGTTGTACGGGTAGTATAAGGCGATTGGAGGCGTGTGGTTGCTATAGTTCCATAATTTTCCAGTTCTTGTAATCCGAAGTTTAGGTATTCTTATGAACTTTGTCATAAGTCTGTATTCTTATGAATTATATGAATTACATGGTTACTACTTGTGTTATGTTATGGTTTTAATAGAGTAATTCTTGAATATACTTGTGTGTAAGGATGTAGGCAATTGTAGGAGTGTTCTTATATATGTGATGCATGTAAATGATCTTGTTTAATGAGTTTGTTAGAATAACTACTAGTCTTGTTTAATCTGTTGGTAAAACATTTTCAAGATAAAGGACCGAAAAGATTTCTCTTGTGTTTTATCCTAAAACGTTAGTGACAAACTAGTATGGGGATATGTTGATTGACACTCATCATATTTACTTGTTAAAACAAGACTAGAAACGATTTCATCACGTAAAGGTCGAAAGAGTCGTAAGAACAAGTTGAATAAGAATCTTTTAAAAACAAATGGATTTTCTAAAGAATAATCATTGGGTTAAGGACCGAAAGGATTACCTATGTGTTTTTATTCTTAAAATGATTTTTACAAAACATAAACCATGGATTGGAAATCATTTGCTTATGATTTGTGCATTGCATCAAGTTTACACCAAGCTTTCATGAACACTCTTTATAATTGACTATGGACTTCACACAAGTATATGTTTCTTTAATTTGGTTTTTATAAAAAGCATCACTTTGAAGGAAGCCTTGACAAGCTTTCTTGTCTCAAACAATTTAACAAACTAAACGCTAATCCCTTGGGACGATCTCGACTTACCCACCTTTGCTCTCACGAACGAGTATACTTGCTCGTATTTGATAAAGTAATTACCCGGATAAATTGTGTTTATAAATTTTTAAAACTTGAACACGGTAAGCACATCAGAGATAATCCAAAGTCTCCTTAGTTCAATTTTGCTCGACTATCCATATCGAATTATATAATAGTTACATGATCCGACCAAAGATTGTAAGTTCATTATGCATGCATGAGAAAAGCGTTTGTATTAACAATGCAAGAAAATGATTTTCCTAAACGTGAGAAGTTTTGAGCCATAGAAAGAAGGCATATTATGGGTTGAATGTGTGCTGAATTTAGGATTCTTGATAACTAGAACAATGTTTATTCTTTTGAAGACTAGCTTGTGTGAATATATAGTATGCCTTCATTTGAAGATGATCACACTTATACTAGTGGCCAGGTTGAGCAACTTGTGTGATCTTAAAGATGGAAATACTTGTGTATAATGAATAATGAATGTACAAATCTAGAAACTGATTGTCGCCTTGCTTATAATTGTGTTTGATAATGAACATATTATATTTTTGCTCGCTTAGAAAACAATGTGCCTCGCAGCTACGGATGAGCAACAAAAACATTACAAGTGTGGCACATGAAGTCTGGGTATCGGAATGTAGGGTATCAAATATGGTATCATTTAAAAAAATATAGTTTTGTACTTTTGTCAGGATGTTTAAATATTATGTTAGTAATACACAATCTCATATTAAGGGGATATACATACATTTTTGGAGCTCATATTCTGCAATCTAACTTCCGTGCACACACAAATATATAACTTAAACTAGAAGGGTACCCGCGCAATGTGACGGCGGTTACCCGGTAACTATTTTTGTGGCGAGCAAACGTTTTTTTATATATATGTTTTTTCTAGCAATAACTTTACGTATTTTAATTTCCGGTGAACTACGTATTTTAATTTATTACATTTTTTACATGTCTTCATATGGTTTAAATGAGATGCATCAATATTGGAGGATGTTACAAATATGAGAATTTAAGACATTAATTATTTTTTAAATTTATATGTATGCTTAATTATTATGCTTAGCAAAAGTAACTTTCTTTTGATGGAAATATTTTTTGTCCTAAAAATTTTAAAACTACTATATTTAGAATATCCCAAACCCTTGATAAAAGAGTATAGATAATGTAACGCAAAAAAAGATTAAACCAATGGACATCACAGAAAATCAAGGTACACATATTTAGTGGATTGTCTTCTTTCATAATATCATGAATGCTTTGAATTCCCACTTTCTACTACATAATGATCGTGTGCGAAGTGGGTAAAAGTCCATTCCTAAAAAAGGCTCACAACCCACCACGTGTCCATCACTTTTCTTCCCCGACTTTTACGTCATCCCATGTTCATCATCTTCTTCTTCTTTTTCTTCTCTTTCACAGACTTTCACATACTGTTACACTAATTCTAGTTTTAAATCATTCAAAATCACAAAATTATGTTCCGATTTATCTTCAGTCTCATCTTATACTAGTTCAACCGCTGCAAATTACAATCTTTTTCCATTAGTTCGAAGTTCATTGATTTATAAACAAAATTGGGTTTCATTCAGTTTGAGTAAAAACGAATTTATTATGGCAATTATTGATTAGAAAACCTTAAATTAACATCAAATAACATCAATAAGTTCTTCTTTTAAATTTGGAAACAAATCAAGTTTTCATGAAAGTGCCAATAAAGTGCTAAGTGAAATTAATGTCTCAATGAAGTAATCTTGTGATTTTAAAGTTTGAAGATATTCATTAGAATATAAAAGCTTCAATATTTGATGAAAATATGCTTTTAAGAATGATGAACACATAATGAACAAAACTTTGAACGTGCATTGTTAATCACAGAATGTTCATCGGTATGTTCATAAGTTAATATATTCATCAGTTCGAATGTATGTTCATCAATTATGGTCTCAATGCTCATAAAAAAATAAGTGTGTCTTAATGTATGTTCATTAGTTCGAATATATATGTTCATCAGTCGTCATAGTCTCAATGCTCATAAAGAAGAAAGTGTTCATCATGTAGTTCGAATGTATGTTCATCAATACTCCGCTCAAACCAAATAATAAAAAACACGCGTCACTAATTTGTGACTCGTTGGATTTTTCAGGGAAGACAACTTGCTATTTGATTATCTACCTTATATATATATACCATACGAACGTAGGTTGTGAGTTCCAAGCGTGACAAGATTTTAAAGGCCCGTTTGGTATATGAGTTTTAAGAGGTTTAGATTGATTGATATCTCAAATCAATTGTCTAGTACATTTTCTTTAGACCGACACAAGAGTTTTACCCCAAAATCTGAACCCCACCCACCACGGTGGGTTTTGTGAAAACAAGTCAAGAATTGGTGATGACAATGTCGTCACCAATATTTTTCAGTTAAAGATAAAAATAAATTACTTTTATAAATCAATTTTTAAAAAATTGGTGATGACAATGTCGTCACCAATATTTTTCTTTTTTATATTTTGCAATTTAACCATTAACAAAAAGAAATAAAAGTAAATTAAATTATAAGATTGATGACGATTTTGTCATCACAAAAATTTGGTGGCGACGTTCGTCCGCTTCCTCTATTTTTACATCATCTCATGTTCATCTTTTTCTTCTTCTCTTTCACAGATTTTCACATATCGTTACACTAATTCCAGTTCTAAATTATTGAAAATCACAAAACTATGTTCTGATTTATCTTCAATTTCATCTTATACTCGTTCAACCGCTGCAAATTACAATCTTTTTCCATTAGTTTGAAGTTCATTGATTTATAAAATTTGGGTTTCATTCAATTTGAGTAAAAACGAAATTATTATGACAAGAGTAAATTACAACGTTCGTCCTTGTAGTTTACGTTGACAGACAAGTTTCGTCCTTTGACCAAAAAATATTTACCATAAAGCCTTAAATGGCAAAGGTTATGTAGCGTTACTCCTTCACACTAACGAGCTCCACTAATGAGTGTTAGACACCCATCCACTGAGGATATTTTAGTCTTTTCCCAAACTCACTAGCATCAACTATCCCCACCCTCACCCAACCCACCACCATATATTTTTCACCATTCCTTTCTTTAACAACCACTTCTTTTTTTTCTTATCATCTTTTTTCTCTCCCCATCTTCTTTCTCACAAAAAAATCATTTTGCACACCATCACAGCCTCACCACCGCTACCTGTAAAAATGGTGTTTGTTATGTATTTGTAAACGGGTTCGGTTCACCACAACAACCCGCTAGGGGTGTTGTTGGCTCTCGGTTCAAAACCTACCAGAATTTCAACATTTAACAAAAATAACAAAAACCTAACAATCCCAACATCATTCTCAAATTCATCATCGTGGATCTAAAGCTAGAAATTTGGCCATACAACTACGGCTACCACCTGCCAAAAATCCGGCCATACAACTCCTCACCACCATTCACTAGGTAGTTGACCTCTTTTTGTCTTTTTTATACCCAAATAGCAAAACCCAACAAATTCGTTCCACTAAACAAACTGATTCGCTCAACACTTATCATTACATGACTCGCAAGATCTGTGGTGGTGATATGTCACGGTGGTGTGGCCATGTGACGACTTGTGACCACCAGCAGCGTGTTGCGACATTTCGGCGTTGTGGGTTGCGTTGACCAGCGTTGCAGGTTTCTAGAGGAGTGGTGGTGAATTGTTTAAATTGATTTGGTGTATGAACATGTGATGAGCATAATGTGGTTTGGTGATAAATAAAGAAACAAGAATAGATAAAAATATATAAAGATAGATCAAGCAAATATCAAGTTTTTTAGTTATTGAGATTTTGAAATGGGTTTGAAGGTTTTTAGCTTTTGAAGTTTTGATTAGGTATATAAGTATATTGAGTAGTTGTGATGGGGAAAATGATAACAGTGGTGATATAATGATATAAATATTAAAAATGCAATAGATTAAGATAGAGACAAAAAAGAAAAAAAGAATTGGAAAAAAAGGGTGGGAAAAGACGGATATACCCTCACATGGGTATCATGTGTGGGAGTTTAACGAGAGTTAGTGTGGCCTGTTAAAGTGAAGGACTAACGCTACATAACGTTTGCCATTTAAGGATGGACGGTAAATCTTTTTTGGTCAAAGGACGAAACTTGTCGGTTAACGTAAACTACAAGGACGAACGGTGTAATTTACTCTTATGACAATTATTGATTAGCAAACCCTAAATTAACATCAAATAACATCAATAATTTTTTCTTTTAAATTTTGAAACAAATCAAGTTTTCATGAAATTGCCAATAAAGTGTTGAGTGAAATTAATGTCTCTATGAAGTAATTTTGTGATTTTAAAGTTTTAAGACATTCATTAGAATATAAAAGCTTCAATATTTGATGGAAATATGCTTTTAAGAATGATCAACACATAATGAACAAAACCTTGAATGTGCATTGTTAATCACAAAATGTTCATCGGTATGTTCACCAGTTAATATATTCATCGGTTCGAATGCATGTTCATCAGTTATGGTCTCAATATTCATAAAAAAATAAGATGTGTATTAATGTATGTTCATTAGTTCGAATATATATGTTCATCAGTCATCATAGTCTCAATGCTCATAAGAAGAAAGCGTTCATCATGCAGTTCAAATGTATGTTCATCAATACTCCACTCAAACCCAATAATAAAAAACACGTGTCACTTATATGTGACTCCTTAGATTTTTCAGGGAAGCCAACTTGCTATTTGATCATCTACCTTATATACATATACCATATGAACGTTGCTTGTGAGTTCCAAGTGTGGCAAGATTTTAAGGGCCCGTTTGGTTGGGTTTTAAGAGGTTTAGAGATTGATTAATATCCAAATCAATTGTTTAGTACATTTTCTTTGGACCGACACATGAGATTTACCCCAAAATCTGAAACCTGTTGGTGGTTATAGCCCAGAACAGGGTAAGATAATCAAGGACAGTAGAAATACCACTAGGTGGTTACCGGATATCACTTGGAATCGTGTTATCACTTTCCAAAGTAAACTATTCTACCCTAATGCCTGGGTATCACGAATATCTACTTGGGATAAGACCAAATGTGTGTTAGTGATTTAGGCACAAATCAATAACCCTTTTGCTTAGAAGTGTTAATTGTTTTCTATATGTCCCTTCATGCATAATCAGATATCCTATTTATAGGAAAATACTCTTAGCGAGTCAAATGGAATTATGAGAATTAATAGCCCCATTAATCGCCTCATAATTATCCCCATTATAGCCGTTAGTGGTTACATGACCAATTAAACGTGGTCATTATGCAGTTGTAACTGCCACTTGAATAGGTCAATGCCTGTTACAAGTTGATTTCAGTACTAGCAGTACTTTCATAACACTAGCAGTGCTTACATAGTACTAGCAGTGGAAACACTGCCTATCCGGACTAACTTAGCACTAGCAGTGGAAACACTGCCTATCAGTGCTAACTTGGCACTAGCAGTGGAAACACTGCCTATCAGTGCTAACAATACACAAGCAGTGGAAACACTGCCTATCAGTGCTAACAAGTACTACCAATACAAACCACTATTAGAGTCAGGGTGTTCAGGGACCTGATGGGTATACACTCCGTACCTCCTGACCCATTACCAGGTGTGAACTAATCCCATAAGTGCACTAAATTTTCCAACAATCCTCCCCAAATTTAGTTCACTTCCTTTGCATGAAAAACAAACATTAAAACAAAACATGTGCATAAACGAAAATATCCTGAGGATTGAATTTCTATCTTAGTACATTACACGTTCAAATATTCGAGAATAAGGGTGTTCTAAGAATTGAACCCTTCAACCCATTTGAATACCTGAAGATAAAATACACACAAGTTCTCAAACACTTAAAAGCTCCTGATACTATACAAGCCATGTGTCCATATCTAAATTCATAAATGTTGTAAGAGCCAAAAGTCCAAAGCTCCCTGAAGCGGCAAAACTTCAACATAAATGTTCCTCTTTATTCATGCTCCTGCCAAGTAATTTTTCAAAGAAAATTAACCATTTAGAAGTAAAGACCTTATCATCCTTTCAGCAGGTTCTGAGCACAACCTTGGGATGTATAAAAACATGTGCTCCAGTCTACTAGATGTTCAGCTTTCCACATTGAACTCAGCTCCCAAGTTTCCTTAGGAGGGAGTTGGGTGTCCTAGCATTCAGTGACTAAGTTGGACTTAAACCCATCCCTTTAGCAGACTTTATAACCAAGTCTCTAGCCAGACCCTTCGTCAAGTGATCAACTAAATTTTGTTGAGATCTAACAAACTCTATAGATACCACCCCATTCATGATAAGCTCACGAATCATGCTATGTCTGACACCTAAGTGTCTATACTTACCATTGTACATCTGGCTATAAGCCTTAGCCAATGTAGTTGCACTATCACAATGGATATAAATAGGTGTTATAAGTTTAGGCCACAATAGAATCTCAAGAAGCAAGTTTTTCAACCATTCAGCTTCTTTACCAGCAGCTGCTAAAGCCACAAATTCAGATTCCATTGTTGAACTGGTGATGCAAGTTTGCTTCTTGGATGCCCAAGAAATTGCACCTCAACCAAGTAGGAATACTCAGCCACTAGTAGACGAATTGTCTTGATTATTCTGATCTAACTTGCATCAGTGTATCCTTCCAACACTGATGGGTAGCCAGTATATGAGAGACTATAATCCATAGTTCTCTTCAAATACTTCATACCCTCTGAACGCTTGCCGGTGATGAGCACTAGGATTACTAATATACCTGCTCAATTTTCCCACTGCAAAACCAATATCAGGTCTTGTACAAGTCATGGCATACATCAAGCAGCCAATTACCCTAGAATACTTAAGTTGAGATACAGCTTTGCCATTATTAGGCATCAACTTCTCACAAGTATCCATAGGTGTACTCACTAGAGTACAATCAAAGTAATTGAATTTCCTCAACACCTTCTCAATATAATGAGATTGAGAGATAGAAATTCTTTTACTTTCATGTTTAATCCTTATACCAAGGATAACATCAGCCTCCCCCATGTCCTTCATTGAGAACCTTGATGACAAAAAATCCTTTGTCAAGTCAACCTGATTTTGGTCAGTGTCAAAGATCAACATGTCATCAACAATTCAACATATAGACAAATGATGACTCCTTTACCAGATTCATCAAATTTGCTATATACACATTTGTCAGCTTGGTTAAGAACATAACCACTAGACAAAACTACTTCATCAAATTTTTTATGCCATTGCTTAGGTGTCTGTTTCAGTCCATAAAGGGACTTGATCAGTTTGCACACCTTGTTTTCATTGCCAGGCATGATGAAGCCCTGAGGTTGGTTCATGTAAACCTCCTCATCCAATTCACCATTCAAGAAAGCTGCCTTCACATCCATCTGATGAATAATCAGATTGTGAATTGATGCCAAAGCAATCAGTAGTCTTATGGTACTGATACGAGCCACTGGGGCATAAGTATCAAAATAGTATATCCCTGACTTTTGTTTAAAGCCCTGAATGACTATTCTAGCCTTGAACTTTTCAATAGTTCCATCTACCTTCATTTTCCTTTTGAAAATCCGTTTGAAACCCAGAGGTTTGCAACCTGGAGGTAGATCAACCAACACCCAAGTGTTGTTGCCCATGATGGAATCCATCTCATCATTGATTGCTTCTTTCCAGAAAGCAATATCCTGGGACTTCATTGCTTCTTCAAATGTCTTGGGATCATCCTCAACAATGAAGCAATAGGAGTATTGGTCAGAGACCTCATCCCTTGTTCCTTCAACCAAGTATAGTTGAAACTCAGGTCCAAATGACTTTGGAGTCCTGACCCTTTTGCTCTTCCCCGAGCACAGATTCAAAGTTGTTGAACCACAACCTCATCGGGGACCTCGATACACGGTGTCATGAGTTCCATAAGGAATCCTCTGACTTGGTCTAGGGACTGATGAGAATCTATTCTCATCAAAGTTTGCATCCCTTGATTCAATTATTGAGTTAACTGAAACATATTCATTAGGTTCAATAACATAGAACCTAAAGGCCTTGGAATGCTCAGCATATCCAACAAAGATGCAGTCAATGCCTCTTTTACCCAAAGTCTTTAGCTTTGGATCAGGGAGTCTTACAACAGCCCTACAACCCCAGGACCTGAGATAGTTCGGGTTGGGTTTCCTTTTAGTCCAGAGTTCATAAGGGGTAACCTTGTTCCTTTGTTGGGAACCCTATTTAATAAATAGCAAGCTGTTAACATAGCTTCACCCCAGTACCCTTGACTCAATCCTAAATAGGACAACATGGAATTAACCATCTCCTTCAGCACCTTGTTTTTCCTTTCAGAAATACTATTTTGCTTTGAGGAGTATAAGGGCATCATTTCATGGATTATACCAACAGACTGAAAATACAGAGTATCCATGTACTCACCTCCCTATCAGTCCTTAATCTTTTGATCAAAGACCCAAGTTGTAATTCAACTTCAGTTTTAAACACTTTGAATTTATCTAATGCTTCATCCTTGGTATGTAAAAGATAGACATAACAAAACCTTGAAGCATCATCAATAAATGTCACAAAGTACTTCTTATTCCCCAAAGAAGGAGTGGCATGCAAATCACACAGGTCACTGTGTATAAGCTCCAAGAGCTTAGACTCACGGCTAACACCCTGAAAAGGTTTCTTGGTTATCTTGGTCAATATGCAAGTTTTACACTTTTCAGTGTCCATATCAAAAGCTGGGATTAATCCATCCTTAGACATATCTTGCATTCTTTTATTGTGTACATGGCCAAGTCTAGCACGCCAAATGGTAGAGTCAGACAGGTCATTGGTGGTCACAAAGGCTGAATTAACACTATCAGTGACAATATTAAGCCTGAACATTTGATTACACAAATAACCAAAACCAATGAAAACACCATGCTTAGAAAGAACAAATTTATCAGACTCAATAACTTGTTTATATCCATGATTATTCAAAATACTACTTAAAACCAAGTTCTTCCTGATATCAGGAGCATGAATAACATTAAACAAAGTTACAATCTTTCCAGAACTAAAATTAAGATCTACACAACCACGACCATGCACCAAGGCTGTTGACTCATTTCCCATGTGAAGAATAGAACCATCATTCGGTGACTCATAAGTCTTGAACCAGCTTCTATCTTTACACACGTGAACTGTTGCACCAGAGTCAACCCACCACGCAACATCATCATCCTGCACATAATGAGATTCAGATACATATGTAACATAATAAATCTGAAAAGACTTATTAACCATATTCTGACCTTTCAGTGAGTTGGAAGAACCACCACTCCCTGAACCATTAGTGCCTGATCCATTGGCTTTACCACCAACCTTAACACTTTTGCAATCCCTTTTAATGTGACCAGTTTTGTCACATTTTCAACAAGTAGGTGTTGTCTTCTTGTTAGGATATGCCATTGTGTTATCATGATATTTGCGTTTGCCTTTGTTGTCATTGTACCTGGTGGAGTTGTTATGCTCCACCATATTGACAACAGATGCACCAGCAGCATTGCTACTCTTTGGCTTGTCATTATCCTGCACTTTGAGAGATTCCTCAATGCGCAGATGACTGCCCAACTCAACCAGAGTTAACTCCTCCTTTTTATGTTTCAAGGTATGCTTGAAATCTTTCCAAGAAGGGGGAAGTTTATCAATGACACAAGAGACTTGAATAGCCTCATCCATGTGCATATTGTGTTGTGTAAACCTTCCAAGTATACCAAGAAGTTCATTGTATTGTTCCATAACTGGTCTTGAATTAGTCATTTTGTAATTTGTGAAATTACTTACAAGGAACTTCTTACTTGATGCATCCTCAGCCATATATTTGGCATCCAAGGAATCCCACAGTACTTTGGAAGATTCAAAGTTCTGATAAATATCAAACAAAGAATCAGACATACCATTGAGGATTAGACCTCTGCAAATATAGTCATCATTCTCCCATTTGCTCCTCCTCCTGATCTGCTCAACCGTAGCATCATCCCCATCATCAGGAATAGGAGTGGTTAACACATACACCACACTCATGCTTGACAGCAAGAAGTGCATCTTCTTCTGCCATCTCCTGAAGTCCACCCCTTCAAACTTATCAAGCTTGGCAAAGTTTGAAGTCATGTGTTTCATTGCAGCAGCAGCCATTGATTATCACAAATAGTTTACTTTGATTGTTAGTGGTTATAGCCTAGAACAGGGTAAGATAATCAAGGACAGTAGCAATACCACTAGGTGGTTACCGGATATCACTTGGAATCGTGTTATCACTTTCCAAAGTAAACTCTTCGACCCTAATGCCTGGGTATCACGAATATCTACTTGGGATAAGACCAAATGTGTGTTAGTGATTTAGGCACAAATCAATAACCCTTTTGCTTAGAAGTGTTAATTGTTTTCTATATGTCCCTTCATGCATAATCAGATATCCTATTTATAGGAAAATACTCTTAGCGAGTCAAATGGAATTATGAGAATTAATAGCCCCATTAATCGCCTCATAATTATCCCCATTATAGCCGTTAGTGGTTACATGACCAATTAAACGTGGTCATTATGCAGTTGTAACTGCCACTTGAATAGGTCAATGCCTGTTACAAGTTGATTTCAGTACTAGCAGTACTTTCATAACACTAGCAGTGCTTACATAGTACTAGCAGTGGAAACACTGCCTATCCGGACTAACTTAGCACTAGCAGTGGAAACACTGCCTATCAGTGCTAACTTGGCACTAGCAGTGGAAACACTGCCTATCAGTGCTAACAATACATAAGCAGTGGAAACACTGCCTATCAGTGCTAACAAGTACTACCAATACAAACCACTATTAGGGAACGTTTGGTAGAGAGAATTTCAAAGAAATGAAATGAATGGGAGAATAGAATCTCAGAGAATAGAAATCAGTAGAGAATTTTGTTCAATTCTAATGTTTGGTAACAACAGAGACTTGACCTGAGAAATGAAAAAAAAAATATTTAAATAACATTTTGTCATATAAGGCTCACATGTACTTGTTTGTTAATTTTTTTTAAAGATTTATTTTTTATTTATTCTAAATAACAATTTTTAAAAAAATATTAAAAAAAAATTATTTAAAAAAAATATATATATTTTTTTTTAATTTATTTTTTAAAAATTTATGTACTTTCTTTAAAAAAAACTATTTTTTAAAAATGTATTTATTTAAAAAAAAACTTGTTTTGTTTAAAAAAATATTTTTTTAAATGTATTTATGTAAAAAAAAAAACTTATTTTTTGAAAAAAAATATTTTTTAATAAATATGTATATTTTTTTTAAAATATTTTTTTTAAAAAATATTTTTAAATGTATTTAAAAATAAAAAATAAAAAATAAAAATAAAAACTTGTTTTTTAAAAAAAAAAAAAAATTTGAAAATGTATTTATTTAAGAACAAAATTTATATTTAAATTTTTTTTTTTTTTTTAATTATTTTTTAAAAATGTATTTATTTAAAAAAAAAACACACTTATGTTTGGAACTGAAGTACAAATATAAGTTGAAAAAAAAAAAATCATGAAAAATATTTTTCATTTCTCGAATTTCCCAACCAAAATGGATGAAAATGAAACTCTCAAATTTACACTACCAACTCTTTACCAATTCTCACAAATTCTCCACAATTCTCCACCTTTTAATTTCTATAAGCAACCAAACAATGGAATTCGATTAATTTCCATTTCTCTTATACCATTTCTTTCTACCAAACACACCCTTAGAGTCTGGGTGTTCAGGGACCTTATGGGTGTACACTTCGTACCTCCTGACTCATTACCAGGTGTGAACTAATCCCATAAGTGCATTAAATTTTCCAACAAAACCCACCCACCACGGTGGGTTTTGTGAAATCAAGTCAAGAAAATAACATTTTTTATTTTATTACTTTTTATCAACCACATGTTTCTTAATTTTTTTTATGTTATGTACTTTTATTTTTAAATAATGAATTTTGTTCTAATGTACATAAAAAACACATGTATTTCAAAATTATCAAATAACTTTCTGTTTCTTTATTTCTTTCATACAATATCTAAATGCAAATTCGATTCTAACCCACTAACAAACCAAAGGCACCCTAAAACATTAGATGCCAATCATATTTGATAGTTCTTTTATTTATCAAAATGTTGTTATGCGCGCTCAATCAGGACGTACTTACACCATTCAAATTTTCTTCTTATTAATTCGTGCATTCTGTAACAACATTTAATAACAGAATAAACTACTTGAGAGCACAGGCTAACCGAAGGAAATGATTGATTTCAAAATATACAATGAGACTAGATGAGGATAAACTAAATTGTTAAATCCTCCTCAACAAACATACGAAGGAAAATACATGTTTCAAAGATACTCGTAAGAGTTTAAGGAGAAACTGTACCTGTGATCAATCTATATGAAGGTACGGGATTTGAGAGATGATGGGCCAGTACTTGCTTTTTCTCCCACGACACTTGCTCTCTAGTTTCGGACAACATTTCACCCATATTTGTGAAAGTGAAGGGAGTAGTGTCTCTGGCAGATCATCAAGTTTTGGGCATGACCAAATAGATAGCTCTTCAAGGATCATGAGGTGCTCTAGGGATTTTGAAACTGATTCCAAATCCGCAAAACCATGAATTTGTAAATAAGTTAGAGTTGACGGAAGATGAAATGATGTGATATTCCTCACATCTTGTGGCTTTGCAAATGGAACCACTCCTGAATTTTTTCCATGTAAACACAATTTAACAAGCGAGGTTGGAAAGTTTTGCATCCCCCACTCTGACATGGGCTTCTTTAGGCCTCCTATTGTTAGTATTTTTAAATTCGGTGGCCACAACGTACAAGGAAAGGAGTAATCCATATTTGGACAATCTCTAACCCACAACTCTTCCAAAGAAGTGAGACTTTGTAAGTGATGGTGAGGAAATGACTTTAAGTTTCTGCATTTATTGATCTCAAGATATCTCAAGCACAGAAGGGGAAGAAAACCATAACCTTTATCAGGAATGGATTCTATGTAATCACAACCACAAATTGTCAATTTGGTGAGATGAACGAAGCATCCTTGAGGAAATGAATGAAAATTCAACACCCTGGAAATGGAAAGGGATTCAAGTGATGACAAGAAGTTGTTGAGAAGAGAACTTTCCTCCATATTACCCAAATAGCATATGTTGAGAATCTTCAAAGTAGATGGGCGGTCTTGCACGGTTGGAAAGAGCTCTGATGTAATTGAAGAACAACTGTGTATCACCAAATTCTCAATGTTATTTGGACAAACATAATTCTTAAGTCTTGGACAATTGTGGAGTTCCACTTTAACAAGTTTTAGAGCAATCCCCAAATTTGATTCTTTCTCCCCCAATGATAACAAATTCTTACAAGATTTTACTCTCAAATCCAATAAACTCACAAGAAACTTGCACGCATGTGATTCTGATTCCCATAAGTATCTAAGTTCATCACACCCTATAATGAACAGATTTTCAACTGCCCCAAGATGCTCTAAAACTTCTCTATGTAGCTGAGTAAGTCCTTTAATATTCTTCATTGACAATTCTATAATCGACGAAGATACACCAACCATGCTACTTAACACCGCTGCAGTACATTCCTGTATATGTAAAACCCGAAGTGATGGTATTGGGTCAACTGCCACAACAACTAGTTTTGGACAATTTATTATAGAAATCTCACGAAGACAAGGAAACGATTTTGCAGTCTGATCTTTGTCATCACCATTAGTTGACCAGATCTCCCAACCCTGCATATCTTTGAACTCCAGAACTTCAAGTGATTCAAATGCAGTACCATGGCATGAATTTATAGGTCCAAATAACTCAGGACCGAGACTCTTTAAACCATTCATGCCTTCGACAAACAACTTCCGAAGTGATTGTAAATGTCCAAGTGTTAGTAAATATGTACATCTTTTACAACCATGAAACTTAAGATGGGTTAAGCAAACAAATGAGGGATTCCCGACCCAACTAGGAAATTTCACACCCATGTAGTATGAAATCTTCAGGCTTCTCAACTTATCATAAGGCCTTAGGCCTTCAAGTACTTCAAATTCAGAAATTTCATCCCGAGAATCACCGAAGACATCACTCCATTCCATCTCTAAATCCCGAAGACCCTTTCTTTGCTTTAAGTTGGCTTCCTTTGCGTCTATTGCATTTATCACTTCATGCAACCCCTGAATGGAAAGTTGACCTTGAAGATGTTGTAGGCTTCTGAGCTCGGATATTTTCAAACCATTAGCTCCTCCTATGATGATTTTGGATAGAGTTTGTAGATTCGTCAACCTGCCAATCCCTAAGGGCATCTCCTTCAATTGTGGAGTATTACTGATGTCAAGATGTCGCAAGTTTAATAACTTTACACAATTGTTTGGCAAGTTAGATAACAAATGACAACCAGAAAGCAACAAGCTCTGGAGATTATAAAGGTCGCCTACTTGTTCCGGTAAACATGTGATGTAAGTTTTCGAAAAGTTGAGATACCGCAAATGCTTGAGCCTACCAATTGATCCTGGTACCTCTTTAATGGAATAATTAGCAAGGTTTAGCACCCTTAAGAACTGTAGTTGGGGTAGTACTTCAGAAAGAACCTTATTTGATAAAGATAATCTTTGCCAAGGATATAAAACTCGTACCGACAGTGCCAAGAAAGTTCGTAAACGTCTTGCTCTTTCTAACGACTTGAACTTAGAGTATGTTCCATATTTTTGATGAAGAATTGAAAAGTGATGGCACTTCCCCAAAGCTTCATTCTTAAGGAAAAAATCCATCTTGCCATCTAACGTAATGAAAAACTCTCCTGCAACACTCATGGCCAAGTCATTTATAAGGTCATGCATCTTAAATCGTAAATCATCATTACTTGAGTGATGGAAAAACGACCTTGACTCTAGCTCTTCAAAACACTCACGGCCTAAACTCTCCATTGACTTGCTTCCATTTGAATTGTACAAAAACCCTTCGGCCATCCAGAGTAAGACTAGTTCATCCCTGTCAAACAGGTAATCTTTGGGGAATAAGCAGCAATATGCAAACATCTGCTTCAAATGCGGAGGGAGATCATAGTAACTCAGTCTAAGAGCAGGAAGAATCTCACCTTCATCATGTAAATTCCATATCTCACTATTCAACAACTCCTCCCATTCTTCATCATTTGTCTTTTTTCTCAGCACTCTCCCAAGTGCTATCAAAGCCAAAGGCAACCCACCACATTTCTTTATAATACCTTCGCCATGGATTTTTAGTGATGAATGTGAATCAAAGTTTTGTTTACCTAATGCATGTTGAGTAAACAAAGATATAGCTTCTTCATTTGACAAACCCTCCAGATTGTAAGCTTGAACAGAGTCCATCACTGATGCAACCGTAGTCTTCCGCGTTGTCACAATAATTTTACTTCCAGGTGCCCCTACAGCAAAAGGACGTTGGAGGAGTTCCCATTCATTGTAGTTTTCGTTCCACACATCGTCTAGAACAATTAGGAATCTTTTTTTTGAAAGTTTCTCTTCAAGGGCCACTTGAAGTAGATTTAGATTGGCAAAATCTGTGAACTTCCCAATTATAGCTTGAAAAATAGCCTTGCTAATGTTAAACACATCAAACTCGTCTGAAACACAGACCCATGCCATGAGTTCAAAGTGATCATTTACTTTCTTATCCTTATACAAAACTTGGGCAAGAGTCGTCTTCCCTATCCCACCCAAACCAACAATGGACACGACGCTGACACTTTGACTATATGATCCGGTCTCCAACAATTTCTCGAGCAATGCCTCTTTATCCCCTTGGCGACCCACTATTCTAGATACATCAACCAATGAAGTTTCCTCTAATCGTCTACTTGCTCTATATGACTTTTCAACATTATTTATTAGACCCAAAATATTTTTCTCCTCAACTAGAGCATGCAATTTGATTGTAATCTCATCAAGCTTAGAACTCATTTTACGACCATACTTAATAGTATGAGGAGTGAAACTTGTACAGCAAGATGGAATCATTGTCAATACCTTACTAGTGCCAGTGCCAGTGCTGGCATCAGATTCTTCTTTTGACTGGCGCCTCATAGCTTCAGTGGCCAAATCATCGAGTACGTCGTCTATGTCATAAGCCAAATGCTGGAGTTTATGCAGCCACACTTGAACTGATCTCTGTGTTATGTGCTTGTGGCCTGCATCAACAAGCACAGCTTGAATTTGAGACAAGATGTTGTTCCATTTGTTGAGCTCAGAATAGATTCCCGCAGATCGAGCTAGCCTGATCAAGTCAGCAGATGCTAGTTTCTCAAACAACACAGTAATGAATGCACCAATAAAGATTTCACCAACAGCCATCGGATCGGAATAAGTTTGGAAAATGAAAGGTTGTATGTTTTTCTTTGGGGTTTTGAGTTCGTGTAATGACAATTTGGCTGGTGAATAAAACGAGTTGACTTAGGGACGGAGCCGGCGGGTCCCGTGGGTGACTCGTATAGATTTTTCCGATGTAGCATTAATTTTAAGAAAAAACATCAATTTTTCTCAAATGTATCTTAAATGACCCCGGTCAATTGAAATGTGCTTTTAGTATTATTTAGTTAGCATCTTAAACTGTATTATATTACGATTAAAAAAAATTGTGTAACCGGTCATATTTGTTTCTGGCTCCGTCATGTGAACTAGAGTGATCAAAATTACTTCTTGTCGATCTATATCCATAGCTGTCCTCTACTTACGAATACAATAATACAAAGATAAATATTTACTTTGCATGATTCTTGCTATCTTTTTCCGTGTATAATGAATTTACAATGCATTTCATTTTCATATAGTACTAACTAGTTGGGGTAGTCCGCGCGTTGCTGCGGGTTTGTTTTATTATTTTTCTTTTTTTCCGCTGTCTTTTTTGTTTCTTCCGAACGTGTTTATTTTGTTGTCGATTTGGATGTACATTTCATGCAACAAAAAACTTAGTATACAAAGGAGTCAAAAAAAAATTTGCAACTGTATACAAAAAAATTAGTATACAAAGGAGTGAAAAAAAACTTTATTAATAGAAAAGGGTTAATAAAGTTAGTATACAGGATCATTTGAGTTAGAACTTTATTAACATCAAAAAACTTAGTATACAAAGGAGTCACAAAAAAGTTGCAATTATATACACAAAACACATTGCATAACCCTTTTCTGTTGCTCTAGTTTTCGTATTCTGAATTCTGATGAATCAAGTCTTCAAACCCCCTTGCCTCAGTTGATCACCCATATATAAATTGCTCGCTACCTTTGCTCCGCAACTACCAATGGAATAGATTCGGCCTACAACAGAATCTGAAAACACCAAAATCAGATACCACCCTAAGTAATCAGTTAAGCTGCATATTTATCATGATCCAATCACTTAAAAAATACATACAATAAGTTAACAAACTAACTACTCATTTTGTGCACGATCCACAGTTTAATCAAATCATACCATGGTTACATAATGTAAACCAGTATTTTGCTACAACACATTAATATCATGAAACAAAGAAATAAGACCATGTTTGATGTTTGTTTCATGATTGAGATAGTCTTGCAGTTTTCAACGCTGCTAAACCATAAAAAGCTGCTTATTAAAGATGCATGCGAATGTTTGTTTACAGAGGTTGATACCTGGTCTAATCTTTTTGCCCATGGTGCTATCTGTGTAGATGTACTCATCGCGTTCTACTGTGGAAACCACCTGGTTGAAAGCTCCTATATATTTTTGGTGGCTAAAAGCTCCTATGTTTTTTGTGGAAACCACCTGGTCTAATGGGTCAAAAGTTGGTAAAATTGTATTTTTGGTGGCTAAAAGCTCCTATATAGTTTCATTCTATATTTTGGATTACTGTATGAACTAAGTTCAGGTCAACCTATCAATTTGTCATCTCTAAAAAGTGATGTTTTCTGAGGTAGAAAAAGGAAATAATTAAAGAATCAAATTTTCAAGAACGTACTTTCTCGACCAAAGGTGGAAGGGCGCGCTACTCTCGATTTGTTAGGCGTCCGACCCACCCGTGAACTACTTACATTTCACCATGACTGCGTACAGCTATTCCTACACATAAAACATCACCTGAAACAAAATGACCTCATTAGCTCTGGGAATGGAAAATAAACCTAACTAAATAGCATTTTACGAACTTATGTCACCAAAAGCATGAATGAAAAGGGTGTCGACTAAACCATGACAATAAAATAGGATTTATACTGATAGTGAAATAAGTATGGAGCGCAGTGATGAACTGAAATGCTTGTTTGTCGGTATTTGCGATTCTCAATTGATTGAGAAGGCTGCTCTTTTCTAAGCTGATATGCATTGATATAGGCCGAATAATTGTGAGCATATATGGACAAACACCCAAAACCGGGCATACCTATTTATAACAGTTCATACGTATTTGTAACCGACAACCCAAAAAGGCGCCATCAACATAGATAACATTGATATAGGCTGGATGACCAAGTACCCCAAAAAGGTCGTACCTATTTAATAACATTAGTGTTAGAGAAAAGGTGCTATTATGATTTATTTTTGTATACGTTGCTGAGAAGGAATAAGAAATATTAAACATAAACTGACACCAAAAAGAAAGGAAATATATGAAATCCGAGCAAATTAATTACCTCCACAGTTTACTGAGTAACGAACGAATGTTTGGTCCTGATCCATCCCACGATGTAAAAGCCGACACATCAGGTCAAAATAAATCAGATAAAGTGAACCATATCAAAACATAAGATATAGGCGGAACATAGAGATAAAAAGATTTAAAAAAACCTTGGTGCGCCTGGTGTTTTGATATATGGACTTTCATGATAACACGAAATTTCCTCCTTATATTCGAACTGAAAACAATAATAGGAGAAAGTAATCGTTAACTCGAGAAGATAATGAGCATAGACTAATTAAAAAATGAACATAATGCGAAACAATACAATTTGTGAAGATTTAAGAGAATAAGCACCTCTTTTCACGCCATGGCTGCAACGATAACCTGGTCATGGCTGGCTTGCCAAAATACGTGAGTTAGTAAACCACATACAAAAAAAGACGGTTATGATGGAGGTTACAACTGGAGGCCCTGTACGTCACATGGTGGCCCTGTACGTCAAACAAAAAGAATTTCAGTAAACTGGCCGTCAAAAGTAAATTTTATAGGTACACTAACGTCAATGCATATTGCTAACCTGAATGCACTAATGATGACTTTGGTTTTGCGTCGCTGGTGTAGTTGAGATGGCTGATGGATGGGCCCTTTGTATTCCCGATACCCTGCTAGCAGTTGGTGGTATGCGAGATTTTGACATACCTGGATTGCAGTTAACATAGATGTCGAGTTATAAGGACCGTCATAACCAAATTAAAAAAGGTTAACATCTATTAGAAAAAAAGTGCTTGCATTAACCGATGTGGTTCTCCAACCACTGTATCCCCCACTATTATCCATTCCATAGAACCGTCTTATTTCAAAAAAAAAAAGAAAGAAAAAAAATGAAAATATAAGAACAATTAGAAAGAAAAAAAAATTACAATTAGCACATAGCCTTAAACTACTGTCACTTTTCAACACAAAAAATTCAACCGTACCAGAAACTTGCCAAAGAGGAATGCCCAATCCAATTGCAATTTGTCTTGCAGGTTGATTAATTTCAGCTATCCACTCCGTGATGGGTTGGTTAGCCTACAAAATGAAATATGTAAGAACATTGTCTTGAAATACTACGGCTGGAGAGTACGCTGTTCTCAAAGATGAGTGTTTTAGCAAATGAGTATATAAAAACGTTTCATGAGATTTCTTAGGAGTGTATCCGTAGTATTCATAACCCGCCAAGGCGATATGTGAGAAACTGAGAGAGCACAACAGACACTTAGCGAATACGTAGCTTAATATTTGTGTTCCTAAAGCAAGCCAAATGTGAGCAGGAATCCTACTTTTCCCTTTATCTGTTTTCCTAGATACGTGGCAACAAAATACATAGCCCATAAACAACCACAACTTTCAAATTCGGTATCTTTTTTATTTATGAAACGTGGATACACAAACAACCGAAAAAAGATCATGTATCCGCCATGGCTGCAATTTAAGTGGATACACCCCAATCTTAACACACAGTCACACACACATTCCATTTTTTTTTTAAAAAGCGATTTACCAATCTTCCGCGACTCTTGTTCTCCCAAACCGCTTCTCATAATCGTACGTAAGCTCTGAATGAACAAAACAAAATATTAATTAACTCGATACACCAAAATCATGAAAAACCTAAAAACTAAAAAACTGTATAAAGGTTATAACCTTTAAAACATACCTGGATCACTATTTTGGTACTTTACTTCCTATAAGCTTCTTCATTTGGACACCAACTCAATCTGATATTATGCTATAGAAAGCATGTTACTGTGATGAGCTTTTAACGGAACTTTAAAATAACTCAATCACTTTACATATTGAGTCTACTATTATCCGCATAAACATATCAAGAGATGGTCGACTAAAATCTCACTATATAACTTAAAAGTGCTAAAGGTACATATATTAACACCACTTTTTTTAACCCAAACATTTCATCAAACACATTATATGCTTAGCCCAAAATCTTAATCACCACCAAAAAGCAAACCCACATCAAACACCCAAATATATTTAAATCAAATAATCACGGGGACAATCATAAACTCAATGTTTAAAACATTAACACCTAATAGATACCTTAAATTTGAAATTCCTTCTTGTTCAAGCTGAAACGGATGGTGCTACTGTCTCTTCTTTCTGCGTCTTTTTCTGTTAAATCTTGTTGAGATCCCACTGCCTCTGAAATCTGTGCTACTGTATAAGTTTCCTCTACCGACCTTAAACTGATACATCTTTACTCAATCATTTAAAAAAAATCAGGGCTAATACTTACTTCGTAATTTCTTGTGAAGAATAAAACTGCTAATAGTCTTGTGAAAAAACAAAAAGGGAGGCTTTACAATCTCAAATCAAAATTTTCCTTTATTTGATGACTGTTGAGTTACACACACAACCTCTCATAATCAAATTTTTCATCGTTCTCCTCTTCGTGAGTTATATAAATTTTGAAGGAAAAGTAATTTCCGGTGGCCAAGATTGGGGTCATCGGATTTTGGCTTTATAAATTTGTGGAGAAGAAGGATCTAGAGAAAAAGTGAGGCGGTGAATTTTTTTGGGGTTTTAGAAATTACTTAAATGTATTTTTTGTATATAGTATAAACGTATAGATGCATGAAAAGGAAGATTGCAAACACACTTCTACCAATAGAGTGTTGCCAACACAATTTTTGGTGTACTATGACATGTATACAGCCAATGAAATTTTGACACACACCCACTTATACCATGTATTTTTATACTCTCTCTAACTTCTAATAGTATATATATATAATTACGTTTATGTACCCATGTGCTTAATTATGTTCATACGTTATTAGAGCACTAGGTGTCAAAACGAGGGTCAGGTTCGTCGTCGTGCCACCTCAGCGCCACATCAACATCCTATTTTTTCACAACTAACAACAACAAACCCCCTCCTCACTCATAAGAGCGGACGGTGTGGGAGGTTTTGAAGCTCGCCGTGGGTGACGTGGAGCCCCGCCGTGGCTCGCCGCCACACCGGGGTTCCTCGTCGTCTCTCGCCGTCGCTTCCAAAATCGTCGGGACGACGAAGCAAGATTCTGACAAAATGGATTAAATATTGGCTTTAATATACTAGCCGTTGCCTAACGTTTTAAAAACGTTTTTTTTTTAAACCCACCACTCACTCTATAAATTAACATAACATTTCATACAAGTTTTTCATATTCAATCAAAACAAAACCATTCAAACTTGCTGAAAACATGAATTACGATAGTCAATCATCTTATTCCGGCGATAGTGATCTTGAAGAGTTAACGAAGTTAGAAATGTTTATTCAAGAGTTCGAGGCGGAGCAAACGTTGCAGGAACAAGCACCCGGTCCTTCAAAGCGTCGTCAATATGTCCCTCGTGAACGTGAAATTGCTGAAGCACATCTTCTTGCTGACTATTTTGGCGACAACCCAAAATATACGGACGCTAATTTTAGACGTCGATTTTGTATGAGCCGTCGTCTATTTCTACAAATAGTACAAGGTATTGAAACATATATTGAAACTCATCATCCTCTTCCTAGGCATTTTGATTTCTTTAGAATGCGACCCGATGCTAGGGGTGTAATGAGTTTTAGTGTGATTATGAAATGCACATGTGCCCTACGCCAATTGGCTTACGGGATATCAGCTGATGCATTAGATGAGTATTTACAAATAGGTGAACACTGTGCACGCGATTGCCTAGATTTTTTTCTTATGTGCATAATCCAACTATTTATTAAGGAGTTTTTAAGAAAACCAGATGAGGATGACATTCGTAACTTATACTATGCACATAACACTGTTCATGGGCTTACGGGAATGTTGGGGAGCATCGATTGTATGCACTGGGAATGGAGAAACTGTCCTAAAGAATGGCAAGGCCAATTTCATAGAGGTGATAAAAAATATCCCACTATAATGCTTGAGGCTGTTGCTTCATACGATTTGTGGATTTGGCATGCTTTTTTTGGGGTAGCGGGTGCGAATAACGATCTAACGGTTTTAAATAATTCTCCGTTATTCGACGACTTGCTTAATGACATCTCCCCTGAGGTTGAGCTTGAAGTTTATGGGTGTAAATTTAAGCAAGGGTATTATCTAGCTGACGGAATCTACCCGGAGTGGGCATCATTCGTCAAGTCATTTACAGTTGCAACTAATCCAAAAAATGCCGCATTCAAAGCGAAACAAGAAAGTGCTCGAAAAGACATCGAAAGAGCTTTTGGTGTCCTCCAGGGACGTTGGCATATCATTGCCCAACCGGCGCGGCAATTTACTATTGGCAAGTTACGGAGAATCATGTACTCGTGCATCATAATGCATAACATGATTTTGAAAGATGAAAAATTTGCGATATCAGATATTGCTGAAACGTATATTTCTCCAACACCAAATTTACAGCAGACATGGATTGAACGTTGCCAAGTGCAAAGAAAAAAAGCCAAAGAACTACATGATAAACGCACACACGCAAAGCTTCAACGATGTCTCATCGAGCATGTTTGGCAACAACTTCAATGGGCACAATTTCAACAACATAATCCGGATAATTAGTTTCGTTATAATTTCATGTATTTCTTGTGTA
The DNA here is from genome assembly GCA_910596185.1 of Chrysanthemum makinoi. NCBI lineage: Eukaryota > Viridiplantae > Streptophyta > Magnoliopsida > Asterales > Asteraceae > Chrysanthemum > Chrysanthemum makinoi. Next base: position 133,955,641 of record OU343221.1, read on the forward strand.
TGTTTTTTTTGCGTATCTTTTTTTATGTTTAGTACGTTTTTTATTAAGTTATGTGTTGTATTTTTAATTTGAATGAAATGAATTTATTTAGTTTATTTGGAAATGAAAATTGAATAAAAAAAATAAAATGGTAGTGGTGGGACCCAAATGAAAAGGTTGAGGTTTGTTATGAGTGAGGAGGGGGTTTGTTGTGGTTAGTTGTGGGAAAATGGGATGCTGATGTGGCGCTGAGGTGGCGCGACGACGAAGTTATGCCTTGTTATGACACCTTCCACTCTAACAAACCTCAACCTCTTCATTTGGGGCCCACCACTACCACTTTATTTTTTTTTATTCAATTTTCATTTTCAAATAAACTAAATTTATTTCATTCAAATTAAAACTACAATACATAACAAAAAAAAAATGATAAAACGATACGAAAAAAAAACGACACGGGTAAAAAAAAATACAACACATACTAATAATACGTAACCTAGTCATCTCTTTCCTGATATTTCTTGGCTAGACGTTCCTGCCTCTGCGGATGATTTCGCTTTTCCGGGTCGATTGGTACTCGGATCTATCATGAGAAAATCCATCTCGATCTTCTCTTGCCACGTTTTTCTTCTCCGCCTTCGTAACAAGCCCTTTGAGCATCGGATTTTTGAGCATATATTTCGGATATATGTCCCGAAAAACTACTCGTTTGACTTCCACCGGAGCTTGCAGCGCTTGACGTTGAAGTCGACTTATGTTTCTTTGCGGCTCGTTTGCATCCATCTCTTTCAGGCCGAGGTCGTCTATCAAGCCCGAATATATCCTCGAGACATGTAATGTCAATAGGATCTTCGGGGATCCCACTTGGGATAATTTTTCGAAACAGTCCAACATTTTTCATACCCAAACTCCCTCCCACCAAAACGCTGCGTAAAGTTAACTTTGACATTCTCGACATGATCATGCTCATTTTCACCACTTCGACGCTGAAGATGTTTGTAAACAGCGTTGAACTTCTGGCAATCACCGTTAATCCTTGTCCATTTACCAGTTATCATATTCTTGCCACGCTGGTTATCAATGGTCTTAGAATTGAACATTTCGAGAATGTCGTTCCAAAAGAACTCCTCAGGACGGTCATTTCCCATATCTCTATCTTGGGAAATTTCTATCCAACACTGCACAAGTAACATTTCTTCATTCTTGTTCCACTTCCTCCTGCTCGCTTGTGCTACGACTTCAACATCTTCGTCGTCGTCTGCGTCCAAATCTATAGCAACTTTTTTTGTCTTCGTCTTTTTGCCCCTGCCTTTCGCCGGTTCACGTTCTTTTGGAACTTTGAATAGTGAACCGGACGGTTGTGATTCCATTTGTGCCAACTGTGGAGGCTGTGACGGGCAAAAAAAATGTGGAGGTTGTGACGGGTTAAAAAACTGAGGTGATGGAAATCGGCCTGGGTAATTTGCGAAACCTTGTTGAAACTGATATTGTTGGTTAAGCATTATTTCTTGTGGAGACAGGTTGGAATTGGTCGAGGAGGGGGTAGACGGGTTTGAAGAACCCCCGTATTGTGGTAGGTTTGAGTTAAGTAGGTTTGTGAAGTATCCTCCGTCATTTGGGTTTTGAGACATTGTGAGCTAATTTTTCTTTGGGTTAAATAAGAATGAAAGGTTTTGAGTTTGAAGATGTGTAAAAATGGTGAAGATGATGGTCGTTTATATAGAGGTGGTGGGTTTTTAAAAAAAAATATATATTTACTTTATATATATCCGTTTAATAACGGATATGTATACGTTATTTGCTTTTGTGTCAGGTGGGACTCTCGTCGTCTCCACGATTTGGTACGCAACGACGAAGCTCAACGAGCTTCCACGGTGTCACAACGAAGCTCGGCGAGGGGATGAGGTGGACGACGAAGGGCACGACGAGACCCACACCGGGTGCTCTTATTATCATCAGATATGTAATAGTATTACACAGTAGTACACCGGAAACTATAAAAAAGAAAGACAAAACAACTTCCTAGTAATACCACTTAACACATGAGAAATACTAAGTATGGTATGTCACTATATACTATGTCATATTGCTAGGCTAATATATGTTCCGGTCCGTAGGGCTGAGCAAAATCAAGTCACTATATCATATTGCTAGGCTAATATATATGTTCCGGTCCGTAGGACTGAGCAAAATCAACCGAAAACTGAACCAAACCGATAAACCGAGCCGAATTAGGCCGAACTGAACCAACTTTATTCGGTTCGGTTTTATATAATTATGGTTTTCAGTTTCGGTTTAAATCGGTTCGGGTCAAAAAAAAAAAAAAAACAAAAAACAAAAACACCTAAACTATCTAAGCCGGTTTCGCTAGGTTAACTTTGGGTTAACTTCTATTCAGTTTTGGTTTTGCTAGGTTAACTTTTATTCAGTTTTCGGTTCAGGCTTTCCTCAAAATTGGTTTTCGGTTCGGGTTCGAGTGTGACCCGTTGCTCAACCCTAGTTTCATTTGATTTCAAATTTCAAATCATTTGATTTTTATGTATATAAAAAACTGAAACTGTCACTTGCTTCCTAGCAAAACGCTAGAAGGCGAGGAAATAGGGAAATTTCATATTACATGAGTAACTTGAAACATAAACATGCCCACATACGAGTTGGGATAAGAAACTAAGAAAGCCATAATCAACATTTTGAGGTACTTTATTTCGCTTACCCACAAGTTCATGCTTACCAAGAGACAAATCCTCATCATCCATCTAGTTTGATCTAATAGTGAAAATTAACCTAAGATTTAATATATAAACCTAAGATATTTCTTTCTTATCTTTTTGTCTTTTTTTTATTTATATATTTTTTTGTCTTTCTTTTTAAATTAACGTTTTTTTTTTTCACGTTCTTTTTGTTTTTTGTTCTTTTTTTTAATTCACTTTATTCACGTTTTTTTAATTCGTGTTTTTTTCTTCGTTTTCATACGTTTTCGTCTGTTTTCATACGTTTTCGCCTGTTGTCATATGTTTTCGTTCATTTTCATACGTTTTTGTCCGTTTTCATTCGTTTTCATATATTTTCGTCCGTTTTCACAGTTTTCTTTCGTTTTCGTCCATTTTTCATACGTTTTCGTTCGTTTTCAGACGTGTTTTTACGTTTACGTATTCGTCCGTTTTCTTACGTTTTGGTCCGTTTTCTTACGTTTTGGTATGTTTTTCTACGTTTTCGTCCGTTTTTATATACGTTAGTGACTATCACAAGTGATATTCTGTGATATTCAGAATATCACTTTGTGATATTCAAAATATCTCTTGGTGATTTTCTAAATATCACTTTGTAATTTTCTGAATATCACTTGTGATTTTCTGAATATCACTTTATTATATTCTGAACATCACTTGTGATTTTCTCAATATCACTTTGTGATATTATGAGTAGGGCTGCTCATCGGGCGAAAACCGGACCGGACCGAGACCAAATGTGGTCGGTCCGGTCCGTTCTCGGTCGGTCCGTCGGTTAGTCCGGTCCAACAAGGCTAAATTTCCTGTTTGTGGTCCGGACCGGGCCGGACCGAGACTGAATTTGCCAAAAATGGTAGACCGAGACCGGACCGCCGGTCCATCGGTCCGGTCGGTTTCGGTTCGGTCCGGTCGGTTTTGTCGGTCGGTCCGGTCCATCTGGTCCGTTTGCTCACCCCTAAATTTATGAGTATCACTTGTGATTTTCTAGATATCACTTTGTGATAGTCTGAATATCACTTGTGATTTCATGTTACAAAACATTAGTTGAAAATCACTTGTGATATTCTGAATATCACAGAATATCACTTGTGAGCATCTGAATATCACATAATATCACTTGTGATATTCAGAATATCAATTGTGATACTCTGAATTATCGTAACAAACTCTTATTCGATAAGAAAACTACAACGAAGTCGATCATATGTGATAATGTAATTTCTAGTTCCTTTTTTTTGGTGTAAGTCTAGATGTAAAGCTTCATTTGGTTGGAACGAATGGCTAAAAAACCCTTATCTTATTACTTTGTAATCTAGCTCCTTGCTACTTGTGTGGAATAAAATCACAGTTCAAAAATAAAATTGTGATACTCTGAATATCATTTGTGATATTCAGAATATCACTCGTGATATTCTAAAACGTATGAAACGTCTGAAAACGGCCGAGAACATTTAAAAACGGACGAAAACGTATGAAAACGGACAAAAACGTTAGAAAATGGACGAATATGTATGAACGGACGAAAACGTATAAAATCGTAAAAACACGTATGAAAACGTATACAAACGGACGAAAACGTATGAATAATGGACGAAAACGTAAGAAACCGGACGAAAACGTGTGAAACCAGACGAAAACGGATGAAAACGAATGAAAACGTATGAAAACAGACGAAAATGTATGAAAGCAAAGAAAAAAAAACGCGAATTAAAAAAAAAACATGAATTAAAAAAAATTGACTTAAGTTTAAATCTATTAAATCTTAGGTTAATCCTTACCATTAGATCAAAATAAATGAATAATGAAAATTAGTCCATTAGTAAGCACTAGAATAATAGTACTAACATTTAATATATTTTCATAGTCAATGTTGTAACTTGTAAGCCCACTTTGTAAATGACACATGAATACAGACCATTTCAAACACATCCTTGGCCCAGCAATTCTAGTCCAATTGCATCAACTATGATCAATGATACACAAAATATTTATTTATTTCAATTCAATGACAACGTTTGAGCTATTAAAAAACCTATGGTTATGCAACAAATATAATAAAATAGTTTGAAGGTATTATACTATATAACATTTTTTATAGTGGAGATGGGAGTTGGCATTATTTCAAAGCTGTCGATGGAGAAGTTGGCTCGAGAGAGTGAGACGGTTTGGGTGCATTGTGGAGTCGCAGTTTGAGTCGGAACTGTTCACATACCGAGCCGGCCGACCCGTCAGTTTAGAGGGATTAAAAAATTGGATTAGTGCCGTTTTATCTAGTGGGTTCTCCACTGATTTTCCACTTAATTTGTTGGACTAATTGTATGTTTGACACCTGTTTTGGATTATCAGAATTTGGATGGGTTCGCTGCAAGTTATACACCTGTGTTCCATTATCAATTTGAGAACCATCTACATAAGGAATCCAATTTCATTTATTTGGTGTTTTATACAAAAACTCACACACACACACGTTCGACGCATGTAAAAAAAGTAGAACTATATATATATATATTTATATATATATATATATATATATATATATATATATATATATATATTTTAGGTGGTAGAAGCTGAAATTGTTTTATGGGTTAGGTGGAAATGATGAGTAAAATGCCTGATTATGCTTGTTATACCATTACAATCTGAATCACAGTTATTAATTTCAGTTTTACTGATTTCACGTTTATCTCATGTTTTTATGCTGAATGTTTTTTGCATTTTTGTAGGTGTGTACACTTTCTAGATAGCAATTGGAGTCACTCGCAAGCTAGCATCGAAACTATTATAAGGTAACGTGAGTGTTATATTTCGATGTTTCACATGTTCTGATTGCAGGTGTATTGTTCAAAAACCTCAAAAGCCGTCGATATGACTTGTAATTTGTATTTTTGTTTATTGTATGCTTATCTCATGTCTTTGTTTTTGTATTATGGATGCTTTATATATTAAAAGCTTCGTTCTTGTACAGTAACATTTAGTGACATTAAGTTTACAACTCTTGCCATGTGTACGTACACAAATCATACATATCTCCCGCTTACAAGCTAAGTGCATAACGTGAACACTTATTTTTGTGAAATATACAAGATTCTTAGATTGTGCTAAGTGTTGTTCATGACGTATTCAATTTAATAAAATGCATTTTCGTCCTTAAAAAAAGCAAGTTCAAAATATACGAACATTTTTTTTCAATATTGTTCATTTGGTTGAATCATAGTTACTCGGGAAAAACCTCAAACGAGACGTACATATATACATATTCTCTATACCATACTACTGTAGTTTTTTTCTTATTGCATGGCTGAACGAAACATTAAATATAGTATACTTTTCTTTACAAAGCTTGCTCGAAAACACGAGAAGTGTCATTTTTATTGCATAAAATTGCCCCGAATGTTTTAGTAATTAAAATGGTACATTGTTGAACTATGGCCTTTTTTTAATATAGTTTTCATATCAACTAAACCATTTGTGTGAAACATAAGAAAGCCAACAAAACATTAAAGGGTTACCCAAAAGATCTTTAAGTCAACATATTAATCCCTCACTCCTTCCTAAACTATCCAACCACACATGTAAATAGTCCCATGTTACACAAGACACGTTCATTTTTCATTAACCATACAAAACACACACTCTTGTGTCAACATGCATTACCACATAGCCTCTCACCCACCACCCTCTTATTCAATACCTCCCACACATATATTTCTAGCCGGCCCTCTTCTCTTCATTTCCACAACAACAACTCACGCCACTTGATTCACTTCTTGCTAGATCAATCTACATTTTGAAAAAACCATCAAGAACAACAACAAGCTAGATCAAGAACACACACAGTTTTAATGGATTCCCACCAAAACCCTAATCTTTTAAACAACCAAAACAACCACCACCACAATGTTCTACCATCACAAGATTTAAAGATAGCTCATCATCAACACAATCTTAAAGTTTCAAAGGATATGGACAAAAATGAAGAGAGCGTGCTTAGATTAAAGAACGCTAGTGAAGTGACCAAGAAACCTAATTCGCTTTCTTGCTCTTCGCCAGGGATCGAAAAAGACATTAAACCACCTCCACCTTCACCAACGCCACAAGATTTCATGAGTATCCATCATCAACAAATTTTTAATGTTCCAAACGAACCCCATGACTATGATGGGTCTATTTCCAAGAATGCTTATGAAATGACTAAGAAACCTAATTCGCCTTCTTGTTCATCCTTGGAGGTCACAGAAAAAGACACGAGCACACAAGCACAAGCACAAGCACCACAAGAAATGGTGGTGGATGAGGAGAGTGGAAGAGAGAGGCTTAAGAAGCATCGAGCCGAGATGGCGGGTCGGGTTTGGATTCCGGATATCTGGGGACATGAAGACCTACTCAAAGACTGGATAGATTGCACTGTCTTCGATTCTTCTTTAGGAAATAAGAACATACTGTCAGCTAGAGCAGCTTTGTTTCAAGAAGGAAGATCAACCATAAGGATACACAACCAATGCTAGCTAATTATTACATATATTATCAATACAAAAACTAATACTTCAAGAATTTTTCCTAAATTTTTTATATTAATATTCTAATATCTAGTAGCTTTGTTTAGTACAGTAATAGTTAAGTTGGGTATATTTAAAGGGTTGCACCTTCTTGGGCATGATCTTGAGATCCCTAGTTTCATTCTTGTATTGTGTATTTGTTTAGTACAGATAATAAATACTCGACTTTGAATTGTTGTATATGGTTTTTAAGGAATAATAATAAAAGCTGGTGTATGTATTAATCTATTCAGGGTTTGGTGATTCAAGTTGTGTTTTAGTTGTCTTTCCAAAAGAGTGGAAGCATATAGAATCCGAATTGAAATTGGATTTGAAGCATATTTACATGCTTTCTTATTAGAAAATCATCGATAGAAAGATATTGTATCAGGGGATTAAATCATTTTCGTCGATCTCTGCACCATTGAATGTATAGTGTTCTACTTTGATTATCTCGAAATATATGTTAGGGGAGATCGCTTATTGATGATTTTGATGCTTAAAGAGATGCATAAAATTAGGTAATTTCTTTTGTTACTTCAGGGTTCATGTATATTTTTGGTCAAGTTTGAAGTAATTAAGGTTTTAATTTCTCTTCGAAGTTCGGACATAGATGTTCAAACACAAATCTTTTACTCAATGTTTCTTGAATATGATATGGGTACGAAGACTTATATATGTACACCTTTTGTGTATGAAAACTTATTGGTTAGTAATGTACGTACGTACACGTACCATACAACACCACTATGTTCAAATTCAGCTAGAATTAAGACTTGAATTATATCAATATGGTACTAAACACTCAAGAGATATGAGATGAAGAATTGAAGAACCTGGAGATAATATATAAGTGGAGAAATCACTATTTAAATCTGATGAGGTCCTGCTTAATTAAGTTGGCAAAATGAGATATTGGACGCGAAATGGTCAGAATGAATACGGAGTAATTTCTCAGCATGTGCTTGAACCGAGTCGTGAGCAATCTCATATAAAACAAGTGTGCCGTGAATAAAAGTCCAACATACATAATATTTTTACTGGGGGTGAGAAAAAAGACTGAAAAACCAAAAACATAAAAAATAAACCAAAACAGCCGATTGAAACTAAAAACCGATAGTTCAAATTTTAATATTTTAAAACCAAAAAGTTCGGTTCGGTTTTGTTTTTTTTTCCAAAAAACGAATTATAATAACCAAACCGAACCGCTTTATTATATAATAATATATATCTAATATTGTTAAAATTATAATGCTCTTTAGCAAGCTTATGATACTTCAAGGGTTGTTATGAAAATATTTTATAACTAACTTAGCACTTAACAAGTTTTGGTGTTGTTTTTGTAAGCTTGTTATGTGCGGGGTGTGAAGTGAAACTTGGTGCTATAAAAGCTATCTCCAAGCTAGGGTTTCTCATTCAGTCATAAAACGAGTTTCATCACTTCAAAAATCTCTCTGGTGCTCTCATGGTTTTTGAGTCTTTGTACTCCCAGTTTTAGCGTAGTTGTTGGTTAGTTTTAAATCATCTTGATCTACAGGTTTTGGATTTGTAAAAGTGAGTTGTATTGTTTCTGAGATTGCATCCATTAGGGGGATAATCTCTTTCCCTTGTAAACTGTTTTAGGGATTGATCTTCTGTGTACATTGCTATAATAAAGTGATCACCAAGGGCTGGTTGGTTGGGTGATTTGTGTGTTTTGGTACCATTTTTACATGATATCAGAGCCCTAGTTCTGATCAGTTGGTTTTGGTGGTTTCTTGGTTTCTTGATCGATCTTGGTTTAGGGTTGTTGATTTAACAATTAAGTTGTTGAATCTTGGGTTAATCGAAGATTTAGGAGTTCAATTAAAGATCTAGGTTTTCTTGAAACCCTAGATTTTAGATTCTTGGTTTTGGTATGATTCAGTGGTTTTGGTGTCGATTGATCGAAGAATTGATGGATTATTGTTGATTCGTGGTTGGTTTCTTTGAAACCCTAATATCTGGAATTTGGGGTTTTTAAAGATCTGGTGGTTCTGTGGATTTCTGGGTTGGTTCTTTGATTGGTTATTCTAGACTAAGCAAATCTAGAATAACTAATTGTTTCTTTCGCTGCATCTTGATTAGAAGCACTGTAAGTGAACATTCTCCTTTAGGATAACTCGTTTTGTGTCAAAGTTAGTGCAAACAAGTTGGCTAACTTCTTGATCTGCCACCAAGAGTGGTACGAATACTTGCTCTGGCCAACCCCAGTCCACTTGGCTTGATCCAAGTTAGTTTTGGGTGTGAGTTTTTTGGTTTCTGTTTTAGTTTTTGTTTGTTGAGTCTAGATTGCTGGAGGTTAGGATTTTGGGCAGTCTTGGAAGTTGAGGATTATTGGTTGTAGTTGATTGATTGGTTTGAATATTTGTCTCCTTTTTGCTTATCTGTTTGGTTTATTTGTCAGTTGTTTGCTTATCTGTTTGGTTTATTTGTCTGATTTATTGTTTGTTTCTCTTTGATTGTTATCCTGGCTATTCTAGTTAGTAATTTGGATTAGAGTAATCATCTGTATTTGCATGCTAATTGATGATGTACCCTCCGAACAGCTCGACGGACACCCATTCGAGATGTGTCGAAGCCCTTCTGAACGAAGGCCCAAGTTAGCTCTCCTAGATGTTCATTGGCGTCAAACCATTCGTACACACGAAGGTTACCTGCAGGGAATTCGCCACTCGAAGCCCTAAGCCCTTCGGGGTACGGTTGACGAGGAACAAGGACGAGACCATCCCTGACTTGGTCAAACCCACGATCTCCCTCTCTTTCCTGGCTTTCCCGCCAAGTTTGAGAACGTGGGTCTCTAAGCCCTAGCGGTTACCCAAAAACATGGGACGCCCCCATGTTCTCCGATATTTGCGCAAAGGTCCCCTCAAGCCTATTTCCTCCACTATAAAAAGGTAGGACGGGCAGAAATCTATGGTAAGCTCACTTAACACTTTACTCTTTACTCACGCTCATTTACATCACCATAACTCACACTTACTCTCACGCAGGAGGTGGTTCGCAGGGTCCAACCCCTGCGTAATCATTTAACGTAGTGTCTGCGTATTTCTTATCCTCAGGTGAAAGACAATCTTGGCTGGAAAACACACCCCTCTTATGTTCGATCACCATTGAAGCCTGGTAGTGCAATTTATTGTACAATCAGTGGCGCTATCCGTGGGCCACACTACTATTAGTCCCGTAATCACCAAGTCTTAACACCCTAACTGATTACGCTACTTTTCCGACATGGAACCAGGATGAGAAGATACACCTCCACCAGGTTTTTCTACCCTGGTACCCCTCACTACAACTAACACCGATAATCTCGCCCCCATAACTGCCTCCACCTTCACTACACGATCTCGACTAGAAACAACTTCCATACATCACGCCTCAACTTCCGCTAACCCTGTTCTTGAAATTAGCCCTGCCTTCGTCGAGGCAAACTTCAAAGCATTAGAGTCCTTGCTAAGGGCTCACAAGAGGCAAGTTCGCAACACCGAGATGCGGAGGGAATTGGAATATTCCAGCGAGGAACATGATGAGGAGATCGAGGTAGATGAAAGGCCTCGACCAACTAACAGGGGGCGCTCGCAGGGAAATCCTAGGGAAATCCTCGCTACCGAGAAAGGCAAACCTGGTCAAATCTCCTAGGGAAATCCTCGCTACCGAGAAAGCTGTCAAGTCCTTCGACACACCCCCTCGCATCTCAGCACGAAATAAAGCCAGGGACATGTCAAAGTACTGCCACTTTCACGAAGACTATGGGCACGACACTAACAACTGCAGAAAGCTGAAGAAGAAAATTGAAGAGGCCGTACGCTCCGGGAAATTGGCGCATCTGGTTAAAGGCATCAAGAAAGGGAAGGACAAATTCTTCGACACTCAGTTAGGCTAATGGATGGGAAACAAGAAGGAAACTACCCCTGCAGAAGCCCCGATACTGATGGTACACAGGCATGATCCAACCTTAAAGCAGAAAGAAGCAGATGGAGAGCTGGGAAGTGTGGGGGAGATAACGTTCCGTCCATTCGGGCGGACACCTTCAACTGTTCCCGTAGTCATCAAGGTGTGGGTCTCCAACAGAGAGGTGAACTGAGCATACATGGATTGTGGAAGCTCCTGCGAAATCATCTATGAGCACTGCTTCCTAAAGCTCAAACTGTCACACCCCCAAAATACATGTTTTGCAGCGGAATGGAATTCCTGGGGGATGACTGCCATAGCATCACAGTTACAGTTATATTAAACGACCTAAAGTGTCGTTTGGAAAATACATCGTTTGATTGAGTAAAATAATAAGAGTTTACAAAGTATAGGTCCCAATTGATAGTCAACATGTACGGAAATAAGTTTGATACAAGTCAAACGATGTTTTCAAAATGCATAAATCCCATGTGAGACGCGTCGTCACCGCGACTCTATGATAAGTCCACATGCATGCCATGAAGTATATGCCTTAGCTACCTAAAAATACATTGCTAAAAGTGTCAACACAAAGGTTGAGTGAGTTCATAGAGTTTATGTAAATGTTTTATACGACTACCGCAAGTATAGGCCATGTATGACAAATATGTCACATAAAAATGTTACAATTTCTATAAGCACATGACACCGAAGCTAGACTGATCATGATGTTCTCCCCAATAGAGTGTTTTGCCAAACAACTCAAATTATGATATTAAATGAAATGCATCCGTTTGACCAGTTGGGACCACCAACCCGGATGGAGGAGTCACCCTCAATAGATCTATTCACTCACCCTCGGTTCTTCCGGAATTAACGATTCATGATTATGAAATGGGGACATTCAATTGGCAATGAGGTAACTTAAGCAATGTAATGAATTTGATATACTTGGTATCGTAATAAAAATGAAGTGCAATGTATTCTCCTTCGTAGGTTTGAAATAAAGTATAAACTTGAAAGACGGGGCTATGAAAACTCACTTGGTACAATGATATGATGGCAAAAGTGGATACAGTGATATGAGGCGCAATCTCTAACCGCGACCTATTATGAATGATATGATTCTAATATAAGTTATGAAATAATGTTATGCATGCAAACTCATATGATATTCATACCACTTGTGCATTTGAAAATAAAGTTTATCATAAAAAAAAATAAGTTTATAACGTCTTGTCAAGTTATAAATTACTTTACAAGTACTTACGTTGAAATGATATCCTACGATATTCATTTAGTGATTTATTAAGAAATTATAGTTTTTCGTCGTAAAACAATATAATTTGACAATTCATGAAAGTGGCTAAATGGCCTCGAAAAGCTAGTCGTAAAATAATGAATATCGAATGTTAGGAAACAAACTCAATGGTTTTAGAAAGCTTGTAACATTATCTAAAAGTCTTAGCGTTAAACTTTTGATCATAGAGGTCTCAATCATGGAGAAAAATATAAATGAAGTAGGGTAGTCGGACTAAAAATATTGTTTAAAGTTAGTTTTCAACAAAGTTTGAGTGACCATATATTATTCGTTACAACTCCGTTTGACGAACGGTTGAACATTTTGGAAAATAGGCTAGGTGAACTCACTTTTACTTGTAAACATCGTTTTCTCAAAAGTATTATATCGACATGAAAAATGACTCCAAACATGGTCACTTGCGATAACTATTTTGGTCTAGTAAAAAAAATATCAAGTGTTATTACTTGTGAAAAATAGTTACGATAACCCTATTTAAATCGCGTGTAACTTAATCGTTATAAGTCCGTTTTCTACGTTTTATATATCATTAGTTTCGTGTTAATGTATACTAATATATTTTTGATAAATCGACTCATTTAGATAACGCTTAAAACTCATTTTTGACATATGAATAATTCTGGACAGCATGTATTTTTCTGAAAATATAGTTTTCGTTGTTAAACTTAAAAATAGCGTAACTTCTTCGTTATAAATCCGTTTTAACCCGTTCAAGTGACCACGGTTTCGTTTTAAAGTCTATTTTCTGAATATCTAGCCCAAAATAATTCATGACCTGTCGAAATTTCCAGATTTTGTAAAAACGATCAGACCTCAATTCTAAGTTGTCGAAAATGATTTTTCTAGCGTAATACTTGTTTCAATCACTTCAAATCAACACCCAATCTATTCTAAACCTACCATACACCTTCTTAGGGTGTCATGGGTTCCTAAACATCATCAAAATTGATAAGTCTCATGGGAATAATTATAGGATGATTTAAAACTTATAATAAGTACTAAAAACAATTAAAAGTGGTATAAATACATATGATACTTGCATGATTTCTTTCTAGAATGATAAAATAGCTCATGTATGAATATGAAAGAGTAATAAAAATCATAGGAAGCTTACAAGTATTATGATGAGGTTTAAGTAAGTAGGTTTCCTAAATACTTCTTGGTTTCTATTTCAAAACCTAAATAGAAGTATACTAGTGTTTATATGATCACTTGTTCTTGAAAAATTTATGATTTCTTCCCTTTGTTTCTTGCTTGGCTGAACCTCAAACAAAAGAGGAGAGGTTTTCTAGTTTACTTCACCTTTTGAATGTGTATTGTATGTGTTTTTGCTAAGTATAAAAGATATATCATACACCTTTACAACAAATATCCAACTATAGTGTGTATGTGTACACTTAAGGTGTAAAATTCATTTAATGAAAATGGTGACGGGGAGGTCGACCAATGGTATTTTGGGGAGGGAGTTTTGTATTTTTGTTAAGTAAATGTGTAGAAAGTTAAGTATAATGTGTAGTTTGTACATAAAATTAATTATTAAGTGTAACGTTAGCTAGAAATCGATTTTAATGGAACCAAATAAAATTTATCAATGTCATAAAAATTATAAAAATACATTTCTCGCAAGTATTGAGTGAATAAATAATTATCGAGTTGAATTTACGAAAACCGTCGTAAATATATATATATATATATATATATATAGGGGAGGGTTAATGTGAGATCAAACTTAAAGTTGTAAAAATAAGATCAAATCTAAAAACCCACTAAAACATTTATAAATAAGAATTTTAGCAATCATACAAAAAAAAATATATTTTAATACAAATTAATATTTTAGAAACTAATAACCAAATGATACATGAGTTTGGATTAGTGATACACACGATACATTACACTAATAAATATTCCAAAACACGATACACATATAAAAACGATACACATTACTAACTTCTAATCGAATGTATCACCTAGGTTTCATAAATTTTCAAAAAAAATCTATCGAAACTTTAACAATTTTAGTTGTAGTAAATAAAAAAATTATTTGTATTGTAAGGAGAGTATCTCTTGTCAAATTTTAGTTCGATCTCATTTTAACAATTTTAAGTTTGATCTTATTTGATCTAGATTCTATAGAATCTAGATCAAATAAGATCATACTTAAAGTTGTTAAAATGAGATCGAACTAATATTTGACAAGAGATACTCTCTTACAATAAAATAATTTTTATTTACTACAACTAAAATTGTTAAAGTTTCCATAGATTTCTTTTAAAATTTATTTAAACCTAGGTGATACACTTTAATTAGAAGTTTAATGTGTATCGTGGTTTTGTATGTGTATCGTTTGGAATATTTATTAGTAATGTGTATCGTGTATCACTAATCCATACTCATGTATCATTTGGTTATTAGTTGCTAAAATGTTAATTTGTATTAAAATATAATTTTTCTTGTGTATGATTGCTAAAATTGTTATTTATAAATGTTTTAGTGGTTTTTAGATTTAATCTTATTTTACAACTTTAAGCTTGATCTCACATTAACCCTCCCCATATACATACATATATATATATATATATATATATATATAACAATTTATATACAAAATAAATTCAAAACATCGGGTAAACTAATAATATAATTTTTATAGTCTTAAAATGAGTATAAAAAATATATCAGGATAATTGTTAGAAGTGTCGGATCAGTTATTCAAAATAAATGATCATGCGATAGCGTTTATTTAATAAATAAATAAACGTTAATGAAATATGCAAACCCATGCATAAACTAATATGAAAATGATGTTACTGATGATATGTAGACTAACTCTAGTCTATACGTAATGTTTTCAATGATGTTTCATGAATACGTAGCTTAACCCTCAAGGGTACGCGTATTTGATACACGTAAACCTAGTTAACGGAAAATGATGAATAGTGAATCATGAATAGTGATTTTTCTCCGTGAATGAATAGTGTTTCGTGAATAGTAAAATTTTGAAATAACTTTTCAAAATATTAAATCGACTTCAAAAACGATGAATAGTAAAATGATGAATAGTAACCGATGAATAGTAAATTCCCGAGATGAATAGTAAATTTTTTAAAGTTTGTAAAATGACCTGAAATTACGATTTGTCACATTCGCCCACCCAAAAAGGAATTCAGTCCCTGAATTCATTTTGTGCTGGTCTCTCAGGTTTAGGGTTTGTGATGAATAACGAGGAGAGAAGACATGAGGAAGTGTCGTTACGGCTATCTATGATTAAGAGTGTATATACATCGCGATGGAGAAAATATTGGAAGTATCTCCCATGAGTATCACTTTGACATTTAGGAATATGTGAAAATTTTGTTTGCACTAAGATTTATAAGTAACTGCTCCCAACATAACATGATCCCTCCAGAATTAGACATAGTTAGCTAGGCTATGTATAATTAAGGAATGATAATGTGACGTTCGGTTTAGTTGTTATAACTCTCAATGTTTAAATAGATTTAAACCATGTCATTAAAATGGCAGTTAAGGTTAAAGGATGTCAAAATTTTTGTAAGTGATAACGAATCAGAAAGGAAAAGAAAGTACGATAGATGAGAATATTTTGCAAAAAGTGGTTTATCAAACAGTACATAGTCTTAAGTCTTTAAGATCCGAATACTAGGGAAGACATAAACTTAGTACACCATAGTGCATAAGGAAATAAGACTTGTTAATTCCTAAACTTCTTCAGTCTGCCGCGTTGTTGATACCCTGGTGAGCTTCTCCTTCTTCTAACATATATGCTTTCCCATGAGCACCTTCAACTTGCTGACCTTGGTTTTGGGGACATTGGTTCTGATAGTGTCCTTGCTCCCCACATCCAAAACATGTAATTATGGCTTTACCTCTACAATCCCTGGCGAGGTGTCCCAATTTTTGGCAGCTGTGGCACTTGGCAGGGCAAGGACCTGAGTGATGAAACTTACATCGAGTACATAGTAGGTGAGTTCCAACATAACCTCTGCCTTTGCAGTCCTTAGCAAGGTGTCCCACTTTGTGACAGCTAAAGCATATACCACATGGACCATCATGATGTAGCGTGCATTGGTGGCACCGTGGTAAGTTTCCAGTATAAGCTCTTCCCTTTGTTGGTGCAGCAACATAAACCCTGGCGACTTCTTGTCTTTTATTCTGTTGTTGATAATGGTTAGTGTTATGGTTTTGGTTGTTGTTATTATAACCTCCCTGGTCATTTTCCCATTTCCTTTTGTTGTTGTTAGTTTGGTTGTCATTGTTGTTGTTGATGGTGTGATTGTTGTTATTGTTGTTGTGGTTACTGTTGATAATGCTTTCCCTCTTCACAACTTGAGCCATGAGTATTTGAGTTATCCGGATAGATTCTTCAATTGTTTGTGAATCAAAAGAAATTACATCACCTTGAATAATTTGTGGAAGTCCTCCGATGAATTTTTCCAGTAGTTTCTCATTGTCCGAAACCATCGATGGACATAGTGCAGCCAACTCTTGAAACCTTCTGATGTACGTCTCGATGTCGTAACCAACAGTCACTAGCTCATAAAATTCTGTTTCCAACTTCTTCACCTCAGTACGCGGACAACACTTCTTAGTCAACAACCTTTTGAATTGATCCCATGTGAGCTTGTAAGCTTTTTCCATACCAATAGGCTTCGCGTAAGAGTTCCACCATGACATTGCGTCATCTAAGAGTGTACTAGTAGCGAACTTCACTTTGCAGTAATCTAGCCAATCGCATAGAAGAAATACATACTCGATCTTTTCAAACCAACGGATCATAGCAATGGCTCCTTCTGTGCCTTTGAACTTTGGGGGATCACCGCTCTTAAAGTCCTTGTATGTACAATTTTGAACTCCATAACTTCCTGCAACTCCTGTAGTAGCAGCAACTCTAGCAGCTTCAGCCGTAGCCGCGGCCTCGGCAGCAGCAGTTACCGTTGCTCGTTCTTTCTCTAGTGCCCTAGCTATACTATCCTCTACATACTTTTGGATAGCAACTTGTGTCATAGCTGGTGGAGCTTTCTTTGGCGCCATAACTCTTCAAAATAAGAGGAAGGGTGAGACGTAGCAAAGTCCTATGTTAATAATATACGCTCTAAAGAGATGTGATAGGAGGTGATAAGTTTGAGGTTATTTTTCAAAATGATAGACGAATTCCTAAGAGATGGTTTATGAGATGTCGAAGTGTTTCAAATGTATGATGGTTTAGTGACTTAATGTGTGAATAGCGTCTAACACGACCTGTTGATGGTGAAACAGGGGAGTGAGAGCGACTTCACCCTCCTTGAAGGTTTTATCTCGGCATTCGATGTTATCGGTGATGAGTCAACTGATGTTAAAAATTGTGATAGGGAATGACAAGGCATTCTCCACGTTGGAGTCTGAAGAAAGGATAATGGAATGGGTATCTGAAGACATCAATGTGACAATCGATTTGAAATGAAGTAAATAACTCGCAAAACGTACGTATGAAACAGCATGTATAGTGAATATGCACTTATGATGAAATAATGAGATGCTATGAAGATGTAGTTATAGTCTAGGGTCAATGATGCAACCTAGTTCTCTATAACCGAAGCTTTGATGCCAATCTGTCACACCCCCAAAATACCTGTTTTGCAGTGGAATGGAATTCCTGAGGGATGACTGCCATAGCATCACAGTTACAGTTATATTGAACGACCTAAAGTGTCGTTTGGAAAATACATCGTTTGATTGAGTAAAATAATCAGAGTTTACAAAGTATATGTCCCAATTGATAGTCAACATGTACGGAAATAAGTTTGATACAAGTCAAACGATGTTTTTAAAATGCATAAATCCCATGTGAGACGAGTCGTCACCGCGACTCTATGATAAGTCCACATGCATGCCATGAAGTATATGCCTTAGATTCCTGAAAATACATTGCTAAAAGTGTCAACACAAAGGTTGAGTGAGTTCATAGAGTTTATGTAAATGTTTTATACGACTACCACAAGTATAGGCCATGTATGACAAATATGTCACATAAAAATGTTACAATTGCTATAAGCACATGACAAGCTAGACTGATCATGATGTTCGCCCTAACAGAGTGTTTTGCCAAACAACTCAAATTATGATATTAAATGAAATGCATCCGTTTGACCAGTTGGTACCACCAACCCGGATGGAGGAGTCACCCTCAATAGATCTATTCACTCACCCACGCTTCTTCTGGAATTAACGGTTCATGATTATGAAATGGGGACATTCAATTGGCAATGAGGTAACTTAAGCAATGTAATGAATTTGATATACTTGCTATCGTAATAAAAATGAAGTGCAATGTATTCTCCCCCGTAGGTTTGAAATAAAGTATAAACTTGAAAGACGAGGCTATGAAAACTCACTTGGTACAATGATATGATGGCAAAAGTGAATATAGTGATATGAGGCGCAATCTCTAACCGCGACCTATTATGAATGATATGATTCTAATATAAGTTAAGAAATAATGTTATGCAGGCAAACTCATATGATATTCATACCACTTGTGCATTTGAAAATAAAGTTTATCATAAAAAAAAATAAGTTTATAACGTCTTGTCAAGTTATAAATTACTTTACAAGTACTTACGTTGAAATGATATCCTATGATATTCATTTAGTGATTTATTAAGAAATTATAGTTTTTCGTCGTAAAACAATATAATTTGACAATTCATGAAAGTGGCTAAATGGCCTCGAAAAGCTAGTCGTAAAATAATGATATCGAATGTTAGGAAACAAACTCAATGGTTTTAGAAAGCTTGTAACATTATCTAAAAGTCTTGGCGTTAAACTTTTGATCATAGAGGTCTCAATCACGGAGAAAAATATAAATGAAGTAGGGTAGTCGGACTAAAAATATTGTTTAAAGTTAGTTTTCGACAAAGTTTGAGTGACCATATATTATTCGTTACGACTCCGTTTGACGAACGGTTGAACATTTTGGAAAATAGGCTAGGTGAACTCACTTTTACTTGTAAACATCGTTTTCTCAAAAGTATTCTATCGATATGAAAAATGACTCCAAACATGGTCACTTGCGATAACTATTTTGGTCTAGTAAAAAAAAATATGTAAGTGTTACTTGTGAAAATAGTTACGATAACCCTATTTAAATCGCGTGTAACTTAATCGTTATAAATCCGTTTTCTACGTTTTATATATCCTTAGTTTCGTGTTAATTTATACTAATATATTTTTGATAAATCGACTCATTTAGATAACGCTTAAAACTCATTTTTGACCTATGAATAATTCTGGACAGCATGTATTTTTCTGAAAATATAGTTTTCGTCGTTAAACTTAAAAATAGCGTAACTTCTTCGTTATAAATCCGTTTTAACCCGTTCAAGCGACCACGGTTTCGTTTTAAAGTCTATTTTCTGAATATCTAGCCCAAAATAATTCATGACCTGTCGAAATTTCCAGGTTTTGTAAAAACGATTAGACCTCAATTCTAAGTTGTTGAAAATGATTTTTCTAGCGTAATACTTGTTTCAATCACTTCAAATCAACACCCAATCTATTCTAAACCTACCATACACCTTCTTAGGGTGTCATGGGTTCCTAAACATCATCAAAAATGATAAGTCTCATGGGAATAATTATAGGATGATTTAAAACTTATAATAAGTACTAAAAACAATTAAAATTGGTATAAATACATATGATACTTGCATGATTTCTTACTAGAATGATAAAATAGCTGATATATGAATATGAAAGAGTAATAAAAATCATAGGAAGCTTACAAGTATTATGATGAGGTTTAAGTAACTAGGTTTCCTAAATACTTCTTGGTTTCTATTTCAAAACCTAAATAGAAGTATACTAGTGTTTATACGATCACTTGTTCTTGAAAAATTTATGATTTCTTCCCTTTGTTTCTTGCTTGGCCGAACCTCAAACAAAAGAGGAGAGGTTTTCTAGTTTAAATCACCTTTTGAATGTGTATTGTATGTGTTTTTGCTAAGTATAAAAGATATATCATACACCTTTACAACAAATATCCAACTATAGTGTGTATGTGTACACTTAGGTGTAAAATTCATTTAATGAAAATGGTGACTAGGGGAGGTCCAATGGTATTTTGGGGAGGGAGTTTTGTATTTTTGTTAAGTAAATGTGTAGAAAGTTAAGTATAATGTGTAGTTTGTAAATAAAATTAATTATTAAGTGTAGCGTTAGCTAGAAATCGATTTTAACGGAACCAAATAAAATTTATCGAAGTCATAAAATTATAAAAATACATTTCTCGCAAGTATTGAGTGAATAAATAATTATCGAGTCAATTTACAAAACCGTCAAATATATATATATATATATATATATATATATAATAATAATAATAATAATAATAATAATAATAATAATAATAATAATAATAATAATTTATCCACAAAATAAATTAAAAACATCGGGTAAACTAATAATATAATTTTTATAGTATTAAAATGAGTATAAAAAATATATCAGGATAATTCTTGGAAGTGTCGGATCAATTATTCAAAATAAATGATAGTGCGATAGCGTTTTTTTAATAAATAAATAAACGTTAATGAAATATGCAAACCCATGCATAAACTAATATGAAAATAATGTTATTGATGATATGTAGACTAACTCTAGTCTATATGTAATGTTTTCAATGATGTTTCATGAATACGCAGCTTAACCCTCAAGGTTACGCGTATTTGATACACGTAAACCTAGTTAACGGAAAATGATGAATAGAGAATCATGAATAGTGATTTTTCTCCGGGAATGAATAGTGTTTCGTGAATAGTAAAAATTTGAAATAACCTTTCAAAATATCAAATCGACTTAAAAAACGATGAATAGTAAAATGATGAATAGTAAATTCCCCGGGATGAATAGTAAAATGTTTAAAGTTTGTAAAATGACCTGAAATTATGATTTGTCACACAAACCATCGATACGCTCGCAGAGGGTGGACTCAAAAGTACCCTTGGTAGGATTCTCTAGCGAACATTCTTGGCCCCTCGGAGAGATACCTCTGGAAATCACTATCGGATAAGGACCCTTGTCCCAAACAGAAACCCTCACCTTCATCATAGTCAGGTCAGATTCTCCTTACAATTTCCTGATAGGAAGAACCGCCACGCAAAAAATGGGCATTTTAGTCTCCACCATACACGCTGCCATCAAATTCCAAACTCCCTTCGGAGTAGGAACTGTTCATTCCAATTATGGGGCAGACAAGGGGTATATGGTGTCAAAAAGTCAAAGAAGGACCAAGGAGCCTCAGATGGCCATTCTAAGTCAGGCGTGATGCAGAAGAACGGGTGGTGGTAAACCCTAGCTACCCCCGAAAGCGACAGTCATAATAGAAGCGACTTCCAAAAAATTCAAGGTGAAGCTTACGGAACTATTACAAACTAACCTTGATGTTTTGCTCGGACATATTCGACATGACAGAGTCCCAAGAATGTTAACGATTGACGGAAAGCCCTTCGAAGATAGAACATAAGCTCAATGAATACAAGCACATTGAGCCCATCAAACAAAAAAGGAGAAGCCTAACCCCTGAAAGGAACACTGCTGCCTGTAAAGAAGTAGATGAACTGACACAAGCAGGGATCCTGAGGGAATTCAAATACAAAACTTGGGTGGCCAATCCAGTGATGGTAAAGAAAGTGACGGAGGGTGGCGCATGTGTGTTGACTTTACTGATATCAACAAAGCATGCCCGAAGGACTGTTACCCCTTGCCAGAAACTGATTGGAAGGTAGAATCCTTGGCAGGCTTCCGACTGAAGTGCTTCCTAGATGCTTACAAAGGGTATCATCAAATCCAAATGGCCAAGGAGGACGAAGAAAAGGCATCCTTCTACACGAGCAAAGGCGTCTACTGTTACAGGAAGATGCCTTTCGGATTGAAGAACGCATGAGCCACTTACCAAAGACTCGTAGATAAAGCCTTCAACAAGCAGATATGCAGAAATCGTGAGGATTATGTTGATGATATGGTTATCAAGAGTACAACGGAGGAGGATCTGTTACTCGACGTCCAAGAAACCTTCGACCAGCTCAGGGGAATCAACATGAAGCTAAACCCAAAGAAATGCTCTTTTAGTGTCGAAGAAGGGAAATTCTTAGGGCATTTGATTACAAAGCAAGGGACAAGGCTAACCCTTCAAAGGTCAAGTCAATCACGGATCTTCAGGCTCCGAAATGTTTGAAAGACGTACAAAGCTTAAACGGGAAATTGGCTGCACTCAACCGATTCTTGTCGAAGGGAGCAGACAGGTCCTTACTGTTCTTTAAGACGCTTAAAGGCTGCGTCGACAAGAAAACCTTCCAATGGAGCCAAGATGCGAAAGCCGCCTTCCAAAAGATGAAGGAGTTCATAGAGATACTTCCAACACTTACGTACCCCAATAAAAGGCGAAGTGTTATTCATGTATATCGCATCCTCAATGGAGAGAATCAACGATGTCCTACTGGTAGAAAGGGACAAAAGGCAGATCCCATTTTACTTTGTTAGCAGGGTCTTACAAGGAGCAGAGATTAACTACCCCACATTGGAGAAGCTCATACTGGTTCTAATCTACGCAGCATGAAGGCTCCGACGATATTTTCAGGCCCACCCGATCACAGTCTTAACCGACAAGCCACTCAAGTAAATCTTGTCAAGCACGAAAGTCTGGAAGGGTGGCAAAATGGGCCATTGAGCTTGGGGAGCACGAGATAGAGTTCAAAGGTCGAAACTCTATCAAAGGGCAGATTCTTGTAGACTTCTTGGCGGAAACACCTTCCGAACCAGGCAAAGAAAAGAAGGAACCTAAGGCTAAGCTCATCGAAATATGAGACAATTGGAAGCTTTACACAGAAGGAGCATCAAGCTCCGACGGCTCCGGAGCAGGGCTAATGTTGGTCACGGGGAAGGAGCATACCTATGCCCTTCGGTTTGAATTCGAAGCCACCAACAATGAAGCAGAATACAAACCCTTACTGTCAAGCCTCCGGCTAGCAAGAGATATGGAAGTCAAGGCTCTCACCATCTATGTAGATTCTCAACTGGTGGCAAACCAAGTAAAAGGCTCCCTCTGAAGCAAGGCGTACCCATCATCAAACAATAATTGGATAAAACAAGAGAAATGCTAGATGGCTTCGACTCCTATGCCATTCAGCACGTTCGCAGGAATCAGAACAAGAAGGCGGATGCATTAAGCAAGCTAGCCTCTATGGCCTTCGCCCACCTTACAAAAGAAGTGCTAGTAGAGATCTTGCCCGAAAGGTCCATTATCCGAAAGGAAGTCGCTGACGTTGTGCATGAAGAAGGAGACACATGGATGACTCCCATTAGGGAGTACCTGATAAGTGGCCTTCTCCCGGAGGATCCAAAGCAACCAAGGAAGATACGGGTTAAATCTCCACAGTACCGGCTAATTGGAGAAAACTTGTATAGAAGGTCGTTTCTCTCACCTTGGCTCAAGTATCATCACAGAAGTCCACAAAGGATCATGTGGCCTTCATGCAGGGCCCCGTTCGGTTGTCTCAAAAATAATGAAGTTAGGCTACTACTGGCCATCGATGCATAGGGATGCTGTGGAGATCATTAAAAAATGTGAAGCTTGTCAGATACGCTCCAAGGTTCCCAAGTACCTGAAGCAGGACATGACAAGTGTGACATCCGCATGGCCTTTCTCAGAATGGGGAATCGATATTTTAAGACCCATGCCTGTGGCTCCTGGTGGGGTCAAATCCTAATTGCTGGCAATTTATTACTTCACAAAGTGGGTCGAAGCTAAACCCTTAGCTTCCATTACGGGGAGACAGATCAAAAAATTTGTATGGGAGCACATCATATGCAGATTCGGAGTGCCCCACATCATCATATCCGATAACGGCAAGCAATTTGCCGAAGGAGTCTTCTATGATTTCTGCAAAGGACTCATGATAAAGCAGTCTTTGACCTCTGTCTATCATCCGCAAGGCAACAGGCAAGTGGAGGTTACCAACAGAGATATTGTCAAGGGAATTGAAAAAAGGCTGGGACGAAGCCATTATGGGTGGGTGGATGAGCTTCCTCAAGTGTTATGGGCTCATAGGACCCAACCCAAGTCGAGCAATGGCGAAACCCCTTCACCGACATATGGAACGGCGGTCATCCTTCGGAAATGAAAGTGTGCACACGAGCGTGTGGCCACATTTGAAGCCTCTCAAAATGATGAAAGGATCAAGGAAAACCTTGATCTGTTAGAAGAAAGGAGAGAAATAGCCTCCATCTGAGAAGCCATGCACAAGCATAAGATCGAATGCTACTACTACAAAAGGGTCAGGCCTTCCACCTTCAAGCACGGGGAATATGTGCTAGGCCTTAACAGTGCAAGCAAAGCAAAATACCAGGGGAAGCTAGGACCTACTTGGGAAGGACCCTATGTCATAGCTGAAGCCTACGACAACGGAGCTTACAAGCTGGCTACTCTTCTCGGAGAACCCATCGACATGACATGTAATGGTATGAACCTCAGAAAGTTCTATGTTTAAGAAGTATTTTTTACTTTTCATTCTTGTATTAAAAGCTTCTCATGGGAAAGCAAGCATTATTGGTAGTTGTCTTAGTGTTCATTTCAAAATGATGTAATCCTCTCTACCAATTCAATGATAAATAATATATTTCCGACAAATCTCTTGCTTCGTTTCCTAAACACAAAGGTTTGTTCAGCCAAGTCGTTTGTGAGTTTCAATGTCGAATAGGAAGGCATAAGGTGTAACAAACGCCTCATACCACTACGTAAGCCTACCAACACATTCACATTAACTCTCCTACTAGTTTATGGCAATTATGAAAATAAAAACAAGCCATATGACTTAAAGGATTTAAGATAGAGTGGGTCGCGACCCTCTGACATTGATCAAAATTGGTCACAATATTCTTGGTGTTGTAATTTACACAAAATGAGGTTCTTACACCTTAGTTTGTAAAATTTAAGCGTCGGAAAAATGGCGTACGAGAAGTGCACAAGATAAATATTTCTAAGTACTGGTATGTGCTAAAACACATACCTTTTCTTTATCAAAATAGACCCAAAATAACCAAGAAAGAGCCGTTTATTGCTAATATTTGTGGTTTTCTTGAGTTTGTGTATGTGCAGGTACGGATATGTAAAAACACGCAAAAAGGAACCAATTCAGACGTAAATCCGAGCACGAGAGATCAAGAGAGTTTTAGCTGAGCCGAAAGGTCAAGATTGTGTATTTTGGAAGATTTTATTCTCAAAAGACGATTTGTGAAGTTTCAGCAAAGTTTGAAGAAAAGACAAGATTAGTCCCTCAAGTTTGAGCTTTTGACAGAATTGATCCCTGAAGTTTCAGAAATTACAAAAGTCACCCTTGGATTATTTGAGCTTTACATGATTGGTCCTTAATGAGATTTTCAGAATTACACTTGTGGTCCCTTGGAAATTTGAATTGTACAAGATTGGTCCCTAAACTAATACTTGGATCACATTTGAAAACCAAAGTCCAATCCACTATTAAACCATTCGGCCCAAGTACAGAAAACCCGAGCCCAAACAAATTCACTAATACTACTCGGTATAATATCCAACCCGAAAACCTTCCCAAACCCGGATAAAACCCAAGTCAACGAACCAATACCCGGTCAATAGGTTTGAAAAACAATAAAATAACCCACAAACAAACGCTAGCCAACTTTTACCCAATCGTAAATGATCGAACCCTAATTTACCCACCCGTGTGATTATCCAATTATTACCACAATTAAGGGCAGTTTCGTACATTCCCTGACACCCCCTGACACAAGGGAATGACACCTCATCAATCCGTGTGATATAGGGCACTTGGCGCTCTCCTATTGGTCTTAACATGTCATCAGATTTGATCCTAAGGTTGTGATGAGAAGATGAGGTGTGGGATGTAATCCAAGGGTGTATATGAGCTCTAAAGAAGCACAAATAGAAGAATTCGAGATCCTTCCAAGACCTCAAGCTCATGCTATATATAGACCCTCATATTCGTTCACATATAGTATCTTAATTCCTGTATTTTTCTTCTCTCTAAGTTTTAGTTGTAGTGGTTATTCAAATTTTCAATGTTTTAATATTTTGTAATTCATATTTGTACCAAAAATTTCTATTATTAATATAAGTTGCATTTAAATTTCAATTGTTTGTGTTAAGTTTTTGTGATCTTAATCTGCTTATTTACCTTATTCTAGTGCTTATTTGATATTTGAAACATATTTTTAGCTTAACTTTTCAAAATCTCAAAATACAAAAAATCAAATAAATCATTGGAAAATAAAAAATAACTCTAGATCGTTTATGGATTGATTCTGAACTAATCTATTGTTTTGTTAAGTTCATTTAAGCTGTTAGTAGCTTATAGTGAGCTTAAAACTTGTTTCATAATCAAAAATCACAAAATCTTAGATCACATCGGATGCTACAGAGGCTGCTGACGATTTGCTTGGTTTGGATCGGTTTGGATTGGTTCAAGAGCTGTTTTGGGTTGATTATAAGCTGGAATTGAAATAGGTTAGAGGTTGGTTAGGTTAGTGGTTCTTGTTTCTTCACTTGGCAAGCCATAGTGGCTAAGGCACTTTGTAAGTACCAAATCTGTATTTGCTCATTATATCTGTGTTTGAATCTGTTTATTAGTGATTATCTATAGTTATTTGATCTGTGATTGTGTTTGTTTGGTTTAATCTAGTGATAATCTGCTATTTAGTTCTTATAACAGTAGTTTAACTAGTGTTTGGTAGATCTTAATATTCTGAGTTAGAGATAAGTAGAGCAGTTAAGAGTAATTGATACTTGCTTATATTGATATTGATAGTCAATTGAGGTCATAGTGTTAGCAGTTTTAGCTTAATAGTCAAAATCATAGTGTAACTGATCTTGTGTCTGAATCTGTTGAAATCAGTAGTGGTCATTAGCTGCAAGTTGGTTTGGATTTGTTAGATCTAGCTTTTGGTTATCATCTCTAGTGTTATATCATCATAATCAGTCTAAAATTCTGGATCAAACTTGAGTTTGGTCAAACTTTCATGTGTTCTTAAAAAGTCAAAAATCTGTCAATTGCAGTTTTTCACAAAACTGGTGAATCAAATCATTGATTCATCACTGAGTTTTAGAGTTTGAGACTTTGGAAATTAAAAGTTCAACTGGTCTTGTTATGATAAACACTTTTTGTTTCAATTGGTTTGGTCATTGTAAGCTTGATATAAGCTAGTACTTTAGCTTCCTCCGCTTTCACACTTCAGTGTGAATCAGGCAAACTTGAATCTGTTGCACTGAGTTCATTTCAAGGAGTTAGGACTTAAGATTTGGCACAATCATAGTTAGCCAGGTGGTGTTTAGGACTGATTATCTGTTTTTCACTCTAAGCTTATAAATAAGCTGGTGTATAAGCTTAACAGTGGTCTGAACCACTGTTTGGTTCCTATAAGCAGTTGGCTTAATCAAGGTTCTGAGCTTTAGGCTTGTTAGGAGTAGTTTGATACAGTTGATATTAGTTAACTTTAGTATAAATTAGCTGTGCTCACTGTTTGGTTGCCTTAGTAGCTAGTTAGCTTATTTTCTTAGCTTATTACATAAGCAGTTGTGCTATTGCTCTTTATTTCTACACATAAGCTGCTAGTTTCTCATTTTTCATAGTTTCATATTACAATTTTAGAATTATCCTGAGATTTTCATAATTTTTGGTCTTTATTTACTATTTTTCTCAATTTAAATAGATTTTAATCACTTTTTAATAGCTTTAATTTGAAAACAATTGAGAAAAAGCTCCAAAAAATAATTTTTCAATTTTCTCAGTTTAAGAAAATTATAAAAAGCATAAAAAAGATTTTTCCATATTTTTCTCCCTTTATTTGGTATTTTTCACAATTTTAAATTAGTTTAAATTAGTTTTTAATTTTTATAAAATCAAGAAAATTCCAAAAAAATAGTTTTAATTCTAAAATAGTTTTCTAATCACATTTTTAGAGTAAAAGTAAATTTAGGCATTCTTAGGATATCGTTTAGACGTAGTTGCATTTTTAGTCGCGTTTGTTAATTACGTATTATTTTAGATTGCGTTTAGGATTTCCCGTAGGATAGATTTCCTTAATTACTCTCCCATTCCCGTAGTTTATAATCAAAATCTATAATCCATATCATCAAGCATAAAATCCAAACCAAGAACGACGTTGGCAATTCACGCCTCGTTGGGAAAACGATTCGGGTTGACTAATCCGTACTACACGATCACACACGGGATTTGATTTATTATTCTTTTTCCTAAGAGAATTTGAATCTATCCTCGTGAGTATTTTTGATATTGATATTAAGGATTTATCTCCACACATAACCCCTAAACCGTATCAAATTTTGGCGCCGCTGCCGGGGAGGTTGTGTCACGACAATATCGTTTGAAGTTTGTCGATTAGTGACTTGAGATCCTTCATTCGTGAAGTTACTATTTTTCTATAAAATAAAAAAAAAGTAAAAAAATATTTTCCTTTTTCTTTTGTATATATATATCAGATTAAAAATACAAAAAGATTTTCTCTTTGTTTTTAATAATAAATAGAAGACACCAATTATATAACATTCTCAACGGAGGTGTTATCATTATAAGTTCACGAACAAAAGATCAAAAACTTGCCTTTGTGTCGCTTGTGGATTTATTTACTTTTATCGGATAAACAAACTGTGTGGTGGGTATAAGGGCGGCCTGACATTAAATTGCGGCTGTAAAGAAGCGGGTTTTAATAAGCTTCGCTGACCTACAAAGCTTCTCCGCCGCTTGCGTTTGTCTTGTAGAGGTGATTTATTCACTGGGATTATTGGTTTAAGTTCACCGTGTTTTGAATATCGGTTTCTTTTAATTGACTTGGATTTTAAGTGCATGCGCACTCGCTCTCAATCAAGACGTAGATCGTAATCGAGAGAATAGACGCACCGAGTTACGTACTATTGTTGAAGAACCCGTCATGGCGGTACACTCGAGCGATGAACGAGTTACTTCAAGCTCCCGTGAGCGGCTACGGTGATGCTATTGTACTTCCACCAATTAACACCGAAAATTTTGAACTAAAAACAAATCTAATACAATTGGTGTCTAATAAACCTTTTTGTGGTTTAGATCATGAGGAGCCCCATGCACATCTCCGTTGGTTTAATCAAGTTGCTTCTACGATTAACTTTCCGCTCATGAGTCGATTAAGTTGAGATTGTTTCCATTTTCCTTGAGGGGGCAGCTCGGACTTGGCTCGAAAAAGAACCCCCTCAGTCGATCACAACATGGGAAGATCTTTCTAAGAAGTTTGTGAACCGTTCTTTCCTCCACAAAGATAACAATGTTACGAAATCAAATCATAAATTTTCAACAAAAATTTGACGAAAGTTTTGGAGAAGCATGGGATAGATTCAAGGAACTTTTACGAAAATGCCCGAATCACGGTTTTACCGATCTTCATCAGATTGATACGTTCTATAATGCTCTTACTCCGTCCGATCAAGATTGCTAACTTAGCGCCGGTGGTAATATCTTGAGTCGTATGCCCACCATTATTAGAATGATTATCGAAAATAAGTCAAAAGTTTCTTCGTCTAGGAACCGTCCGGTTGTTTCTAAGATTACTACTAATGATAACTACGGTTTGAAGAGTGAGTTGAGTGGATTGACTGATGCCATTAATTCAATGATGAGAGAGTTTAAGAATCTGAAATCCGAATCCGTCAAAGCCGTGACTGAAACATGTGTTATTTGCGGTGGTCCTCATCCAGATATAATTGTCAAGCCACCGATGGCGATCTCCGAAATGCTTCTATAGCCTCTGCTAATCCGGTTCAAAATCAGAACCAAGGATACCGTGCCAACCAAATGGGACCACCCGGTTTTGCACCCGCTCCTCAACAAAACCAAAACCGTTATCAAAACCAATCTTACAATCAAAACCGAGGAGCCAATCTTAGTCATGGTAATCAAAACTACCAAGCTCCTCCTTCTCAAGTTTATCAACCACCTCCTCAACAACAATATCAAGTCGTTCGAACAATGAGTTTCTGTCTTACATGAAGAGTTCAGATAGTACCATCAAAAATTTGCAAACTCAAATTAACAAAGATGAGGACGGATTTCAAAAGAGACATGGAAGTTACGAATAACAAGAATATGAGAGAAATTAAAGATATGATGGCTAGTTTCTTTCAAGCTAATCAACCTTCTACGTCTTATTCTCAACCCTCGAGTTCTCTTCCGAGTAATACTATTCCTAACCCAAGAGGTGACATGAAAGCTATCACTACCCGAAGTGGTGTTGCTTACGATGGACCCACGGTTCCTACCACTATTTCTTCTTCTCCGTCTGGTGTGGTAGACCGTGAGGCTGGGTGACAAAGGACCCGGTGCTTCCTCTTGATAAGGGGAGTATCGAGAATGTCCAACCCACGGTTGTCCCGACTTCGAGCCCAAGGATGCTCCGGTTGAAAAGCCTAAAACAACACTTCCGTACCCGTCAAGGATGAATGATCAAAAGCAACGTGAACAAGCAAATCTTCAAATGGAAAAATTCTTTCAGATATTTCAAGATCTTCACTTCGAAATTAGCTTCGCGGATGCTCTTCTTCTCATGCCTAAGTTTGTTTCGACGCTAAAAGGAATGTTAAGCAACAAAGAGAAAATTGTTGATTTGGCAAAAACGTCTTTGAATGAGAATTGTTCGGCGGTTATTCTCAAGAAACTTCTTGAAAAGTTAGGTGACCCCGGCAAGTTCCTCATTCCATGTGATTTTCAAGGAATTATTCAGCTTCCTTGGCCGATCTTGGCGCGAGTATCAATTTGATGCCGAAATCAATTTACGATAAGCTTTCATTGCCCCCACTTACCCCAACGTGTATGACCCTCGAGCTAGCCGATCGTTACTACGACTACACCAAAGGTATAGCCGAGGATGTCTTTGTCAAAGTGGGGAGTTCGATTTTCCGCCGATTTGTTGTAGTCGATTTTGATGCGATCCTCGAGTACCCTTAATTCTCGGAAGGAGTTTCTTAAGAACGGGACATGCGTTGATTGATGTTTATGGAGGAGAAATCACTCTAAGAGTTGGAAAAAGCGCCACGTTTAACGTTAACAATACTTCCAAATCTTTTACCAAACAATATGATGTAGCCAAAATTAGTAACACCGAGGTGACAAAGGACCCGGGAATTCCTACTAATAATGGAAGTACCACACACGTCCAACCTCCGGTAGTTCAAAAAGTTATGCCTAAGACATCAAGATTTGATCTTTCACGTTTCACGGTTAAGAGTTTGTCTACGATACGTGCTGAGAAGAAACTAGAAAAGGAGACTACTACGGTTGTGGTGGAAAATGCTAGCTCTAAGAGCACACCACTTGTCCCACCTCCGATTTACGTATCGGATTGATCTTGTTTCTAAAAACACCGAGTTTTCTTTGAGTGGCAATCCCACTTCTTCTTCTAATATCCCTTCCCATACTCAATATGAGGAAGATGAATCTATCATGAAAGAAATTGAGGCTTATTTGAAAAGTGATTCAATTTCACCGGAAATTGATAACGCCAACATCGATATCGAAGGAGATATTCGTTTGATTGAACAAATGCTTTACTGGAGATTACGAAAAGTTATTCAAGAAGTCAAGCCGTCTTTTAATCCTTCAGAGCCCGAGCTCAAGGATTCTTCCATTGATTTACTTCTCGAGGAGTTCACCGATGAACTCGCTCGCATGGATCCTCTTCCACCGGGAAGTGAGGATGACATCTTTGATTTTCGAGCCGACTTACGCGAGATTGAATACTTGTTATATCAAGATCCGTCGATTTACTTTGAGAAGTTCACCAATGAACTTGCTCCCACCGACTCGATTCTTTCTAAGAATGAAGAGAACGAATGTGATGATCCGTTTTACCCAAAGAAAGATAAGGAAGTTAAGATTTCGACTGATGAGCTTGTTGATTCAGAGATTCCACACTATTTTTTATCCGAGAGTGATTCCTATTCTCGTGAGGATTTTCACATGGATGATACTTTGATTTCGTTCCTTTCTGAGGACAAGATTTTTAATCCGATACTCGTTGAAGAATGCATTTTTATCACCAAAGTTATTCGGAAAAAGGATCCTATCTTGGATGCCTTCATTGTTGAACCTTTGCAATACACCTCTTTGTACCATGAACTCCCTTCTACTTTGGAGTTTTCTCATGATGATCCGTCATTCTTTCGTCCACCCGCAAAACCGCCGGATGATGGATCATTCTTTCTTGAAAAACCTTTTGAGAGTTCGGGAGGATTTAACCCTTATGTGCTGATGCCCGACACTTTCTTACCCACCCAACTCACCCGTCTCATTCCTTTGGGAATGAGGACACCATTTTGACCTGGTATCTCTACCACTTTCTTCCCCAAGGACAAATGAATTCGAGGGCGAGTCGGGCTAGCGACTCGGTGATCAAAAACAAGATAGCGCTTAGTGGGAGGCACCCCATGCTTATCTCTATCTTCTTTCTATTTTCTAATAAGTAACGCGAAGGGGTCCGCCTCTTCGATTTCTCGTGTTTGGTTGTTTGTGATGTTGTGTTTAGGATGTTCCCGATATGAAGACTCTCGTGCTCGAAGTTTGTCATTTCTCCACTCGAGTTTCATGATCGATGCTGATGGAAATCCGATATCCTAATCTTATCGACTAACGTTTATCTTTTAGCATACTTAATAAACGGCTTTTAGATTTTCGTGATACCCTTGCTTTAAACATTGAGGACAATGTTTCGTTCTAGTCTGGGGTAGGGTAATCTTCGATTTGATTTGACCGCACTTGCTTATTTCTGTTGTGTTTCTCTCGTAACCCCGTTTTTCCTTAAAAATGAAAAATTGTGCAAAAATGGCAAAATTTAAAATTTTTGTAAGCTTTTGTTTAGTCTTTTTGATTGAAAAGTTGGCTAGTCTCTTAGATTAGAAGCTATAAAATGCGAATTCTAGCTCACAAGGCCAAGATTTTGCAAGTTTCCCTGAGTGACTTTAAATATGCATAACTTGATTTTATGAGACGAAACATTTGCTAAGTTAATATATGTTTTGACACCTTGATTGACTTTCCGCTGGTGAGAGTAGGAATGGAATTCTGACTTGACCGGGCGTGTTGAGCCCTAGCTTGTTCCCTTAACCATAGGTAATCTAAAATTATCGGCTAAGCATCTGCGGATCTCATTATTTGGGATTTTAAATTTGCGGAGATCGAGAAATGATAGAGTTACTTATGAGTTTAGATGCTAAGCGTGGAGTAGTTGGTTCTCTTTAGAGCCCATCGAAGGTACTTATGGCTTTTGTTCCCACAAAATTGTTTCACCCCATATCTGTCTAAATAATTAGAGATGTCGAGTTTTTTGGCGATGGTTAGTTCTTTATCTTCTTAAAAGAATCTTTGTTTTAAAAATTGGGTACACATCAAGGATCCGTAATAAATAAATAAATAAGTGATATGTGAAAAGTAATAAGTAAAGTTGTGAGCTGCGGTGTCGAGATCGGACCCTTGGATCTTTAGGGGATTGTATGAGGTCTTAGCCTAGCCAGACGGGATCCTCATTTCATGAAGCCTATAGTCTTGGAATTACCCCGTGAAGCTCCAGTAGTTCACGGCTCATATAAGTAAAAGTATAAGTGCAAAAAAAAAAAAGTGAAAAAATGTTGAAAAGTTGAAAAAATCAAAAGTAAGTGAATAAAAATTCCTTGATGTGGACCTCATTTTTACGACAATGGTTCTTGAGAGAAGATGGATAACTAATTATCGACTTAGCTTTATATCTTTATCGAAATAAAAGTTATCGAAACGAGAATTTGAAGAAATTCATTTCTCACAAAAATAAAAAAATCTAGAGGAAATAGGAAAATGGGAACGAAAAGTAAGTACACAAGTAACTTCCATGGGTAGTGTTAGCATCTAGAGTCATATGTAACAATGATTTCGGTTTTACGCTTAGTTTGGGAGCTTGTGAAAAATCAGGGACGATGTATTCTATCCGTATGGTCACTTCACGCTGTGTTGTGTTTTCTACTCCGTGATCCTAATGTGTCATTTGAAAAATGTTGGAGTTATTAATCGACATGAAAGTTCAACAAACCGTCATTCATAATCGGATGTGCTTAATCGTAATATCTATACATGTGATTTAAAAGGTAAACGGGGCGTTTTTAGAATTAAGGGTGTTTAATCTCTTTTGAGGAATCTTTGCTACTTCTTCATAGGTTTAGTAGAAAGAGATTGAAATCCTTGGTTTTAGAAGCGTGAGTTGATTGCATTGCGTGAGGACACGGCAATGGTTTCGTCTGGGGTATTTTGGTATGTGCTAAAACACATACCTTTTCTTTATCAAAATAGACCCAAAATAACCAAGAAAGAGCCGTTTATTGCTAATATTTGTGGTTTTCTTGAGTTTGTGTATGTGCAGGTACGGATATGTAAAAACACGCAAAAGGAACCAATTCGGCGTAAATCCGAACACGAGAGATCAAGAGAGTTTTAGCTGAAAGGTCAAGATTGTGTATTTTGGAAGATTTTATTCTCAAAAGACGATTTGTGAAGTTTCAGCAAAGTTTGAAGAAAAGACAAGATTAGTCCCTCAAGTTTGAGCTTTTGACAGAATTGATCCCTGAAGTTTCAGAAATTACAAAAGTCACCCTTGGATTATTTGAGCTTTACATGATTGGTCCTTAATGAGATTTTCAGAATTACACTTGTGGTCCCTTGGAAATTTGAATTGTACAAGATTGGTCCCTAAACTAATACTTGGATCACATTTGAAAACCAAAGTCCAATCCACTATTAAACCATTCGGCCCAAGTACAGAAAACCCGAGCCCAAACAAATTCACTAATACTACTCGGTATAATATCCAACCCGAAAACCTTCCCAAACCCGGATAAAACCCAAGTCAACGAACCAATACCCGGTCAATAGGTTTGAAAAACAATAAAATAACCCACAAACAAACGCGCGCCAACTTTTACCCAATTCTGGTAAATGACGAACCCTAATTTACCCACCCGTGTGATTATCCAATTATTACCACAATTAAGGGCAGTTTCGTACATTCCCTGACACCCCCTGACACAAGGGAATGACACCTCATCAATCCGTGTGATATAGGGCACTTGGCGCTCTCCTATTGGTCTTAACATGTCATCAGA
Source organism: Chrysanthemum makinoi (assembly GCA_910596185.1). Taxonomy (NCBI): domain Eukaryota; kingdom Viridiplantae; phylum Streptophyta; class Magnoliopsida; order Asterales; family Asteraceae; genus Chrysanthemum; species Chrysanthemum makinoi. The sequence continues at coordinate 133,991,329 of OU343221.1, forward strand.
TTTGATCCTAAGGTTGTGATGAGAAGATGAGGTGTGGGATGTAATCCAAGGGTGTATATGAGCTCTAAAGAAGCACAAATAGAAGAATTCGAGATCCTTCCAAGACCTCAAGCTCATGCTATATATAGACCCTCATATTAATTCACAAATAGTATCTTAATTCCTGTATTTTTCTTCTCTCTAAGTTTTAGTTGTAGTGGTTATTCAAATTTTCAATGTTTTAATATTTTGTAATTCATATTTGTACCAAAAATTTCTATTATTAATATAAGTTGCATTTAAATTTCAATTGTTTGTGTTAAGTTTTTGTGATCTTAATCTGCTTATTTACCTTATTCTAGTGCTTATTTCAGTATTTGAAACATATTTTTAGCTTAACTTTTTCAAAATCTCAAAAATACAAAAAAATCAAATAAATCATTGGAAAATAAAAAAATAACTCTAGATCTGTTTATGGATTGATTCTGAACTAATCTATTGTTTTGTTAAGTTCATTTAAGCTGTTAGTAGCTTATAGTGAGCTTAAAACTTGTTTCATAATCAAAAATCACAAAAATCTTAGATCACATCGATGCTACATGAGTCTTTATGATTTGCTTGGTTTGGATCTGGTTTGGATTGGTTCAAGGCTTTTTGGGTTGATTATAAGCTGGAATTGAAATAGGTTAGAGGTTGGTTAGGTTAGTGGTTCTTGTTTCTTCACTTGGCAAGCCATAGTGGCTAAGGCACTTTGTAAGTACCAAATCTGTATTTGCTCATTATATCTGTGTTTGAATCTGTTTATTAGTGATTATCTATAGTTATTTGATCTGTGATTGTGTTTGTTTGGTTTAATCTAGTGATAATCTGCTATTTAGTTCTTATAACAGTAGTTTAACTAGTGTTTGGTAGATCTTAATATTCTGAGTTAGAGATAAGTAGAGCAGTTAAGAGTAATTGATACTTGCTTATATTGATATTGATAGTCAATTGAGGTCATAGTGTTAGCAGTTTTAGCTTAATAGTCAAAATCATAGTGTAACTGATCTTGTGTCTGAATCTGTTGAAATCAGTAGTGGTCATTAGCTGCAAGTTGGTTTGGATTTGTTAGATCTAGCTTTTGGTTATCATCTCTAGTGTTATATCATCATAATCAGTCTAAAATTCTGGATCAAACTTGAGTTTGGTCAAACTTTCATGTGTTCTTAAAAGTCAAAAATCCAATGCGTTTTTCACAAAACTGGTGATTCAAATCATTGATTCATCACTGAGTTTTAGAGTTTGAGACTTTGGAAATTAAAAGTTCAACTGGTCTTGTTATGATAAACACTTTTTGTTTCAATTGGTTTGGTCATTGTAAGCTTGATATAAGCTAGTACTTTAGCTTCCCTCTGCCCTGTTCACACTTCAGTGTGAATCAGGCAAACTTGAATCTGTTGCACTGAGTTCATTTCAAGGAGTTAGGACTTAAGATTTGGCACAATCATAGTTAGCCAGGTGGTGTTTAGGACTGATTATCTGTTTTTCACTCTAAGCTTATAAATAAGCTGGTGTATAAGCTTAAACAATGGTCCCTGAACCACTGTTTGTTCCTATAGCTTGGCTTAATCAAGGTTCTGAGCTTTAGGCTTGTTAGGAGTAGTTTGATACAGTTGATATTAGTTAACTTTAGTATAAATTAGCTGTGCTCACTGTTTGGTTGCCTTAGTAGCTAGTTAGCTTATTTTCCTAGCTTATTACATAAGCAGTTGTGCTATTGCTCTTTATTTCTACACATAAGCTGCTAGTTTCTCATTTTTCATAGTTTCATATTACAATTTTAGAATTATCCTGAGATTTTCATAATTTTTGGTCTTTATTTACTATTTTTCTCAATTTAAATAGATTTTAATCACTTTTTAATAGCTTTAATTTGAAAACAATTGAGAAAAAGCTCAAAAAAATAATTTTTCAATTTTCTTAGTTTAAGAAAAATATAAAAAGCATAAAAAAGATTTTTCCATATTTTTCTCCCTTTATTTGGTATTTTTCACAATTTTAAATTAGTTTAAATTAGTTTTTAATTTTTATAAAATCAAGAAAATTCCAAAAAAATAGTTTTAATTCTAAAATAGTTTTCTAATCACATTTTTAGAGTAAAAGTAAATTTAGGCATTCTTAGGATATCGTTTAGACGTAGTTGCATTTTTAGTCGCGTTTGTTAATTACGTTTTATTTTAGATTGCGTTTAGGATTTCCCGTAGGATAGATTTCCTTAATTACTCTCCCATTCCCGTAGTTTATAATCAAAATCTATAATCCATATCATCAAGCATAAAATCCAAACCAAGAACGACGTTGGCAATTCCGCTCGTTGGGAAAACGATGCGGGTTGACTAATCCGTACTACACGATCACACACGGGATTTGATTTATTATTCTTTTTCCTAAGAGAATTTGAATCTATCCTCGTGAGTATTTTTGATATTGATATTAAGGATTTATCTCCACACATAACCCTTAATCCAACCTATATCAAGTACGTAGGAATATTTTCCTACATCATTTCATTCAAAAGAAGGGCCTACGCCCTAATACCTGAAATAGAGGCCGAAGCCCAGTTCAAATTGTTTTTCGGCCGAAGCCGCGTACCACAACCACGAAATTGTTTAAGTAACAGAAAAGCATAATAAGAAATTGTTTTAAACAAGGGTACATGCCACCATTTTAGACCAAATTACTGTCAACACGACAACCTTCATTCCTTCTTCTTCGGAGACGGGGTTGTAGATGGTAGAGCTGACACAGGCTTTACAGAAGCTGTTTTCTTTGTTGGAGTCGCAGGCTTGATCTTTCGAGAGAAGACCTTCGAGAGGTGCCATGGGATCTTTTGTAGCTTCGAGTAAGAAGGGGTACTCTACAATTGCAAATTCATTTCCTACCTCTTCATACTCAGCCTTCGATGAGGGACAGTAACAGTCAACTTCGGAGAGGTCTGCGGGCTTACCTGTCTTAGCCACCTCCTCCAGAGCGAGACACCGTCCATGGAAAATAGTTGCTTTAATCACCTTCCACATAGCAGCTCCAACCTCATCACTATGATGCAACTCCATGGCGATATATGGCACCACCTTCGATACAACCTCTGCACGATCCTTTTGAAGCATCTTGTATCGCATCTGTAGGCCATCCATTTCCTCTCTCATTTTGAGTTATAACTCTCCAAGCCTAGCCCTTTCGCTTTCCAAACCTGCACACTTAGCCTCTAGCACAACATTTTGACCAGTGAGGCTCATCACCTTGGCCTCCTCCAATTTAAGCTTGCCACATTCTACACTGGTGGCAGCCAACTCCTTCTCCAGCTCTGCGATCCTGTCTCGGAGGTCTTGGGTGAGAGGATTTTTATGAAAATCTTTTTCAACCTCCTCATATTTTGCCTCCAGCTCAACATACTGTTGATCCCTATGTATTTCCCTCTCCAACATCACGTCCATTTCTTGCCTTGCCTTCATCACAGTACGAAGCAACTCCCTTGTACGAGCATTCAAATGGTTGTCCAGAACAGCCTGCCTTGCGACACTCTTATCATGCATATCCCAGACCCCTTCGATGGACATATTGTCCAGCAGTCCTTTCCAATTAGGGGGTGACATGATCAACAATGCGATGGCAGGCTAGGGCATTTGGAAGCTCCTTGGTGTCAAGAAGGCATGTGATAAATACAGTACATAAGGGAAAAGTTAGGCATGACAATTAGTATTTTCTATAGCTTAAGAAGCAATTGCTTACCAATCATTTCTTCAGTGTCATCCAGCAGTTCGAAAGCATACTTCACAGCTTTCCTACTTTTGACAACCTTCTGTCGAACAGCCCTGGACCCAAATGCGGGAAGAAGAGTTTTCTTCTTGCTGGGAGACTTGAGAGCTTTGCCAGAAGTTCCCTTCCTACTCTTTAACCTGTCAGCAATACCTGTAGAGCCTGTGATCTGCACTTCATCATCCGTTGGATTATCCGAATCTGCCACATTCTCAACCAGTTGGGAAGGGGCCTCCAATAGTGCTTGTGGGGGTGCTGATGCGACAGGCTCAATCCTGGGAGCATCCACATCATTGTTGTTGATAGAAGTAGATGGCAAACCACGCCATAAGATCCTTCGGCTTGCTCCACGAGCATAAAACTCAGGTCTTCATCCAAATCATGATGCATGAAGTTCCTAAACGCCATCTCTGCAAAAAAAGGAACAAGAAAAGATAAATATCAGCGCTACATTGGTCCTACTTAAATAAAAATGGAAATACACATACTTTTTCCATGATACAGAATTGGCTAAAGAAAGGCTTGTACATCAGCAGGGTACCTAGCCAGATGTTGGTACAACGGATTCCTTCGAACTTCATAAGGAAGGGGGTCATTGAAACATTTTGCATCAAGCCTAAATGACTCATTTAGCAATGCTGGATAGTGGGGTGGAACAATGGTGTTCTGAACATAAAAGAAACTACCCTTCCAGTCTCTTATGTTCGTATAAGGCCTCAGAATGAGGTTAGGAACATCCCCTTCAGGCCTCTTTGCCAGGGTTAGCCAGTTCCCACCCGGATAAAGGTTCAGAAACCCTCAACACCTTAAGAGTTGACTCAAAGCCATATGCTTTACACATAACGATGTATGTGGCAAGTTTAGCTAAGCCAAATGGGTTAAATTGAGAGATATGTACTTCATAGTACTGCATTAACTCTATAATCAAAGGATGTATAGGAATTCTAAGGTTCGAATGACTAAATGAGTGGGTATACAGTCCTATGAATTTTTCAGGTGCATCAAAAATTCCTTGGTTTGATTTTGGAAGCATAACTTTATACTCTTTAGGGATGGGGTATTGAGCAAGATGATCATGTAAATCTTTGGAAGTCAAGGTGCATTTTAGTTGTTTGATAATAAACTTTGAATCCATAACTACCTAAAGCTACGAAAAGATGAAGAGAGCACTTTACCTTTTGTGTTCGAAGCCGGAGAATGATAGCAATTTACTACGTGTGAAAAGTGTGCGGAGAGGGTAAAGGGATTTAGGGTTTCATCTACCTCATCTTAAATACCCTTTTATGGATTTCAAAGGGTTTTTTAAATTTTGAAAGGGTTTTTGGTCAACCGGGTTAATGGGGAATAGGGATCACTATAGCGGGTAGTTATATATAATTAGGTAGCATTTAATGCGCAAGATAAGGCATAATCACCTTGGTTACGTTTAGCATTGCAACGCACGACTGATTTCACTCACAGGTTGAAGTCGAAAGCTGATTTCGCCATGCAGGTTGAAGTCGAAAGCAATGCCTCCTTGTTCATATGCATCACTTTTGACTGGGGGGATTAATGATGTACCCTCCAAAAAGCTCGACGGCAACCCCTTAGAGATGTGTCGAAGCCCTTCTGAATGAAGGCCCAAGTTAGCTCTCCTAGATGTTCATTGGTGTCAAACCATTCGTACATACGAAGGTTACTTGCGGGGAATTCGCCACTCAAAGCCCTAAGCCCTTCGGGGTATGGTTGATGAGGGAACAAGGGACTCAGGACCATCGTGACTTAGTCAAACCCACAATCTCCCTCTCTTTCCTGGCTTTCCCGCCAAGTTTGAGAACGTGTATCACTAAGCCCTAGCGGTTACCCAAAAACATGGGACGCCCCTATGTTCTTCGATATTTATGTAGAGGTGACCTCAAGCCTATTTCTTCCACTATAAATAGGTAGGACGGGTTCACTTAACACTTTACTCTTTACTCACACTCATTTACATCACCATAATTCATACTTACTCTCACGCCAGAGGTGGTTCGCAGGGTCCAACCCCTACGTAATCACTTAACGTAGTGTATGTGTATTTTTTATCCTCAGGTGAAAGACAATCTTAGCTAGAACACACACCCCTCTTACCTTCGAACACCATTGAAGCCTGGTAGTGCAATTTATTGTACAATCACTAATGATTCTAATGATTCTTCTATTGTTAGTATTAAATTGTCTGGTGTTGAGAATTATAGAATATGGGCTAGTGCTTTGAAATTAGTTATTCAGATTAAAAATAAAATGGGTTTTCTTGATGGAACTTGTATTAGAAGTGATTATGCTGCTAGTCCTATCTTTCTTTCTCAATGAGATAGGTGTAATGTTGTTGTTCTGTCTTGGATTTTGAGTTCTTTATCTCTAGATGCTTATCTTGGTCATGTGTTTTCTGATAATGCTGCTACCGTTTGGAAAGAACCAAAAGAGACATATGATAGAATAAATGGTTCTATAGTCTTTTAATCTGTTATAGAAAATTAAAAATTTTAAACAAGGGTGTTTACTTGTTTCTGAATACTATCATAAGTTGAACTCTCTATGGAGAGAGTTTGATATTTTTATTAAACTTCTTGACTATACTTGTGAGGCTAGGATTGAGTTAGTTGACCATGGAAAACTGTTTAAATTGATGCAATTTCTTATGAGTCTTGATGACATTTATCAGCCCGTAAGAAGCAGTCTCTTGACTAGGCAAATCCTTCATGAAGTCAAAGATGCTTTTGTCATTATATCTAGAGAAGAATCCCACAAAGGGATTCCTCCTTCTTCTTTGTGAACTGAAAAGCCTCTAGCATTGGCTTTGTGTCTACAACCAACACTAATAATGCGAAAAATCAAAGAAGGTTTAATAATAATTGGTCTGGTAACAATCTGAATAATAATAGAGAGAATTATGATAATTTGTCATGTAAAAATAATGGTTTAAAAGGACACACCATTGACAGGTGTTTTGATATAATTAGGTATCCCCCATGTTTTATGTCACATATAGGTTTTCACAAACACACAAATGCACAATCACAAACGGCGTACAAAATGAGTTTTAGAGTGAGAAAGTGAAAGAGTTTTGGGAACGTAGTGAGACAAGGAAAAATGATATTATGAAGCTCCAACCCTTTGCCTTGCTAGGCAAAGGGTATTTATAGTTACAAGCATAGACGCCCTCCTTCGGGCTATGGATCAGGCATACAGCGGGTAAAGACCCGTCCATCCTCCACGGTGTTACTTAACAAACTAAACACTAACACTAAATGACTATGACTACGAACTTTCTAACGGTTACATATACTTGAGGTGACCGACTCTTTAACTACCAGATTTTCAAAATCCTAACAATCTCCCCCTAAGGGAGGTCACCTCAATTTACATTGAATACAAACAGATGTTACATTTTGATTGTTCTTGGATTCTTGAGTAAGTTCATTGCTCTGTAGTCTGTAGTCTTTGATTCTTCATGTTCTGCATGTTTTGTTAATTCAAGTGGAGGTCTTTAACAGATCCACGTGTTGATGAGTTTTGAACCAGCATTGAGACCATCAGCCACCATAAATCTCTAACTCATCCTTTGTAGCATTGCCATCATGTGACGTTGTGACTTTTGGACTGACATGCTCACATTCTGGATCATGATTTCTTCTCATCAGAGTTGCGGAAGCTTTTGTTGATTCACGATATTTGCAGCAGCGTAGCAGAAGCATGGAGTGGAAATATCAGAGTCACTTAATGAAGATATGCATATATCATGATTTCTTTGATATGAACGTGATGTGTAAGCATGCGACTATGGATTGATGCCTCAGTTCTGATCAGCTGCAACCGTTGGGTCTTCCTGCAGACAACAGTTAGCAATAAAAGCGCACGAATGTGTCTTTGATCACTTTCGTTGAATTGAGGTACACGTCCCACGGTTCCCCGTTGATCAAGATACAAGTACTGTGAACAAGTAGAATTCCGAAGAATCTCCTTGACAGGGTTTCGCAGCTGCTCTAGCCGTTCTCAAACCGGAACGTATCAAAGAAGACAACACGGAGTGAGTGAACCAGCAAATTGAGGTTAGCTGATTGAAGAAAATGATTTGAAAACAATTGTGTATTTCTTATCAGAAAGGATTTTTGCAATACAACGAAGGTTTTATAATAGAAATCAATTTTCAATCATAAATACCTTTTGATTTTGAAAATGAAGTGCACAGTCGATGTGCTATAGAAATAATTTTTGAGCACAACGACTGGATTTTCAAAAGTATCCGTCAATCCATTTCCTGAACCAAGATTGATTCATATTATGAATCGCCCCATCGTTTCTGTCCAGTTGTCACATGTTTGATCTATTGGGTAGATCTCACATGCCACCCACCAAGAGCTTGTTTGATGTTGGCTCTAGAAGGTTTTCCATCTTCATTGTGAATATGATAGCATATCACTCAGATGTTCTGGCAATACCACAAGGATAGTGCGTAGGACTCTTAAGATGTATTCTCACTTTCCACATTATGTGAAACAATGAGTCTTCATTGATTGTGCCCTAGTGAGATTTATTGATGATCTCGTGGCTCTAGACTCAATAGTGCACATTTGGTTCCTATGCCGGAGACTAGGGATAGGGTCTCTTTATTCAATATTAACAATCTCTAAGAGAAAGTCGATAGATTATGTAGGTTCCCCGTGAGAATGAAACAAGTCCTTTTAAGAGGAACTTGAGTAGCTTGGGAAGTTGTAGTGCAGTGCGTCACTGGGTCCATGACGTCTTGTCTTCAATATCGGTGTTTCCTTGGTAACCACCAGTAGCATATGAATTGAACCCGGTTTCTGCCCTAAAGTTGAAATAATGGAGGGCTATTTCTTTTCACCCTTTTCTCATTCATTTCTTTTTCATTCTTCAACCCCTTTAGTGCTTATCGAGATTTCATAACTAGAACCTTGTTGGGTTTATTCCAGTTCTAGCTCTATCTCAGTCCGCACTCTTCCCATTTCTCACTTTTCTCCTATTACCATATCATACCTAAGGACTTCTACACTATCTAGTGGATTGTCCCTGGCTAGATCCCTCAGGCTCTGGCAGGATCGTGGGAATGAATACCTAACCTAACCATCCTTATATCTCCATGCATAAAGTAAATTTGGTCGGTCCTTTTTGGTATTGTTCTTCTGCCAATGGAACCAATTGAAAACCATTTGAAAATCAATCCAGGTACTTGTGATACAAGATCAAAGCAATTTGTACCTAAATCATTTTTGATATTTTTAAGAAAAAGACCCCCCTCAACATGTGCATCAAATAGTTGAAGTTGTTTTAGCACATGGAGGCAAGAGGACTTTGAAATCTTAGATTAAGAATGAGAAATTCAATCTTTGATTAACAATGTTTTTCTAGAGATATCATCATCACATCCCTTATCAAGTCAAGTATTTTGAGGCCTTTGTACCAAATATTTTGGGAAGGATGAGGTTTTCATTTGATTGCTCCCCCTCAATATCTGCATTGAGATTCGAAAGTGTTTTGCACATATTAGAGAGAACCTGCACTTAGAAACAATTCAATCACATTTCAATTCTTTTTGGTTTGAGATAGATGCTCCCCCTCAACATGTGCATGGAAAAATTGAAATCGTTTGGCACATGTAGGGAGGAGTGCATGTTATTATCTTTATAAAACCACTTATTGAATTATCAGTTTATATCCAATTTAAATCACAAATTCTCCCCCGATCACAATTTTCAAATCCTTTGAGATTTGGGATCTCTATTGATTTAAATTGTTTTTGAAAGCTTTTGAGGAAAATTGTGACTTGCTTTTAAAACATTTAACTGATAAGGATCAAATTCAAAGACTTTAAACTCCAATGATTAAACATGCTTAAGTATCTTATGAAAACACAACATGAACCTTGGTCTGGATCCAATTATACAACAACATTGTTCTTTTTGATTATCCAAAATTAGACCTTGCTCGATTACGTGCTAATTGTTTGAAAAATAGCTTTTTGATTTGATTGAAATCATTCTCCCCCTCAATAAATGACATAAGTTATTGATTGAGTGTTAGATATTTTGACAAATGAGAAGTCCAGATGATTTTCAAAAATATAGTCCGAATTATTTTTCAAAGCAATTTTGTTTTCATTAGATGACACATATTTTTCAGAAGAATATTTAGAAGGAAAAATATTTGTGATGGAAACATTTGTCTTTTTGTCGACAAACATTTGTTTTTAGAATCAGAGCGTGAGGTTTCAAAAGTTAAATTATGTATGGCTCTGTTCTTTCTTCCAAAACTGGTTACTGCCTGAAATGATAATAAACTATCATTTTTATCCAACCATTTTTTTTAATAAAAGGTTTATGTACATTCGATCTGCATCTAAAGACCCGTGCCATTCTTTGAGTGACAAATCAAAGTCCGTAGATGTTACCGAAGAATAGAAATAGATGGGAAAAATAATATTTTTTGGGCTTTTTCAAAGATTTTCTGATTTTTATGGATTTTTGAAATTTTATATTTTTCTAGAGTAAAGTCCAAAAAACATCCCTGTGGTTTGCCCCGTGGCGCTGTTTACATCCCTAAACTTTTTTTTGGAACAATTACATCACTCCGTTAGTAAAGTTGGCACAAATACATCCATCTGCTAGTAAAATCAGTTAATGAGGACTAACCATGCAAATATATCTCCGTTATCTCACATAATTTAACATTTCTTAAGAGATATTTACGTAAATCGTCCTTGTGGCAAGGAACAAATTGCAAACAAAGTCTTTAAATTTATTTACAAAATCGTCCCTGTGGTTAGACCGGTCAACGTTTAGTCAACGCCACGTGTCACCACCTAAGTGGTGCCACGTCATATCGGGTCGGTCAACGGTTTGCCACGTGGACCAATGAGGTGGTGCCACGTGGCGTTAGAAAATAAATCCTAACTTTACCTCATTTGGGATCGAACCGGAGGGTTGAGTGGGAGACAAAGGTGATACCCATCTGAGATGGGCATACCTTCATGTATATTAGTCCATTTGGTTCTATTTAACCCATCTTAGTTGGTCTTTTATAAATAAAAAAGGTCAAATAGAAATTTGACCTGTCATTTTAAAGGGGTTCTGGGCCGGTTCAAAAATTGAGGAAAATACCGTCAGACTCGTTTTTTCGTGCTCTTTCCAATGGTATGTTCGGAGAATTTTTTCGACTTCCTTTGAACCTTGGAAAATGACGTTTTCGCATTTTTCGAGGTTCGTTTGAAATCGAAAAAATTCCCCGAGCATACCATTGGAAAGAGCACGAAAAAACGAGTCCGACGGTATATTTATTTATTTTTTTACAGTCCATAAAACTCCGTAAATTGATAGGCCAAAAACTAAATTGAACATTTTAATAATAATGAATTGGGCTTTTAACTTTTAGAAAGGGTTGTGTATTAAATTTATGGAAATATACTTGAAGCTATGCCTAGCCCAGTTGGGCAAAGCATTGCTTCCCAACCAAAAGGTCCCGAGTTCGAATCCAGGGGGAGCCAATATTCTGGTTTATATTACCAATGCCACGTGGCACCACCTCATTGGTCCACGTGGCAATCCGACCCAACCCATTTACCGACCCGACCCGACAGATTGCTCGACCCGACCCGATGACACGTGGCACCACTCATGTGGTGACACGTGGCGGTTGGCTGGCCTAACCACAAGGACTTTGGTTGCAATTTGTTCCTTGCCACAAGGACGATTTACGTAAATATCTCTTAACAAATGTTAAATAACGGAGAAATATTTGCACCGTTAGTCCTTATTAACTGATTTTACTAATAGAGGGATGTATTTGTTCCAACTTTACTAACGGAGGGATGATTTTGTGCCAAAAAAAAGTTTAGGGATGTAAACAGCGCCACGGGGCAAACCACAGGGATGTATTTTGGACTTTACTCATTTTTCTATTTTCTTTTTGTGGGTTTTATCATTTTGTATTTTGCTTTTTGAATAAATATGTACAAGAGTTAGATTAAGAAAAGCCTTTACTCCTCGTATTCCTCTTGAAGACGTTTGAGTGTTTCCGTTTGTAGACTCTTAAGTCCAAGTCGTGGAAGAATAAACTCAAAACGTTCTCCAGGAAGAGCTTTAGTGAAGATGTTACGCCCTGATATTCAGTTCTCAAAAAATATAGTTCCACCACACCTTTCTCCACTTGCTCCCTGATGAAGTGATGTCGAATGTCGATATGCTTTGCTCTTGAATGTTGAACGTTGTTGCATGAGAGAGCAATGGCACTTTTGTTATCACAATATAGAGGAATTTTGTTGAATTCAAAGCCATAGTCAGATAATTGGGATTTCATCCATAGGATTTGAGCATAACAAGATGACATGGCTATGTATTCTGCCTCTGTAGAGGATATATATGTACTCATTTGTTTCTTCAAGGACCAGCTTACAAGCTTTTCTCCTAAGAATTGAGCACCACCAGACGTGCTTCGACGTATATCTTGACACCGCATGCCGCATCTGCATATCTTTGTTAGTGACATATTGGTGTCCTTCGGATACCAAAGTCCCATATTAATGGTTTCTTGGAGATACCGAAAGACCCGTTTAACCGCTTCAAGGTGCTTTTTGGTAGGCTTAGCACGGTATCTAGCACACATGCATACATCGAACAGAATATCAGGTCTACTACCTGTGAGGTACATCAGGGATCCAATCATACTTCGATATTTCGTTTGATCAACCATGATCCCTGAGTGGTCCTCATCTAGTTTTGTGCGCTCCACCATGGGAGTGTCAACAGGGTCACAAGTATCAAATCCAAATTTGTTTAAAATTTCATTAGCATATTTAGTTTGATTAATGAAAATGCCTCTGGGACTTTATGAAATTTGTAATCCTAAGAAAAATGGCATTTGTCCCATCATAGACATTTGAAATTTGGAGCCCATTTCCTTTGAAAAACGGTCACATTCATTAGGGTCGGTCGAGGAAAAAATAATATCATCAACATAGATTTGAACATGAATTAAATGTTTGCCTGACTTTCTGGTGAACAATGTGGGATCAACTGCTCCTTTTCTGAATCCGTTGGTTAAGAGAAACCTTGACAGTGTGTCATACCATGCCCTTGGAGCTTGTTTCAAACCATAAAGAGCCTTCTACAAGCGATAGACATGAGTTGGACGTTTTGGATCCACAAAACCTTCAGGCTGATTGACATAAACAATTTCTTTCAGATCTCCATTAAGAAAGGCAGTCTTCACATCCATTTGATAAACCACCATGTTCTTACTAGCATCATTAGCTAAGAAGATTGTGATTGCCTCTATACGTGCAACTGGAGTAAATGATTCCTCAAATTCAATACCCTACTTTTGATGATATCCTTTTGCAACAAGTCTTGCCTTGTTCTTTAATACATCACCATGCTCATCAAGTTTTACTTTGAAGATCTATTTGAGAGCAATGATCATAGCACAATCAGGAGCTGGTACCAATTCCCAAACATCAAGTCGATCAAACTCATGAATATCTTCTTGCGGCGCATTGAACCAGCTGTCCTCAAACATTGCGGTTTTGACATCTTTTGGTTTGACCTTTGATAGTATGGAATTGAAGAAGCACCATAAGGCATCTGTAGCAAGTTGTTTACGGGTAGATACCAGACGAGAAGGATTCCCAATGATATTGTCCAATGGATGATCATGTGTCCATTTTCTGAAATGCTCATGTGGTTGTTGTTGAGGGACTGATGTAGCAGAGTTGGGGTCCCCGATGAAGATGGTTCGATGATGGATCGGGGGCAAAATGTTTTCAAACGGTGCACCGGGTGGCAAAGGGGTTGTCTCCATCATAGTTGGCAGAAACATTTCCATGATGTACATTCGAGGATTGAGAATTTGATGTTGAGGATGAGTGATCTGCAGCAGGCGCTTCTAGACTTAGTGACACAGAAATTGATGGATTATCTGTGTTGACTGGATTAGGAGCCGCCACTGTTGATGTTGTAGAATGATCATTGACAAGAGGCTCATAGTATCCATCAAACATCGGATCAAACAATTTCCTCAAATCTTGTTTAGAATGAGGTACATATGGAACTGTAGGTGAGGAATTATGTACAAGAGAAGAACTGATAGGACTAGATAAGTGTTGAGATGCGGGTCCTAAACTAGATTGCCCACGAGCCTTTTGCTCAGATAGCTCATCGAACGTGACATGAATAGTTTCCATGATGTCTCGGGTTCTTTTGTTGTAGATTCGGTGTGCGTAGCCCACAAAAACTCCAATGTCCGCCTTAGCTCTTAATTTTCCTAAATCTTGACCTTCATTCGTTGGATAGCATAAAGCACCGAACACACGAAGGAAAGAGAGATCAGGTTTTCGATTGTGAACGAGTTCGTATGGAGTTTTTCCATGAGTGATGTGGATAAGGGAACAGTTTTGGGTATAGCAAGCAGTGGCAATGGCTTCAGCCCAGAGAAACATTGGAACCTTTGAGTAGATTAGCATGTTTCTTGCAGCTTCCACAAGAGTCTGATTTCGTCTTTTAACTACACCGTTCTGTTGAGGAGTACGTAGAACACTTCTTTGATGGCTGATTCCAATGCTTTCATAAAACTGACTTAGTTCTTTGTTAACAAACTCAATTCCATTGTCTGTTCGAATGATTCTGACTATTTTATTAAGTCGAACCTGTAGCTGTTTGATATGCTTGATGATGACATATGGAGTTTCATCCTTTGTCCTCAAAAACTTAACCCAAGTAAACTGAGAGTAGTCATCGACAATGACTAATACATATTTCTTCCCGTTTATAGTCTGTACTCTCATGGGTCCGCACAAATCCATGTGAAGAGTATGAAGAACTTCCATAACTGAGTTTGTTGGTTTGAGTTTGTGGGTATATATCTTGCTTTTTCCCAATTGGCATGCTGAACAAAGATGATATTTTTCATACTTTAATATGAGAAAGCCTCTTACGAGGTCCTTTCTGGAAAGATCATTTATGGTGCCGAAGTTCAAGTGATTGAGACAACGATGCCATAACCATGACTTTGTTTTTGAAGCCTTTGATAACAAGCAGATTGGAGAAGACCTCATCATATCTTCGATATAGATGGTGTATAAGTTAGTTCCATGGGTTCCTTTTAAAAGCTCAACACCATCTAATTCTCTAACAAATCAAGTATGTTTTCTGAAGGCTACTTCTAGATCAGAGTCACAGAATTGGCCAACAGAAAACAAGTTATGACCAAGACCTTCAACATAATACACCCTGGAAATTACACTGTCACCAACGACATAATCTCCATATCCCATAATTTCACCAAAATGGTCATTCCCGAATCTAACAGTCCCGATGAATTTACTCACGAAGTTCATGAGCCACGAGCGATCTCGGTCATATCTTTGGGAACGGCACGAGTCCAGTACCACATAACGATTTGAACGACCTGTAGTTGAACCTGAGACAAGAATGGATGACTGGAAAATTGGGATCCTCATGCGAGAATGGGTTCCACTTGGTTAGTAAATGAGATTGGAACACCCACATCAGAAGCAGAAACAATGATATCATTAGAGGTAGATGCCGGGTTAGTAGTAATAGTAGATCTATTCAAAGTATGTTCACTTCTTAAAGGTATAGTTCTACCAGTACGCATCCATTTCCTAATGGGCATTGATCTAGATAATTTAGGGCACAACTCATTAAGATTGAATTCTGCCACGTAGGTATCCATTGATAACCTACATTACTAAATTTTCTTGCTGTTGGTTTCCAATGTTTTCTAGCCCTATTCCACCTTGGTTTTCTGACCTTCTTATCCTGTTTTCTAGTGTTAACATTTTTTACCAGAGATTTGACAGCATTACTCAAATCATTCACAACACATTCATGATTAATACCAGAAATCAAGCATTCATTACATGTTTTGCAAGTAGTAGCAAAATTCAAATTAATTACAGTATGCTTATAGCTAATACTAGAATCAAAACGATTCGTCTTATTCAACACAAAATTATTGTTCCTAGGGTGGTGTTCTACTTTCTTCTATTGATCACTCTTGCTTTGTATTGCCTGGAGGCTTTGACCCGCTTGCCTTAGTGTCACTGATTACTCCTGTAGAGGGAGTGATGGGAACATTATTTGCTTTTGATACTTTTTGCGTTCCTGATCTAGAAGTGCTGGGATCTGAAGTACTAGCAGGCACATCAAAGTTCACATGTTTAACTTTAGGCATAGGACAAGGCATATCAAGAGTCGCATGCTTAATACTAGGCATAGAGCATGGCATAATGACTTTATCTTTAGTACAAAAGGATTTAGGGCATGTTGCTATTAAACATTCTAAAAGCTCCTGAGATCGTTTGGCATATAAGCATGCATACATAACTTCTCTATCAAGTGGTTTATTTATGCTATCCTCTTCGACAATCTCACGGAGGCATTCTAGACTATCCTTAAGATACGAAAAATATTCTTGACACACACGTTCGTTATTTCTAAGATGAGGGGGAATATACTTTAGAGTCACAACATACTTAGAATCCGCAGATGCCTTTGATACAAAATTCTCATCACAGACAAGTGGCATTTGACCTTTTACCTGACTTTTCAGATTATCAATTTCCTTTTGTAAAGATGTTATTTTTTTATTGTTCTTGTCACGAGTGACTTTCACTGAATCATATAACTCTTTGAAATGTTGTTTAACTTTTTCATTTTCTTCAAGAAAACTCTCATTTTCTTGTTGTAAAACGTTAATGATGTTTTGAAGATGAAAGTTTTGAGAATTCTGAGAATCTAATGGAGGAGGCATTTGGGAGCCATTAACATTATTCTTTTCACCTTTCAATTGTGAAATTTAGGTTTTCAATCTTTTGATCGTGTTACAATGAGCTCGAATCTGTTCATCACGTTTGCTTATTTCAAAAACTGCATTAAACTCAGGAGCATCCGAGGATGTCTTGACATTTGAGGTTTTAACATTTTCTTTGAGATGTTGATATTTTATAAAATTATCATAATCATCCTGTTCTATGACAAGATCATGGGATACTTTCAAAGCAACATATAATTCATGAAATTGAGAAGCAGTAATAGAATAATTTGTAACAGTATAAAACACATCTTGAGCAACACATCTAGAAATCAAGTTCTCATTTAAGATGTGCAGATTCTTCCTTTCAATTTCATTACATTTGAGTTCACGTTCATAATTATTGACCTCAATTTCCATTTCATTGAATACCTTTTTCATTTCTTTAATCTCTGTATCAATGCCCTTTTGAAGACTCTCAAATTGTTATTTTAGTTGTTTAAAGAAAGGCATGACCTCAGTTAAATAACACTCTTTAGTTTGCTCAAAACCCCTTTCCACTTCCGTAATCCCTGTGGGTGTAATTCTCTTCTTACATGTTTTCTCAAAGTCAACAAACAATTGATAGACTACGTATAGACTGATTAAGATCTTGCTTTGAGTAGACAGAGTTCTGGGCACTAAATGCATAGGTGTATTGGGGGGATACACAGTGGCTGGAGGCATTCTCCTACAGGGAGGATTCTTCTCAATCAGGTTATCAATTTTTTGTTTATCCAAATCTTTCTTCCAGAATACTTGCTCAGGGGTTAATTAAGTTTGAGGTTTAAACTTATTCAAGGCTATCTGAGTTTTCTTTAGTGTAATCATGGGTTTAAACATTATATTATACTTTGTATACTTAGGATCATTTAACTTCTTTGCCATTTTCTCCCTAGAGGCTTCTTCAAATTTTCTATCATCAGTGCTTCCTATACATGATGGTGTTTTCCTAGGCTTAAGAATCTAATTACCATCATAGACTACCTTTTGTGCAGCTCTACTTTTCTATACTCGGGATTGGGTACCTCAACAAGCGGAATACTATGCTTATCGCTTAAGACTCTATGCTTAGTGATCATGTGAGCAGCCTGAATGGTTTCTTGTATTTACAGTTTTTTCTCAAGTTTGTTTTTCAAAGTTTTTAGGTTGGAAAAGTCATTTAAAAGTTTTGATTCCTTAGCAGTAAACTCCTGTTTAAGCATTTTTACATTTTCTTGAAGTTCTTGATTTTGCTTAACAGTTTTATAGAGCTTTTGTTGCAAGGAGTTTAACTCTTGTTTTAACATTTTTTTCCCTAAAGTTACTTTTTCTGATAATTGTATGCGTTTGGAAATCTATCTCCTGCTCACGGTTAGTCAATTCAAACTTAGCACGTTGTTCATATATAGCAACTTGTTCCTTATAGGCATTTAGTTTAGAGGTTATAGAATCATCAGGGGCACATGCAGTGTATTCATAAAAAATATAGTCATTATTGATTGCAGAAGATGCATCAATTGGTACAATTTCACTTTCATTCTGTTTCACATATTGATCATATGGGACAACATTGCTATTACCCATATTTTCAATATCTGATTCAATAATTTCAGTTGATTGTACTTTGTCGTGTATCTTTTGCACATCAACTTCATCGTATAGTTTCAATACCTCTGATATGATTGATTCCTTGGAGGGACTGGAATGTTGTGGTGAAGGAGCCTTTGGAGAGACCATTGGTGAGATACTAGCCATGAAGATGGTGCGGCGTAGGTTCATCATCAAAATCAGAGTCAAATGCATCACAATCTGCAACTTGAAATGCATTTGGATTGTTGTGTCCCATACCCTGCACTGGCTGTTCATCCACATCTGCATCCTAAATTTTGGCATTTCCCTCAGTAAGAAACAGTAATTCTTATTCATCCAATATTGCTCCATTATCTTGAGCTTGTACCAACATCATTTTGTCCTTGAAGTACTCTGCATTTTGTGGACGTTTAGGAGAAGTGCAGTTCCTCGCAATGTGTCCTTCTCCACCACAGTTGTAACACTTGATTGGCTTCCCTTGACCTTGAGCCATGTTCCTTCCTCGATTCTGATTACCCACATATCCTCCACATACACCAACATTTCCATAACCCCCTCCTGCCATTCCTTGTTCATTCTGTCGTCCTTGCATATTTTGCACCACTACCTTTCCTTCTTTGACTGTAGCATGATTGTGGATATTGGAAGCGGTTCTGATATGATTGTTGGTGTGTGGAGTGAAGTTCAAGTTTTTCTTAACCATTAGAGCCAATTGATTAACAAGATGTTCTATGAATGTGTCTGAATCTGGAGGATTATACCCTGGATCTGGAATGAGTTTGTGATTGCCATTTCCAGTTGGTATGACTTGTGATGCTTTAGTGGTTATTCCTACATTTGTGTAGAATGCAATTGAATCATTTGACGAGCTTGCATCTCCAGAATTGGTCTTGAACTTTTCCAAGATCATTCATTCAAACACAACATGTTTCTCGTTTTGAAGCAAGTATGCATACAATTTCTCATAATTTGTGTTCCTCCATCCTTTGTTTAGCTTGACTGCAGTGACAAATTTGTGCCATTCAGGATTCAAGTTGTTCACAAACTTTGAATTGAGCTGGATATTTGGCATGGTAATTTTGATATTCCTCATGTCATTCACAAGCTTGTAGAATCTCACATAATATTCAGTAACAGTTTCCCCTGGATTCATCTTAAAGTTCTCAAAGTCATCATACAGTTGAGATTCCCTGTCTTCTTTAGTCAATTCAGAACCAGAGAGAAGCATCTTAACATTTTCCCATACTGCCTTGGCTTCAGTGTTGTGATTGATCAACTTGTAAATGTCCTTAGGTAAACCCTGAAGTATCATGTTTAAAGCCCTGATGTCTGCATCGTATCTCTTCTTTTCCTTATCTGTAAGTTCATCATATGTCTTTGGTCTATCCAATCCTAATATAACTGAACCATCAACAGCAGTTTCAAGAATGTCTCTGGTAGTCTCGACTTGATATGGTCCTTCATCAATTGATTTGAGGATATTAACCCCATTTTCCTTTCATAAGCAGTACAATCTGATTCTTTGAGCCCACTAGTCATAATCGATTCTATCCAGCATGGGGGGACGAGTATCAGATCCTGCAGCTTGAACGTCATCAGCAACGGAAGAAGTGATTGTTGACATGATTGCAAGTTCCACAGGATTTTACAACTCAATGATTAAATCGGAAAATAGATTCTTTCACGGGATTTTACAAAACCAAGAGAAAACCGTAAAACGTAAGACGAAGAAACAATAAGCCTAAGAAAACAATTAGTCTCAAAAGACAAATCACACAATTGACAAGTCGCACCCTTGACAAATCCTTCTTCAGACAAATCGCTCTGACAAACAAACCTCACCTTCAGACAAGTCGCTCTTTTGACAAAACGCACTCCAGACAAATCACTCTACAGACAAGTCGCACCCTAATTATCAAAACGCTTAAACGACAAATCGCTTTAGCTGACAAATCGCATAGTACACAAGTACACCCACTACTTCCACTACTTTGTCCTTTCTTTTCGTTTTGTCTCAACAGACAAATCGCTTAATGCACAAGTCGCTTCTCTGAAACAGACAAATCGCACAAAAATAGTGACAAATCGCTTCAATAAGCAATCATGAGAGGGACAAAGCGCATGGATTTTGAGACAAATCGCATAGAGGAAATTTAGTCCGAGACTCAAATCGCTTTAAGGATACTTTCTAAAATACCACTTTTCAATCCAAAACAACCCAACCACGCTGATTCAAGCCTTCCAAATCAAAACCTAAACACTTATATTGATTCTAAACACAAAAGTACTATCAAAATCCAAACTTTAACACTAGAAATGATCCAAATGATGCAAGCTACTCTAAACTCATTCAAACCCAAAAGTCTTATGAAAACCACTAGAAATCCAAGAACATGAAAGATGAGTGATCAAAACATGTCTCTTGATATCAATTGTTACATATAGGTTTTCACAAACACACAAATGCACAATCACAAGGGGCGTACAAAATGAGTTTTAGAGTGAGAAAGTGAAAGAGTTTTGGGAATTTAGTGAGACAAATAAAAATGATATTATGAAGCTCCAACCCTTTGCCTTGCTAGGCAAAGGGTATTTATAGTTACAAGCATAGACGCCCTCCTTCGGGCTGTAGATCAGGCATATAGTGGGCAAAGACCCATCCGTCCTCTATGGTGTTACTTAACAAACTAGACACTAACACTAAATGACTACGACTACGAGCTTTCTAACGGTTACATATACTTGAGGTGACCGACTCTTTAACTACCGGATTTTTAAAATCCTAACATTTTAAGAAAAATCCTAATTTGAAGCCAGCAACAGGTTTTAATAAAAATATTAATAATGTTGAGGCTAAGGGTGTGCATGGGGTCAATGGTGATGTCAAAACTGCTGGTACTTTGTCTTTTACTAATGAACAGGTTTTGAAGCTTATGAGTCTTTTAAATGACAAGAGTACTACTTCTGCTAGTGCCAACATGGCAGGTAGTGCCTCTTGTTTTTTCTTTGACTGTAATGTGTTTTTTAATCAAAAATTCTATAATTTTTTTTTGTGTGCCAATATAAGATTAATAGAGTCAGTTATCACTTGGGGTGGATAATTGACTCAAGTTCAAATCAGCATATGAGTAATAGCATGGATAAAATGTTTTGTGTTGTTAATGTTTCTGATTTAAAACTTACGGTTGGACATCCCAATGGTACTTTGGCTAATATTACTCATGTTGGTAATTTGAAATTAAACAATAATGTAATTTTGTTTGATATTTTGGTTATTATTGAGTATTCTATTAGTTTGTTATCTGTGCATAAAATGATAAAAGATGGTAAACTAAGTGTTGGTTTGATGAGACTAAGTGTTACATTCAGGATTTGATAAAGCAGAGAGTTCTGGGGACTGGTAGTGAGTTTGGAGGTTTATACTTGCTTGATAACGAGTCTACTAATCCTACTATTTCAAACCATAGTGAGTTTTTTTGTTTGTCATGTTTCTAAAGAGTTCTGGCATAATAGGTTGGGACACCCTGCTAATCAAGTTTTAAAACTGCTAAAAGGTTCTTTAAATTTGACCAATGTTAATTATGAAGGTCCTTGTGAGGTTTGTCATAAGGCAAAGCAAAGCAAGGATTCATTTCCATTAAGTGAAAAAATCAACTATTTTTGGTCAACTCATACATCTTGTGTATAAGGACCTTACAAGTGACTAGCAGGGAGGGTTTTAGATACTTCTTGATTGTTGTTCATGATTTTAGCAGATTTGTGTGAGTGTATATGCTGAAAACCCAAGATGAAGTCTTTGAGATGTTTGTAAACTTTTATAATCTTGTTTAAATACAGTTTAATAAGAAATTAAAGTGATAAGGTCTGATAATGGTAATGAGTTTTTGAATCATAAAATGACTGACTTTGTTGAAACTATGGGAATTATTGATCAAACCACATGTGCATATACTCGAAAACAAAATGGTATTGCGTAAAGGAAACATAGACATCTTTTGAATGTTGCCATAAGTCTTATGTTTCAGGGGGGGATTCCTCTTGTGTTTTGTTCTGAATGTATGTTGACTGCTTTTAACTTGATTAATAGGTTAGCTTCATCTGTTTTGAATGGCAAATATTTTTTTTCTCTTGTCTATGGTATGGAACCTAATTTGACCCATTTGAGGAGTTTTGGTTGCTTATGTTTTACTGTTATTTCTAAAGGATCTGATAAATTTTCTGGAAAAAGCTAAGAAATGTGTTTTGATTGGTTATGCTTGTGGTAAAAATAGCTTATAAACTTTTGAGTCTTGAAAATAGGTGTGTTTTGTATTTCAGAGATGTTAAGTTTTATGAAGCAATCTTTCCTTTTAAAATAGGTCAAAAACAGTCTTTTGAGTATATTGAGTCTACAAATGAGGTTTCAACTTTAAATTTGTTTGATTTTGTAGATTGTGAGTCTAAAACTACAACCAAAACTCCAACTGTTGTTCCCGTTTCACTATTAGTAAAAAGACCAATTTACACTAAGAGTGACACATGACTGAAATAAGGTTTATGAAAAATCACAATTAAACAAGATAAGAATACTAAAGCACACTAAGATTTTTCAACGTTTATATCCTTTATTAATAATGAATCAAAAATAATATATTACCCAAGTGCTTGCGGAACAACACTTGGGATTGAATGACAAGTATGGTGAAACTCCACACTAAGCTTAGGCTAAGTATAAGCACAACTACTTAGGTACCACTGAGATATCTCAGGAACATAGTTGTATTTGGAGGAGTGAAAGATTGCTTTTGTGTGTAAATCACATTTAATGCACAAGCTTGAAAACTTTCACTCAAAATCTTATGGATATATATACAAGTATGGTTTTTAACTCTATCTAAGAGGACTAACTAACAGATTACAGAAGACAAAATAATGATGTATTTTGTCTCTATTTACAATGACTATTTAAAGTAAGCGACAAGGCTGCTTTCTTCTTGTCAGTGATGACACTGAGCCTGGTAGTTAGCGATTCAAGGAAATTTTAAATTTGGTTGATAAGGACTTCGTCTTATCTGTTCAAACTTATCCCGCCTTGTCCCGCTCATTCTTCAGTCTCGTATCCTTCAGTCTTTATCTTCAGTATTGTCTTTAGTGATAGTAGTTGGTGAGGAGTTTTGAGATTCAATAAGTTATTGTCATCACTCACTGAATCCACCATCTTCTTCTCGACTCAGTCTTCACCCCTTAAGTTTCGCCTTACTGAGTAGAGAGACTTCTTCTTTACCTTTTACTGAGCATCCTGAAGACAACTCACTGAGTGGCTACGCGCTCAGTGTTTTGTTAGTGTTTAAGGATATAAACACTTAGGGTATTTTCTATTCAAATCCTAGAATTAAGGGGTTTGGGTATTTACTGAACCCAACATCTCCCCCTATTTGGATATACAAATAGCCTAAGTGTTTGATCAGTGTAAGTGAGCAAATGGCTTCTTCTTACACTGAATGTACTAATGAACATAATAAGGAACACTAATTTTTTTTAACAAAACATACATCGTTTATTCATAAGATTATAAAGTTCCTATTACTAGTACAAAAGTTGAAATTATAAGAGTTTCAATGATGTCATTCAAGATGGATTCCCAATGCTTCTAGCTTTGGCTTCTTGGAGAGGAGGGTCTCTTTTTCAGGGTGGTCTCTTATCCTCGCATTCAAGTCTGTGCAAAACCTGATGTTTTCAAGAGATTTGATTTGAGATGCCACTGTTAGATAACTTACCACTATAGCCACTCCAGCCTGATCAATGTCACTCCACCTCTGGAATGTTGGGTTCCCATAGACATCAATGAAGAAAAGTCCTCTTTCAGGCTTTTCAATGACTAAGCATTTCACAAACTTTACCCCTTCAGGCAGCTCCCTGTTACAGTCAAAACCAGACACCTTGGCTTCAGGCTCAGATTCAACCATTTTTCTTTTTCCTTGGGATGATTGAGGTTGAGATCCTTGAGCCTCAGGAAGAGCTGACTGTATCCCAAGCTGAGATGGTGCATCCCTTAGTCTTTCATAACATTTACTGAGGGATTTCATCAACTCCTTGACCACCACATTCTTCTTCTTTTCAATGATGATACCAAGTTCATCAAGCTCAGTGATCCCGAAGTCAGTGAATTTCAAAGGATCATGAACTTCAAAGTCCCTTTTATCATCCCTCCTATAGACATTCATTGCCAGTGGTCTGGATCTTGGGATGATGTAGACATCAGAAATTTTTTCAGGTGCCCTTCTGCTTGTCATGGTCTAGTTGTAGTGATCAATCCTTTCATTTCTTATTTCAGCATTCCTCTTGTTTTTTTCATCCCTTTTCCTTTTAAAGGCAGCCATCTCAGCATCCTCAGCCGCCTTGAACTTTTGGCCTGCCTGTCCTTTTTCAAGCTTTGTAGGATCAATTCCCAACTTTTCAACTTCCTTAGAAACTACTTTGACCAGGGCTTCTCTGCTTTTCCTTTCCTCCTCAACCTATTTCTTACATTTGTCTTCCTTTTTGAGGTAGGCACTTAGCTGTTCAGAAGTAAGCAGATACCTAGTGTCACCAATTACACAAGGAATCTTGACAGGTTCGATTGTGGTCATGATTGCTTTGCCTTTGTCCTGAACTGATGAAGAAGATGATACCAGTGGGGGTGTAGTTGTGACTACTGGTGTTGTTGTTGCTATTGTCACTGAGATTGGTGTTCCTGACGGTGGGATAGATGAGATGGGTGTTGCAGATCTGAGGTTGAGTTGGCCCCCCTCAGTGTGAGAGGAATTCCCTTCAGTAGCTCTTTCCCCCTCAACTGTTTCCGCATCGTCAGTGAGAGCAAGAGTTGG
Source organism: Chrysanthemum makinoi (assembly GCA_910596185.1). NCBI lineage: Eukaryota > Viridiplantae > Streptophyta > Magnoliopsida > Asterales > Asteraceae > Chrysanthemum > Chrysanthemum makinoi. The sequence continues at coordinate 134,016,366 of OU343221.1, forward strand.
TTGTAACACTGAGGGAGAAGGAGTAGCTTAACCCTTGAAGTCTTGATAGATCTCTGAGACCATGTACTTGATGTTTGATGTATCTTGTTGAAGACTTGTGACCTTTTCATCAAGATTGGCATAAGATAATTCAAGTCTTTGTTATTCTAGGCCCGAGATTCCAGACCATAGAAGAAGAAGATTTAGCCAGATCAGCAATCTTTGTATTTAGTAAGCCCAGGGTGGACTGAATAGCTTATACAGAGGAGGTAAGACCCTGAACATTTGCAGTGTTAAGCATGGTGATTAGTTCAGTGAGAATTAAGGAGTTCTTCAGGTAGGTCTCCGTAGCCTCAAGCACTTTGGAGTTGAGTGCAGGGTATTCCCTGACAGATTCCTTGATTTCATTCAGCTTAGTGTGAGCAACCTGAAAGGTTTGGAGAAACTTCTTCAGGTTGTCATCTAGCTTGTCAAGATAGTCATAGATGAAATCCCTGTGCTCATCATTATTCTCATAGGTAGCCATAACTTCATCTTTGAGATCCGCATAGCTGGCAGCAGCTTCAACATGTTGATCCCATAGATTGTCAGTGACTGAACAATATAGCTTCCTGGTAGTCCTTTGTAACCACATAACAAGCTACCTTTCATTGAGAGGTTGAATGTTGTCATATTTCTTTAGATCCTCAGGGCAGGAAGAGGTGGAAGAGTATGAGGAATCAGAGAAGTCATCATCAGCCTGAAAGGGTGATTCCTAAGGCTCTTGTGGATCAGGCTGTTGTTCTTGTTGTTGAAAATTAGCGTCCATTTCTTCTCCAGCAGAAAATATCTCTTCCTCACTGTCAGCAGCAATATCATCTTCAGAAAACAATATCTCATTTACCTCAGCAACAGTAAGAAGACCAGTGGGAGTGATGGGTTCCGTATCAGCGGGTGGTTTTTATCCCCCTGAGTCTTTATCCCCCAGTGACCCCTTAGACACCGATGGGTTTTTCCTAGTGTCTTCTCCGGAGTCTGGATTGGTTGTGAGTTTTGTATCGACGGGGTGTTCCTTTCCCTCCAAGTCTTTATCCCTCGATACTCCTTCAAGCACTGGTGGGTGTTTCCAAGTGCCATCCTTAGAAGAAGTGGCAGTTATATCCCTATTAGTGGGTTGTTTGTTTCCCCTTAGGTCTTTGGGATCAGTTGTTGTGCCCTCGGACAAAAGCTTTGATTTGCGAATGTCCTCATCAGGCTGAGTGGAAGGCGCTCCCCTACCAGCGGGTTGTGTGTGTCCCTCTGGATCTTAGGTAGTAGTCTGCGGGACCAAGGTCAATGATTGTGATGTATCAGTGTCCTTCGTTGTCACCAGGGTGGTTGTTGCTTGGTCGCCCTTAGGTGTCTTATCAGTCTGGGGCTTTCTTTGCCTTTTAGGCTGTGCTCCAGAAGCCTCAGGGCCCTAAGACTTGGGTTTGGTTTTAGTCCCAGTCTGAGACTTCCCCTTTCTCTTTTGGGGACCAGGGTTTGGAGACACTGAGTCCCTCTGGTTGTTTACAGTAACCATATGGGTCGTCAATTCTATTTCAGTGACAAGGGATGGGTCCTTTTGAAAATTTGAAGGGCTCAAGGTGGCAGGTAAAGCGCCATATTTATATTCCTGGGGATAGTTGCAACCCAGTAACACTTGTAAAGCACAAGAGACAAATCTAGGGTACAAAACGTATTTCTCCCTAGTTTTGCTTTGTAGCTTGGTTACGAGATCACTGTAAATGATCTCCCCTATGTCGACATTAGCACCAGTCATCAAGCTATAGGCCATCATCAACTGAATGGAATTAATCTGTTCAGTGGATGAATGGTTCCCGCCGAGAACCTAAATCACAAAAGTGAACAGGATCTTCCAAGCCACGGGAAAGGTGTTCTTGGTGACTAGGGTTTTGTCCAAAAATTTTGGGTCCAAAGCAATTTTACCCAACTCAGCCTTAACAGTGGCTAGGTCAGGGTGAGCAATATAGTTTCCTGGATTATAGTCAAGCCCTGTAGACGTGCAAAAAGTTTTATAGTCCAGGGTGACTGATTGTTCCCCATTTAAAATTGAGAATTTGATGAGAAAATCCTTGAGGGGTCTAAGGTTAGTCTCATCAGTTGAGGGTGTCGGGTTATAGGCCACTATAGTAGCCCAAAACTCCCTGAGGAGGTTTTGGTACAGTATAGAAGGGGACTGAACAAAGGCCTGTTTTAGTGGAAAGTTGAGCAAAAATTTCATGATTCCCTTATAGGCTGGGACATCATGTGGGTATTCAAAATTTCCTATTACATTTTTTGTTTTCAACTCAACATTTCCAAGATCGTCTACCTACTGAGGTGCAAACTAAAGACTTTGTATTCTTGCCATTTCCATTAAAAGATTTTAGGGTTTTTTGATAACTTTTGACAAGAACAATCAAAGAAGATAAATTCTTTTAAGAGTCTGTGATGAAACTTTTGTAAATTTTTTGCAAGGATGAATCTTTTCCTCAAAACTAGTTTAGAGCGAAGAACACACAATTGTTTCTGGGTTGTGAAAATATTTTGACAGATTATAGATGCAGAAGTCAATTTGTGTGTGTTTTTTGTGTTTTTGAGAAGGGTATTTATAAAGTGGCGAGAGGGTAATTTTTGCACATATGAGGAATTGTAAAGTTATTTATTGAAAACGTTTTATTTACCTCATTCAATGCGACCACTCCACTACCCTCTGTATTTTCCCGGGCTTTCAAGAAACAGTTGCATTGCACAGTAAAAGTGCATTTGCAGTGATTAAAATATCCTAAAGATATTTGTTGTAAGAGAGGGCATTTAATGGCAAGTGGGATGAGGTAAGGTTGAAGTGGACCCATGACATAGATGACAGAAGGATATAGAGATATATATTCCTATATTAAATTGATATGTTTACCAACCTAGGACATTAAGTAACTGAAATACTTAGTGCATTTAGTTACTCATTCAATGCCCTATATCCAATGTCAGGGACCCTTACTCATTCAGTGAGAAACTTTTTGGGCTTTGTTCAGGGATCAGGGACCATTTCAGAGAGAACTTGCTGAGATCAGGATTGATTTTCAGGTTGCTGACATTCAATGCCAAGCATTCCCAATTCATCTTTTAGTCTCCTGAAGGTAGGTTCATCTAAGGGTTTGTGAAGATATCAGCAAGTTGATATTCAGTAGGGATGAAGTGGAGTTCTATGTCTCCTTTCATGATGTGGTCCCTGATGAAATGATATCTGATATCAATATGTTTGGTTGTTTAGTGAAGGACAGGGTTGTTGGAGATTGCAATACCACTGGTGTTATCACAGAAGATGGGCAAATGGATGTCATAGTCACTAAGTTGACTTTTCATCCATAGCACATTGGCACAGCACCCTACAGCTGCCACATATTTAGCTTCAGCTGAAGACATAGCCACTGATTGTTGCTTCTTAGTACTCCAACAAACCAGTTTTCCTCTAAGACATTAACAGGACCATGAGGTACTTTTTCTGTCCCATATACAGCCAGCATAATCGGAGTCAGAATAACCTTTGAGGTAAAACCCATAACATTTAGGATAGTAAATTCCAAGGCTTGGAGTTCCCTTCAGGTATCTGAGAATCCTTTTGCTGCAGTGAGATGGGATTCCTTTGGATTAGATTGATATCTTGCAATCAGAAATACTGAGAATTGTATGTCTGGTCTGGAAGCAGTTAGATACATCAGTGATCCTAAAATCCTCATGAAATGAGTTTGATTGATTGATTTGCCAGTGAGATCAGGTCCAAGGTTATTTGGAGGAACCATTGGAGTCTTTACTGAGGCACAATCAGAGATCTCATATTTCTTCAAGAGATCCTGGTGTATTTCTCTTGACTGATGGTGATTCCTTTATCAGTTTACCTGATTTGTAGTCCAAGAAAGTATGTTAATTCCCCCATCATGCTCATTTCAAATTTCTTTGTCATCAGTTTTTCAAACTGTTTGCAAAGAGTATAATTTGTTGAGCTAAATATGATGTCATCAACATACACTTGGACTAGTATCACATCTTGTTTTGTCCTATAGATAAATAGGGTATTGTCTATCTTTCCTTTGACAAACTTGTTTTGGATCAGGAAGGTTGAGAGAGTTTCATACCATGCTCTGAGAGCTTGTTTCAATCCATATAGGGCTTTGTCAAGCTTTAAGACATGGTCAGGATATTCGCTACTCTCAAAGCCTGGGGGTTGCTGAACATAAACATCTTCTTTGAGTTCACCATTCAGGAAAGCACTTTTCACATCCATTTGGTAAACTTTGAAGTTCATGTATGTTGCATATGCAAGAAAGATCCTGATGGCTTCCATTCTTGCAACAGGAGCAAATGTCTTATCATAGTCAATGCCTTCTTGTTGACTGTAACCTTTGGCTACAAGTCTGGCTTTGTTTTTGATGAAAGTGCCGTTTTCATCATTCTTGTTTCTGAAAACCCACTTCATTCCTATGACAATGACATCCTGAGGACATTTGACCAAGGTCATGACCTTGTTCCTATCAAACTGTTGAAGTTCTTCTTATAGCTTTGAACCGGCTAGGATGTTTCAAAGCTTCAGTGACACTTTTGGGTTCTATATCTGAGAGAAAATCAACATATAGACATTCATTGGCAGAAGCTGCTGATAAATTAGCAGCCATGCTTCTTGTGAGCATGCCTTCAGTGGGTTCACCAATGATGTTCACAAGTTCAATGTCTTGAGATCTAGTCCACTTACTTTGAGGTCTAGGATCTGAGCTTGATGAGGTCATTGGGAGTGTGATGTCAAATCGAAAAAGACACAAGGACATTTGGCCATGAGATCAAGGTTAGTTAAAGTGATTTTGGGTGAGTTTAGGTAATTAAATAAATAAGTTAGGGTGGTTAAGCATGGGTTTGGTCTCCTTTTACATTTCCACACGCAACACTCACACATGGAACCAAAGTGTTTGAATTTGTTTTTGGGTATTGGGATATTGTTTCGTTTTGCTTTGACTGCCAAAAGAAGGAAATCACAACTAATGATTTTTAGTAACTCTTGGTTACAAAATTGAATTTGTATATGGGCTAGGGTGGTAAAACCAGTTAGGCCCACTGAATAGAAAGGGTGTTGGGCTCAACATTTGCGCAAGGCCTAGAGGGCTGTTTTGGGTCGTGTGGTATGCGAAAGCCCACAAGGTGGGTCTTGGTCTTGACGAGGTACATGAGGCCCATTGGTAATAGATGAGGCCCAATAAAATTTCTAGCCCCGATCCCATATTAGTATATTTTTATTTTTATTTATTTTATATTTTTATAAATTTATATATATATATATATATATATATATATATATATATATATATATATATATATATATATATATATATATATATATATATATTATGTATTTTAAGAATATCGAGATCATGGGGGATTTCATTCTGATCACAACGGTATATTTATGAACGCTCAAGTTGCGTTGATCATGCATATGCCAAATGATATGTAAATGTGAAAATTAGAAAATTTCATTATGATGTAAATCATGCCTTATTTCTGATTAAAGTCTTAAGTACAATGAAATTTTCCGGGAGCTTACAGTAACTATTAGTAATTTCTAGGTCTGCACTCATGTGACGGTGTTTGTGTTTAGGAATAAGCGGTCTGTACTATGTAATTTAATCTCATCTAAGTTGTTTGCAAAATATTTTGTTGAATAAAAGTTGTTTTGTATGTAACAACAAGCTTGTGGACTAACCGTTTTGTTTCTTAGGATCTGTCGGCTAGTCTTGAAATAAAGCTCGTTTGGCTGTCTTCTTCTGCGTTTCTTCCTATGCTTTGTGAATTATCATTTGTTGTTTTTCTGATGGTATAGGTGTTTTCAGGGTACCTATTTTTTATTTACATTGATTCTTTAAGTCATTGTATGTGTGAAAGATACTTTAAGGAAAAACAAAATTGTTAAAATAAATGTTGTTACCTGGGCCTTGTTCTTGTTCATTGCTTGATCCCTCACCTATTTTTTTTGTTTTGGAAAACGGCATCGAGGATGAATTCATTTGTTCTGCTGGTTGGATTAAAATGGAACTGGAAAACGTTTTTCTGGCCTTCAGTTGCTAATATCTGTTCTCGCATTTCATTTGGGTCTGATTTTTTTTGTTTTTTGACCAGATATGAGCAGCTATAGCCTATGATATTGTCGGAAACTGGTGTGAAGAAATTCAGTGGGGTTGTGGCTGATGGGTCTGAGATTAATCCTTTGAAATTGTACATGCAAGTTTTTGTTTGAGTGAAACAGCTAAAGTATATTTCAAAATTTTTAAGTGTATGCCATGGTGCAGTTTTAAATGATGAACCTATAGTATGTTTTAGGTTGTTGACCGTGCTTCAAGCAAAAGTATTTTCCATCTTCCTCTGTTGCTTTGCGATCGCAGCTGGTGCAAGATATGTAGTACCATTGTCTGTTTTTGTTGATACTTGTTATTGTTGCTTCTGCTGTGAACCTTTCTCCCTACAGTTATTTGTGAAAATAGTTAGTAATTAGTAGAATATAGATTGAATTGTAGATTTACTATGCGTTGTATGTTTTTAGAGAAGTTACCAAATAGCTTTCTGCATTTTGTTTCAGGAGTGTCTTTAAAGGGAATATGTTTCGTAATTTTTCTTGTTCGGGATTTTCATATGTCGTCTTGCATATCTGAAGTGGCGGCGACATTCTATACCTTGATGTGTATCTGTTTAAGATGTAATAGTTAGCATGTCTGTTTATTATTATTATCATATATATATATATATATATATAATTTTTTTTAAAATTAATTCAAAGAAGGTATTAGGTTTATATTTTTGGAAACTTTTCTTACCCTTGTCTTGATTGTTCAGCTTCTGGAATATGTGGGTTGAGATAGTAATGTGTTGCAGAGGTTACCGTTAGTTGGTATTGAGCTGCAACGGTGTTATATAATAATGCATTACTTACTATGCCAGTCAACAGAAGTGGTCATTCTGATTATCAGATTGTTAATGACTTACCTTTGAATTTACTGACACGGCAAAAGCTAACTGCAATTATAATTAGTTTTTGCATTGCATCAAGATCGGCATGCTCCAGTTCTCTTGCCATGTGATCCCAGAGTGTCAATGATAAGGATTTAAAATGTACTCTTTTACGGGGATCATTTAAGCCCTTAATCGCCCACTTTTATATCCGTTACTGCTTAATTTCGTTCTTTTTCACTTTTTAGGTCTCTTGGAAGCAAAATGTTGGAATGATGCATATTTGGACGAAAAAGAGTGAAAACATGAAGAAAATGGCTAAGTCAAGATCGAAGCCACTCAAGCTGCTAAAACTGAAGCTGGCGGCGTCCCAACTAAAGGGCGACGCCATCCCTCTCTACGGATTTAATTAAAATACACCTGACGACTTAGTAGACTTTTTGCTCAAATACACCTGACGGGATCAGGCTTTGAAGAGGAAGGGCGTCACCAAGACTTTTCATCTCAGACGGACCAGATCCAGAATCAAACGACGTCCCTTTCGAAGCCCGACGGCGTCACAACTACAACGTGAAGCCGTCCCATCGATAACTTGGCCAAGACGAAAACCCTATGACGGCCATCTGACGGCGTCCCACCTATAAGGCGACGCCGTCGCATGTGTAAATCTATATATAGAATTCTATTTTTCAGTATTTTAAGAGGTAGACTTGTGGAGTAAAAACCCTAAACATTTGTAGTCCGAGTTGGACAGTATATTAGGGTCCCAAACCCTATTTTACACATCAAGATAAGTGTTTTATTCCATTAGTATCATTATGTCTTCCATGAATGTGTGTATGCTTGCTTGTTTAACCTGTCCGGCTAAATTTAGATCTATGAAACCTATTTATTAATTATAGTTAGGTTGTCTCTTATCTTAATTGTAATTGGCTTAGGAGTACACTAGGCTATCGTTGTGTTTAAATGCTTGAGCAATCTTTGTGAACATTAGTATATGAATCACTTAGAGGATTTCGTAGTCTAAACATCCAAAGATAACCTTTAGGTTAGTTTATGAAACATCTAGCGGATTTTGTAGGCAATAACCTTAAGGTATTTTCAAAGAATTAGGGCATAAGCATTCCCTACAACCTTAGAAAACACAACTCGGTAAGAATAAGGACGTGACAATTCAACCAACAATAAAAGATAACTAGGGAGTAATAGTATCTAGGTAAACACGTTTTTAATCATCATACGAGCACACATAAAAAAGACATAGCTACCTGTAGTATTAGACAATTAGATAGTAGAAGTAATCGGTAGAAGTACCACCCCCAAATCCATTGCCCCGAGATTTTACCCATAGCTTTCTAAAAAACCAATAAAAGATAAAAAAGAATCATCCTCAACCCCACCTTAGCGTAATACACTTCTTGCTAGCATTCCTATTCCCCTAGAGAATGATATCAACTCCCGAGGCTTACCTAATACTACACTACAATGATTAGGTTCACTACCTAGGGTGTTGAAAACTTGCTCGACGAAAAGGAAGTTCCTTTGACCCCGAAAGCTCTTCGTACGCGCATCAAGTTTTTGGCGCCGCTGCCGGGGAATAGAATAGCTAGTTAGATTTTTATCTTGTTTAGGTTCCCTTGCTTGATTCCTGTCAAGTAAGATTTTTTCTCATTTTTAGCTTCCTTGTAGTCTATCCCCCTTCTTCGTGACTTTGATCATAGCCCCATCACTTTTCATCATGGAAGGTGATAACCCGCCACCACATCACCCAATTCCCATCGACCCACCACCAATTGACCTGCCAAGAGGCGTTACTCTTGGTGAATACTCTAGAACAAGCCACCAAGGCTATAGGAACACCATTTAGCTCCACAATGAAGCTCAAACTACGGCTCTGCGATCCGACACCATTCGGTTGGTGCAAAACGGATGTGCATTCCATGGACTTCGTTCCGAAGATCCTAATCAGCATCTCAAGGACTTCCTTAAAATCGTTGATTCCATCGACCTTGATGCTACCACGGCTTCTCTTCCAATTCTCTCTACGGGACCAAGCTAGTAATTGGCTTGAGCGACTTCCGCCGGATCCATCTCAAGTTGGGATGATCTCACCACTCGTTTCCTTGCCCAATTAAACCAGCTGGGGAGAACTACCAAACTTAGGAATGAAATATTGATGTTCCAACAACGTCAAGGTGAATCTCTCTACGAGGCATGGACTCGATTCAAGGACTTGCTCCATAAAGTACCTCATCATGGCATTCATCTTTGGCTTCAATTCCAAATCTTTTACTATCATGTCAACTTCTCAACTAAGCAATCCATCGACCAAGCGGCCGGTGGCAAACTTAGTGATCTTACCATGGAAGAATCGTGGGGTACAATAAAGGACCTTTCCCTCTATGACAGCGAAAGTTGGAATGACCCTCATGAGTTGCCCAAAACCGTCAAGGCAATCTCCTTGCCTCCCATTGACTCAGAAACTTCCAATCGTAGGATGCTCGTACTTAAAGATCAAGTTAAATTCCTAATGAGCTCCTACGAGAATCCTAAATCTTCACACCAAGTGAGCAAAATCACTCTACCTTGTGAGTTATGTAGTGGTCCCCACGACACTCGTGATTGCACAAGAGACCCCGAACAAGCTTTTGCGGACTACGCCTCCACGCATATCGACGGGCCGGGAGAGTGGTAAACTTTCAAGCCCGAGCAAAACAACTTAGGAAATTCCTATAACCCCTCATGGAGAAATCACCCTAACCTTAGGTGGAGCCAAAACTCAAACCCACCCCAAAACTCATTTAGTCCACCCAATAGGTCCAACCCTCCAAATACCGTGAATTCCACTAGTCTCGAGGCAATGGCGTCTAGGTTCATGTCATCTCAAGAAGCTCGATTGACTAAGCTTGAAGCCAATTTCAAGCAACGACAAGGGGAGATGACAACCAAGCTTGATGCCCTCCTAAAAGCCTATAATGACCGGGAAATTGGAGCACTCCTGAGTGATACTATAAAGAACCCAAAAGTAAATTCAATTTCATCTACTTCATGTTCTTGCTCACCATGGGAGAGTGCATATCCATGCCCTTCACACCCAAAAGTTCACTCGGTCAACGCCATCAACACGGGTTCCAAGCGATCCCTCATGAAATACCAAGGACCCGAACCAATGTTCTATCCAACTCGTGAGAAACCCATCAACCAAGAACCGAAACCTAATCTAGAAGAGGAGTACAAGGAACTCCACCAAGAAAAACCGGTTCTTGAAGTCTTGACTCATGTGCCTTATTATAATGCATTAAAATAAAAGTATGAGCAAGAACTAAAATTATGAGAACGTGGGTCCGCATTTGTGCAAAATAAGTTGCCTAAGAAGTTAGATGATCCCGGGCTATTCATTCTTCCGTGTAGACTTGGAAATTCCAAATCTTTCGACACATTAGCCGATTTAGAATCAAGCATCAATCTTCTTCCGTTATCCCTCCATAGAAGCCTTAACCTAGGTAACATAGAGCCAACAGAAACCATCTTAGGTCTAGCGGATGGTAGTATTGCATACCCGGTAGGGATAATTAAGGACATGGTAGTACATGTAGGTCAATTGACTCTTTTGGCGGATTTTTATGTGCTAGACATGAATAAAGACCCGACATGCCCATTGCTAGTAGGAAGAGGATTCTTAGCTACCGCTAGTGCCATAATTAATTGTAAGATGTCTAAGATAGTGGTAGGATAAGGGAGTGCTGGGTCAATTTACGATGTCAAGAAGCATATCTACTACAAAGAGGAAGAAATACCCTATGAGATCATGTTGGATAGGAAATCATCTAGATATGGATCTTGGATTAATGGAGAATTTGTAGGTCCTCAACGACGTTTCTATCTAGAAGAGAACTTTGTAATTAATCCAACTTTCAATGAGCAACAATTGGCTAGGGACATTGAAGTGAACCCGTTCGAGGATACCTTAGTGTTTAGGAAGATGACCGAGTTCCTAGGAGCCTTGCCCGTTAATCTTAACATGAATAAGTGGAATTAGGATAGACCACCTAGTGATGGAAATGGAGAATGGCACATTAGGATGACAATCTATGATCCCAATGGAGAAAATTTTGAAAAGGCATACCGGACTAAGCGTACCAATAGGAAGTTAAATGATAAGTTTGATCCCTATGACATTCTTGAGGATAAACTTACTTACATAGATACGTAGGAGCACGACTTCGAGTCTAGCTACAAGACTCATAAATAAAGAAAAGCTTCGTGGGGGCAACCCATGCTAATTGTTTGCTTGTTTATGTGTCATATATCTTTTTCATTATTGTTTATTCTCATGTTTGAACTTGTGAAAATGCTTTATTTTGTCTTTAACCTCGTCTTAATTACATATAAAGGTATTTTACAAAAAGGATAAGTGTAGAAAAGATTACATACGTTTTTAAAAGAACGTGAACATGAGAATTACAACTATTGAAATTGATATATATGTGTGTTTGTTAGAGTCAAATGCTTGTATCGAGTCATAATGGATGTTTTGCAGGAATTTTTCCATATTCTAAAGATGTAATTTTTCTAGAATTTTTCCAGGAAAGCAGCGGGGCCGATTTACATCCGAGGACGACTGGCGCGTCGAGTCAAGAGAAACAGCTTATAAAATTTTATCGTTTTTTGTGCTACTTATAAATTTTTGGAAATTCTCAGGTCTTAATTTTCTAGAAAATCTGCAAGCATCCATTCCACAAGCATTATATCCTAGTTTAGTCATGTCATATATAGTTTTACCGCCGATTTTACGCGAAGGTCTCGTTTATTTTCTTAAAGTGTGCAAGTTATATTTGGTAAGAAGAAGAAACTCAACATTGGATGGAGCTTATCTCGTATACATTCTTCTTGGGAAATAATTTAACCACTACTTCACACGGATCCTACCGAGCTAATCAGGGAGTACTAGTTTCTTTCTCTTTTAATTACCTTCTTTTATCATAACTTTGATACTTTCGGGGAACATTGGGGACAATATTCAGTTTAAGTGTAGGGAGGGAGAATAAAACGGGAACTTAGAAAATATGTTTATCCTTGATTATTTGTCTTTTATTTGGTCACTTGTGTAATAAGCTAAGAGAAATATTCATTAGGGCAATTTTAGCACCAAATTTAAAATTTTTTATGACATGTACGAGCAAAAACTTTAGTCTTAATAAAGCGTCTCATGGATAGGTGTTGGGATATGAAAGTCTTTGAAGAATGACAAAGTACTGATTAAAGATAAAGTACTGGAATAAGTCAAAGTCTTGCTAAGTAAAAATCCAAAAATGCTTCGTCGAAGTCAAAGTACTGCAAAGCTAAAGAACTGCTATATTCGTTTATGGAAAGCTTTATTATTCTAGAATATTCTTTGTGTAGATTACTTGCCGTACAAGGTTACACATTGTAAACCGACTAGGGTTATCCTTAAGCCTATAAAAGGACCCCTAGGTTGGCATTAGAGAATACGATTTTTAGAGAAGTACGTGCATTATTAGAGTTTTAGAGAAGTTCGTTATTAGTGTTTTAGAGTTGTTTAAGAATCTGTATAACAAGCAGATTCAGAGTTATTAATAAAATCGTTGAAAGTTAAAAGTTAATTCTTCTTAGCTTTGTTAAGTAAATTCCGCATACTTAATAGAGTTTGCTCAGTGTTTCATTGTTAATAACTTAGGATTTATCCAAGGTTGTTAAACCCTTAACAAGCTATATAAGTTAGTTTGGTTAGAGTACATCGATCCAACAAGTGGTATTAGAGCTTGTGTGGAAACTCTGACTAAGAAGAAACCTTAAAACCTAGTTAACAACAAAACCTAGAGATGTCGACTGAAGCTGTTCCACCCCCATCCATCACCTCACTAAGAATACCAATCATTAAGAAAGGAGAATACGACCTATGGAGCATGAAGATGAGGAAGTATACATTGCTATTACGGACCATGCACTATGGAATGTAATTGTCAATGGTAATGAAGTGGTTCCGAACCTATAGAGATTCTGGACACCCTAAACCACAAAGGCGAGTCTTACCAGCAACAACAATAAGAAATCAAGAAAAGGCTCTCAACGCTATTCGGATGGTCATCTACTCAAGTTCCATGATGCTAAAGATGCAAGGCAACTATGGGCTGCTCTCAAGACAAGGTTTGGAGTAATGATGCTTCAAGAAGATGCCGAAATCTATTGAAGCAACAGTTTGAAACCTACTGTTGGTGAAAGAATCTTGATGATCTTTTGCCTAAATCTTGATCTGGAGCTTTTAAAAGCAGAGGTATCAGTTGAAGATGCTAATTTAAAGTTCTTAAGGAGTTTGCCATCGACATGGCATGTGATTGCTACTATGATCAGAGGACAACCTGGTTTGGATGTTATGGAGTTTGATGATCTCTATAATCACTTGAAGGTGTATGAGCATGAGATGAATGGTCAAACTAGTTCAAAATCTCACAATATTGCTTTTGTGTCATCTGAAAAGAGGTACTTCCACTAAAAGTCTTGCTTCTCCTAATCAAATACTTTTGCTCAAATATTGTTGCCTACTCTACCCCCACCTTTGCTCGAACCCACACCAACAAATACCATCCACTCAGATGAAGTCGTATGCTCTTTCTTTGCACAACAAGCTACCTTACACTGTACTTATGAAGAAGATCTCTCACAGAGATTGAAGGATGCTGAAGAAATTAATATCAGGTGGCAAGTTGCTATGATCACTGCAAGGATCAAGAAGTTTATGAAGAAAACAGGAAGAGGCATTGACTTCAAACCAAAACAAGGAATCACTTTTGACAAATCCAAGATTGAATGCTTCAACTGTCAAAAGACTGGACATTTTGCAAGGGAATGCAGGTTTGCTAAATATCAAGCAAACAGGATGACTGAGAAACCAAAACTTGAGCTAAAAGAAATTCCTATTCTTGAAACAAAAGCTTTGGTTGCTCAAGAGAATTATCGAGAGGTTGACTGGAGTCTTGAGTTTGATGATGAACCGAGAACCTATTGTATGGTAGCTGTGGAGGATCGGTGGAAGAGTTTGACTGGAGCACAGGTTTTGATAAGGAACTGGACATCTGCTATGGAGTCTAGAGATGGTTATGGAAGCTTTAACTGGAGCATGGAGTGTGAAGATGAACTTTGTTACTTGCTATGGTAGCTACTTCACCAAGTTCACCCCTATTTACGGTATGCTAAGTGTCATAATTTTATCAAAAAGTGCTAAATGATTATGTTACTGAAAGAGATAATTATCAAAGGGCTAGGTCCGAGGTAGCTGGTTATCAAATTACTTTAGAGTCTATGGAAGCCAAAATCATAACACATGAAAATAATGAAATGGCTTGGGCAAAAAAGTATGAACAACAGGTTTATCAGTTAAAATTAAGTGAATGGAAGTTAAATTGTAAGATTTCTGAAATTGAGAAACTAACTAAGGAGAGAGATGAATTGCTAGAAAAGTTTGCTGCTTAGAGACAATCAGGTCTTTCTCATGTCACTTATGTTGAAAAACAGAGAAGGGCTTACATTAAAACTGGCCTAGGTTTTGGTATGGACTTTAATAGCATAGAAAACCCACCTAGTAATCAGGATGAATGTGATTTTGAGGCTATAACCACTAGTGATGATGAACTCATTAATTATGTAGACACATCTAGTAATGAGGAATCAATTAGTGAAACACTTCCTGAATATAAGAAAGACAAAGGTTATCATGCTGTCCCTCATCCCACTGGTATTTTTCAACCTCTTAGGCTAGATGTTTCTCGTTTTGGAGTAGACCACCTAGAGTTTAGGAAAAAGCTTATTGGTCAATCTAGGTCTGAAACCTCAAAAGAAACAATTGAGACACCTAAGGTAGATGATGATAAAAGGCAAGCAGTACTTCCAACTCAAAGTACTGCTACACCTTCAGCAGTACCTTTAAGAAAACCTTTTCAAAATAGTGCTAAACCTTTTTGAGATAATTTTGGTCAAAACAGTTTTAATCATTCACCTAGAAGACAGAATAGTTTTGGTCATAAACATAGAGGAAGCAATTTTGGGAGTTTGGGTCAAAAATTGTGTTTTGTTTGTTATAGTCTGATCATCGATTAAGCCTGTGACTTTCACTTCGAGTACCTAAGCAACTTCCCAAAGAACGAACGCCAACCAAAGACCTAGAGAGAATAAACTAGTTTGGAACCATTCACATAGGGTTAACCATAGCAACTTCTCACAAGACTATAGGTACCCTCACCAGAAAGACCTTTTCAAAACCCCAGTACCTTTAAACACTTTCCAAGGTACTGTTAAGCAAAATACAATACTTTCTCAAAGTCTTGCTTTCGGCTTTCACCAAACACCTTTGGAATAGGAACCCAGGAGATCTAATTACTATCAATCTAGAAGCGTTACAACTCAAAAGAAAAGCTAGATCTAGAGACTCTACACGAAGTTAAAACTAAATGGGTTAAGAAAGAAAGTACTGATGAGGAACAAACAATACTTTCAACAAGTACTGGTGAAATAGAGATTTTTGATAAAGATGATTTTATGGAAAAGGAGATTTTTGTTGAAAAGAAAGTTTTTTGAAAATCCACCACAAGTTTTAAAACAAAAGATAATTCTTGATTACGTCTACAAAAGCTGTAAAGATTACATACTCAAGGAATTTGAGTATGTTACTCCTAAAGGGAACACAAGTCAGTAATGGCTTGGGTTCCGAAAAGACACTAACTTTTTTATCCTTGTGAAGGGCAACCCAGAAGAGGAGCTTAAAGATCATCTTATTGTGGATAGTGGTTGCTCTGGAAGCATGATAGGAGACAAGGAGATTCTATCAGATTTTAGATCTTATTGTGGAGGAAGAGTTGCATTTGGGAATGATGCTAGTGGAGGAAGAATAACTGGCAAAGGAACCATCAAGGCAGGAAGAATAGACTTTGAGAATGTTAGATATGTGAAGGAGCTCAAGTTCAACCTTTTGTCATCTCTCAAATCGTGATAAAAAGCACCACGTGTTATTCACGACACGGAATGTCTCATTCTTTCACCGATTCAAGCTACGATGATAACTTGGTGATACTGAAAATACCAAGAACCAATGATGTGTATAGTTTGGATATGAAGAGTCTTCACTCTTGTGCAAGAGCTACATGTTTAGTAGCAAAGGCATCTCTTGAAGAAGCACATCTCTGGCAAAGACGATTGGGCCATGTAAATTTCAATAATATCAACAAATTGGTCAAAGGAAATTTAGTAAGAGATTTAACTTCCAAAACCTACAAGAATGATCACTCATGTTGGCGTGCAAGAAGGGTAAACAACACAAAGCTTCATGCAAGAAGCTTGAGGAAAGAACTATTAGAGAACCTTGGACATTACATGGATTTGTTTGGTCCTTTTCATTTGCAAGTCTAAACAAGAAAAATCTTGCTTGGTTGTGACAGATGATTGCTGATAGATTCATTGGGTATTTTTCTTGGGATTTAAAGATGATACTTTTGATGCTATTCATGATTTTATAATAGCACTTGAAAACCAACTGAGACTGAAGGTTAGAGGTATTAGATGTGATAATGGGGAAATTCAAGAACAAGCTTATGGATGAATTTTGTGCCAACAAAGGGATCAAGAGGGAGTTCAACATTGCAAGAACACCACAGCAGAATGGTGTTGCAGAGAGAAAGAGTAGAACTTTGATTGAAGCGGCGGAACCATGCTTGCAGATTCACAATTACCTATTCAATTCGGTGAAGGTACATGAGTCTTGCTTGCTATGTGCTTAACAAGTATCAGTCCCAAACCTCAGATGAAGACACCTTATGAGTTCGATGGAAACAAACCCAACACTCAATTTATGAAGCCTTTTGGATGCCCTCTAACTATTCTCAACACAATTGATAATTTGGGCAAATTTGATGGCAAGTCAAAAGAAGGATACTTATTGGGGTATTGCACCAACAGCAAAGGATTTAGAGTGTACAACGAGTCACCAAGAAGTTCAAGATTGTCTTCATGTTGAATTTTTAGAAGATCAAGAAAATCAGAATGGTAAAGGTCCTGATTGGATGTTTGATCTTGAGGTTTTGACTCCTTCTATGAACTATGTACACTGTAGAGAAGAAAATCAACCTGTACACAATGGAGAAGATTTACAGTATGTTCTTCATGGAGTCCATATTAGACGATCTTGTTCATGATGAAGAACCTAAAACTGTGGAGAAGGAGAAAAGTACTGATGAGCCAAAATCCTCATTGTCTACTGAGGATCAAGCTATTCAAGATGAACTTAATCAGATGCTTTTTCAAGACGTTATAGCACATTCTTATGATGATGATCAACGAAGAGCTTATGAAGAAGCTAAGAAAAAGAACAAGACTGCAGAAACCTCTCACAGTCCTTTATATCACAGTACTTTGGATGATAGTACTTTCGACCAAAGTACTGCTGCACCTGTTGACAGCACTTTGGATTATTTGGATGATCCTACCATGCATGGCTTAGAAGATACTGATGATGAGTTTGAAGATGAAGGTACTTTCTCAGATTCCAATGAAGATGCTGATTTCACTAATTTGGGTGATAATTATGAAGTTCCATAGACTCCTATCTTAAGAATTCACAAGAATCATCCTACTGATCAAATCATTGGACCTTCTAACTCAGGTGCTTACAAGACACAAAGTTAAGAGCTTTTCTAAACCTCATAATGCTTTACTTAGCTTTGTCTATAAACAGAACAGCTGAATCATAAGGACCATCAAACCTGCTGTTTACTTGTTTTATCTCTCAAGAAGAACCCAAGAATATTGCTCAAGCATTAACTAAAGAGAGTTGGGTTGAAGCTATGCAAGAAGAACTTCTTCAATTCAAGCTTCAAGAAGTTTGGGTACTATGTGATCTACCGGATGGCAAGAAAGTAATTGGTACAAGATGGGTTTCAGAGTTAAGAGATGAAAGAGGGAATGTTATCAAGAACAAGGAAGGTTAGTAGCACAAGGCTACTGAGAAGAGGAGTAGATTATGATGAAGTATTTGCTTATGTAGCAAGGATTGAAGCCATTCGAATCTTCCTTGCTTTTGCATCATATATGGGATTTCAGGTTTATCAAATGGATGTCAAAAGTGCCTTTCTATATGACAAGATTACAGAGGAGGTGTATGTTAAACAACCTCCTGGTTTTGAAGATCCTGCACATCCAAATAAAGTCTATAAAGTGGTTAAGGCTCTTTATGGTATACATCAAGCACCTAGAGCTTGGTATAAAAGGCTCTCTACTTTCCTATTGCAACATGGTTACAGAAGATGAGCAATTGACAAGACTTTGTTCATCAAGAGAGATAAGAAGGATATCATGTTGGTTCAAGTGTATGTAGATGATATCATATTTGGAGCTACAAAACAATCTATGGTCAAGGAGTTTTGAGAGAATGAATTTCAAATGAGTTCAATGGGTGAGTTAACTTTCTTTTTGGGACTTCAAGTTAAGCGGTCAAAGGAAGGAATTTTCATAAGTCAAGACAAGTATGTATATGACATACTTAAGAAGTTCAATTTTGATGCTATGAAGCCAGTCACTACACCTATCAAGTCTATCAACTCATTGGGCAAGGATGAAGATGGTCAACCGGTTGAAGTCAAGTTGTGAGATCAATGATTGGTATCTTATGTACCTCACGCATCTAGGCTGATATCATGTTTCTTTGTTTGTTTATGTGCAAGATATCAAGTCTCTCCTAAGGTCTCCCATATGAATGCATTAAAACGAATTTTTAGTTATCTAAAACAACAACCTAAGTTGGGGTTGTGGTATCCAAAGGATTCCCCTTTTCACTTGGAAGCTTTTGGATAGTGATTATGCGGTGATAACTATGATAGAAGATCAACCACTGGAGGATGCCAATATCTTGGTAGAAGATTAGACTCATGGCAATGTAAGAAACAGACAATTGCAACAACATCATCCACTGAAGCTGAATATGTGGCTGCTGCAAGCTGTTGTGGACAAGTTTTGTGGATGCAGAATCAACTTTTGGACTATGGGTTCAACTTCAAGAATACTCCTATCAACATTGATAATGAGAGTACAATTTGTATTATGAAGAATCCAGTTTATCATTCCAAGACCAAGCACATTCAGATTAGGCATCACTTCATCATAGATTGTTATGAGCACAGGCTCATTAATGTTGTCAAGGTTCACACGGATGATAATGTAGCTGATCTACTCACCAAAGGATATGATGTTTCAAGATTCAATCACTTGGTGGTGAGCATTTGTATGATAAATTATTAAGCTACATTTAAGGGGAGGAGGGTTGGTTAGTTATTCAGATCCTATGCATTGCTTGGGGAGTTAATCTCATGTTTATTTGAAGTATTTGCTATTGTAAAGAGAGAGAATGGAAAGTACTGCTTTTGGTTTTATGAAAGTACTTGCTTTGAAAGTCTTGCTTTGGAAAGTACTGCACGTGGAAAGAACTGTTTGTATTATTAAAGTCTTGTTCAGGTAATATTGAGGGGTAAAATACACTAACGGTAACTTTGTTATTATGGGCTGTGATTTTTCAAATCTCACCAATATATAATCACTTTCCGATTTTCCCTCTCATCTTTATTCCTCTCAATCTTTTCCATATCTTTCTCTCTCATATTTACTATTCACCAAATCACTTTCTTTGTAAACAAATAAACAATGGCAAATCGTTATACATTTGAAAACACAACATGGTGGTGAATTTAGATAAAACAGAGGCCAATGTCATCTTCCATGACATCATTGATTTCTTAACTGGTTCCCCAATCAGTTATAACGCTTTTGGTGGAACGATATAATGAGCCACGGATACAGCAGTTTTTGGCAACTGCAAGGACACATATGGAGAATGATGAATCTTATATTCAAGCTAAAGTTGCTGGAAGACTTATCAAGATTACTGAAGCATAAATTCGTGAAGATTTGTTGTTTGATGATGCAGAAGGAGCTATTAGGTTTGATAAACAGCTTCTTTGGGATACACTGAGAGATATTGGATATGAAGGGTCTTTGGTTGACACAACAACATTCAAGAAGCCCTTGTTCAGTCCACATTGGAAGTATTTGATACATGTTCTTCTTCATTGTATCAGCTCTAAAGTACTTCTTGGGAGAAATTTGGTTCAAACATTGCATCTGCACTGGTAGGATTGACTACAAACCGTATGTTCAACTTTTCAAGGCTAATCTTAGATGAAATGCTCTCACACATCTCTCATGGATCAAAATGGTTAATGTATCCAAGATTTATTCAAGTCTTCTTGAATAAACAACTTTCAGATGTACCAAAGCCGTCAAGTCTTTTACCTGTTGTGGTACAACCAGCCAAGATTTTCACATTTATGGCCAGGAAAAGTGATCTGTTTACTGGTAGGAACACTCCATTAACCACTTCAATGATGGAGGTTGTTCAAGCAATACGTGATGAGGATGCAGAGGTGATGTGAGGAGAAGGTGCTTCACTTACAAGGTCTTGCTTCTCAAAGTCTGCATCTCAAGCTGCACATCAAGGTCTGCTTCACAGATGCTGATGATCATGAAGGTACTGTAGTTTCTCCCACCTTATCACAACATTCTACTCCTCCTATTGCATCACTAGAACAAGATGTTCCTCTTTCCTCATCATCCTTTGAAGGAGATCCAGCTACTATACCCTCTGAAGGTTTAGTGTTGGATAATGGCCCTTGGTTAAACATCACAGGTTATGGGTCAAAGCTGAAAAGAATAAGCGAAGGCCTTTTAAGAAAACTTCTTTAGGCAATAAGGTTCAAAAGCAATCTTCATTCCAATTGGGGAGGAAATTGGAAGATAAGAATTTGAATGAAGATGCTCCAACATATACAGGATAAAGAAAATTTGAACCTCAAGGTACTGATGTTCAACCTCAAGGTACTGAAGTGCAAGTTAATATTGAAAGTACTGAGGAAGAAAGCATTAGAGTTCAAAGTATTTATGATCAAGGTCTTTGTGATCAAAGTACTAGTCTTCAAGGAACATCTCGACAAGAACTAATTACACCAAGAGGTGTTAGATTTGATGAAGAAGCTGGTCCTTCAACAATTCCACAAAAGAAGTGATACACCTATGGTTGAACATACTGCAAGTGATG
Organism: Chrysanthemum makinoi; assembly: GCA_910596185.1. NCBI lineage: Eukaryota > Viridiplantae > Streptophyta > Magnoliopsida > Asterales > Asteraceae > Chrysanthemum > Chrysanthemum makinoi. The sequence goes on from OU343221.1 coordinate 134,037,484, forward strand.
AAATTGCAGCCGAGGTATTGCAAAATTTATCAAGACCAAGAGGTGTGAGTATTCCAGGAGTTGCTGAAGAACAAACTCAAGTTTCTCAATCTCAACCTGTGTTAGATCCAAAGATAAAGGAAAGGTAAAATGATTGAAACAAAGAAGAAAAACTCACTTTAGCACAAATAAGGGCTTTTCAAGTTGCTATGAATGAGGAAGAAGCTAGAAAATTACAAAATTTGAATCTTGAAGGTGATATTGAAGAAGCTAAGGATAAAGAAGCACTAAGAAATTGCAATAAGAATTGAATCATTTGCTATACCATTAAAGACACCTATTCCTGTTTCGCTCTACTACCAAGAAGACCAAATTGTGCTAAAGAAAGAAATGCAATGATGGCTTATTTAAAAGGTCAAGGATATATTGGATTGAGAAGTTGAATTATGTTGAGATGAAAGAGTTATATGAAGTTTGTTAGAGAAGCTTATCAGAAGCATGTTGATAGTATCAAAGATTTTAAAGATGATGATGATTAGAAAGAAGATGATAGAAAAGAAAGAAAAAAGAAAAGAACAACTGAAGTTGAAGATAACAGACCATCAAAGAAGGTTGAGTTAAGATCTGATACTAATGATGAACTAAGGAATTACTTAAGAATTGTAGAATTTGAGTATTCTAAAGATGATGCAGAAAAGAAGACAGAAAAAAGAAGAAAAAATCACCAATAACTACTTTTGAAGTTGTAGAATCTAAGGATGGAAATTATCGATGTTTCATAGAAGATGAAAGCTTCAGAGTGTTTAATATGCTATGGGATATATTGCACATAATAGATAGAGAGGATTTATTTCATATATATCATTTGGTGCAAGAATACTTTGAACACATTCCATCAGAAGGTGTTGGTTTAATCTTGCTTGGAGATCTCACAACTGTTTGGGAAACTGAAGAAACAAGCACTAATGAGATTTCGAAAAATCAAGAAGATTGGGAGATAATCAGCTGGAGATTCTTTGAAGAATGCAGGTACATGTTTAGAATTAGAAGATGGAACTATGATCCATGTTAGCAGTGAAGATATCCGCATCAAATCTTATGAGGAGAATGCTAGAGCATGGTATGGAAGTTGAAGAAGATAATGAAACTGCTTTTATAATCAAATTGTTTATCGATGGACAACTATGGCTGATGATGATGAATAACATGTATGAATCTTTATTGAATAAATTATTTTTGAAATATCAGTACTTTATTCAAAGTACTGGCGATCAAACAGTACTTTCATCAAAGTACGCTTGCACTTAAACCGTTAATGATTTTGAAAAAGAAAACTTTTGTTAAGTGATAAATATTTTGAAACAAAGGTTAAAAGAAATAAATGGTTTTGAGATGGTAACAACAATAGGTTATCAATCCACCATGGTTACAAAAGGATTGGCTAATCCAAAGCAAGCGACTCTGGTAAAGATATCCCAAATCCGTTTTATAGTTGACAACTTGCTAATAAGTTGTATGGTAATCAACTCACCATATCAGTAAATGTGAAGAGTTGGCTAGCCCACAAGAAAATGGCTTGTGGTAAAGGCGTGGAAAACCATTATATGGTAATTTGTTCACCATGGATGAAAGAACTAACTAGTCCAAAAGGGTACAACTTTTGGTAAAGACAAATCAAATATGTTGATAGCTGATGATTTGCTAAAAATCATATGGTTATCAATGTACCATGGTCTTACACACCAAAACATTTGGCTACTCGAGAGTTAATGGCTTTGGTAAAGAGACATCAAAATCCATTAAATTTTCAATGATTCACCTCTCACAGGAGTTTACACACGTGGAAGTGATGAGAATAGACTGAAACTTAAACTGAATTAATGTACACATTGTCATATGTTCTGAGTTCTTTGAAAAGATAGAGAGCTTCTGAATGTTCTTGAAAAGAGATTGATTAAGGATCTTTGTAAAGATAATGATGATATAAGCACAGAGAATACAAAGATACAATCAAAAGACAAAGATACAATCTTTCCTTGAAGATGGAGATGTTAAAGATAAGTTTACAAAGGAACTTGAAGTTAAGCAAGTAGAATTCAAGTTAGGGGAGGATTGTTGGGATATGAAAGTGCTGAAGAATGACAAAGTACTTAAAGACAAAATCGAAGTCAAAGTACTGCTAAGTAAAAGTCAAAGTCTTGCTAAGTAAAAAGTCAAAGTACTTTGTGAAGTCAAAGTCTTTGCAAAAGCTAAAAACTGCTATATTCGTTTATGGAAAGCTTTATTATTCTAGAATATTCTTTGTGTAGATTACTTGTCATACAAGGTTATAAATTGTGAACCGACTAGGGTTATCCTTAAGCCTATAAAAGGACCCTTAGGTTGGCATTAGAGAATACGATTTTTAGAGAAGTACGTGCATTATTAGAGTTTTAGAGAAGTTCGTTATTAGTGTTTTAGACTTGTTTAAGAATCTGTATAACAAGATTGATTGTGTTAAAATCGTTGAAAGTTAAAAGTTAATTCTTCTTAACTTTGTTAAGTAAATTCCGCATACTTAATAGAGTTTGCTCAGTGTTTCATTGTTAATAACTTAGGATTTATCCAAGGTAGTTAAACCCTTAACAAGCTATATAAGTTAGTTTGGTTAGAGTACATCGATCCAACAATAAGAGTTATATGACTAGCACAAAAACCGTTTACCAATCAAATTCCACCCCAAAAATGTGAGGTTCGCCCCTAGATCTTTAGGAATAAAGCATTCACCTTTATTGCTTAGAGAGTGTACTGGTAGTATAATATGTGGAAAACTAGAAGGGGGGGGGGTTGAATAGTTTTGCCGATTTTACGTTAGTTTCAAAATCTTTTAGATTCGTTAATATGTGAGATCTTATGGATGTAGAGAAAGTATAGATCTAATGATAAAGCAAGTAAATAAAGTAAAGAGAAGGGAAAGAAAAGACACAACCGATGTATAGTGGTTCGGCTACAAGGACACCTTCTTGCCCTACTCTACTCCCAGAGTCACCTACCGAGAGTTCAAGCACTATGTCAACAAACTCCTTCACTTGGCGGGCCTTCTAACGTTGCTTTACACTTTTTCGGTACAAAGCTAAATACCAAGTCCGTGCTTGCGTGGACCAAACCAACGCGACTATTACACAACAAATATGTGAAATATCAAATACAAGATCTTTGCTTCTACAATCTTGCGGGTGACAAATCAATCAAGGACCCCTTGCTTGGATGACTTGTAGAATGTTCGTGATCTCGCCTTAAAGAAGGACCTATATGAGGATCACAAATAGAAAGAAAGAAGAACAACTCTCTAGATTAAGTGATCTATATATGTTGAGAGAATGAGGTGTATGAGAGATTTAGTAAGAAGAGGGGTAGGTTAGAATGAAGAAATGGCTCTCTATTTATAGGCAAAATCTTCACTGTTCCCAGGATCCCACGGATCCCTTCCACTTGGGATCCGTCTAGTGTAATCCTAGGGATCCGTGGACACTCCTCTTTGCCCATGGGTTTTTTGGTTATGGGTCATGGGTTATGGGTCGGTCCATGGGTTTTCTTTAGATTCAATGTATCTAAGTATACATTGTATCTAGTCTACTTGGTAATGGGTTAAGATCCATGGGTTATGGTCCATGGGTTATGGTTTTTACCCATCCTAATAAACTATTACAACAAATGCTTAATTACTACATTTTTGTATTTAAATGGCTATATGTAAATGCTTTACAAAAGTAACATGTATCCTTATAATTATACTTAAGATAACATTATATTTGTTATCAACAAAACACAAAGAGATCGCAAAATATTAATAAACGTTTTACGGTTTATTTGTATTAACAATCTCCCCCTTTTTGTTGATGACAAAACATAATGTTATGATGAGTAAACTTAAGAATAGATGTAAGTTTTGAAAGCCCCTAAGTTTTACTTCTTCTCCCCTTTTGTGAAACAAAAGTTAACCCTTGGAAGAAATAAACATAAAAATGTGGAAAAATGCAGTCCATGTATTTCTAACTCCCCCTTGACGGTAGCTCCCCCTAACTTGGGGCGTCAAGTGAAGAAAAAAAATAAAGATCCTACAAAAATAAAGGTTAGTAACATGCTTAAATAATCTTGTGATTGCCGAGAATCAAGATTGGGAGCCAAGGTATGTAAAAAAGGCCTTGTAATAAAACAACAGAGTGTAGTGGTTTTTATGCCACCTACAAGCATGTAAAAATAAGAACAAGAATTGTTCTTGAAAATGACTTCAAAAGAAAAAGTACTAAGAATAGAAAATAGTAGTAAGGATTTCTTCCATGCTTGCATAAGGTTATGCATGGATGTTTTGATGAGTGATGGTATTGATGCTATCAAGGATGAGATTGAGTATGAAACGCATTTCTTCCCTAACTTCTATTGCGATTTCCCTAGTGGATTGGCAATGTTCACAATGTAAATGATGTGGGTAATGAGTGCGGAAGTTTTCCGGGTTGTTTTGATTTGAGTTATGCGGAAGATGTGGTGGAAAAATAGGAAAATATGGATCAACATCCGGAATGTTTGTAAGTGGTGGTGGAAAAGAACCTAGATGTTCTTGTAATGTGATGGGAGCTAATGGTGGTGATGTTTCAAGATCTTGAAAGATAGTATTTGGAGATGTGGGGGGTGTTGAAAAGACTATTTCTTTTTGTTTAGGTTGTTTAGATCTTGTTGGAGTTTTAAGGAGTTCCAAAAGAGTGACTTTAGGTGGTGATGAAGTTGGTGTACTTGTTGGTGATGAGGGAGGTGCTATAAAGGCGTCTTGTGGTGTGAGTTGTTTGTTGAGGATGACCCATTTGAGGTTGGTTTTGCTAAACAACAAGATGGGATATTACTAATCCGTCTTGGATATCCTAGAGTTTTGATTGTGTGGTATTTGGATG
>OU343221.1:134042487-134513553 GCA_910596185.1 Chrysanthemum makinoi
TCTTCTATCATTTCTTGAGCTCTCTACAATTATTGGTGTCGTGTCGTAATCGTCATGGAATTCCGGGTTCGGTAGCGAGGTTATTTGGAAGTATCTTCGGGCCTTCCTCTATTTGCCAAGCGTAATATTAGGAGGAGGATCAAAGGTCTTCAGCAGCCTTTTCGTAGCTAGTATCTCCCTTGGAGATTTGGGAGACCAATATTTAGAGACCGTGGTTGATGTTTTATGGTATGGTGTAAACTGTCCCTTCCTTTATGTCGTTCTTTGACCCTTCCCACGAAGGATGCTTCGGAGGCCTTGCTGTGACTTTCTTTATTTTTCTTTGGAGCCCGTTGGAACATACCATTAGACACTTCTTTGGTGAAGATCCAGTTTGGAGAGTGTACGCCTTCTCCACTAAACCCTTATAAGTTCATGGGAAGGTCGATTGTGGAGAGAATTCAACCGATTCGCTTCATCCCCTATCTCGACGGAATTTGTAAGGCCATGCACGAAACGAGATCGTTGGTCTTCGTGCAAGCCCATTATCTGTAAGGTGTCATCGGTGTATCACAGTAATGAAAGCCACGGTGCTCTCGTTTCCTTATGCTTGATGTTGTGCTACGAGGTACTTTGTTTTAGGTGCGTTCTTGTAAACTTTTCTTGGCGAAATGTGATCGAATTTGGCCTTGAGATCATCTAAATTCACAATGCTACCGGTTTTGCCCGTTCCACCATATCTGCGTGGAATCATACGTAGGTATATGTAAACATGTGGCAAGCAATGGGCATAACCCATTTTCGCATTTACGATAGCCCCTTGAACAGTGTAAGAAGTTATCCGTCCCCTTCCCATCATAAGTACCAATATGTGCGGGCATTTTCAACTTGTTTAAGTTCCGTCGGGCAAATGGTAGTCTTCTATCCATCTACGAAGGGTGTTGTAGAGCCAATGGGCTCGAATAAAGCGACTATAAGGTGGTAGGTAGTAAAGACATTGTGCAGGTTATGATTTGGAGGTATTCCAACAGGTTTTGGTTAACATATTGAGGGTAGCGGTAGGTATATAAGGTGGGTGACTTCCAGCGTGCGTAGCGAAGGATATACCATAGGTTGCCCGTAGGGCATGCTTTGATGGTTGAGTAAAACTAGGGTTGCTAGCACGCCCATTAGGTGGGGATAGACCCCTTAAGGGTAAGATTGAGCCGAGGGTACATACCATGAGGAGGAATATTTCCTCCCCATTCAATTGAGGTGGATTGCCTTCTGATCGTCGGATCTTGCGTGAGAGGTATAATTAAGAACGAACCAGGTTTCCCCTCAGCGTTCTTCCCGGATGAAGCCAAAGTGGTGGCAAATTAACCTCCGTAGTATCCCTTCGGTGACTCCTTCCATTGGAGCCCTCTATCGTTCCTTCCTTCTTGTGAGCCCTCTCCGGTTTTAACATCTTTTAAACCGACCTTTTATTTTTGACTTTCCACTTTCGGCTTCTACGCCGGAGACCCTATTTTTAGCACTAAGCGTGTAGCCCGCCAAGGCCTAGCCTCCACTTCCAACTCTTACGTCATACTCATCGGCATTGTTTCTGGTATTCTAACTCCCTCACGCATCTCACATTTCGAGCTTGCCTCCTTGAGCCCTCGATGGGATTTTAATGCTTCAATGTTACCCGATTGACACGGGACCTGATTACCGGTTACGGGGTTAGCCGAGGTTGAAGCATGGTTGTTGGGAGTTATCTCGGGGTGAGATCGTGTAGTAAAGTTGGATGTAATATTAGGAAGGTTGTTAGGATCATTGATGGGATTGGTGTCAAGTAGAAACGGGAGGGTGTATCCTCTCTTCCTTGATTCATCGATAATGTGCCGTGAGAATGGAAACTGAAAGTGAGAGTGATTGACTGGGTGTAAGTTTGGAATAACGAGACCAATAGTAGCGGGTCTCACGGATAGCGCCACTGATTGTACAATACCCGTACGACCAGGCCTTGATGGTGATCGAATAGTATGAGGGTGATATGCTTGCGCCAAACTTGTAGCCAATGCGCAATAAGAAATAGTAGACACCTTGTTAAGTGATTGCTTGCTGAGGTTGGGCCTCGAACCACCTCCGTGAGTAAGTATGTGATATGTGTTGTAAATAATATGGAGTATGTGAAATCTGTGTTGAGTGAACATACCATTGAAATGACTCGTCCAACCTATTTATAGGTGAAGAAAATAGCTTGGAGAGTGTTAGCACACGTTTAGGAGATCATGGGGCGTCCACGATTTGTGGTAACCGCTAGGGAATTCACTTCATCCCCACTATCCTGACTTGGGGAAGCTAGGAAATAGTGGGAGCGTGGGGAAGACCACGTCAAGGTTCTCCTTTGTCTTAGCGTCTTCAAGAGAAGACACCGAAGGGCATAGGCTTTTTGCTTATTCCCCTAACCGGTAACCATGTCAATGATGAATGGTATTACGCCACCAATGACTTATGAAGAAAGACTTGAGTCTTAAATGCAATTAATCACGAGGCCAAGGGGGTCTTCGACCGACGTCACAGGGTATGTCATCAATAAGGTTTTAGAGAGATCTTTATAGAAAGTTTTTAGAGAGAGAAAGGGAAGAGAGTTGGGAACTATGTGAAACAAAGAAAAATGATATTGATGCTCCAACCCTCTACCTTGGGAGGTAGGGTATTGATAGTCTTACAATAAACACCACCTACGGGCGTGGATCGGGCATCAGTGATGGGTAAGTAATCCAGTCCGTCCTCCACGTTTTTACTTAACTAACAACTTACTAATATAAAATAACTACGACTACGAGCTTTCTAATGATTACGTATACTTGAGGTGACCGACACTTTAATGACAGAATTTTCTAATTCTTAACAATCTCCCCTGGGAGGTCAAAATATTACACATAATACAAGACGATATTACATTGAGATTGTTCTTGAATTCTTGTTTAAGTTCTTTGCTCAGTAGCTCGTAGTCTTTGATTCTTCATGTTATCCATGTATGAATAATACAAGTGGAGGTCTTTAAGCGATCCGCGTGATGATGAGTTTTGAGCCGTGCCTTTGAGATCATCACTCGTAAATCTCGACTCTTCCATTGTGGTGTTGACATAATGTGACGTTGTGACAGTGGACCAACATGCTCACATTGCGGATCATGATATCTTCTAATCGGATTAGCGGAAGCTTTAGTTGATTCATGATATTTGCGATGTAGCGTAGCAAGTGAGAATATCGAGTCATGGAAGCACTAATCATGATTTCTTTTGAAATGAATGTGTTGTGTGAGCATGCGGCTAAGAATTGACCTCTCCATTACGATCCACAAGCGTCGGGTGTACCTACATACAATAGTTAGCAATAAAGCGCACGAAAGTGTCTTTGATCACTTTCGATGAATTGAGGTACACGGCCTATGGTTCCCGCTGATCAAGTTACAAGTCTTTTGTGATCGGTATAATTCAAGAATCTCCTTAGGTTTCACAAGTTGCTCTAGTCGTTCTCAAACCGAACGTCTCAAAGAAGACAAACGGAGTCCTTGGGAGTGAACCAATAATTTGAGATTCATCGATTGATGAAAAGAGATGAAAAGCGATCGTGTACTACACAAAATAAAGTGTTTTTTCATTACAACGAAGGTTTTAACGAAAATCAATTATCAATCATAAACACCTTTTATTTTTGAAATATTAATACATAGTCGATGTGCTAGAGAAAAGATTTTTAAGCACAACGATTGGTTTTTCAAAGGTATCCGTCAATCCATAACCTGAACCAAGATTGATTCAACGTCTCATTTGAATCCCCATTGTTTCTGTTCAGTTGTCACATGGTTGATCTATTAGATAGATCTCACATGCCACCTACCAAGAGCTTATTTGATGTTGGCTCTAGAAGGCTTTCCATCTTCATTGTGAATATGAATATGATAGCATATCACTCATATGTTCTGGCAATACCACAAGGATAACGCGTAGGACTCATAAGATATAATCTCTCTTTCCACACTGTGTGAAACAGAGAGTCTTCATTGATTGTGTCCTTAATGAGATTTATTGATGATCTCGTGGCTCTAGACTCAATTGTGTACATTTGGTTCCTATGCCGGAGACTAGGGAGAGGGTCTCCTTCTTCAATATCAACCATCTCTAAGAGAAATTCGATCGATAATGCAATTCGGTTCCCTGTGAGAATGAAACAAGTCCTTTTAAGAGGAACTTGAGTAGTTTGGGGAAGATGTAGTGCGGTCGTCAGGGGTCCATGACGTCTTGTCTACAATACTAGTGTTACCTTAGTAACAAAATTCACCAAGTAGCATATGTATTGAACCGGTTTCTGCCCTAAGTTTGAATAATTGGAGGGCTATTTATTTTCACCCTTGGTTTTTCATTCAGTTCTTTTTCATTCTTCAACCCCTTGCCATGCTTACCGAGACTTCATACTAGAACCTTGTTGTGTTTATTCCTAGTTCTAGCTCTATCTCAGTCCGCACTCTTCCCATATCTCACTTTTCTCCTTTTTTTCATCATACTTAAGGACTCTATACTATCAAGTGGATTGTCCCTGGGTAGATCCCTCCGGCTCTGGCGGATCGTGGAAACGAATACCTAACCTAACCATCCTTATAACACCTTGCATAAAATTAAATTGGTCGGTCTTTTGGTATCGTTCATCGACCATTTGAACCAATTGAAAACCATTTGAAAAACAATCCAAGTACTTGTGATATATTATCAAAGCATTTTGTACCTGAATCGTTTTTTGATATTTTTGAAAAATGGCTCCCCCTCAACATGTGCATCATATGTTTGAGATCATTTTGGCACATGGAGGAAAGAGGAAGAATTCACTTCTTTTGATAAATATTTTCTAAAAATATCGACATCACTTTCCCGATTAAAATCAGTGATTCACATACAGTTAGAGATATTTTCGGGAAAGAATGAGTATTTTAATAAAAATTGCTCTCCCTCAATATGTGCATCGAGTTTTGAAAGAGTTTTGCACATATTAGGGAAATCCTGCACTTTGGAGCAACTTAATCACGTTTCAATCCTTTTTGGTTTAAAATAGATGCTCCCCCTTAACATGTGCATGGAAAATTTGAAATCGTTTGGCACATGAATGGAGGAGAGTTTTCAAAACACTTATAAAACCAATTATCGAGTTATCAGTTTAAATCCAATTTAAATCACAAATTCTCCCCCGATCACAATCTTCAAATCATTTGAGATATTTGATCTTTATAGATTTAAATTGTTTTTTAAGGCTTTTGAGAAGAATTGTGACTTGCTTATGAAAACATTTAACCGATATGGATCAAATCTGAGACTTTAAACTCCATTGTTTAAACATGCATGAGTATATTTTGAAAACATAACATTAGCAAAGGTTTTGAATCAATTGTATAAAACATTGTTCATTTTGATTTTACAAAGTAAACCTTGCTCATTTACGTGCCAATTGTTTGAAAAATAACCTTTTGGATTGAGTTGAAATCATTCTCCCCCTCAATCAATGACAAGAGTTGTTGATTGCAAGCGTTAGAGAGTTTGACAAGCCCGGATGATTTTCAAAAATAGAGCACGAGGTATTTTCAAGCAACTCTGTTTTCATTAGATGAAAAATATTTTTCGAAGAATCATTAGACGGAAAAATATTTGGAAAGAAAACATTTGTCTTTTGGTGAGAAATATTTGTTTTAGGAATCGAGCATGAGATTTAAAATAAGATAAAGCATGGCTCGTATTTTTCTTTGCATTTTCTTTTTAAAACCGGGTTCTTTGCACGAAATGACAATAAACCACCATTTTTCTCCGCCATACTCATTTTTTTTTAAGCAATTTATGAACATTAGATTTTTCCAAGAACATCTAAAACCCGTGACATTCTTTGAATGTCAACACAAAAGTCCTAGATGATATCGAATAAAAATAATAAAAATAATAAAAAACATGGCCATTGAATACCAATATTTTTTGGAAATTTTCAAGATTTTCTAATTTTTTTATGGATTTTTGAAAATTTTATATTTTTATATTTTCTTTTGTGGGTTTTGAAATTTTGTATTTTGCTTTTTGAATAAATATATACAAGAGATAGATGAAGAAGAAACCATTTTAATCCTCGTCTTCCTCTTGAAGACCGTTTGAGTATTTCGGTTGTAGGCTCTTTAGACTGAGTGGTGGAAGGATAAACTCAAAGCGTTCTGAAGAGCTTTGGTGAAGATGTCGATGATGTCTAAATGTCGCTAACCGGTATTCACCCTACAAAAATAGAGTTCCACCACACCTTTTCCACTTGTTCCGAATGAAATGATGTCGAATGTCAATGTGCTTTGCTCTTGAATGTTGAACGTTGTTGCAAGAGAGAGCAATGGCACTTTTGTTATCACAATACATAGGGATCTTGTTGAATTCAAAGCCATAGTCAGATAATTGTGATCTCATCCACGGATTTGAGCACAACAAGATGACATGGCTATGTATTCAAATCCGTAGAGGATATAGAAGTACTCATTTGTTTCTTTGAAGACCAGCTCACAAGCTTATCACCTAAAAACCGAGCACCTCCACGCATTTCTTCGACGCAGTATCTTGACATCCCCGCATGGTCAAGATCCCATAGGTCGTTAGTGACATACCGATGTCCTTCGTACCAAATCCCATGTTGATGGTTCCTTGGAGATACCGAAAGACCCGTTTAACCGCTTCAAGGTGCTATTTGGTAGGCTTAGCTCGGTATCTAGCACACATGCATACAATAACAATATTAGGTCTATCGGGGTGAGGTACATCGTGGGATCCAATCATACTCGATATTTTGTTTGATCTACCATGATCCCCTCGAGTGGTCCTCATCCAGTTTGGTACGCTCCACAATCATGGGAGTGTCAACGGGGTCACAAGTGTCAAATCCAAATTTCTTTAAAATTTCATTTGCATATTTAGATTGATTAATAAAAATGCCTCCAGGACTTTGTGAAATTTGTAATCCCAAGAAAAATGACATTTTTCCCATCATTGAAATTTGAAATTTGGAGCTCATCTCCTTAGAAAAACGGTCACATTCATTGGTGTCAGTCTAGGCAAAGATAATATCATCAACATAGATTTGAACGTGAATTAAATGTTTGCTTGACTTTATGGTGAACAATGTCGATCAATCGCTCCTTTGCTCAATCCAAAGGATAGAAGAAAATTTGATAGCATATCATACCATGCCCTTGGAGCTTGCTTCAAGCCGTAAAGAGCCTTCTTCAAGGTAGAGACATGAGTAGGATGCTCTGGATTCACAAACCTTCTGTTGGCCGACGTATACAACTTCTTTAAGATCTCCGTTAAGGAAAGCCGTCTTTACGTCCATCTAATAGACTACCATGTTCTTACTTGCAAAGATTAGCCAAGAAGATTCTCGATTGCTTCGATACGAGCAGAGCAAATGATTCTTCAAAGTCAATACCCTCCTCTTGACGGTATCCTTTTGCAACCAATCGAGCCTTGTTCTTAATACATCACCATGCTCATCAAGTTTTACTTTGAAGATCCACTTTAGAGAAATGATCATAGCACAATCGAGGAGCGGTACTAATTCCCATACATCTAGTCGATCAAACTCATAAATTTCTTCTTACATGGCATTGAACCACCGGCTCTTCATTCATTGCGTTTTAACGTCTTTTGGTTCGACCTGGATAGTACTGAGTTGAAGAAGCACCATAAGGCATCGTTGCAAGTTGTTTGAGAGTGGATACCGACGAGAGATTTCCAATGATGTTGTCCAATGGGTGATCATGTGTCCATTTTCTAAGGTGTTCATGTGGTTGTTGTTGAGGAATTGAAGTAGCAGAGTCGATTTCTCCCTGATGAGATGGTTCGATGATGATTCAGAAAATATGTTTTCAAATGGGCATCTTCGGAGTAGCAAAGGGATTCTCTCCATCATTGAGTGCCGAAACAATTCCATGATGTACACTCGATGATTGATGATTTGTTGATGAAACAGAGTGATCGCCAGCAGCTTCTTGACTTAACGACATAGAGCGAAGGGTTAACTTCATTGACAGGATAGGAGTACCTATGTTGATGGATTTGACAGATCATTAGCAATTGGCTCATAATGTTCATCAAACATTGAATCAAACAGTTTCTTCAAGTCATCTTCTCGAGGAGGTACATAAGGAGTTGTTGGCGAAGAATGATATACAAGAGTAGAACTGATGGGACTACTTGAAGATGCGGTCAGAACGGGTTGTCCAGAGCCATTGGACCGGTCAGCTCATCGAACGTAACGTGAATTGTTTCCATGATATTTCGGGTTCTTTTCTTGTAGATTCGTATCCTTTTGCTTGGTGCATATCCTACAAATACTCCAATGTCCGCTTTAGCTTTAAGTTTGCTTAAGTCTTGACCCTCATTAGTTGGATAACACAATGCACCAAACACACGAAGGAATGAAAGATTAGGTTTTCGATTGTGGACAAGTTCATATGGAGTTTTTCCATGAGAAGTGTGAATAAGGGATCGATTTTGAGTATAGCATACAGTGGCAATGGCTTCACCCGTAGAAACATTGGAACCTTTGAGTAAATCAAAGCATTGTTCTTCGGCTTCCACAAGAGTTCGATTAGATCTTTCAACTACACCGCTTGTTGAGGAGTTCGTGGAACACTTCTTTGATGACTGATTCCAACACTTTCATAAAACTCACTAATTTCTTTATTGACAAACTTCCCCATTGTCTGCTTGGATGATTCTTACAGTTTTATTAAGTCGAACCTGCAGCTGTTTGATAAGTTTAATGATGATATCTAGAGTTTCATCCTTTGTCCTTAAGAACTTAACCCAAGTAAATCGAGAGTAATCATCAACCACAACTAATACATATTTCTTCCCAAAAATATTTTGCACTCTCATGGGTCCACCTAAATCCATGTGAATGGTATGAAGAACTTCCATAACTGAGTTTGTAGGTTTAGGTTTGTGGGTATACTTCTTGCTTTTTCCCAATTGCATGCTGAACAAAGATGATCCTTTTCATACTTTAGTCTAGGTAAGCCTATAACTAAGTCCTTCCTCGAGAGATCATTTATGGTGCCGAAGTTCAAGTGATTGAGACGACGATGCCATAACCATGAATTTGTTTTAGAAGCCTTTGACAACAAGCAGATTGGAGAAGACTTCATCATATCTTCGATAGAGATGGTGTATAGATTTGAACCACATGAACCTCTTAAGAGTTCTTACCATCAAGTTCTCTAACGAAACAAGTATGTTTTCTGAAGGCCACTTCTAGATCAGAATCACATAATTGACTGACAGAGAATAAGTTATGACCAAGACCTTCAACGTAATATACCCTGGAGATAACACTATCACCGACAACATAGTCTCCATAACCCATAATTGCACCAAAATGATCATTCCCGAATCTAACAGTCCTGATGAATTTACTCACAAAGTTCATGAGCCATGACCGGTCTCCATTCATATGCTTGGAACAGCTGAGTCCAGTACCACGTAACGATTTGAACGATCCGCAATTGAACACGCACAAGAATGGATAACTGATAATTGGGATCCCCATGCAAGAATGGGTTCCATTTGGTTAGTAACAATGGTTGGAACACCCACATCATAAGTAGAAACAATGGAATCATCAGGGATAGATGCAATGCTAGTGTCCGTATTTGTCCTACTCAAAGTATGTTCACTTCTTAAAGGAATAGTTCTACCAGTGGGCATCCATTTCCTAATGGGCATGGATCTAGATAATTTAGGGCACATCTCATTAAGATTGAATTTGCGGCCATGACGAAGAGGTATCCACTGATATCCTATGTTACTAAATTTCCTTCATGTGGGTTTCCAATGTTTTCTAACCTTCTTTCGCCATTTCTTTCTAGCCTTCTTAGCTTGAATTTTTGTATTCACTACCTTAATTCGGGCATTTAACAAAGATTAATCAACTCCTTCATACCACATTCATGATTAGTAACAGAAACCAAACAAACATCATTACATGTTTTGCCAAAAGTAACATAATTTGAATTAATTACAGTACGCTTATAGCTAGTACTAGAATCAACACGATTCGTTTTATTCAACTCAAACTTAATGTTCCTAGGGTGGTCTTCTACTTTCTTCCATTGTACATTCTTAGCTTGCGAGGTCCTATCTTGCTTTGTATTGCCTGAAGGCTTTGACCCACTTGCCTTTGTGTCACTGATTACACCTGTAGAGGGAATTATGGGAACATTAGTTGGTTGAGCTACCTTTTGCATTCCTGAACTAGACGTGCAGGGATCTGAACCAATTGAAGGCACTCTAGATTTCACTTTCTTAACATTGGGCATAGAAGTGTTGGGATCCGATGCGTTGATGGCATATTAAAATTCACTTTCTTAATGCTAGGCATAGAACAAGGCATCACGGCTTTACCTTTCTCTCAAAAAGATTTGGGACATGTTGCTCGTAAACATTCTAACAGCTCCTAAGATCATTTGGCCCTAATGCAAGCAAACCTAATTTCTCTATCAAGTGGTTTATTTATGAAATCCTCTTCTACAATCTCTCAGAGACATTCTAGACTATCCTTAAGGTAAGTGAAATAGTTATGGAAACGAAATTCGTTATTTCTAAGATCAGGAGGAATGTATTTAATAGTTACAAGATATTTGTCTGTACCAGATGACTTTGATGCAACATTCTCATTAAAGACAAGTGGCATTTTCCCTTTTTCCCGACTCCTCAGAT
Source organism: Chrysanthemum makinoi (assembly GCA_910596185.1). Taxonomy (NCBI): domain Eukaryota; kingdom Viridiplantae; phylum Streptophyta; class Magnoliopsida; order Asterales; family Asteraceae; genus Chrysanthemum; species Chrysanthemum makinoi. Next base: position 134,053,227 of record OU343221.1, read on the forward strand.
TCTCAATTTCCTTTTTTAAAGATGTTATTTTTTCGTTGTTCTTGTCACGAGTGACTTTCATTGAATCATATAACTCTTTAAAGTGTCGTTTAACTTTTTCATTTTCTTCTAGAAAACTCTCATTTTCTTTTTGTAAAACATTAACCAAGTTTTGAAGATGAAACGTTTGAGAACTCTGAGAATCTAAAGGAGGAGGCATTTGGGAGCCTGTCACATTTTTATTTTCACCCTTTAATTGTGAGATTTGGGTTCTCATTTTTCTGATCGTGTTACAATGAGCTCGAATCTGTTCATAACATTTGCTGATTTCAAAAGCGCATCAAATTCAGAGCATCCAAGGATGTCTTGATATTTGAGGTTTTAACATTTTCTTTTAGATGTTGATATTTCAATTGCAAAGCAAGATGCTCAACTTCTAATTTAGAAAACTGTTTCACCAGGTTATCATGATCATCCCGTTCAAATTTTTCATGCAATTTAGAGTTAGTTTTTTCAAGCTCAATGACACGATCATGGGAGACTTTCAGAGCAAAAGATAATTCATGAAATTGAGATGCATTAATTGAACAATTCATGGCAGTGTAAAACACATCTTGAGTGATACATTCAGAAATCTGATTCTCATTTAAGGTATGCAAGTTTTCCTCTCAATCTCATTATATTTTAATTCTCGCTCATAGTCATTGACCTCAACTATCATTGCATCAAATTCCTATTCCATTTCTTTAATATCTGAATCCATCCCCTTTTAAGACTCTCAAATTGACCTTTTAATTGTTTAAAGAAAGGCATGACTTCAGCTAAATAACATTCTTTAGTTTGCTCAAAACCCTTTCCCTTTAGTTATCCCAGTAGGTGTGATCCTTTTCTTACATGTTTTCTCAAAATCAACAAATAATTGATAAATCACATATTGACTGATTAAGGTCTTGCTCTTAGTGGGAATAGATCTAGGAACTAAATGCATTGGTGTATTGTGGGGATATACAGTGGCCGAAGCATTCTCCTACATGGGGGATTTTGTTCAACAAACTCATCAGCTTTTTTCATGTCCATATCCTTTTTCCAAAACACTTGTTTAGGGGTCAGCTGTGTTTGAGGTCTAAACTTGTTAAATGCAATCCAATTTTCCTTAGCATAGTTGGGTGTTTTGAAACTGATGTTGTTTTCTATGCACGAGGGGCTCTTAAGTTTTTCATCCAATTTCTTCCTAGTAACCTCTTGTAATTGCCTATCTTCCTCAGTGCACTTAGCGCAACTAGGTTTCTGCCTAGGCTTAAGGATTTCATTGCCATCATAGATTACCTTCTGAGCTTCTCTTGCTTTCTTACCATACTTAGGGTTGGGTTCCTTAATAATGGGAATACTATGCTTATCGCTTAAAACTCTATGCTTAGTGACCATGTGAGCAGCCTCTAATGGTGTTCCCTTGTACGTATAACTTATTTTCAAGCTTGTTTTTCAAAGTTTTTAGATTAGAAAAGTCATTCACAAGTTTTGATTCATTAGCGTTAAATTCTTGTTTAAGCACTTTAACATTTTCTTGAAGCTCTTGCTTTTGCTTAACAGTTTTAGAAAGCTTTTCTTGTAAGGAGTTTAACTCTTGTTTTAACACTCCTTCACTAAAATTGCTTTTTCTAATAATTGTACGCATTTGGTCATCCATTTCCTACTCACGGGTAGTTAACTCAAACTTAGCACGTTGTTCATAAATAGCAACTTGTTCTTTATAGGCATTTTGTTCAGAGGTAGCAGAATCATCAGGGGCACATGCAGTGTATTCATCAAAAACATAGTTATCATTGACTGCAGAAGATGCATCACTTGGTACAATCTCACTTTCACTTTGCGTCACATATTGATCATAAGAGACAATATTGCTATTACCCTCTTTATCAATATCTGATTCATAAGTTTCAAGAGATTGTACTTTATTATGAATCTTTTGCTCATCAACTTCATCGTATAGTTTTAATACCTCTGAGATGGTTGATTCTTTGGATGGAACAGCTTGCTTAGATGATGAAGCCTTTGGAGAGACCATTGGAGAAATGCTAGCCATGAAGATTGTCTAGGCAGTTGGTTCATCATCCACATCTGAATCATAAGCATCACAATCAGCTACTTGAAATGCATTTAGATTGTTGACCCATACCCCGCGACCGTTGTTCATCCACATCAAGATCATAAGTTTTGGCATTTCCCACAAGCAAGAAACAACAATTCCTCTTCATCCAAAAAAGCTCCATTATCCTAAGCTTGTACCAGAGATCTTGTCCCTTAAGTACTCGTGATTTTGAGGGCGTTTTGGAGATGTGCAGTTCCTTGCAATATGTCCATCACCACCACAATTGTAGCAGTTAATTGGCTTTACTTGTCCCTGATTGGCATTTCTCCCACGATTCTGATTAGCCACATACCCTCCACCTACTTCACCTACTCCACCTCTTCCCTGTTCATATTGTCTTCCTTGAACTGGTTGCACCATTACCTTTCCATCTCTGACAGCAAGATGATTGTGTAGATTGGATGCGCTTGATTCGATCTCATTGTTAGTGTGAAGACTATTGGTATGTGGATTGAGGGTCAAGTTTTGTTTAACCATAAGAGCCAGTTGATTTATGAAGTGTTCCATGACCGCGATCAAGATCGGCTTGCTTGAACCTCGGATCCGGAATAAGTTTGTGATTACCATTACCCGTGGGTATGACTTGAGATGCTTTGGTGGTAATTCCAACATTTGTGTAAAAGGCTGTTGAATCATTTGAAGAACTTGTTTCACCCTGTTTAGTTTTGAACTGTTCAAGAATCCTTCGTTCAAACATAGCATGTCTCTCATTCCGAATAAGGAAGGCATACAGTTGCTCATAGTTGGTGTTCTTCAATCCTTTGGTTAGCTTCACAGAGGTGACAAATTTGTGCCATTCGGGATTCATGTTGTTCACAAACTTTGAGTTCAGATGAATATTTGGCATGGTCATTTTGATGTTCCTCATGTCATTTACAAGCTTGTGGAATCTCACGTAATATTCATAAACACTTTCTTCTGGTTTCATCTTAAAATGCTCAAATTCATCATAAAGTTGTGATTCTCTGTCTTCCTTGGTAAGTTCTGAACCCGCGAGAAGCATCTTGACATTGTCCCAAACTGCCTTAGCTTCAGTGTTGTGATTGATCAGCTTGTAAATGCATTTTGGAAGACCCAAGTATAATGTTTGAAGCTCGATATCAGATCGAATCTCTTTTTCTCCTTATCACTGAGCTCATCATATGTCTTTGGTCTGTTCAATCCAAAGATCATTGTTCCATCTGCAGCAGTGTCAATTATGTCTCTTGTAGTCTCAATCTGATAAGGTCCTTCATCAATTGACTTGAGAATGTTGACTCTATTTTCCTTTCCTAGACAATACAACCGAATTCGTTGAGCCCATGAGTCATAGTCCTCACGTCAAGCATGGGTGGACGAGTGCTCAAACATTTGCTTGAACGCCCTCACCTACAATTCTGAGAGATGATTGTGGGCACGTTGGTAGACATGTTTACAGCTTTTACGGGATTTTATAACTCTATGATTAAACCGGGAAATAGATTCTTTCACAGGATTTTACTAAATCAAGAGAAAGCCGTATTATAAACAAATATTAACCAAGTCGCTATAACCTTTGAACCAAGTCGCTATAACCTTTGAACCAAGTCGCTAAGTACCAAGTCGCTAAGTAGCAACTCGCTAAACCTCAAGTCGCTGTGAATCAAGTCGCTAAGCACAAGTCGCTAAGACCCAAGTCGCTGAACACAAGTCGCTCAAGCACCAAATCGCTAAGCAGACAAGTCGCTAAAGAACAACTCGCTAAGTATCCAAGTCGCTAAGAATCAACGTTGGTAGACATGTTTACAGCTTTTACGGGATTTTATAACTCTATGATTAAACCGGGAAATAGATTCTTTCACAGGATTTTACTAAATCAAGAGAAAGCCGTATTATAAACAAATATTAACCAAGTCGCTATAACCTTTGAACCAAGTCGCTATAACCTTTGAACCAAGTCGCTAAGTACCAAGTCGCTAAGTAGCAACTCACTAAACCTCAAGTCATTTGTGAATCAAGTTCAAGTCGCTAAGACCCAAGTCGCTGAACACAAGTCGCTCAAGCACCAAATCGCTAAGCAGACAAGTCGCTAAAGAACAACTCGCTAAGTATCCAAGTCGCTAAGAATCAATAAGGACAAGTCGCTAGAAATAATAGAAACAAGTCGCTAACCCAACTAAGTCGCAGCAGTGGAACCTCCACTAACTTGTATCTTGTTTTGTCGCTTGTCTCAATAGACAAGTCGCTAAGATCAAGTCGCTATGACTTAAACTACAACTCGCTGGAAATTACTAAAGCAAGTCGCTATGAAGAAAAACACTCCGAGACACAAGTCGCTAGGTTGAAAAACTTCAAAACCACACTTTTCAATCCAAAACAAGTCCAACCACAGTGATTCAAGCTTTTCAAATCAAAACCCAAGCACTTACAATGATTCTAAACACAAAAGTACACTCAAAATTCAAACTTTAACACAAGAAATGATCCAAATGATGCAAAAACCACTAAACTTTTTCAAACCCAAAAACCATATAAAACCACTAGAAATCCAAGGATGTAAGAGAGATGATCAAACCTTGGCTCTTGATACCAATTGTAACATATTGGATTTCACAATCACATCATACCAAATACATAAGAGGCGTATATAAGGTTTTAGAGAGAGAAATGGAAGAGAGTTGGGAACTATGTGAAACAAATAAAAATGGTATTGAAGCTCCAACCCTCTACCTTGGGAGGTAGAGGGTATTTATAGTGTCTAACAATAAACGCCACCTACGGGCTGTGGATCAGGCATACAGTGGGTAAAGAACTAAAGACCCGTCTGTCCTCCACGGTTTTACGTAACTAACAACTTATTAATATAAAATAACTACGACTACGAGCTTTCTAATGATTACATATACTTGAGGTGACCGACACTTTAATGACAGAATTTTCTAATTCCTAACAAAAGCAAGATAGGACCTTGCAAGCTAAGAATGTGCAATGGAAGAGAGTAGAAGACCACCCTAGGAACTTTAACTTTGAGTTAAATAAAACAAATCGTGTTGATTCTAGTATTAGCTATAAGCGTACTGTAATTAATTCGAATTCTACTACTTTTGGCAAAACTTGTAATGATGATTGCTTGGTTTCTGTTAGTAATCATGAATGTGGTGTTAATGATTTGATTAATGCTGTTAAATGCCATGTTAAGATAGTTAATGCAAAAAATCAAGCTAAGAAGGCTAGAAAGCAATGGCGGAAGAAGGTTAGAAAACATTAGAAACCCACAGGAAGGAAATTTAGTAACATAGGTTATCAGTGGATACCTACTGGCCGCAAATTCAATCTTAATGAGATGTGCCCTAAATTATCTAGAGCAATGACCATTAGGAAATGGATGCCTACTGGTAGAACTATTCCTTTAAGAAGTGAACATACTTTGAATAGGTCAAATACAGACACTAGCACTGCATCTACCCCTAATGATTTCATTGTTTCTACTTCCGATGTGGATGTTCCAATCATTGTTACTAACCAAATGGAACCCATTCTTGCATGGGGATCCCAATTATCCAGTTATCCACTTTTGTTTGTGTTCAACCGTAGATCGCTCAAATCGCTCTCGTGGTACGTAATTTTGAACTCGTGCCGTACATTCCAAGCATATGACCGAGACCGTTCATTGCTCATGAACTTCGTGAGTAAATTCATGAACTGTTAGATTCGAGAACGATCATTTCTGCAATTATGGGTTACTGAAGACTATGTTGTTGGTGATAGTGTAATCTCCGTGGTATATTATGCGAAGGTCTTGGTCATAACTGTTTCTGCTGGTCAATTCTGTGATTCCGATCTAGAGGTGGCTTTTAGAAAACATACTTGTTTCGTTAGAGAACTTGATGGTGTGGAACTTTTAAGAGGAACACAGGGTTCAAACCTATACACCATCTCTATCGAAGATATGATGAAGTCTTCTCCAATTTGCTTGTTGTCAAAGGCTTCAAAAACAAAGTCATGGTTATGGCATCGTCGTCTCAACCACTTGACCTTCGGCACCATAAATGATCTTTCCAGAAAGGACTTAGTAATAGGCTTACCTAGACTAAAGTATGAAAAGGATCATCTTTGTTCAACATGCCAATTGGGAAAAAGCAAGAAATATGCCCACAAACCCAAACCTACAAACTCACTTATGGAAGTTCTTCATACCATTCACATGGATTTATGTGGACCCATGAGAGTGTAGAATATTTTTGGGAAGAAATATGTGTTAGTTGTGGTTGATGATTACTCTCGATTTACTTGGGTTAAGTTCTTAAGGACAAAGAATGAAACTCTAGATATCATCATTAAACTTATCAAAAAGCTGCATGTTCGACTTAACAAAAGCTGCCGAATCATCCGAAGCAGACAATGGAACTGAGTTTGTAAATAAAGAACTTAGTGGGTTTTATGAAAGTGTTGGAATCGATCATCAAAGAAGTGTTCCACGCTCCTCAAGTGAACGGTGTAGTTGAAAGACGAAATCGACCTCTTGTGGAAGCCGCAAGAACAATGCTGATTTACTCAAAGGTTCCAATGTTTCTCTGGCTGAAGCCATTGCCACTGCATGCTACACTCAAAATCGATCCCTAATTCACACTTTTCATGGAAAAACTCCATATGAACTTGTCCACAATCGAAAACCTAATCTTTCATTCCTTCGTGTGTTTGGTGCATTGTGTTATCCAACTAATGAGGGTCAAGACTTAGGCAAACTTAAAGCTAAAGCGGACATTGGAGTATTTGAAGGATATGCACCAAGCGTAAAGGGATACCGAATCTACAACAAAAGAACCCGAAATATCATGGAAACAATTCACGTTACGTTCGATGAGTTGTTCGGTCAAATGGCTCGTGACAACCAGCCTCGGACCCGCATCACAACCTTCATCAAGTAGTCCCATCAGGCTTCTACTCTTGTATACAATCCTCACCAAGAACTCCATATGTACCACCTTCAGAAGATGATTTGAATAAATTATTTGATCCAATGTTTGATGAACACTATGAGCCAATTGCTAATGATCTTCCAATTCCATCAACAGAGGCTCGCCCCTATCCCGTCAATGTAGATAACCCTTCAGTTTCTATGTCATTGAGTCAAGAAGCGGCGATCGGTCATTATCATCTTCAATTCATCAATCATCAAGTGTACATCATGGAATTGTTTCTAGCACCTATGATGGAGATAACCCCTTTGCTACTCCCAAAGATGCTCCACTTGAGAACATATTTGCTCGAACCATCATCGAACCATCTTCATCGAGGAGAAAATGACTTTGCTACTTAGGCCTCAACAACAACCACACGAACACCTTAGAAAATGGACACATGATCATCCATTGGACAACATCATTAGAAATCCCTCTCGTCCAATATCCACACGTAAACAACTTGCAACTGATGCCTTATGGTGCTTCTTCAACTCTCGCATCGTCCAAGGTCGAACCAAAAGACGTTAAAACTGCAATGAATGAAGACAATTGGTTCAATGCCATGCAAGAAGAAATTCATGAGTTTGATCAACTTGATTTATGGGAATTAGTACCGCTCCAGAATTGTGCTATGATCATTGCTCTAAAGTGGATCTTCAAAGTAAAACTTGATGAGCATGGTGATGTATTAAAGAACAAGGCTCGATTGGTTGCAAAAGGATACCGCAAGAGGAGGGTATTGACTTTGAAGAATCATTTGCTCCATTAGCTTGCACGTATCGAGGCAATCGCAATCTTCTTGGCTAATGCTGCAAGTAAGAATATGGCAGTCTATCAGATGGATGTAAAGATGGCTTTTCTTAACGGAGATCTTAAAGAAGTCATATCGTCCCGCCCCAACCCGAAGGTTTTGTGAATTCCGAGCATCCTACTCATGTCTATCGCTTGAAGAAGGCTCTTTACGGTTTGAAGCAAGCTCCAAGGGCATGGTATGATACGCTGTCAAAGTTTCTTCTATCCACTGGATTCACAAAGGAGCGTTGCTAACATTGTTCACCGAGAAAGTGCCAACATTTAATTCCGCAAATCTATGTTGATGATATTATTTTTGCCTCGACTGACCCAATGAATGTGACCATTTTTCTAAGGAGATGGGCTCCAAATTTCAAATGTCAATGATGGGACAAATGTCATTTTTCTTGGGATTACAAATTTCACAAAGTCCCGGAGGCATTTTATTAATCAATCTAAATATGCAAATGAAATTTTAAAGAAATTTGGATTTGACACTTGTGACACCGTTGACACTCCCATAGTGGAACGTACCAAATCGATGAGGACCAATCGGGATCATGGTAGATCAAGCGAAATATCGGGTATGATTGGATCCCTCGATGTACCTCACGACCGATAGACTGATATTGTTCGTTGTATGCATGTGTGCTAGATACCAGGCTAAGCCTACCAAAAAGCACCTTGAAGCGGTTAAACGGGTCTTCGGTATCTCCAAGGAACCATCAACATGGGACTTTGGTACCCGAAGGACACTGGTATATCACTAACAATGACCTATGCAGATGCGACCATGCAGATGTCAAGATACACGCCGAAGTGCACGCCGAGGTGCTCCGGCTTTTGGGTGATAAGCTTGGGAGCTGGTCTTCAAAGAAACAAATGAGTACTTTTATATCCTCTACAGAGGCTGAATACATAGCCATGTCATCTTGTTGTGCTCAAATCCTATGGATGAGATCCGAATTATCTGACTATGGCTTTGAATTCAACAAAATTCCTCTGTATTGTGATAACAAAAGTGCCATTGCTCTCTCTTGCAACAATGTTCAACATTCAAGAGCAAAGCACATCGACATTCGACATCATTTCATTCGGGAACAAGTGGAAAAAGGTGTGGTAGAACTCTATTTTGTGAGGACTGAATACCAGTTAGCAGACATGTTGGGAATTCTCAGAAAGTAGGAATTCTGCTGAAAATAACGCTGAAGGAATCTGCTAAAGTACATGGATTCTGCTGAAGGAATATGCTGAAGTACATGGATTCTGCTGAAGAAGGAATTCTGCTGAAGTTATATTATAGTATAGTTGGTGGTAGTGATATGCATTTATTTTATATTATTGTTTATTTAGGGTTCCTGGTGTATAAAAGGAACTGAGGACTTATGTATTAGAAAAATCTTGAACAAACATTCTAGGAAAACATCTTAAGAGAGAGTTATAGAGATCTATAGAGGATCATTGTTTCTTGAGAAAAACCTTGTTGGTAACTTTGATTGTGTCAATTATTATTCCGCTATGCATTCAATCATTGTTATTATTATACCCTAGTTGAGTCCGGATCTTGGTTTCTACAATTGGTTTCAGAGTGGGTGGCTCTCGATCTAGGGTTTATAAGGTTTTTATGTAATTAGGGTTTATGCCCTAATTCACTTTTGACAGCGGAATTCTGTTATCAAGTAATCAACGAAAAGTATAAGGTAACCTCGAAGACAGATCTGGTCACGTTATTAATTTGGTACGCTTTTTTTTCGTTTATAATGTTGATGTTATTCAACGAATGGTGTATGAATTAATAAATCATAACTTTGCAATCACGTGGGACTATTAATTGGTGCGGATCACGTGGGATTGTTTTTCTTTATTTAAAACGAATTCACATGATCATTCGACTGCTTGTACTGTACTGATAGGACAATTCATATGAATTGATTCTTGGTCTCACGTGAGATTGATCTGAATTGCGACATTGATATTTTTATTGAGTCACGTGGGACTCAATTCGGAGAATATTCAATTTGGTCGGTGGGGTCATGAAAAGGATCTCACAATTGATACTGCTGTTCACATTAAGTTGTTGCTGCTGATTCATTGGTCCAATTATTAATCGGTACATATTTCAAAGTTACTTGATCTGATTATGGCTTCACACTGGGGATTCAATCTACTGCTCAAATGCCACTTTTTCTCCGGCACTGAGTATAGGTACCCCGATGAAGCGATTGATAATTTTTTTAACAATTTTAACACAAAATAAAATTTCATTAATAATTAAAACGTTACATAATAATTCGAATAAAATTAAAACATTTACAATACAAACGACTAAACTAGTTTTGATTCGACGATCTTGCCGAATGTGCAACAAATCCGCGCTTTGAGGCTAAGATGAGTTGTTTTGTCGCATATCTCCTGGTAATTTCAAGCGGAAACATCGTTTCTAATGGGATCATAGACTCTCGCTGGAAAGCATTCACGGGAGATCAACTGTTCGTCTGAATTATCATATTATGTAATATGATACATGTGTACATTATATGAGATAGACGGCTTTGTAACCCATAGGGATATTTAATCATTAGCTCTTTTGGAAATAAGGTGAATGATCGGTATATATCTCGGACAATTGTGTGAATAGTCTTCGGTTACCATGCGATGATCATAATGCTTGATAGCGTTATCTTGGGTTCGAAGTAAGCATCACTAAACGGTTAAAAATGAGCACCCACCGATCCTAATAACTTGGGTTAAAGTGGAGAGACCTTTTTGATGCTTGAAAAGCCTCCCAAAATCTTCCGCAAACATCATAAACTTCCGGTACTAACTTCATTTTCATCATCCATGTGACTCGGCAATGAATAGCTCGTAAATTAAAACTCATAGTGTGTAACATAGAGTAGGATTTTTTGGTTTGGATATAGAGAATGTGTGAGATTTGTGTGTAAATAAGTTGTATATTTATAGGATAGTTTTAGTGGTAATTTTTTTTTTACTTGGATACATTTTCTTTTTTTGTTCACTGCACGTCAGACTCCTTCTACTTTCTATCATTTGATCTGTCGATCGTTCATGAACGATACATAATTTTGCACGATCGATACAACTGCCCACACCAAGGGTTGGATGCCCTTATGCTCAATCGGTAAACACACGATCGATTTCAAAGATTCGTGTTGATCTGTAGCCTTACCTCATTGACTGTTGTGATCACGTGGGGTCTCTTTGGCTTTTGTGTGATTGGTTGGATTATTAATTGGTGGTATTTCTCACGTGGGTTCAATATTCACATTGATGATATTTGAATAATGTTTTTTTTTATTTGTGTTGATTTCATGATCACGTGATCTATACTGTTTTACTGTTATTCTCATTGTTGGGGCCCACGACTGTTTATTTGTTTGAATGCTCCAAATGCTTGGATGACATAATACTGGTCTCAAGACAGGAGGTTGTTTTGTTGAGTACTGTTGGAGTCTTGACTTTGCTAGTGGATACAGACTTGGAATAGTCATACTGTGTACTGGGTTTTGCTGTTCGACATATTTTTGAGACTGCTACTATCACACAACTTTACTTCTCTCCACAATTTTAAAATGGCAGAATTTGATAATAATAGGGATGATGGTATGTTTCCTTATTTGATGGATGATGAGTACGAGGTCTGGGCTAAGAAGATGAAACACTGGATCATGAATAATGATATGAATATCTGGAAGGTGATCCAAAATGGCAACAGCTTGAAAAGGACTGGATGTGATCGCGATGGAAAACTCTTTATTCATCCTCCAACGACTGCAGATGAACACATTCTTTGTACAAAGAGAGTCAAAGGCCGAACTACCTTGCTTAAATCTATTCTGTGATCATGTAGCAAATTTTCGTTATATGGATGATGCAAGTCGTATATGGAATGCACTCAAAGAAAGTTATGGTGGAAAGGCTGAATTCAAGAAGATGAGCAATGAAGCTTATGCTAAAGGTCTTCTTGAAGAATTTGCCATCCACAATTTGCTTTAATGGGCATCTCTCAGGTACATAATTGTGTGTTTGGTTGTAGTGAACGTTATAATGAACTTAAGGAAGCCTATGATATTTTAAAACCTAAATATAATGAATGCTATGTTGAAGTTGAAGCTTATAAACAGGCTTTAAAAATATTAGAAAGACAAAAAGTATGGTTTCAAAAGAATCAGATAGCTTATGAGGAAAAAATAAGGGGGCTACAAATTGATCTAGATTGTGCTAAAATTGATTTAAAGCGACCTGAAAAGAAAAGTCATGTAGTCTCGAAAACCTAGTGCTAAAAGAAAAACTAGCTGGGGAAATAGCTAGACATAAACAATGGTTAATATCAGGTAACAATCTAGCTAGAGAGATCTATAGTAGTCAATCTGAGACCTCTGCAATAGGTTTAGGTTTTAAAAAGTATGTAGGATTAGAAGCTAGGCATGATGGGCTTAAAACTACACCAGCAGGCTTAGCTAATTATGTCAAAGAAGGTGAATTGCATGTTGTACATGGATCTATTAGAGGAATACCTATGCCTGCTGACCTTTCCATTACTGTTGACTTTGATGGATCACACCATTTATATGGCAAAAATTCAAGTGACTTGCTAGACCTTAATAGCAAAACTAATGACTCTGTCTCTTGTTCTAAAAGTGACAAGTCTTCAGACCTAAAGTCCACTGACCATGCCTCATGTGATTCAAGTGAAAAGTCTGACTTACCTAGGCACACACCCAAGACCACACCCAAATCCAAAGTAGCTGATGCTGAGCCCAATTTTGCTGAGCTCAAAACAAAGCCAGTTACCTATTCTGTTAAACACAATTTTGCTTCTAGTTCTGTTTCTGATAAGTTTAAATGTAATAAACAAAGTTGTGTTAAGAATAAGTCTTTTAAGAAGAAATCTTGTTTTGTGTGTGGTAGTAAACTCCATCTTATTAAAAACTGAGATTATCATGAGAAAAGGATGGGTGTTTCCCATGGCCACCAGCCCTCTAGACCCACATGGACTAATGTTGCTAGTATTCCTCCATTTGTTCCCAAAGCTTCACATGTGAGGAGTGTAAACCAGTTCCTACCTTGGTAAGCCAAAGGTGTATGCATCTATTTTTGCGGCAGGCTTAATAGGCCTTTTCCGTTCTCGGTGGAGGATATTCTTCACCAGTTACTACTGGTTGGTGGAACAAAAATGCTAGACTTATGCCCTATAGACCTACTAGTTCTTATTTTCAGTCATATACACCTTATGTATCTCATATGAATATGGCACATGGTGGAGTAAGAGTGGCTACTGTTGTTAAGCCCTCAAAAGGTTATTCTTGGAAAACTCAAAGGAAAGGTTCATTTTGGGTACCCAAGAACAATAGTCCTTGTCAGGTGCATTGATTGAGGGGAGGCATAAGCCTAAGGGGAGGCTTATTGTTGTATTTTATGTATTCTAACCATTTTGCAGGTTGTTGGATCCTTATACGCCTAAGGGGAGGCTTAGTGTTCTCACGACACTACAACCTGTCTTTGGTTTCTCGCCGCTTGATGGTATATTTTACATGTTTTGGTTATTTTTATTCTTTCTTTATTTTATATTTATTAAAAAAAATGTCTTATTTCTTTTGGTTTGTTAGTAAAAAAAAACTCTAACACGTCTGTTAGGCTTCTACTCTTTCTTGCTTGTAGGTTTTGGTGTTGGTTAATTACCACACAACTTCGGTTTTCATCTCACCATGTCTTTCTGACACAAGAGTTGACTAGCCCACAAGATTATGGCTTGTGGTAAAGGCTACGGAAATCCATAAATGGTAATCAACTCACCATGATGATGATGGCATTCCATCAAAGAGTTGGCTAGTCCAAAAGCAAACGGTTTTTGGTAAAGACATCTCAATTCCGTTGATAGCTGTAATGGTTTGCTCAAAATCATAGGGTCTGCATCTCACCCATGCTTAATTGCTGAGAGTTGTATGGTCATCAATTCACCATGGTTGTTGCCCTATTGGGTAACCAAAGGATTGGCTAGTCCTGAGCAAACGGCTACAAGTAAAGACATTTCAAATCCGTTTATAGTTGCTGATTTGCTAATAAATCAGATGGTTATCAGTGTACCATAGTTTTCGAACTTAAACATTTGGCTACTCAAGTAGTGATGGCTATTGGTAAAGAGACATCAAATCCATTATTTTCAATGATTCACCTTTCACTGAGTTAACACACACGGATGTGATGAGAATGGTATGAAACTAATATGTTTTGATGTACAAGTTGTCATTTGTTGCTGCAAAGATCTGGCGTTTCAAAGTTTTGTCATCATAGAGATGTAATTGTTTTAGTTCTTTGCTGCTGATGTTCGTGTACAATCCTCTTGTTCTGAAGTGTTAAAGATCTATCAAGAAACTGGAACTTAACCAAGTCAAATTCCAGTTTAGGGAGGATTGTTGGAAATTCGCAAAGTATGAATTTCTGAAAAATAACTTATTTGTACATGGATCTGTGAAGAAGGAATTCGCTAAAGTATGGTTAATGTGTAATAATGCATTTATTTTATATTATTGATTATTTAGGGTTCTGGTGTATGGATTACATCAGAGTATAGAGATCCATTGAGGCCAAGTACATTGTTATTGGATTTCATAAATTGTCAAAAATTTCACCTATCGTCCCCAGCTTAAAAGTTGCATGAATGGTTCCCTACAATGACCATAATTTATGAAGTTATATTGAATAGTATAGTTGAATGGTAATGATATAGTCCATTTATTTATATATTATTTTTGAAATTCTAAAATTTACAAATAATTCCAAAAATTTTATTCATAATTGAAAATTTAGGTTTCGTGTATAAAAAGGAACCGAGGACTTATGTATTAGAAAAATCTTGATATCAAAATTTTCATTATAGGAAAACATTTTTATCAATTTTAAGAGAGAGAGTTAAAAATTTTGTTTTTAGAGATCCAATTGAGGAATACTTTATCGAATTGAATTTTGAATTATGAGATTTTGGATTATTTATAAATTTTTAAATTTTTACAATTTTTGGACAAAATGTTTTTATATAAATAGTTGGTAAATAAAATAAAAATAAAAATATAACTTTAATTTTGACAACAAACCATGATTGTGTCAGACAACACCCAATTGAAATTATGGTCAAAGGACCATTCACATGAAAACATTCAATTCATTGTATTATTGTTATTATTATACCCTAGTTGAGTCCGGATCTTGGTTTCTACAAGACATCTTCACCAAAGCTCTTCCTAAAGAACGTTTTGAGTTTATCCTTTCACGACTTGGTCTAAAGAGTCTTCAACCGGAAACACTCAAACGCCTTCAAGAGGAAGACGAGGATTAAATGGTTTTCTTCATCTATCTCTTGTATATATTTTTTTCAAAAAGCAAAATACAAAATTTCAAAACCCACAAAAGAAAATAGAAAAATATAAAATTTTCAAAATCCATAAAAATTAGAAAATCTTGAAAAATCCCAAAAATATTGTTATTTTGTCATGTTTTTCTTAATTCGATATCATCTACGGACTTTGTGTTGACATTCAAAGAATGTCACAGGTTTTTAGATGTTCTTCAAAAAAAATGAGACGGAGAAAAATGGTGGTTTATTGTCATTTCAGGAAGTAACCCGTTTTAAAAGGAAAGAACAGAGCCATGCTTAATCTTATTTTTCAAATATCATGCTCTGATTCTTAAAACAAATGTTTGTCACCAAAAAGACAAATGTTTTCTTTCCAAATATTTTTCCGTCTAATGATTCTTCTGAAAAATATTTGTCATCTAATGAAAACAAAATTGCTTTGAAAATACCTCGGACTCTATTTTTGAAAATCATCTGGGCTTATCTTTGTCAAACTCTCTAACACTCAATCAACAACTCATGTCATTGATTGAGGGGGAGAATGATTTCAATTCAATCAAAAAGGTTATTTTTCAAACAATTAGCACGTAAAAAAGCAATGTCTACTTTTGTAAAATCAAAAAGAACAATGTTTTATATAATTGACTCAAGACCTTGGCTAATGTTGTGTTTTCAAAAGATATATATGCATGATCGATCAATGGAGTTTAAAGTCTCAAAATCTAATCCTTATCAGTTAAAATGTTTTTCAAAAGCAAGTCACTATTCTCCTCAAAAGCTCTTAAAATTTAATTTAAATCAATAAAGATCACAACTCTCAAAGGATTTGAAAATTGTGATCGGGGGAGAATTTGTGATTTAAATTGGATTTAAACTGATAATTAGATAAATTGTTTTATACGTGATTAACAAGCTCTCCTCCCTGCATGTGCCAAACGATTTCAAATTTTCCATGCACATGTTAAGGGGGAGCATTTATATCAAATCAAAATGGATTGAAACATGATTGATTTGTCTCTAAGTGCAGATTTTCCCTAATATGTGTTAAACAATTTCAAAATCAGATGCACATATTGAGGGGGAGCAAATTTTTGAAAACCACATTCTTTCTCGAAAATATCTTTAACTGTATGTAAAACACTGATTTTGATCAGGAAAGTAATGTCGATATTGTTAGAAAATAATTTATCAAAGAAGTGAATTATTCCTCTTGCCTCCATGTGTTAAACTAATTTCAAATATACGATGCACATGTTGAGGGGGAGCCGTTTTCTAAAATATCAAAAACGATTCAGGTACAAAATGCTTTGATAATATATCACAAGTACCTAGATTGATTTTCAAATGGTTTTCAATTGGTTCCAATGGCTGATGAACAATACCAACAAGACCGACCAAATTTACTTTATGTATGGTGATATAAGGATGGTTAGGTTAGATATTCGTTCCCATAATCCCGCCAGAGCCGGAGGGATCTACCCAGGGACAATCCACTAGATAGTGTAGAGTCCTTAGGTATGATGAAAAAAGGAGAAATGTGAGATATGGGAAGAGTGCGGACTGAGATAGAGCTAGAACTGGAATAAACCCAACAAGGTTCTAGTAATGAAATCTCGGTAAGCACTGGAGGGGTTGAAGAATGAAAAAGAAATAAATGTGAAAAGGGTGAAAAGAAATAGCCCTCCATAATTTCAACCTTAGGGCGTAAAACCGGTTCGGTTCATATACTCTGTTACCTAGGTAACACCGGTATTGAAGACAAGACGTCATGGACCTAGTGACGCACTGCACTACATCTTCCCAAGCTACTCAAGTTCCTCTTAAAAGGACTTGTTTCATTCTCACAGGGGAACCTACATTATCTATCGACTTTCTCTTAGAGATGGCTGATATTGAAGAAGGAGACCCTCTCCCTAATCTCCGGCATAGGAACCAAAGGTGCACAATTGAGTCTAGAGCCACGAGATCATCAATAAATCTCATTAAGGACACGATCAATGACGACTCTATGTTTCACACAATGTGGAAAGAGAGAATATTTTAAGAGTCCTACGCATTATCCTTGTGGTATTGCCAGAACATCTGAGTGATATGCTAACATATTCACAATGAAGATGGAAAGCCTTCTAGAGCCAACATCAAACAAGCTCTTGGTTGGTGGCATGTGAGGTCTATCCAATAGATCAACCATGTGACAACTGAACAGAAACAATGGGGCGATTCAAAATTATGAATCAATCCTGGTTCAGGTTATGGATTGATGGATACCTTTGAAAAAACAGTCGTTGTGCTACAAATAGTTTTCACTAGCACATCGACTGTGTATTAATATTTCAAATTTAAGATGTGTTTATGATTGATAACTGATTTTCCTTAAAACCTTCGTTGTACTACAAAAACATTTTATTGAGCAGTACACGATTGTTTTTCAAATCATTTTTCATCAATCAGTGAATCTCAAATTCGCTGGTTCACTCACTCCGTGTTGTCTTCTTTGAGACGTTCCGGGTTGAGAACAGCTAGAGCAGCTGTGAAACCCTGTCAAGGAGATTCTTCGGAATTATACTTGATCACAGGCAGTACTTGTACTGATCAACGGGGAACCGTGGGCCGTGTACCTCAATTCAACGAAAGTGATCAAAGACACTTTCGTGCGCTTTATTTCTAACTATTGTATGCAGGTACACCTGACGCTTGCAGCTGATCAGAATGGAGAGGTCAATCCATAGCCGCATGCTCACATAACACATTCATTTCAAAAGAAATCATGATTAGTGCATCAATTACTCTGATATTCTCACTCCATGTTTCTGCTACGCTGCTGCAAATATCATGTATCAACTATAGCTTCCGCTACTCTGATGAGAAGAAATCATGATCCCGAATGTGAGCATGTCGGTCCACTGTCACAACATCACATAATGTCAACACCACAATGGAAGAGTCAGAGATTTATGCAAACTGATGATCTCAAAGCTGGCTCAAAACTCATCATCACGTGGATCAGTTAAAGACCTCCATTTGAATTATCCAAACATGCAAAACATGAAGAATCAAAGACTACGAGCTACAAAGCAATGAACTTAAACAAGAATCCAAGAACAATCTTAATGAAATATCTGTTTGTATTCTGTCTAATTTGAGGTGACCTCCCTTAGGGGGAGATTGTTAGGATTTAGAAAATCCAGTCGTTAAAGAGTCGGTCAACTCAAGTATATGTATTCGTTAGAAAGCTCGTGGTCGTAGTCAAGTTATGTTAATAAGTAGTTAGTTTAGTAATACCGTGGAGGACGGACGGGGTCTTTACCCACTGTATGCCTGATCCACATCCCGTAGGTGGCGTTTATTGTAAGACACTATAAATACCCTCTACCTCCCAAGGCAGAGGGTTGGAGCTTCAATACCATTTTTCTTTGTTTCACATAGTTCCCAACTCTCTTCCCTTTCTCTCTCTAGAACTTTCTCTCTTTAAAACTGGTAAATGCCCCATATGCTATTGGTTTGATGTGTTTGTGAAATCCTATATCTTACATTTAGATCTATAGATAACCATGTAGTAACATACATTAATCACCCTCATCATCACATGATCATAATGCTTCTAACATTCATCTTTGTTGTAAGCATACTTTACATTTTGATCAACCAAGGAAAGCTTGGAGATCTAGTCATCCTCATTCACCACAAGCATACATACATGAAGATTTATCACATCAAGCTTGGGGAACTTGTGATCTTCATCATTTGAAGGCTTCCTATCAATGGAAATCATTTAGAAGTAGTCATTCATATCCATTAGACATTTATGTCATGGATCATCATTGTAAACATTATTGCATCATCACAACACTTTCACCAAACTAGATTAGATGGTTTATGGGTTTGTACCATAAAACACAAGGTTTGTTATGTTGGACCTTAAAACATAACGAGAGTGGTTGTACCCGGAAAGAACTCGACATCTAGCTTAGTGTCGGAAATATAGTATAGGTGACGTTAGGTTGGTTCTACCTCGAACTAGAACCCGGTATTTTGCTTTGTACCAGAAAAAGTGCAAGCAACGATTGTAAGGTTTTCTCCTCCGAGAAGGGAGCTTGTTGATCTAGTGAAGTAACTCTCGAGTTGGGTACTCGGGGAGTGGAGTAAGGCGGAGAGGAGATCCGTGTCCGAACAACTATAAATCCTCGTGTTCGGTTTGCACTTTCCTTTCTTTATCTTTTACCTTTATAATTGCACTATATTATTGCTTGTGTTCAGTTTGCACTTTTCCTTCTTTATCTCTTTACCTTTATAATTGCACTATACTATTGCTTGTGATGTGGTTTGATGTTTGTGTGACAACTTGGTTTACTATGCTTCATGTTAGTCACAAACGATAACTGACACTTCCATATTATAAAAAACTTCATAAGCGATTTGATACTAAAGTTCTAAAGGTTTTAAACGGTAACGTATTCCCCCCCCCCCCCCCTACGTATTCACAATTGGTATTAGAGCCTAGTAGCTCTTATTTTCAAAACAAATGGTTTTCAAAATGGAGCAAAATCCATGTATCAAATTACCATTGAACCAAAATATAATATGAAAAATGTTTTGCTAATTATACTTAGAAATTTTGTTCTTAAATGTTTAGATAAGTCACATTAGTAAAAATAATAAACAAAATATGTGTATTATATTTTTTTCTATCAAATCTAGTAAGTCCTACACTTTCTCGCTATGCGTAAGTACATTTTTCATCATTCTGTGAAGACCACGGATTGGGCGAAACCAAAAAAAGGGTTCCTCTCTTGTAAAATTTTGGTTCCTTGGTATGCACAGTACGCAGTTTTTTTGGCCAACTTCAAAAAATCATAACTAATTGACCGTAAGTTCGTACGAGTCGAGCTACCTATCATTTTAAAGGGAATTGAGTCTACTTTCATTTAAAAATACTCTCATGGCCTGAGTCTAGTTTTAAATAAGTGAAATAGACCAAATACTATAGTATGTCCAAGATATTAAGTTTCGCTTTAACATAAAAACTCAAAATTTTGAGTCAAGTAATTTAAGTTGGTATTCTTAGAACATTGATACGATTTCGTTTGAAACTAAATAATTTGGTAATATGTTTAAAGAAAACTATTCATGCTTGGTATACATCGTCATATTTAAACGCAAAATGACGAAAAGTGATTTTCTTTTTATGATATGCTAAATGACTACTTGTTTATGTTGTTTACATATATGTTGCTTACTTATTTTCAAATTTTTGTTTAAACTTGTTTGTTTGTATAACATAAGTGTCAATATTGCCATGTCATTTATTCGCTTGTTTGTCGATTTCTTGTTTATGCACAATAGAACATTTACTAGATTTTGTGCACTAAGTTGGAAAATTGTTTTACCATCGCTTATAGACTTAGATCACCTTCTTTGCATATGTTATATCAACATCTCTCATAACTTATGAATTCATAACTCACTTAGGAATGAGTACTAAGTAAATTAGTTAAATACGTTTAAAAATGTTGTTTTGCATAATCTCCCGCATATAAGTTCAAGTGTTAAATGAAGGTTAAATAAGAATGGTACAAGAACCAAAACTCATTGGCTTCGGGATGTATCGGTGTATTTTATGAGCAAAGCTTTAAGCGAAAAGCTTCGAGCCTATTTTTGGGCATTTAATGTATCGAGTAGTACAAAAACTCAGTAGCCTATTTTGCTATTTAAGCGAGTAAATTACAAAATCGGTATAGCCTAAATTGTCTATGAATCATATACATATCTAAGTAAACGAGCTTAAAAATCGAGTTTGCTCAAAACATCATAAAATTATTGCTCAAAACATCATAAAATTACATCGAGCTTGTGACGTTTCGACTCAAAGTATAAAATAATGCTTTATATATATTGTATGATGTATTTTATGTATTTTCTCTTTCTAGGATGATAACTAAACTTAAAAAAATCATGTGAATTAACTTTGCTGTGCAGGGGGATAATATTTTGATGTTATCAAATTTTCACCGTTTTCACTATTTAGTGAAAATCACTAGCCCCTACTTGAAATACATGCTCCCATGTGTTTATATGTGTGTTTTTGCTTGTTCCTAACCAGAAATAGTTATCTCCATATGTTTTAAGAAAAATTTCAGGATTCAGAAAAGTTTCTGAGGGTTAAAAACTCCTTTGTGAACATTTTGGCACAGCACGGATTTGACGGACCCAAAATTTTGGTTCCGTCCGTTATAAAATTTGGTGCCGCCAAATTAAGCATGGCGAACCAGACGGAACTAAAAATAGGGTTTTGTCTTTGTTAAAATTTGGTGTCGTGGATCACTGCAGGTAAGTTACTGAATTTTACTAAATTTCGCACTCTAATTTACCAAATTTTGTTTATAAGATAGTTCTTACGGTTTTTCATTTATATTAGGAATAGTTTATACTTAGACCAATAGATATCCATTCCCCACCAAAATTCAAAAATTCTCAAAATCCACCCAAGGAACCCTTTTCTATAAAGGAAGGAACCATTATTTTGGTTCCTTGAAATCCGTGGATGGTCTGACTTCTAAGATTTAGCATTGATTGAAGTTCATTCGCTGCATATCTTTCGAATCTCACTCAACACATCCTCAATGGATTGACTTAGGATATTTGA
The DNA here is from genome assembly GCA_910596185.1 of Chrysanthemum makinoi. NCBI lineage: Eukaryota > Viridiplantae > Streptophyta > Magnoliopsida > Asterales > Asteraceae > Chrysanthemum > Chrysanthemum makinoi. Next base: position 134,075,087 of record OU343221.1, read on the forward strand.
AATGCTCTTAAACACTTCTATATCATTAGAAGCCACCATCTTTGTATGGATTAACATCAAAACAAACACATTTCTCCATGAATCCTAGTTCCATAAATTAACACATTCAGGATGGTCATTTTCACACCTTCACTATTATTTCTCCTTAAGCTTAGCATTTCTTAGAGCAAAGTCAAAATGACTAAATCCTCAACCTCAAACAAGCCACTTAAGAAAACCACTAGGATTAACGTTCGATCTTGTTGCTTCGTTAACTTGAACTCTTCATCCTCATACTCGTCACCTCTCAACATCTCATCACCCATTCAAGATGAGAACTTTCTAAACTTAAGTACTCCAACTCCACCACCAAAATCACCCACCATTATGACTACTTCACAACCATCCAAAACACCTTCACTACCTTGTACCTATCGAACTTTATGCAACACCACCAATATCTCTTCATCTATTTGCGGATGACTTAGATGAATTGCCACATAGACTAACAAATCCTGACTCATTATTTGCAAAGATATCATACACAAGTCTAACATATGACTATGGATATTGTTTTGTATCTACATGTTTTGCCTCACTTGGTTAACATGAAAATAATGTGTCATCCTCCAAGACGATAAGGATTTACATCGATTCATCACACGTATGTTAAAGATGTATTATCAAGTCTTGCTATCCTTGAGTGCTATCTAAGCTTTATAATCTCAACAAGGTAGGATTGACAACTTAAGTATTTCATCCGAAATATTCAAGTATATGTAACTTACGATTATATTCATTAAAAGTCATATCTGAAAAATCAACACCCAAGTATTTTAACAACACATGTTAAAACATTAATCCTAAATGAATCAAACACTTATCCTATCTCAACTAGAACATTTATCCAAAACAAACAACCAACTGTGGCACTTATCCCTCTTTGACACCTACTATGGCACTTATCCCACTTTGACACCTTCAGTGGCACTTGACATAACACTCTCCCAATCAATAGGAATAAAGAAAATGTTAATAGGTCTTCATCCTTGAATATTTACCACTTAAGCTCACTTTTTCTTTCACCATTATCTCATCACATTCACCTATGTGATATATCTCAGCCCCTAAGCTTCACAAACATGACAAGTAATCAACCTAAGTACTCCCATAGCACAACAAAACTCTACATCACCACATCCTTATCAACCTATCCACCATCCTTACCATCATTTGAATTCGTTGAGTGCATTGCTCAAAAATCCCTTGTGTCCAACAATCGTATTGAGTCACATGCACGTTGAACAAACTCAACATTACTTTCCCACCCATGAGGACTTAGCTGATTCATTATGGCTAGAACCTCAACTGTTAAATGAGCATGATGCTCCTGGTAACTTTTGTCAAATTCCACTAGGTATAAGTAGTACTACCTTCATAAATTATTAAAGTATTAGTAATACTTTTTCGTTAAACTTCGGCATAAATTTTGTTAAACCTTAAATCAACATTTTAATAACATATGTTAAAATGCAATCTCAAAGCCAACATCATACACCCCGAGCAACAATGACTCTTGATGAGTATACATAAGAAACTCGAGTGAATTGCTTATGTCATCATCTAGTGAATATAATCTTGAGACCAAGTATATTTAGGATAGGACTATCCGATTCAAACACTTTGGCTTCATATCTTCATTTAGGAAAACATGATGTTTTGAAAAACATTATGCCTAAGAAATCATGCATTAAGTTTTCATCTTGTTGAAAGGATATTGTATATCTTATGCATCATTCTCTCCTTGCGATATAAATGTTTGTGTTACAATAGATTTCATTACACCTCATTGGCTAAATGTTCTTGAAACAAACATCTACAAGTTCTATGAACTAGCATATTCCAATTCATCTTGTCATACTTATTTTCATAAGCATGATAACTTTATCCCATGGGATAATCTCATTTGTTGAAAGATACTATTTGTAACTATTTTCTTTCAAGCGTACATCATAACCTAACCTTGCTCAAACCTTGTGCACATCCAAGGTTAAAACTACACATCTCTAGAGCATATACAAGATATATTGAAGTTGGTAACCTTACTTAGATTCTTGTTGAATAAAAATCCAAAGAGCTTTCTTGAGAACGTTCTTAATTTAATATATTCCATTCCCTGGTCTTAGATAATCAAATCACATTTAAAATACACACTTCAACTCAATATAAAAGATGCCATCCATTAGATCATACAATTAGCTATGTAATTTGAACAACCTTAGATTCTAAACACAAGATTAAAACATATTGTTTGTTTTCTAAAATTCAAAACACCATAGTTTAAAAAAAAATTGTATATTATGACATCTTCATCACCTTAGTTATACTGCATATTATGACATCTTCATCACCTTAGTTATATTGCATAAAAACATCACTAATCTCATCTCTTTCGTTAACTCGAATAACCTCCTAAACACTTTGTTGTCATTCTTTATTTGATACATTACACATTATGTTGGATGTCCACCAATTAAGGGGGAGATAAATCCATTCACATAATTGTATTTTGTCAAATTTTATGTCTCATACACCCTAAAATACCAACACATAGGTAAACACTACTTAGCTAAAACCGGTTCACGAAACCACAACTAGTTTAACCTTTTTAACCTTATATCACAAGTTTGCACCAATACCTCATCAAGTGAAAAATGCATCATGTGTTTTACAAACTTATTCATCTCCACAATCAACAAATTTAGGATTTTCCTTAAACTAGCACCTTACAACTTCACTATCTAGAACACCATCATAGGATCTTATTCTTCTCTCGCTTGACATATATCCATGCATGTCATTGTCAATGCAAACGATATATTAATCAAAACCGCCATTTCCAACACTTTTTCAACACGTTGGTCTATCCAACTCTCTCTCATATGATGTCATTCTCATCCTCATATAGGTACTTATCTTTTTTGTACATATTGTCTTCACTTCTTTTCAATATCTTCCATGTAGGTCAAAACCATGTTAATACTATCTCTCCCATTGTTACCTAGAATATATCATTTTAAATTTTATGTCAATCAATGAATGAATTTATCACTTTTATATTTATGCATTTTCTTTGGTATCCTCATTATAACTTTCTTAGATAGAACGCATTATTGATTACTCTTGGCTTGAAGCATATAAGAACTTGTTCAAAATAATAGGTTGTTAGCATCAATAAATCATTCAAATCATAACCCACATGCATCATTAAATTGCAAATGTCTATTCATATTTTTTCTTCCTCTTAGTCCTGGTCACTTGACATTACGAAAGGATTGCATGAGTACATATTTTTATATTATTTGCTATACATACGAGTTTCTAACTCCTTAATAGTTTTCTACGTTATCACAACCACCTTCCATCACCACTTTCACTAATCACCATCACCATGGATTAGTGAAAACTTACTCTTATAAATCTTGAGTCATCTACCGAGTTATCACCACATGAATCCTACTAGTAAACCGACACCAACACTAACACCACTAGCATTAACTCTTTATATTTTAACTTCACTTCATATCTTCTTTCTAGGCACTATTTTGTATGCTCTTGTCATATTATATTCTCGCTTTTCTTATGATTGTAATTAGGAGACTACACTTCATGAAATCTTTGATTATATCATTTATATATCACATATATACATCTTGTTTTTATTTGTCAAAAAGATGAAATATATTGCACTAATTTTTTTCATTGTAGGTTCATCATCATATACACTCGATTGTATATAACTTACTCATCTAAGGACGAACTTTGCATCAATTATTTTTCTTATTTTATGTGGTTCTTGACACCCTCGAACAAGAGGGAACATCCTTTAAACAATCATATTGCATCGTCTATACACTTGGTTGTATATGACATATTTGTCTAAAGACAAAGCTTCTATTATACTAATATTTATTTTGAAGGTTCATATTGACGCCCTAGAGCAAGGGGAGCTTCCGTCAAGTATTTATTGAATGCATCTTATACACACTTTGTTGCATATCACTTACTCGTCCAATGACGAATATAGTTTTGCACTAATATTTTTTTGTAGGTTTTTAATCATACCTTGACGCCTCAAACAAAGGAGAGCAACCGTTAAGGGGGAGCATGCACGCATTCATAATCATTCTCACTTTTCGACAAGCCTTTGTGCTTCGATCAAAAAGTAGAGAAAATAGGCTAACATTGCTATGCATTTTTCTTTATCATATATTTCTCATAATTTTATTTTATTTTTGCATAAAACTAACCTTGATGTAGGTTAAGCCTCTTAATTTGATCCATGGATCCGCTACCAAACAAGGGACGGATTGGAGTAGACGATTTAAGTTCACTAGGGATGATGCAAGCTCGCCTTTTTAGGGAGAAATAAAGTTAAACTCTAATGACACGCCTTTTTTGTTTCGACAAAAGGAGGAGAAGAGTGTAAACTGAGAAGGTAATGTAAAGGTAGTAAGGATACAAGTAACTCTTTACATTTTACTATTCATTACATTTACATATCTTTGTCATCATCAAAAAGGGGAAGATTGTTAGTGCAAATATTACGATATTTAATCTATACAGTCTCGTTTGTTTTGATTGATGACAAACATGTAACTTGTAATATATAACGTAAAATGTACAAGTTACTCGTAATCACATTTTGTCCCAACATACATTCAACACCTCTTGATGTCTCAAGTCCTCGTATGTTACAACACAGGTTCCTACATGTTTGTTATGTGGCATTATGATCAAATCCCTTAACAAATTATTTAGAATGTTCAAAATACGTTTAGAGTCACTAAGTATTTTAATAGATTAATCATTCTATTTCGAACCTCATTTTACATTCTGCATTCACAAGTATTTTATACAAATACATCTTTTGTAAAATGTTTAACAAATATATAATTTTATTTGTACAAGTAAACTAACTATAATATTCATACAAGTTCTAAAGTTTACTTACACTTGACAAAATGCATTTTATTTTGACAAGCACTTAACTAGACATTTTATTTTATAAAAGGCAACTAGACTTTTTATCAACTAGTTACATAATACATTTTACAAATTTATTTTCATGAACATTTTAAATCTAAATGAAAATGCATTTTTACATCATTTCATGCATCATCATATCTCTTTAAGATCTTTAGAAGATTTGGTCAATATTTTGTTAGATTTGCAAGATCTTAAAAGATATTCTAAGATATCAAATCTAATAAAATATTATTTTTTAGATTACATTTTTTGCTATAAATAGAGCCCATTGTCTTCTCATTTTCTCATCTCTTCCAACACACATTCTCTCTATCTTTCTTTCATCTTTTATATCTATAGATAACCATATACTAACATAAATTAATCACCCTCATCATCACATGATCATAATGCTTCTAACATTCATCTTTGTTGTAAGCATACTTTACATTTTGATCAACCAAGGAAATTTTGGAGATCTAGTCATCCTCATTCACCACAAGCATACATACATGAAGATCTATCACATCAAGCTTGGGAAACTTGTGATCTTCATCATTTTAAGGCTTCCTATCAATGAAAGTTCATTTAGAAGTAGTCATTCATATCCATTAGACATTTATGTCATGGATCATTATTGTAAACATTATTGCATCATCACAACACTTTCACCAAACTAGATTAGATGGTTTATGTGATTGTACCATAAAACACAAGGTTTGTTATGTTGGGCCTTAAAAATTAATGGGAGTGGTTGTACCCGGAAAGAACTCGACATCTAGCTTAGTGTCGGAAATATTTTGTATAGGCGACGTTAGGTTGGTTCTACCTCGAACTAGAACCCGGTATTTTGCTTTGTACCGGAAAAATTGCAAGCGACGATTGTAAGGTTTTCTCCACCGAGAAGGGAGCTTGTTGATCTAGTGAAGTAACTCTCGAGTTGGGTACTCGGGGAGTGGAGTAGGGCGGAGAGGAGATCCGTGACCGAACCACTATAAATCCTCATTCGGTTTGCACTTTCCTTTCTTTATCTCTTTACCTTTATAATTGCACTATACTGTTGCTTGTGATGTGGTTTGATGTTTGTGTGACAACTTGGTTTACTATGCTTCATATTAGTCACAAACGATAATTGACACTTTCATATTATAACAAATTTTATAACCGATTTGATACTAAAGATCTAAAGTTTTTAAACGTTAACGTATTCAACCCCCCCCCCCTTCTACGTTTTCACAAAATATATAATAATTCTAATTCACTTGTCGTAGAAAGGGTTTTTTAACCATAAGACCTTGAAAATTGTAATATTAGCTAACCTGGATGAAAAGGGTCGTCTGCCCTCATAGTAGCTGTATCGCCAACATTGCAAAATGTAGGTTCCACTGATGACCCGGTTTTATAAAATTTGTTTGTTAAATGGTTCTCAACCAAGTGAGGTTTAGTAGTCTGAAATTCAGATAGTTGTTTGCCATACATACTTTGAAACGACAATCGAAAAATAACGCTGACCAGCAGATAGAGGATATGTATAACAATGTAAATTCAATGTTTATAAGATGAGCGTTTATTAGGCTAAAAGTTTTTGAATTATAGTATTTTCCAAAAAGGATCAAAGATAAAAAATAATAATAAAAAAAATGAGTTAGAAATTGTTTGAAAAAACATGATACTCATAAATATGGGGAAAAAATTTTAAGCATTCTTTCTCCATGACATTAATTAGATAAGCTGAATAGTAACAATTAGGTTTTTAAGTTATTCAATGATCTAAATAGCATTAAATAAGCCCTTATATATTCAATAAATGGTTATACCACAATAAACAATAAATAATCAAAAACATACTATCAAGGCCTAAGTTGATAACACACCTACAATCACAGATACACAAAATAAATAATTAAAAAAAATACTATCAAGCCTAATTGGTAACACACATACAATCACAGATACACAAAATAAATAATCAAAAAAAATACTATCAAGCCCTAATTTGATAACACACACACAATCACATATACACAAACTGACAAAAGAAAACAAGGGCATAACTCAAATTCGCAAAACAAACGAAAAACATAATTAAGAAATAGGGAAACTAAACCTAGTTTCTATCTTTTTACTTCAGCAAAATCAAACCAATTTCGTCCCAAAAAGAAATTAAAAAAAAAATCATAAATATAAGGGGAAAACATATCTTGTGGTTAGATTGGAAGTACAAACTGTAGCATCATCGAGGTGGCAAAAGAACAGCCATTCGTACATTGGTTGAGCATTAAAAAAATTGATATCATCGTTTGATTTTAGGGTTGGATTTTAACGGGGATCCGGTTAACCGGAGCAAGTGAAGAGACAAATGTGAGAGAGAGTGGCTAAGGAGCGGGTTTAGAACAGTTTTTTGGGGCGGGTAAAAAGATAAACCGGTCAATCTAATATGAATAGTATCTTTTGGGTCAATCGAACGGCACATATTTAACGGATTAGGGTCAGGTTGAAACTTTTAGTAATAGTATAACGCTTATTGTTATATTTATATAATATAGAAAACCCTGCACTGTCTTTTTAAATTTTAAATAAGAATATCCCAAAAATCATTTTTACGGGTTATTATGTGCTACTATTAAACACGCATAATGTCTAAAACATGATATCAATAGTTAAATTTAATCAATATCAACATTAACACTATGCCAGATAAACAAAGTCAAATCATCCGTCCAATAAAAATCTATACAAAATATTAATCAATATTAATACATAATGAAAAATTTATGCAAAAACTCACACGTGAACGAGTATTATAACTAAATAAGTATAAAATATTTTATATAATGTTATAGAAAAGCTTATTTATCAACTTCGTATATGCACCCGGACAAGCATACTATGCCAAAATAGAGATTTACAAGATAGAAATTTACATTCATTAACCAATTGTATTATTAAAATCAAATAATATACAATTTGTATAAACAAATAATTAAAATTTAGTTGTATTGCGACATATGTAAAACACATTGATGACGTATAGTCTATATTCGGGTCACGAACCCGACCAAGGACCAATATTAGCTAGCCCATCACGAAATGGGCTACGCCGATCAGTGTTTGGGCTCACGAAGACCCAAACCCAAAAACTTATTTATGAAATAAGATATTGGATATCTCCTATTTTTGGAGATAAGCGTTTACCAACCGACTTTGGCGGGATACGCCGAAGGTTGGGGAACACGAAACCAACAAGGATTTCGTGCGTATATAAAGGGAACCCTATCCCTCATTAAAGGTACGATCTAAAACTCTAACTCTCCATAACCCTAAAACCGATTACTTACTCTCACGCCGGAGGATAATCATGGGAGACAATCCCACGATAAGCCTAACGGTGTTTTCTGTTTAGTTAGTGCGCAGGTCTCAAGCAGCAATAATCAATTGATACAGGAACCGGAGCTCAAACAAGGAACGTCCAACTTTTGTATCAACACACATTAAGTAAAATTTATGCCAAATGTTCGTGCGTACACGTTGATATAGATAGTCAGTTAATTAATAATATATACATATCCTTATTTTAGATTTTTGCTTTTTCGTTATAAATTACTACGTAACTAAGTAAAAAGTTTATGGCATAGCTACAAAATGAGTGTATCTTTTTTACTTGTTACAACGCGCGAGCGAAATTATCTAGTTCATAAGAAAATCATAACATATTTGACTGAACTGATATTTCTTTTCATTAATAAATGTAACACAAAAATTTATAAATTAGAAAAAGAGATCATGGTTTTGTGAGTTGCAAGCCCAAACTTCATATAGTTTGGTTCCTAGAAATGCATGGATGTATTTCTCCAAGCCACTACGAAATGAAATGTACTTCTTTTTACATACTGCAAACTGAGACTAATCCGGTTAAAGGATCCATTGGTGTCCCCCCAAAATCCATGGGTGGCCCAAACTCCTATGACCCCACGGGTGTCCCTGGATCCCCGAGACTCACCTGGTTCCGTCCCTGAATAAATGCATGTTGACACAATGAAGAAGTTAATCGAAAACAAGAGGTTGATTAAGATTTTTGCTAAAAAGCATTTAGCCTTTATTGCGCCTGAATCTGTCATCAAGCAAATTCTGTCCTTTGGGGTGCAGTCTTAACACAGCAGGCAAACTTTTTTGGTAGATTTCGTATATGTTTGAAACTAGATATCGTTTTTAGGTTTTACTAGCTTTTAGCCCCTTTAAACATAAGCACATTGCACATCTGCACATGTATGATGGGATAAAGACATAAGGTAATTCATTTTGGCATTTAACAGATTAACTAAAGGTGCCAAAATGGGTGAGTTGGTTGACGGGTTGGATGAGGTTCAATGGGTTATACCAAGACTCTTTTTGTCCAATTTTTTAAGTTCTCAGGATATAGTTAATGTGTCAATTCTGATTACAAAAATCATGATATTTCTGTATAATTTAATCTTCTAATTCAATTACATGTTAGCAACTTTCGGCATGTTTGACATGATGCACGTACGGTATGTGTTTGACTTATTAGGTATAAAACATCACCTGTATCGACATATTCAGAAGTTTATAGGCCCGAAATTTTCTTATCTAAGTTTTGCTAAATGTGCTTGACTGCTTGATAACAAATTACCTGTGTTTATAAAGGAAGCTTCTTGACACTTGTGACGCATTTGCAGCCAAAAGTTGACAAAACGAAAGGAACAATGACATTTTAGCTTAAGCAGGTTCTCTGTATTGGCGGCTGTTGGGAAATTGCAGCATGGAAGAGAGAGACAGATCTTCCATAATGTTCGAATGAGCGTAAACTTTATCTCCTTATTATTAAAGAAAATCAGAAAAATATAAGTTTATGCTCCAAGTTCGGTTATGTGTTCGTTTGGCACGGTCAAGCCATATTTTCATCCACTTCTGGTTGTGAAACAATTGGTACTCATTTATATTTATGTTTTGATGGACAAAAATCTAACACCCCATGATAAACTCGTGAAATCACTGTTAACCAGAAAATATATTAAGCAATAAATATATCTAAGTTACATATATTATAATGAACTAGACATATAAAATCAACATGATTATACAAAGGCAATTTCAAATTTTCAGCAAACACAAGCATCAAAAGAATTCGGTTTCATATTCAATTTGATAATTGAATATCTGAATTCGGTTGGGTTGCCCAACTGAGTTGCAAATTTCTCAAACTGAGTAAATCAAACCAATGAACCAATTTCTCGTAAACCAGACATATCTACATTGTTATGCGTCACAAAAGATTTAACACATTTAACACGGTTAGATAATGCAAAGTTTCCCAAAAGATTCTCAGCCAAAGTTTCGTAGCTATGATTCCCAAAAGTAACAACTTACAAAAGATTTAGGAATCAGTGTATCTTCTTCTTACAATTAATAAGGGGTAGATCACTAGCAAATGATATTTTTCTAACACTTAAAAAGGATATAATTTATAAAACCTACTTTGAATCTGCAATAAGTTAAGACTATCATTCTACTTTTGCCCAAATAGAACTACCAAGACATGAAGATCTTCACATAGAATAGGTCCCATCTCACCTCAATCTGTCGACCACCTTCCATCCTCCTTGCTCTTCCTTATCTGCACATGGGTTCAAGTAAAAACGGGTAATATGGGTTGAAATGGGTCGTCCATCTTTTTTCCATAAAAATAATAATTAAATAGTATGCTTAGGAGGATTAAAAAAAAATGTATATATGATAATCTTAACTTATTAAATACAACCATGTAAGAGGTTGTATACTTTAGCAACACGTACTATTTGGGTAACTTTAAAGCGTGTACATATAAGGTTTTAACTACATCTATATTCATTTTATTCATTTGACAATTAAGGGGCATATATACATAAATCCAAATCGTCACATATAACGTATCTTGTGTGAAAGGGAAATGAAGAAGCAAATGATCACCTGAAATCTTCCACCTGACAAGAGTGCATATATAACACCAAATGAGATCACTGTGACAGGTTCACGATCACCACGAACCAATGAGTACATGACTCCAGCACCAAAACCTGCCACGATTCTGCAGCAACATATATTAGTTACGTATCTTCCAAAATCAGATAGTCAATTAGTAATACGGACTTACTTTGTGTGCAAAACCTCTTTTCCTCTTAAATCATTTAAAGCACAAGTTATGCCTGCATCGGCACCCCTCAAAACAGCAAAGTTACAAGCATTTCCAAGATGCCTGCTTGGATCAGTATAAGCCTATACATAAAACAACATATCAGTAACAGTAAGTAATTTCTGAGGGTTATTTCAGTTAGTAACCCAATTCAGATTAAACAAAAATTAAACAATTTAAGGTAAACCTTAAGAGCAGTGACTCCAGGTGAAGGGGCTGCAACAGCGGAACAGAGAAAGTGGGCAACAGCATCGAAAAGGAGACTGAAGAGACTACCTTTAAAGGCATTTTCAACAACAGCCTCGAAAATAGCATCCAATGGTAATGCCTTTCTGGGAAACACAACGACTGGTTTCTCATTCTTGTTACCCAAAGTTTCAGAAAATGGGCTTCTTTTCCCCATTAATGTTGTTTCTGCTTTAGAAAAACTTAAATTTATATATCATTATAAAAGAAACAAACTGTAACAAAATTTTTACGAGTATATGATATGATCAAGTCTGCTATTGAGGAATACTTCAAAAACTATCGTTATGTCATTTAATGACTGTAACAGCATTGATAATAAAACATACGGAAAATTACATGTGATAATCTAGTTTGACTCTTCCCTTTTGCATATATGCATACATAAATGAATTGTAGGATTCAGGCTAAAGGATGAACATCGCTCAGGTCAGCATCTGCCTAAACCATGTACCAAACCGATGTACGCAGTTTTTTTGGGTCCCTAGCACCATTGGGCTTTGGTTTCTCGGGGTTAAGTGTGTGGTTTTTTGGTTTCTAGCATTGTTTTCCTTATTGGTTTTTGGTTTTCATGAGTATCTAAGCTTGGAGCATTACTACAAAGAGATGCAACCACGACTATTAGGCCAAAAAAAATTATACATTTAAGTATCAAACTGTTCTAACTTAATTCTAAAAAAAATCAGTTTGTTCTGTTTCTTTCCAGTAATAATGCAAAAAAACAAACCGAAACAGCAAATTTTATAAAACTATTAATCACACCGCTAGTCTTTTGCTTGGGTTTGATTTTTCAGTCTAGGTTCAAGGTTCTCAGTTTTTTGTACTCCTCTGCCAGTCATGAGAAACTTTAATCATGAACGCCTTATTAACAAACAAAATTTTCATTCACTTCACAAATGAATACCTTAGTAACACTCAAGTCTCAAACAAGCAGATCCCATTTTCATCTAGAGCTATTTTAATGAATCATGACGTAAAACTTTTTGGGGTCTAAGGCTGTGTTTGTTTTTTAAAAAGAGGCTCTGAATCTGAACCGTTCAGACGCGGTCAGACATTTTGGCCGTTCAGATCGTTTGTTTTTTTTTTCCCGTTCAGACGGTGTCTTAATGCCTCTTGTTGACACAAAAATAACCAAAAACAATTTTAGTACGAGCAAGCAAATGTGCGGTTCAAACATAAGTTTTTTTTCCCGTTCAGATGCGGTCAGATTAAGACATTTACGCCTCATATTCAGATTCAGATGTGCGGTTCAGATTCAGATTCAAATCCTCTTAAAAAAAAAACACCACCTAACTCAAACCTTTTGGGTCATTTTCATGGAGATTTATTTGTTATAACAAAATTCTTCTTGAAGATTTAATCAATAAAAAATAATGCAGTAAAATGTTGTTCTTAAAATTAACATTAAAAAACGTTGAAAGTTTGTTTGTCCTCAAGGGTTAAATACTAGGGGTCTTTTAACCGTGGTTTCTGACTTTTTGGCCAACTAATCCACGAGGCTTGAGTCTACCGCTACACAAACTCACACCGAGTATAGCCCTCCCCTTACAAGAGGTTAGCCTAAGTTGTTGTTTGCCCCAAGCACTATTCGAACATGAGAAGTTGAGAATTACCGGTTTACATAAAATTTAAGATTAATTAGAGGGTGTTTACGCTTATTCTCGGTTTATCGGCTTACTGAACTTTTGCGAAATTTTGGGGGTGTTTGTTTAAGCATATTTATGGGCTTGTTAACTTATGTATTTTCGGTTTATATTTCATAAGCTCAGTTTTTCGACTTATTTGAAACTTGTTGGCTTATATAAGTTTGTTTTGACATAATAATAAACCTATATAAGCCTATTCGAACATGAGAAGTTGAGAACTCCATGTTTACATAAAACTTAGGATTCTTTTCGGTTTATCGGCTTACTGAACTTTTGCGAAATTTTGAGGGTGTTTGTTTAAGCATATTTATGGGCTTGTTAACTTATATAGTTTCGGTTTATATTTCATAAGCTCAGTTTTTCGACTTATTTGAAACTTGTTGGCTTCTATAAGTTTGTTATGACAATAAACTATATAAGCCTATAATTCCCAAAATAAGCCCAAAAAGGGGTTGTAAACTTAAAAACTTGCATATTTCCCCATAATACAAGTTTTTATTACATGATGTACAATGCATTCTAAGCATGTTTCGGGTATATATGCAATTATGCAAGTTTTAGTTGGTATATGCAGTTGCCCCTTAAAAATTTGGGGATTATGCGTCTGTCAACTTGAGCTTATAAAGATAAATAAGCAATATGCTTAAGTTATTGGCTTTTTATAAAAAATCTGAAATAAACAGTAAGGATCCAAACACCCAAAACTTCCTCTAAAAACACAAGTGAGCATAAGAAGAACTAAAAAAGAACAATGTACAAAAGAAAAGAAAAAGTAAAAAGTTTAGAAAACATAACTTGAAATGGTAAAAGATCATACCAAGAAATTTAAGAAAAACGAACCTTTAAAACACAAGCTGATTGATGGAAGAAGTGAAGGTGTTGGTGCTAGCTAGGCTGGTGGGTGACATGAAATGAAAGGAATGGTGAATGGTTATATTTTAGGAAAAGTGAAAAGCAACTTTATGAGTAAAAAACTAAAAAAGTGGGTTTTGAAATTCTACATAAGATTTGCTAAAACAAAAGAAATTCTACATAAGACAAACTATTTGTTTGTACGATTAATGTAAGAGCACAAGGTATGGATGCAATTCACATGCCAAATGTACCTTAATATTACCAATGGCTAGCTAAATGCCATATCATCACTTGTGTCATTGGTGAGCCAAAGATATTTGAGCTAGTGAAATGGCTCAAGCCATTGGGTTTTTTGTATTGTATTGTGAGTGAGTGTATATTTTTAGTGGGGTAGTTTGTGGGACCAGTAACATGTTAGTGTTATGTTATGAGAGAGGGTGTTTTAGTTATTAGTGTGTTATTGGGAGGTGTATGATATGGCACTGAAATGACATACCAATAACGTGTTAACGGTTCCTCTCATACCTTGTGCTCTAAAGGACTTGAATCCTCTAAGTTACAAACTATATGTTTAAAGAACGGAAATATGCAAAGGCAAGGGGTTAATTTTTAAGTTACAATCAATTATTGCATGTCCTAATATATAATCATGACTCTTTAAGCTATATGGTCATTCACCAAAAGCTATAGTTTGAGCGTTTTATCAACTTGAAGTTGAAGGCTATTAATATTTTCGTATCGTGGTTGTGGTTTTTAGTTGAACTAAAAAATATTCGCCTTATTAATTATTTTCGGATTTATATAGTCTTACTTAATATTTTAAAAACCGGGTTTTTAATCAACCCGGTCGAATCACCGGGCACCGATTCGACCGCCGGATCAACCCGGTTTTTTATTTAATTTTTTTCCCCGACCGAGTCAATTTGTTTTTTATTAAAAAAAATGAAAAAAACCAAACTCGATCGGGTTTTAAAACCCAGGTTGACCCTGGTCACTCAAAACCCGGTGGGTCTACCCGGGTTTTCTTTACCCATTTTTGTGGCCGGGCACTGGTCCGATTGGTTCGACCCGGGTTTAAAAACATTGGTCTTACATTTAACTTCATGAAAAGAAAAGAAAAATCAAGTGTATCAACGATCACAAAATTGAAAAGAAAATGTGCTTTAAGTCTTTATGTCACTCCTTTATTAAATACTAGTCGGATATCCGCGCATTGCGGCGGCGATAAGTATAGTTATATGTGTTTGCTTACCCGTTTAGTGAATTCGTTTCACAACACTTCGAATGTATATGTGTTAGTTGTATGTGTTTGTTTGGGTTACCCGTAGCTTTCCCGTGACATCATTATTCCCGCATATAGAAATACCCTCGCAATCTCTTACACGTCAAACACTCCGCCAAAAGTATATGATTTTGACGAATCAAGATTGTATTGATTGAAATAAAGGTTAAAGTTGTAAAAATTTGAATTAAAATAAAATAAACCCGCTAAAAATATAAAAACTAAAAACTCATAAAAATATATCAAAATGGATGTTGAATTAAAGAACATAAAATTTTAAAAATATGGTGAAATTAGATTATAAAAAAATAAATAGATAAAAAATATTTTAATTTGAAAATAAAGATTAATTTTAGTGACAAATGACAATGACTTTATAATTAATTTCTTTATCTTAATTTTTACTGTCACTTTATAATTATTGCTCTTTATCTTAATTTTTAATATTTATCTGTCCATTTCTTATTATGGATGTCTAAATTAATGTACTATTTTAGAAGAAAAAGAGAATATAATGAGAGAATATTCTAATTGAGAGTTATAGTGGTCCCGCTTTTTTATCTTTTTAATCCCAGACAATAATTTTTGAGACGGAGGAGTATTAGTTAGGAGTTAGGCTTGGAGGTTAAAAGTGACACATGCATCTCATGATTGGGTCATTATCTTAAGCTCATTATCTTAATTCTTGACAATTATTGTCGGGGAGAATCAGTTTAATAAAAGTGGGATGATTAGGTACTAAATATGGAAATCAATTATTTGAGAGTTAATTTGAGGCGTCGTAAAATGATGATTGAGGGAGTAGTTAGGCTTGGAATGAGGTTTGGCTTTTTCATGCATTATAATATAGTATAGATATAAAAGTATAGATATCTCTGTTACAGTTTATGCTCAAATTTTAAAATTTAAAATTGCTTAAAAAGTGAGTAAAGTGTTTGAACCAAATTACCAACACCCTTTAATAATCCCTAATAAACTCTTAAATATAACGCTTAATAAATGAAAACTTAGTCAACTTATACAGTCAGCTTTTAAAAATGAGTATGAGTAAAGTGGTATTACAGTTTATCAACTGTTATAAATGGCAACACGGTTTCTCAACATTTAAAACACGCGCTTGGTTTTTTATGAATTTATAAAATAAAAATGAACACAAATCAAAGATAAGACTTTTTATCTATACAACTTATATGTCCACTACTTATAAAGAGTGTGTGTTCATTCTTAAAATTTAAAATTAAGTAAAATATTATGCTTAAATTACCCTTTTAATTACTAATTGCAAGTTTTAAATACCATGGATTGAAAATAGTATCAACATCCATCACCAAATTAATTGTTTATATATTGTTTAATCCCTAAACTTTTATCGTTTTTTATTTATAACTCATAGACTTTTATTTTATCACAATGACTACAAATTGAACTCGTAAATGTTGTATCAAGAGTAACATCAAAACACAAGTTCACAAGTTTTGCGCGAGTATTAGTTTAGTATTTAAGATTGTGTTTTAGGTTTTTATGTCACTACTCTATTAAATTTGAACCAAAAGGTTTTTAATTGTACATTTAGGAGATATTTGTCCAAGTTTATTTGATGAGTTTATAAGTTTATAAGATATTTGTCCAAGATTATTTGTCAAGAACTAAACGCCCTCACAACATGAATAAGACATGTCATGAAGTGTCTAGTACAAACCATATTTAGCAACTATAACTTTTATTTAGTATGTTTATTTATTATTAATATAAAAATATTATAGTGTCACTACTAGAAAAACGACACTTATCATAAGTAAGTTGCATTGCTAATGCAAGTTTCAACGAAATTAGAGACGAAAATATGGCCTTGAAATTTGGCCCGATGCTAATTTCACCTGGCAACAGAATAATAAGAAACGTATGTGTCTTAAATACAAAAGATCTAACTATGATTGTGCCCAACCATAAGTCCAATGAAACCCTTTGAGTTAGTTAAGGTGATTTTGGTTATGACTATTAAACCAAACCAAACCAAATGTCTGTAAGACTGACAATTGACAAATGAATATTTATATATTCAAAACACCTCAATGTATACCTTCTATTATCGACTTTGCATAGAAAAAGAACTCAACTATTGTCTATTGCTATTACTAAAACCAACTCACGTGACTAACAATCGTGAATCGTTATGTAAGATAGTAAATGATTAATACATCCGATTGATTTCACAAGATAGTAAGTATAACCGATTTTTTGACAGCGGAAAATGCCATTAAATAGCAATTTGCTTTGCGAAATGGTCTACTTTTGTAATTACATGTCTATAAGGTTATATTTGGTATTGAAAATGTCTGAAACAATATTTTTTGACAAGTATAACTAAATATCAACAGTCAGATAATTGACTATTTACTTCAACCACTAGAAAACTTAGACACCAAATGCTAATGCTGCCACCGGCAAAAAGAAGCCTAAATTTTCATCAGAAACACACGATATCAGTTAGAATCCACACAAAGACAATGCGCTTCCAATATTAAGCACCAAAACAAAAGCTAAAGCTAACTCCTGACAGTTAGTTCCCCTTCATAGTATATACACCTTTACCTGTGTAAGTTTCCAATGTTTTAATCAGACCGGCTGATATCACTGAATCTCCTATCCCACTCCTGTGTATCATATTCTTGTTCAGCTACGTCTTTTCCGGTAGTATAAACAATTCGATCTTGGCCAATCACAGTCCTCTCAGACATGTCTCGAGCACTGAGAATCTGTATAGATCATACAGGGGTCAAGTTAATAATGCCAAATTGCATGTTCAATTCAACAATATGCGGCAGTAAAATAACTGAGCATAAACAAAAATCAGAAAGGGTTCAGGTCCAAATGGATCATCATTAGTATGGGTCGGGTCAGTTTTGGCTGACCCGTAAACACCGTTTCCGTCCAATTTAAAAAACTTTTTGTACATACCTAAAATGTGTTAGTCATTAACTCATTAATCAAAAAACAAAAAACAGTTAGAAGGTTGCATAGACTCTGGGTGACTTTCAATCTTTTTGACTCAGTTGACTTGTTTCCCTTGAAGCTAAGTATTTGCTATTATCCGTTTGAGATAGAAATATAACACAAATTGACCTACTCAAAAGTAAACTACCACAACACGGCCACTATCTACACGTGATGATAAACTAAAACTTCAATCTAAGTAGAAAGAAAAAAAAAAGAAAAAAAAAACCCACCATTTGTCCAAATCAATGAGCTTGTTAAGGAGATTTGACTCATACAAACTCAACATAAATGAGTACCATTCAGTCATACCTTTCGCCTGAGAAATACATCTGGCAATTCAAGTGCTCGTGCACGCAGCTCTCTTGCTCGGTTCCTTTTTTCTATTTCAGCATTTGTCTGTTGGATAAAATACCATCGGACCAAAGGAATAGCAAAAAAGGAGGCAGCATAGACCTGTGTAGGCGATCATTTTAATGTAAAATAGAATGAAATACTGAATATTATATGAAGTAAGTTTTATTCCTCTACACTTGATAAACATTTCTTTAAAACTACAACCCTCAATAGTTTTAGGCAGTGAATGGTTCCAAAAATGACGAGATAATCGACGGTCACTAAATGTAAATGAAATCTTGGAAAAAGTGGAGCTACAATATAGGTGGTCAAAAAGATGGGTGGGTTGTTGGTAATATTTCAAAATGGGTAAAGATTTAGGACAGTTTAGGTTGACCCGGCAACACTTCCATAAATTAAGATATCATACATTTCTGTAGAAAAACTTTAATTAAGATATCGAGTCTGCTTTGGGAGACATTTTATCTATTTGACCCGGGTAAACGGATGAGGGTCTTTGACTCAAATGTACGCGACCTAACTGGGGTATCCCGTGACTGTTTCCGACCCTTCCTAGGCCACCCCCAAATGTGTACCTAGTGAAGTTTGAACCCTTGACCTCTTGTGAGGAGGTCAAGTGCCTTAGCACTAGGCCACTTGGTGGTGGTTTATTTGACCCATTACCACTAATACATAACCCAAATTGAACTGTTCACATAACTGGTTAGGTTTGCCCCTACGTACCTGAAGAAGGGGAAATATACGAGACACGAATGAAATGAATCCGCTTGGTTCGATCGTCGTTTTCCTTAAAAAAGAAAGTTCATACATTATATAGGCTTTTAGAGGATTAAAGAGTAAAAGCTATGATACGAAAAATCTATTACAAACGTACTTCAACATGACACCAAGAACAATCACCCCAAAGAGATTAAGCCCACCTAAACCACCAACCAGTGCCATCTCTGTCTCACTAATTTTACTGCATGGTGAGCAACAACACGTCAGAATAACAGATGCAAACAAAAGGCTAGAGGTGGTAATCTCGACCCATTTACTTATCAGCAGGTGCTAATCTCAACCCATTTACCAACAGTCATGACCCACCCATATTCTCACCACTACAAAGTACAGAATGAACTAAAAAGATAAAAGACCTTAATTTCCAATTTTTTTCCTTGAAGAACTTGTCAGCTCCTCCAACCCGTTCCTTAAACTTTCTTCGCAAGTCCTCTTTTCTGTTTCTTTCTGAAGCAGCTGTACGTTGAAGTGATGGAAACTGATACAAAATGTTCCCCTGAAAAGAGATAATGTATAAATTAAGGTGTTGGAAAATCTTACAGCTATTGACTGGATGAATGGACTCGGGTTATCTTTCATGAGTTTCATCTCTAACGAACATTATAAATATTAGGTCAAAAGAAAACTACTCAAGTGTGGTCAAATGGGTCAAAAGACATCCAAAGTATGCATAACACCTCCTAAATTATTTTTGACAAGTTGATAAGACTTTAATTGAATATGATATCGAATTTATCATCATATCTGACACCAATTATTAAATGTTTTATGGGATAAAAAAGTGTAACTTCGGGTAAACTCGGCCAAACCCATCTATTCTGCCACTTCCACTATACATCAATAGACGACAGAGAATGAAAACATACACCGAGTACTGGCGAAAAAGATACAGCAAAAACAAAGATATTGTATTATCTAACACTTTTACCATTCTAGGTCAAATTCTGTTTAGTTCAACTTTCATATGGACACGGATTAGATCATTCATGATTCATCTAGCAACATACCTCTTTATCCACCTGTGGTTGACCATCGAAACGCAGAAGAACGGGTAGCATGTACGAGTCATCATCCTATAGTAAAAGAAAATAAGACATTTAATTACAGAATCAGAAGCTTAAAAAATTTAATCAAGGATTCAAAAAACATCTTATTATCACAATACTGCATAATTCTCAAGTATTTAAGGCTACAGAAATGCAAAGATCAAAATGCATGACCAAATATATGACATCGAGTGCCAGAGTCCAAACTGTAAGTTCATGACCCATTAGCCAACTTGATGATCCTCTAAAAAGGTCGCAATTTTAACCTATTCAGGTTATGTTTTATTCTTAATGGATTAAACAGGCCAATAAACAAATAATATAGGCAAATAGTAGCCAAAAAAAAGGTTAAAAGTCACCCAAAGTATATATATATAATGCACAAATTCTCCTAAATTATTTTACTCAAAAATTTATATTAATACTGAAATAATATAAAATTTTGCAAGACAACAGACACACAGTCTATTTATACAATTTTGAGGTCTTTCCCTAGATAGGCTATTTAAAACGGTTGCCCAACCCACCCATTTTGCCACCTCTAGATAAAATACTAAGTTCTATGGCCGCCATTGTAGCATCACACATGATTACTGATTCCCTCTTCAGAACTACATGTTTTTCCTGTAAATATATTTCTCCTACATTACTTTGCTGCTTATGATTAGTATAATTTCCCAATAAAACCCGTACCATCTTCTCTGCAGTTTCTACATCAAGATATGGAGCAAGTTCTTCTGCTGTAACAACACCGCCCAATGATCCAATGTACTGACCAATCTGCCACAAAACATTAAAAATAATTAAATTTACAGATGTTCGTATAGCAAGACAAAATATTGAAAGTAAGGAAGACTAGCAATTACAAATTTCCATCTCTGTTCTTCAATTCCTTCATTTGGATCACCATCGCCAAACACAAAAGAAAAGACCTGCAAAAGAATGATAAATTATACTAGTTCCTTGTCCACTTTAGCAAATGATTATCAAAATGAAATCCAGAAATACTATTTTGGGCCTACGGGTTCAATGAAAACCATTCCACTATCTTCTTTTCGACCTCGCTGCCTTCTATAGTAATATGGATCCCAAAGCCTACACATGATGTAATTTTGTCATAAATACATTGTTGTGAAATGTTTTTTCTATAGTTTACATGAACACGGGAAATTACAAAGACTATGAAAGAAACAATACCTGAACAAATCAGATGGATGAGGATACAATTTGTATAGTGAATACGATCTTCCTCTGCTGCTTTTTCGCTCACTTTTTTCACTGTCATCGAAAGCAATATTTTAACAGCCTTAATAAGAAATCAAAGAAGATAAAAGTATTTGATCAATAATAATAAGTAGGAAGAGCATCCATACTCATCAATAACATATAAAGAGAAGAAGCAATCACCTGCTACTTGTGAGAATGGCAATGATTGCTGTAAAAACAATAAGAATTGAAGCGATCAATGCAGTTCCAAAAGTGACCCTGATCAAGTATTCACCACCAGACTGTAAAACCAAAATCACAATTGGATTAAAGCTGTAAGTTTCAGGCATCATGTTGAGCCCTCAATTTCGTATTATAGCATGTAAAAAGTAGCTAGCAGTTCGGATTAGATAGCATACCTTTGCCTTCTCAAGATAAGGTTCTGTTCTGATCCGAAATGACTTGGCTGCAAGCTTTGAACGATAATCATTTGGAAAAACATAGAGAACATCACCTTCATCTGAAACCTGTTGAAATATTATTAAGATGTTTAACCTTACCCCATCAAAAACCTCAACGAACAATCTAGATGATAGATCCATGGATGTTCATTTCAGCAACAAACTTGACTTTAGAACGTTTAGCACGTTAAAATGTGTGGTTCTAACACTATTATTCCAGCAACAAAAACAAAGAGCATGCACACTATAACCGAAAAGTGACGAGGACTAATTTTTCTTTTTTGTCATTTAAGCAATCACTTTTCGCTATTTAATCGGTAAACATCAACAATCATCATCATACATTCAATTCAAAACCTCAAACACATACTGCAATTAAATCATACAAAACTACAATAGCATCAAGGGGTGGTTCATATAGCTAAATAACAGTAACAAACTTAGCACAACGCAGGAGATAGTGTTTGAGTGTTTAGCACTCGTGTATATTTAACAACTTACTTAAGCAGTTTTCCGGCTGTATAATGTTTCCAAATTTCAATAAGCTGTTTGGAGTGTTTCTATGGAGCCAAACAGCTTAACCTCACTAGCTACTAAAGTTGTTTTCATAACCTCCTCTTCACTACCTCTTACAAGTAAATATGGATGAGGTCTTCCTGTTGAGGTTACCAGGAGAGGGAGATTCTGTGACTCAAATGTACGCAGTCTAACCGAGGTATCCCCGTGACCGTTTATGACCCTTTCCCTGGCCACCCCTAAATGTGTACCCATTGGGGTTTGAACCCTAGACCTCTTGTGAGGAGGTTAGGTGTCTTACCACTAGGCCATTTGGTAGTGGTTTACCTATTACAAGTGCTTATGCTAATTTCGCGTTCATCTTTCCTGTCTTAAGTTCGCATTCAGGTCTTAGTCCTTTCTAGGCATAGGTAAACGGATGAGGTTTTCCCTCTTCATGTTACTCGGGGAAAGTGAGATTTGAACCTGAGACCTAACTGTGCCACTAGTCATTTAACCATTACTACATTATGATTCCACATATGCAGGCAAGATAATCATTATCAATATAAATAACAGCAATTTTCTTAAATTGTGTGTTTCTTTTGTTCCGCAGACAAAACTGTAATATATGCATTTTTCTTAAGCTGCATATTTTACTTAAATATATAACGCTATAACGAATGATCAAACAAATAAATATAAAAACTACCTCCAAAAAGCCATTAGTATCAGCAGCAATAGCCTGCAAAGCTCTCTGAGCCTCATTCAACCTAACACCAGCAACACTCGCCACGTCACCAACAGTAACTCTCCTCCCACACTTATCGACCGCGTCCATCGCAAGCTTTCGCACATCTGCAGACAGCTTATCACTCTCTATAACCTTCCCTGGACTATAAAACGGCGTCGTACTAGCCCTAATTTTGAACGGAAAACTATTTCTAACATTACTGTAACTGATAGTGTGACTAGTTTGTTTTGGTGATCTTGTAATTGAGTTATGGAAAGAAGGATAATTCAGAGATTTGTGGAATTGGCGGGAAGGTGTGATCATGAAACAAGTGGAAATGGAGGCCATTTTTTATTTTTTTTTTTAGTTTGGTTTTGGGTAGGTGGGTGGGTTCTTCATGTTTTTATATTTTTTAACACGAAAAGCTTCTTTTTTCTTTTTTTTACTTTTGTTTATCTGATTTGTTTAAAAAGGATTGAGTAGTGATTGGGAGACCTAATTCTAAGCCTTCTAAGCCTAATTTCATACCTAAAGTTGCATGTCACTAATTCATTGGTTATGACAATAGGGCCCGCTGCTTTACAATCCAATGAGGTAACTCCACATATGTTAGGCATACAATTAGGCACAACTTTTAGGTCCCTCAATCATTTTTCAAAAGAATTTTGTGTTAGAAAAATAATAATTGTTGTGCCTAATAATTATGTTTATTTATGTATTTAATGATTTGATTGTTTAATTTGTATAAATAATTAGTAAGAATTTGGAAAAAGAAATTTTTTTTTATAATTTTGTGTAGTCTTTTTATACATGTAGAATACTTTTATATTTTACCCGATTTTCACACAAACTATACAAGCTAAAGATCTATCTGATCTTCACACTATCTAACCAATCTACACACGATTTACATGATCTACACACTATCAACTCAATTAACACAAGATCCTCGTGATCTCTACACAATCAACCCGATCTACACAATCTAACTAAGTACAATGACAAACAACTTGATGTACGACAATATACACCAACTACGTAACAAGTGTTACGAGTGCACTAAGCTAATTAGGGTTCTAAACGAACTGAACTTTCCGTGAATATTTCATAAACCGTTCGGCAAAAAGTTCGTTTATGTTCGTTTATTTAATACGTTTATGTATTAAATAAACGAACATGAACAATATTTTACGTTCGTTTGTTTAAATGAACGAACATGAACAAAATTTTTGTCCGTTCATTTATGTTCGTTAACGTCCGATTATCCATTCGTTTATGATCATTTATTTATTTATGTTCGTATATCATATATTTTAATTGTATAATTTTAAAATTGGTTTGTTTAAACAAAACAACACTTATAAAACAATATATTGTGTAGAATTTAATTAAGTTTATGTTTGTTTATCTATGTTCAATTATGATCGATCGTTTGTGTTCGTTTAGAGTCTTAATAAATGAACATAAACGAACATGAACAACTCATTTTCTTAATAAACAAACATGAACAAAAAAATCCGTCCGTTTAAGCATTTATGTCTGTTTATTTATCCGGTTAAAATTAAATTAACGAACATGAACAAGGCTCCATTCATGTTCGTCCGGTTCGTTTACAGCCTTAAAGTTAATGCTACAACTGATGACATTAAATAAGGTCATATTTATAGCATCATATATCCAGTTTATATTGCTCATTTTATATTGTTTTATATGAGATTTGGTGCTTAATCATTTACCTTTGTAAATCTCAGTAATATTGGAGCAATTGGAGAAAGTTACGGAAAAAGACGTGTTTTTTAGTGAAAACGAAGATATTGAAGAAAATCTACTGATCAAACACTCAATACGACATATCAGTGCTAAATAGATACGCCGTATCCATATACTTAAAAGATTCAAGACCTTGTCTGACTTTGAAGAATACGGTGTATCCATCTTTGAAATACGTCGTATATGAAACTTGGTCGATTTGAAGAACATATGATATTTGGAGCATATGCCGTACGCGAGCCTTATTCGAGAAATCATGTGAAGAATCAAAGCTTAAAGACGAAATCAATATTACATTACGACACTCGAAGATGCTTTAGTATTTTGGCCATAAAATCTTCATCTGGACTCCGTTTTACGCGATTCAAAAAAGCACAAAAAGAGAAAAAGGATACCTACAAGTTCCAAAGGTCCAATACGGCATATTTGACTCTTGGATACACCGTACCGTATTGTCCAAAACGCATTTTTACACACAAACCTTTAAGTTTACGGTATTTACCCTTTTTAACCACATGCATACGTTACTTTTTTCATTTTAAAAACCATTAGTTCCAAAGTTGACGGTTTATACCCTTATGTTTCAAATAATTTCAGATTTAGTCCTAAAACGCATACTTTAGTATAACTTAAACTTTTTTTTCTTTTATAAACGGCTTATGCAACTTATTGTAAGCTTATTTTTTTAGCTTATCCATAGAAGGGTTGTTTGGTTCGTTTATTGGGCTACGAGGCCCATTAAGAGTCCGTTTGGTTGTTAAATTGAAACACGACATAGCCAAGGGTCTTAGGGTGTTCCTACGCGTTTGCTTCGTGACTTAGTGGTTGATCAACAGCTTAGTAACTAGTTTATGTTTGGTTCGTTATGTTTAAGTGAAAGTATGTGTTACATGGGTTTTGGAAAATCTAGTAGACGCGTTATACGTTTAAAAAGTATATCGAGGCATGACCAAACTAACATGTGAGCGAATGAAGCATGTTATCATGACTTATGTTGTTGTAAAACGTAGTTTTGCATTTCACACAATCTATACGACCTAGTATTTTCCCTAAAGTATACGATTGATATAAAGTGTATGCGTGAAAGTGCCTAACAAACTTTAATGTGTGATATACATATTAGACGAGTAAGTAAAATATATGGAAATCGGATGAGAAACTTACAACACCAAGTGATGTAGTGATGAACAATGATTGAACAAAGAATAAACCCAAGAAACCTTAGCCCGTTTCAATAGTTTACCCTTTATTGTACCCTTAAAACTTCTTAACCCGAAAACGTTTTTCCCTTTCCTTCCTTGATGCGACTGAGAACGAGAGAGTGAGTGTTTTGTGAGTGTGTTTTGTGATGAGGAGGAGTGCTAAGTGTTGAGGCTTAAATAGCCAAAACCATGCATGGCTTCCATATTATTTTATTTGCAAGCTTCCTAGGGTTCAAGAAAGAGGAGGAAATGAAGGTTATGGAGACACGTTTGGATTAGACGATTCATGTACAAGGATAAGAGACACAATACACTATGGTTAACAAAGTCAAGCTTGAAGGGAAGATTTAAACATTATTTAAATGAAGTATGGCGGCTTAGGATGTTTTGTGTTTTGTGCTTTGTGTGAAGTCACACACAAAAGAGAAAGAAAAGTTGTATTAAGTTAGTCCAAACTTGTGTGTATGTGTGTTTTTAAAATGTGTGGCGTGCGTGTGTGTTTGAGTAGTAACCAAAGACCAATTCCAAAATGTGTAATAACTAGTTAAGTGTGAATATATCAACTTGGTCAAAAATAAAGCTTAGGTGCATGTGCTTGATCGAGTGAGTGAGCAAACAAGAAAAAAAATTAAGACATAATGTCTAAAACTAAATTTGTGTTTAATGGGCTAGATAATATATAGGCTTAGTGATGTTGGGCTAGGAAGGGTCGAGCCCAAAGGAAAGATGGGGTGTTTTTGGGTCACGAGTTCATCAAGGGTAGAAAATAAACATTGGGTACTTGGTGCATGTTTTTGTTTGAGTCGGGATAACTTGAGTTTGAATTGAGAATTTGGAAAAATGTTTCGTGTTATATGAATACTAGGTCAAACGATAATGTGTTGAAATTTATTTCACTATAAAGAAAAGATAACCCGTAGTTATCGTTGAGTACAATTTACATTGATAAATTATTTGAATAATTTTTCGGTATCTTACACTACTCACCTTAAATTTTAATCACCTCTTTATAATCCATGTTTGACTTAACTTGAGAAGATTTTAATCCATGAAACAGGATCAAGATCCTCTCAATTTAGAGTCAAACATGATTGATCCTGTTGTTCTTATTGAGAGAGTAACTGGATAAGTGGGCCCAGATGACCCATTTTCAATTTTCATAAGTGATTACATCTCATTTGAAAGTTTAAAAAATAAAAGTACAAGTATAGTAACACTCTTGCATTTTTAAAGCAAATTAGTGTTTATCATAAGTTATATAAATATTTACTTTGAGCTTTATAACTATTTTTGGAATCGCAAACAAGCTATTTTGAGCTCGATCTTGAGTCAATAAACAAGCCAATCAAGCTTAATACCTTATACGAGCATCCAAATCTTGAAAACTAGTATATTTTAGAACTACAAGATAAGTTACAAACTTTAAACGAGCTTCGAGCTCGAAAATATAAAAATATTCGAGTTCGAGCTCGAGCTAATTTATAAAAGTTTATTCGAGCTTGAGACGAGTAACTAATAAACGAGCCTAGCTCGTTTAGGCTGAAACTCGACTTGACTATGATCGTTAACACCCATAGATTGTGTAATTTCACATTTAGATTATTGTTCGGTCGACTAAGTCTACTCATTTTCATGAATCAAATCCTTCACCTCATCATTCACATTGAACCCTACCCTATGGATATCTCTATGAGTTACAATAGCATCCAAAGGACCAGTATCATTCCAATTATCGAACCAGGCTGAAGCATACTAACTCATACCAATTTTATGTACGATAAGTTCTTACCTTATTATGGATATGGATAATCTTTCACCATCAAAACTCCGATATGCCTGAAGGGGAACATCCCGAAAGCTACGCCCTTTTAAACGGTAAGCATGTATCTATTTAACCTATAACGATTGTTTATTATTTGAAATACTCTAATTATGTTTCGTTATAAGAGCAATATTTCAAGTACTTAACCTTCTAATCCCCAAACCGCCTTCTTCCTTAGGAAGACAAACATCGTCCCATATCACCTTAGCTCTCACGTGTTTCATCTCTCATTGCACCACAAAAAACCTATCCATATATAATTAGAAAAGGTCATCAAGTTACAATAAATTTTTTCAAGAAAATTAGACATAAATGAACAGCAACTTTGTCATTCATGTTTATTTAATATCATCCGCCGCCACACAAACGTGCATCAATAAAAGCTACTCACCTTAAATTTTAATCACCTCTCTATAATCATTGTATTGCGCATTTACCATGCTTGTAAAAAGATTTTTTTCTTTGCATATTACAATAAATACACCACCCACCAAACTTACTACTTCTTCCTCTTCTTTAACACGTCCTTGTATTATTATTTTTTTGACTGCACATTGCACACAAATGAAGTGGCGAAACTTGAACGTATATTCAGAAAGGAGAGATTATCGAAGTTTAAAATGCAAGTTTTTATAATAAAAATTTGCTCGCATAGTCAGATTTGTATGTAAGAAACACCCATACAACGATAAAACAAACAAATAATAGCCATGATTTAAAGCCCTAATTATCGCAATTCCAAATGTAAAACATGAACTTATAAAATATGTTGGAATCACTCCTAAATTATATTTCAAGTGTTTGTAATCAATATGTAATAGTGTGCTTAATTAGGCTTTTATGTTTATAATTAAGGCAAGGCTTATGTAGAAAGCCCATAAGCCTTGACCAAGCCCAATAAGGAAAGGAAGGGAACTTGCATGTTGCCCTAGTTCCTTCCCTATAAATAATGTTGTAAACTCCCATTTGGGGGTTGGTTGTTCATTTTATCACAATTCCTACGCCTAAACTTTTCTATATTATTCGTGTGTGTGTTAACTTGTTCAACCGATCACTTCTTCATCTCTACTTCTTATATTGATGCTTGTGTTACATAAATGGGAACCTAACAGTGGTATCATTCGCCAAATAGTTGGGTGAAACGGTTTTGTTTTTGAAGTTTTGGTATATACGCGTAAGTCTCGGTTCTAAAACATTCATACGCTTAAAAGCTTTAATTTTTACACTTTAAAACTTAAGATTCTTGTACTTTAAAGGTTATTTGGTGTTAAAGTTTAAGTTTTTGGCAAATATTTTGAAACTTTACGTGTATTTCCTTAGTTTTGAGCTTGGTTTCAATCGTGTAGTCTTTTCTACGCGTAAGGTGCATAAAAGTTTTGGATCATCAAGTTTCACATTTTTGTGTTATTTTGGTGATATTGAAGCTGTTTCATAATAAAAATCTGGTTTAGAAACACTTTGGGCAGAAAAATCAGTTTTGGCAAAGTTTTGGTAAATCCTACGCATAGTAAAACCCTAGTTTTACGCCTAAGGATTCAAAGTCTACGCATAAGCTTCTCAACGTGTGATCTTCAGTGCTATTGGTTTACTCATTGTTTTCTTGCTTGGATAAGCCTGAAAACACTTCGACTTTGGATATCTTTTACACTTGAACAAGTGTAAAAGATTTTTGGGTAAAACCCTAGTTTTACGCCTAAGCTAAAACTTACGCGTAGAATTCTTTACGCCTAAGCATTTTCTTACGCCTAAGCCTTGTCTTACGCATAAGCATTCTACTACTAAGCCTTTGGTTTACGCCTAAGCTAAGTGTTGTTCAAATCTACGCGTAAGTTATTCCTACGCGTAAGTTGGTGTTTTTACGCATAAGGAATTTTTTCTTTGC
This sequence comes from Chrysanthemum makinoi, assembly GCA_910596185.1. Lineage (NCBI taxonomy): Eukaryota > Viridiplantae > Streptophyta > Magnoliopsida > Asterales > Asteraceae > Chrysanthemum > Chrysanthemum makinoi. The sequence goes on from OU343221.1 coordinate 134,105,061, forward strand.
CTAAGCTAGTTTTCTACGCATAAGGTTACTTCATCAACTAAGTTTCATTCGACTACAAAGATCCATCATCAACACAAGTTTCAAGATGTCTCAACCACTATACTCTAGCTATTTTCCTCATATGTATCCTCAACAACAACAACAACTAACACAACAACAACAATACTATCAACAAATTCAACAACAAATTCCTCAAGGAGCAATTCCACCACAAATGATTCAACCACCACCTAGTCTTCAAGTACAACCTTACACAAACTTTCAAAATCAGCATCCATCCAAGTATGCTATGAAGGAACCGTCTTGGTTTGCAAAGATGTGTGAAGCTTTAAGTAGCCAACAATCCATTCATGAGGCTGGATCACTTGATAGGCCTCCAATGCTCACTCCCGGAAACTACGATCAATGGGTGATAAGGTTCTTTAGGTTTTGTGATCTAAAGAAGCCACATGGAAAGTTCTTGAAGAAGGTCATCCTTGAAGGTCCTTTTCAGATGCCTACTGTCACTGTACCCGGAGATCCAAATGCTAATCCACCAAGAGATGATGTCACCAACGTTGTCGGTCTTGCTCAACTCACTGCTGACCAACTTCTACACATGGAAGCTGATGAACTTGCAATGCAATATGGATTACCCAATTCGATACTTCGTAGTGTTGATGCTCAAAAGACTCCTAAAGCAATGTGGGAGCATATTCATCTTTTAATGGAAGGCACAGAACTCAATCAAGAAGACATGGAATCAAAAATCTACTTAGCATATGAACACTTCATGATTGAACCAGGGGAGGCATTAGAGTCATATCATTATCGATTCTCAGACATCATCAATGACTTAGAAAAACATAACATCATTATGCCAAGAATTGCAGTCAACACTAAGTTCCTGAGTAGTCTTGGTCCTGATTAGGAAAAGTATGTCATTTTCATCCGTCAAGCGAAGAATCTTCATCATGCTACATACGGATTGTTGTACGACTTTTTGAAGCCCCGCCAAAAGGAAGTTGACAAAGAGAGGGTTATCCGTGGACTCCCTGTTTCGCCTTCACTTCCGGATAATCAAACTCTAGCTTTGTGGGCTCAAACGTGTTATCCTCAATTCCCTACTTTACAAACTGTCTTCACAAATCCTCCACAACCAACTGCAACAATTACACCATATGATCCGTCACAGCACCAATCTCAAGAAACTCAATTGGTTCCATACAACAACAACAATGATCAAGCACTTTACAGTGAATCATGATTACTAGAGCCTTCGCCCGATATTCAAACAAATCCAACAATCGCAATCGTACCTCATCAAACACAAGGAATCAGGTTGTTGTTAACAATGGACGTGTTGAAGTTCATAATCGTGGTAATGTTCGTCAGATGGGAAGTGGTCAAGGGTTTAATGCTATTGAAAGGAATCACATGGGTGCTCCACAACAACAAGCTCAAGTGGTTGATCAGGGAAATGCTCAGTGTAACACCCCCAAATTTCGTGATACGCAGCGGAATTTCAAGCTGGGTGTTACTGCATGGCACAACAGTTATAACAACAGAAAACGAACCCTAATTGAGTCATTTCAAAAGATTTATCATTCGATTTATATAAATATCAGAGTTTACAAAATGAGGTCCCAGTGGTTTTACAGTTTATTAAATAAATTTTCGAATGATAATATAGCCTTCTTGAGTATCCGTGCCCTTCCGTGCCATCCTCATAAATTATGAACCTGAGATAAACATGCTAAAAGTGTCAACACAATGGTTGGTGAGTTCATAGAGTTTATGATTAAAACAGTTGAGTTCAATAGTTTCGAGTTTGAGCGATTATTGTAATAAATACCAATATCGATGAAATAAGTAATGGGTTACGTTGTTATACACCCATAGTTCGTTTGTTTAGTAATCAGTTGAACACAAGTTTCAAGGTTGGGCCCTGTTGTTGCACCCATAAATTCAGTAGTTGCAGCATTTGTATCATTGCAACACAGTATATATTGCCTTAAGTCTCATGAACGCAAACCTTAACACAAACGCGTCATAGTAATGACGTAAGTTACAAACATCATAATAATGATGTGAGCAACAATGCCCTCCGGTAGAAGTTTGCCATTCTCCTAGTATTCTCAAATAAAGTGCATTTGGTTACCTATCCGACTAACACAAATGGGGGCCAACGCCAATAGATCTATTCACTATATTCGCGTTCACTCGCAAGTGATTAATGGCTCATGATAGAGGGACTTTTAGTGGCAATAGTGTATAACTTAAGCAATAACAATCAGGATCGCATACAGATAGTACTTGTGTTCAGGTTTGTAGCAAAACGTATAAAGTGTGATTATGAACTCATAGTAGTATGTAAAAGCTTTAGAGTACTTGTAAAAGTAAAAACGATGTATCTCCCCCAAAACAGTTTAAAAGCAAGTAAAAGTAGAGGTTATGAACTCACAGTAATATGTAAAAGTTTTTAGAGTACTTATAAAAGTGAAAGCATGTAGTTGAGCATGTATCTCCCCCAAAGAGTTTATAAAACAATTCAACGAGTAAAAGTGGGGCTACGAACTCACCTTGGCGGTACAGTAGTTTGGCTGGAAAACTAATCAAGCTCTAAGAGTAGATTACTCCGATACGAGACCTGGGTTGGTATGTCATGTTTTTAGTATTCGAATTTGAGTATATGTGATGATAATGCTTTATCGTTAATTGGGTAAACATGAAGTCTCTTCAAAAATTAGTAATACTTATCATACTTATTTTTATGGCTCGGTTGATTTTTTTATAAGTTTTATCGAAACCTTAATTGTTAAATATGATATGTTTCCAAAAATGTTATATTTTACAATTTTGAATATTTACGGTTTTTATCCTTGCACTTTCAAAAATGACACTTTATACCCTCAAATATGGTTTATTTACAAAATCAACCCTTAACTTTGAAGAATTTACATTTTTAGCCCAAGAAAACTTTATCTTTCAAAAATTACAATTTTTATACTTGTAGTTTTATAAGAAAAGTTCACTTGTTTTATGCCTAAATTGACAAAAGTAAGGGTAAATATAAGCGAGGCCTTAAGAGGTTTTTATTACGTTCTTGATCCCTTCAAGAGTTTGTCAGGTGGTCTTTCTAATGGTTCAAACTAGAAGTATTAAGCTCTTACGGTTTGGTAGCAATGATTTCCCAAAGTAGGGGGTTAGGTGCCTTATGTGAAAAGTGTTGGTTTTTGCGATAACAGGTCCAAATGAGGACAGATTTTACACGAGGCAAGCCAATGTTTTTACAACGCAATTGATCCTTTAAACACTTTGTTGTAAGCTCTTCAAAATGGTATAGGTCTCATATTCTAGTCATCTTTGGTTAGAGAGAAACAAGCCCGTGAACATGGCCACTTGGCCACGTCGCGTTTTAAGGAAATTTCATTTTTGACCCATTAACTTTTACGGTGTCACCTTAGGACATTGTAATATGTTAATTAACTCTTTTTAAGTCCTTATCTAACATTCTATAGCTCCTACGACTCAAATTTTGAAAAGTGCACGCAAGGGTCTTTTTATGAAAATCTTCACGAGTCACCTTCTTTTTGGTTGATTATAAAAGAGACCATAAGAGTTTTTAAAGACGTTCTTGGGGCTTTAAAATCCTTGCAGCGATCTCTTTAAAACGGTGTAACTCTCATACTTTACAACTCTTTAATTAGCGAGATATTAATTATTGAAAAGGGCTACTTAGGCTAGTTTTGACAAATTGAAAATCCTGTTTTCAAACAATAAAATTTTATAATCTTTGCATGCAACCTTGTGACATGTTGTTTAACTCATTTTCAATGTTTCTAGGATAGTTCAAAATCAAATTTATCAAAAATCCCAAGTTTTTCCCAAAGACCTGGTGTATAGGACTTTTGGTTTTTAGGACATATGGCCCTAAAGGAGTGTCGTTTTTATGCAAGACACTAAGGCTTTTCAACCAGCTTATGGGGGCGTTTTAGAGTGTCCTAGGTGGTGATTACAAAGGTCCTTTGGTTGGCCTTAATACCTTCAACCCAATGTAGAAAAATGGGGCGCAAGTAGGGGCGTTTGGTTTTTATAAAATCAATACAATTTTGTTGGGATTTTTATTAAAATATGACTTCGTTATGCGTTTTACGGACCGTACACCTCGGTTTTTGAAGAAAACGTCATTCGGACAACTTTCGTGTTTTAACTTTTGATGAAACGGACCGAAGTGCCTCAATTGCGTGCCCAACCCTTACGTCCACGAGAAAGTTTTAACAATTTTTGTGAACCGTTAGACCGTATCTTTTGACTCGTGTACTCGTTTTAGGTGATTCAAATTGCTATGTTTTCCTTATAAAATCCTTTTTAACAGTATGCACTTAATATTAAAAGTTATAACGAAATGGAATTAGTTTAAAAGACTTACATGCTTGGGATTTTTGACAAGAACAACAATGAGACCAAATGGATTTCTAAGTTGAACAAGACTTCTTCCTTCCGCCTATCCGCACATGCACACAAAAACCATACACAAAATGTTATTTTATTATTTTAATATCAACAAATGTTGAAAAAAAACTGATGTCTAAGGTTGTGTTTGGGAAGGGCTTTAAGGGCTTATGGGGATTTAAACTTTTAAGATAAGCCATAAGCCTCTATAAGCTCAAGCCTATTGAAAAAGTCTTATGGGGCTTATAGCTAGTTAAATTACTTTAATACCCTTAAAAATATAATGGATTATCACACAAAAGCCGAAAATAAAATTGAATTTAATTTGATTTATTTTGCGATTTTAATTAATAAGCTTCAACTTTAACTAATATGCCAAACAACTTCATAAAAATACAAACTCAATCTTTTGGCTTATAATATAAGTTCTAGCCCCAGTCCATTCTGTGGAAAACTAGAAGGAGGGGTTGAATAGTTTTACCAATTAAAACTTTTTTTTAATCTATTTAGATAGACTTATGTCAATCTATTTGGATGTGTGTGTTGGATGTTGATAAACAAGCATGTAGAGGTAAGTAATGAAAAGTATTTATAGTGGTTCGGCTACAAGGTCACCTTCCTTGCCTTACTCCACTCCCCGAGTCACCTACTCGAGAGTTCGTAATCACTACACCAATCTCCTTATGGCGGAGAAGCCTTCACAACGTCGCCTACTCTTTTTTCGGTACTAAGCTAACCACCGGGTTCTTTCACACCAAGGTGAACCACACCTACACAACGTCGCCTACCCTTTATAAGGTACTAGGTTAAGTACCTAGTTCTTTCACACCTTAGGTGAACTACACCTTCACAACGTCACCTACCCTTTATTAGGTACTAGGTTAAGCACCTAGTTCCATTGCAATGGAGGAACTACTACCACACTACACCAACGACTAATCCCAAAGGAGATCTACTCCTTTACAACATCAACAAGGATATCAATATCCTTGGATCTAATACTAGTCTATCTTTTACATTGAAACACACCAAATCGAATGTACATCTAAGACACCTTTCACTAATGCCTTTGACTAGATCTACAAGACACCTTTCATTAATGTCTTGTGTCTTCACTTCTAAGCATCTTTCACTAATGCTTCTTTGTCTTGACTTCTAAGCACCTTTCACTAATGCTTCTTTGTCTTGACTTCTAAGCACCTACCAAAAGTGTTTTATCCTATAGACGATAGATACCCTTCACTAATATCTTCGTCTTGACTCTTGAGACATCTTTCACTAATGTCTTCAACACTACACTTCTTTGAAGAAAGAAAGGAATCATCAACAAGAAGACTTCAATAGCCTTGATGATGAGGAAGCATGGCAACTCATGGACTTGAGCTTTTTCGACTTCAAAGGTGGTGATCTTGCCTTTAAGAGGAACCTAAAAGATCACACAAAAACAAAACTACAAACATAGATCTCTTGGATCTAAGGTTAGTGAGATTTAACTCAGGGGGAAAGTGTGTTAGAGAGGGATTGAAAAGGGGTGAGAAATAATGAAGAAATGGCTCACTATTTATAGAGGAAAAATCCTACTGTTTCCCGGATCCCACGGATCCCTACCACAAGGGATCCGGCTAGCACAAAGCTAGGGATCCGTGGTACGCTCCTCTTTGCCCATGGGTATTTTTGGTTATGGGTCATGGGTCATGGGTTATGGGTTGATCCATGGTTTTCTTTCTAGATACAATGTATCTTAAGGATACAATAAACTTGGTTAAGTGGTATAAATAAAACCATGAGTTATGGGTCAATACCATTTGCTAGTTTATTACCCATTTTAGTATTTACATGTTTTTACCCATTTTAGTATATACATGTTTTTACCCATTTTAGTATACTTAGATTAAGTATGTGCTAACCCAATATGTAAACATTAGTTGTTGTACATATATATTTAAATCATAAAATCAATTAAGCTTGTTTTAGTGTTTTATGTGAAAACGTAAGTGTGTTAGAAAACTATTAACTCAAACTATTTACGTACTCTATTTGTTTCGTTAAAATGATTTTACGTTTGTTATCGACAAAACATTAGAAGATCGTAAAATATAAATAAACGTTTTTATGGCTTATTTGTATTAACAATCTCACCCTTTTTGTTGATGACAAAACATAAAATTATTTTAAGGAAAAGCTAAAATTCGTAAAAGTTTGAATTTGTAGTTTTTATTTTCTTCTCCCCTTTTGTAAAACAAAAGTGTTTGAAGGAAGGCAACACATTGTTTTTAAGAAAAACATGTGAAAGAAAAAGTAAAAAGAGATAGAGAGCAAATAACGGGAAAGGATCTCGTCTTTACTCCCCCTTGACGAGTCCATCCCTAATTAAGGGCGTCAAGAAAGTAATACTAATCTAGTTTGTTTGCAAATAAGTTTGCAAAAGATATCGTCTACGAGACGAATGTGCTCCCCCTTGATGATTGCAATTTTTGCAAAGGGATGTCACGAAATGTAAACCTAGTATTGCAAGTAATTTGCAATGTATTGCTTTGACATAAAGCTCACCTAGCTTTAGGGTGTCAAAGTCTTCATATGTAAATTGAATAACTACAAAACAAAGGTTAGAAATCAAGAATAATTCACAATTTCCTGCAAATGTGATTCAAGTTAGTAAAAAGAAAGCTTTCGTCTTCACGGATCCCGCGGTTCCCTCCTAGTAGGGATCCGTCTAGGAAATTCTGAGGGATCCGTTTTTAGTTAAATTTCAAAGAAAGGTGATATAACAAGTAATGTTATCACAAAAATGAGATATGAATACAAGGTAATCATATTCTCATAAAAATAACAAGTAGCATGTAATTTCCATTTAATAAAACTATAGTTATGATATACATGACTCTAAAAGCTAAGAAGATAAGAAAATACATTACTAGAAATTTCTAGACCAGCTATCTCTTGATGCTAGGACACCACTAAAAATCTTCTAGCTCAAGTTTTGTTTAGGTTTGATCTCATCGAAACGTTCGAGGAGATGATAGAACATGAAACGTTGGTCCTCTCGTACTTCATGTATCAAACTTTCAACATGTTGACAATGATGGCAATCTTTGTCATGGTTAGGTAGTGGTGGGGAAGAAATGAGATGGCTTGATGCGAAGGATCAAGTGAAGCGGCTTGCGAAGCTTCAAACGATGGAGGAATTGGTGGAGGTGCATTTGAGAATGACTCAACCAAGAATGATGGTGGTGGTAGAGAAGTGTCAACTTCCATATGGTCGGGTGGGTGACTTTGATGATTTGTCATAATCCAAATGGGATTATATGATGAAAACGCCGAGAAAGAAGCCGGAGCAAGTGTTGACTCAACACCTTGATTTTGAACCATTATTCCTCCTAATGAGGAGAATGTTGTCGGCGGAAGCGGATGAGACGGCCTAGGAGGCAAGTCCTCTAAATTGTAGAGGTGTGGTGATGATAGTGGGGATGTAAATGAAATAGCTCTAGGAACCAATGGTGATGGTTTGGTGGAGATGATATTGTTTGGCCTAGGAGGTATGGTGGTGTTTGGCATAGGTAGTTTTGTGGGTACTATCCTTTTAGAAATTGGTTTGATTGGATGATGAAGAATTCTATCATTTGTTGGTTTGATGGGAGATGATTCGGTTTAAGAAATTTCGTGTTTAACGCGAGCTCTTTTAATGGGTGGTTCTTTGGTGGATAAGTTACTACTTGGGATTTTCCTCATGATGTGATGATTTCAAGAGGTTGCAAGACCTGAAGTTTAAGATGAGAGTGATGACTATGGAGGTCCTAACAAGGTGGTTTATAAACTAAGAGATTTGGCAAGTGCATTTAAGCTTTAAGCCACTAGGATTCATTGGAATGTGATGATTGACATGCACAAGAGTCAACTTCAGGGGTTGCTCTGATCTAGGAACTCATTTAAGATGAGATGGAGTGTTTGAGTTAGGAAGATGAGTTGAAATGATTGTTTAAGCAAGATTTGACCTATACTGTCATCCGGATCCCACGGTTCCCTCCTCAGAGGGATCCGTCTAGGCTAATCTTAGGGATCCGTCTCTCGTGTTGTTCCCCGTTCACTATCGTTAAAAACAGTTTAAGTTTATAAAACAAGTTAATAGTGAACTATGACTGAAATTAACATAAGGAAAACACACTAAGTAATTTTCAACATCATATTCTTATTAGAAATAAATCAACAAAGAATACGTTACCCAAGTACTTGCGGAATAGTACTTGGGATTGAGATGACAAAGATGGGTGACTCCTCTCTAAGCTCAGGCTAAGTCTGAGCACAACTCTTAGAGCTCACTAAGCTATCTCAAGAACTAAGTTGTATTTGGAGGAGTGAAAAGATGGCTTGCGTGTATGTGTGTTTTACAATTCACAAGCTTAATCTTTTCACTCCATCTCTTATGCTATTTATACATGTATGAGTTTTAACTCTTTCCTAAGTGACAAATTTGACATCATACGAAGACAAAATGATGTATTTTGTCTCGTTTAAAGACTATTCTAAGTAAAGGACAAGGCGCTTTCCATATTTCAGTGATGACACGAGCTTGTAAGTTAGCCATTCAGGGAAAGTTGACTTATGTTGATAAGGACTTCTTTATCCGATTCAAACTTCTCCCGCCTTGTCCCGCTCTTTCTTCACTGTTTATCCTTGAGTCTTCTTCTTCAGTTTGTCTTCCGTGTAAGTAGTTGGAGAGGAGTCTTAGGGATTCAGTGAGTTATTGTCATCACTCACTGAATCCATCATCTTCTTCTTGACTCAGTCTTCACCCTTTAAGTTTCGCCTTACTGAGTGGAGAGACTACTTCATTGCCTCATCGAGTATCCTAAAGATGACTCACGGCGACTATGCACTCAGCGACCTGATTGTGTTTAATCGGATGAGTACTTAGGCTATTTTCTATTCAAATCCTAGATTAAGGGGTTTGGGTATTTTCTGAACCCAACAGTCTCCCCTATTTGGATATACAAATAGCCTAAGTGGTTGATCAGTGTAAGTGAGCAAATGGCTTCTTCCTACACTAAATGTACTAAAGGATACAATAAGGAACACTGAGTAAATGAATAAAACATACATCATTTATTGATCAGATTACATAGTTCCTAACACTAGTACAAAAGATAAAACAAAATGATGTCAATCCGGATGGATTCCCAATGCTTCAAGCTTGACCTTTTTGTGATGAGTGTTTCTCTGTCAGGATGGTCTCTTATCTTGGCATTTAGGTCTTGGCGAACCGATATTTCGGGATTGGATCGAGAGGCCACTGGAATATAGCTGATCATTGCAGCTACACCAGCCTGATCAATATCACTCCATCTTTGAAATGTTGGGTTTCCATAGACATCAATGTGAAATAGCCCTCTTCGGCTTTTCAATCACTAGACAGTTCACAAATTTAACCCCTTCTGGTAGCTCCCTATTACACTCCAGTCCAGGCACTTTAATCTCAAGTTGGAACTCAACTCTCTTCCTTTTGCCAGTGGAAGTTTGTGGTTGAGATCCTTGAGGTGCAGTCAAGGTAGGTTGAATTCCTAGTTGGTGGTGCATCCCTCACCTTTCATATCTTTTGTTGAGCATCTTCATCAGCTCCTTGACCACCTTATTTTGCTTCTTACCAATGATCGGACCAAGTTCATCAAGTTCAGTGATCCCAAAGTCACCGAATTTTAAGGATCATGAACCTCAAAGTGTCTTTTGTCATCCCCTCTGTAAACATTCATAGCCAATGGTTTGGTGTTGGGAATAATCTTGACATCTGTGATTTTTTCAGGAAGCCTTCGGCTGCTCATTGTCCAGTTGTATTCCTCAATTCGCTTTTCCGAGAGCTTCAGCTTTTCTTTCTCTTTTCTTCATCTGCTTTATCATTGCAGACCATTTGAGCAGCCGAGCATCCTTGAACTTTTGTCCTGCCTGACCCTTTGGGAGCTTGCTTGCATCTAATCCCATATTCTCGGCTTCTTCAGCGACTACTTTTGCCAGTGCTTCTCTGTTCTTTTTCTCTTCCTCAGCTAGTTTCAATCTTCTTTAGCAAGATGTTTACTCAGCTATTGAGGTGTGAGCGGTATTCAATGTCGCCGATTTTATAGGGGATCTTCTCGGCTCAGCGGTCGTCATTATGCCTTTGCCTTTGTCCTGGCCTGAAGAAGATGATGCAACCAAGGGTGGTGTTGTTGTGATAACTGCCAGTGTTGTTGATGATGATGTTGGTGGGATGGATGAGATGGGAGTTGCTGTGACTGGTGGTGATGTTGATGTGGGAGCTATAGAGATTGATGATGTTTGCTCCCCTCATGTAAAGAGGAGTTTCTTCAGCAATATTCTCCCCTCAACTGTTGCCGTGGCGTCGGTGAGGGCAAGAGTTGGTGTTGATGCTGGGGGGACGGAGCTGCTTGACCCTTGAAGGCTTGATAAATTTCAGTGATCATTGCCTTCATGTCGAGGTGTCGGTTTGAATACCGGTGACTTTTGCTTCCAAATTAGCTTGTGAAATTTCAAGAGCGGTCATTCGGGCCCAAGATTCCGGCCGAGAGATGAGGATGCCGAGCCAATGTAGCCACTGCGTATTCAAAGAGTCCATTGTAGCTTGTAGAGACTGGACTGAGGATGGAAGACCCTGAACATTTGTAGACTTGAGCATATTGAGCAGTTCGGTGAGGTTTGAGGATTGTTTCAGTGCACGCCTCAGTAGCTTCCAAGACTTTAGAGTTGGTTGCTGGGTCTTCTTTGACAAACTCCCCGATTTCATCTATCGTGGTACCTACACCCTGAAGATGCCTGAGGAATTTAGCCATGTTTTCATCCAGTCGATGAATGTTGTCATACATCAAATCTCTGTGCTCATGAACATTTTCATCGAAGCCCTGTACTTCGCCTTTAGATCGGCGTAGCTTGCAGCAGCCTCGGTATGTTGTTCCCACAATGTTTTAGTAACCCCGAGTATAGCTTCCTTGAAGCCCGGTGATCCAGAGCCAACCGCCTTTCAGTGAGGGGAAGAACATTGTCAAACTCTTTGAATTCATCAGAGCTTGAGGAGGATTCAGAAGCATGATCATCATGTTGGAATGGGGATTCTGTATGCTCCTTTGGATCAGCCGAGGCTCTTGTTCGGCTTGAACCTCAAGCGTCCATTTCTTCTCCGGTGATAAGATTTCATCATCAGTCTCAGCAAGCTCATCTTCAGAGAATAATATCCCAGTGACATCAGCAATTGTGAGCAAGGGGTTGGTTATGGGTTCCATATCAGTGGGTGGTTTATATCCCTCGAGTCTTTGTCCCCGTTGACCCCTTGGACACCGGTGGGCATTTCCCAGTGCCTTCACCGAGTCGGGATTGGTTGTGGGTTCCATATCGGCGGGTTGTTCCTTTCCCTCCAAGTCTTTGTCCCCGGTGACCCCGAGACACCGGTGGGCGTTTCCCAGTGCCTTTAGCGAGTCGGTGATAGTTGTATCCCTATCGGCGGGTTGTTTGAGTCCCTGAGTCTTTGGGAGAGATCGGTGTGCCCTCGACAAAGGCTTGGATTTGCTAATGTCATCACTGGGCGTTGTGGAAGGCGCTCCCCTACCATCGGGTTGTATGTTTCCCTCTGGATCTTGGGGAGTAGTAGGTGTGACCAAGGGCACTGACTGTGATGTATCGGTGTCCTTCGTTGTCACTGGGAGTGATTGTTGCCTAGTCGTGGTGTCTTTTTGGTCACGGGATTTTTGTGCCTCTTAGGGCTGTGCTCCGAAGCCTCGGGGCCCGAGACTTTGGTATGGTCTTAATCCCGTCGAGACTTCCCCTTTTTCTTTTTGGGAGCAGGGTTTGGAGACACTGATCCACTTAGATTGTTTACAGCAACCATGTGGGCCGTCAATTCAATGGTAGTGACGAGGGATGGGTTCTTTTGAAAATTTGAAGGGCTCAGGATGCCAGGTAAATTTCCAAAATTTTCATCCTGGGTATAATTTGAACCCAAGAACGATTGCGAGCACAAGAGACAAACCTAGGATACGAAACGTATTTCGTCCTAGTTTTGCTCTGTAGCTTCGTTACGAGATCACTGTAAATGATCTCCCCTATGTCGAAAGTGACCCCATTCATCAAGCAGTATGCCATCATCAACTGAATAGAGTTAACTTGTTCGGTGGATGAGTGGTTCCCGCCGAGGACCTGAATCACAAAAGTGAAGAGGATCCTCCAAGCCACGGGAACGAGCTTTTAGTGACTGGGGTCTTGTCCAAAAAGTTGGATCTAAAACGATTTGTTTTAACCCATCCTTCACTGTGGAGGGTTAGGGATGGGCGACATAAACACCTTTGTTATAATCTAACCCTGTTGTAGTGCAAAACGTTTTGAAATCCAGGGTGTATTGTTTCTCTCCATTAAGACTGAACCGATGAGATACTCTCGAGAGGTCTAAGGTTATTCTCATCAGTAGAAGGTGTCGGGTCAAAGGCTCTAGCTGTAGCCCAAAACTCCCTGAGATAGTTTGGGTACAACAACTGAGGACATTTACAAAGGCCATTTTGAGTGTGCAGTTGAATAAAAAATTTATAATGTCTTTATAGGTTGGGACATTTTCAGGATATTCAAAATTTCCTATGACATTATTTGTTTTAAATTCAACATTAGTAAGATCCCCTACCCACTGAGAAGCAAACTGGAGAGATGGTGTTCTAGCCATTTCCATTAACAAAGATTTTAGGATTTAAAAAAATGTTTTGACTAGAACAATCAAAGTATTTAGATCTCTTCAAGTTTGTGATGAAAAAATTTTGTAAATGTTTACAAGAAGGGTTTTTCCAAAAGAGGTTTTGAAGATTTTAGAACACACAAATATTTCTGGATTTGAGAAAGAATTTTGACAGAGTTTAGTTGCAGAAAATAATTTGTGTGTTTTTGTGTGTGTTGGAAGAGGGTATTTATAGACTGATAAGAGGGGTGTTTTGTGCACAAATGGGAATATTAAGAGTCGGTTTTTTGAAAGACATTTGAATTTCCACATTTAATGCTACCACTCCATTACCCGCAAGATAAAATCCGCTTTTAAGGGAACATTGCAGTGCATAGTAAAGTGCACTTTTTGTAGAGGTAAAATATCAATTTGATAATTTTTTGTGTGAGGCATTAAATGCCAAGTTGGATGACAGTAAGACAAAGAGACATATATTCCTTTATTAAATTGGCATAGTTACCAACCTAGGACATTAAAGTAACTGATACTTGGATCATTTAGTTACTTATTCAATGCTCTTTGTCAAATGTCAGGGACCCTGAATGAGTCTTACTCATTCAGTGAGAGGTTTATTTTGGGTGTCCAGGGAGGATGAACCATTTCAGAGAACTTCCTGAGATTGGTTTTCAGATACTTGACTTTCAATGTCAAGCATTCCCAATTCAGCTTTCGTCTCGAAGGTGGGTTCATCCAAGGGTTTGGTGAAGATATCAGCCAGTTGATATTCAGTAGGGATGAAATGAAGTTCTATGTCTCCTTTCATTATGTGGTCCTTGATGAAGTGATATCTGATATCAATGTGTTTGGTTCTTTGATGGAGGACAGGGTTGTTGGAGATTGCAATTGCACTTGTGTTATCACAGAAAATGGGTACCATTTTGTAATGGATGTCGTAGTCACTGAGTTGACTTTTCATCCATAGTACATTGGCACAACATCCTGCAGTAGCTACATATTCAGCGGTGAGGACATAGCCACTGATTGTTGCTTCTTTGCACTCCAACAGACCAGTTTTCCTCCAAGGAATTGACAGGACCCTGAGGTACTTTTTCTGTCCATGTTGCAGCCAGCATAATCAGAATCAGAGTAACCCTTGAGATCAAATCCTGAGCATCTTGGATAATAGAGTCCAAGGCTTGGGGTTCCCTTCAGTACCGAGTATTCTCTTGGCTGCAGTGAGGTGAGATTCTTTGGGATTGGACTGATATCTTGCTATTAAACAGATTGAGAATTGTATGTCTGGTCTAGTAGTGGTTAGATACATCAGTGATCCAACAATCCCTCTGAAATGAGTTTGATTGACTGATTTGCCGGTGAGTCGGTCCAAGGTTGTTAGGTGGGACCATTGGTGTCTTCACGAGGCACAGATATCTCATATTTCTTCAAGAGATTTCGGTGTATTTCTCTTGGATCGATGGATATTCCTTTATCAGTTTGCCTGATTTGTAGTCCAAGAAAGTATGTAAGTTCCCCATCATGCTCATTTCAAACTTCTTTGTCATTAGTTTTTTAAATTGTTTGCAAAGTTTGTAGTTTGTTGAGCCAAAGATGATATCATCAACATACACTTGGACTAGTATCACATCCTGTTGGGTTCTATAGACAAACAGTGTGTTGTCTATATTTCCTCGACAAACTTGTTTTGTATCAGGAAGGCTGAGAGAGTTTCATACCATGCCCTCGGAGCTTGTTTAAGTCCATAGAGGGCTTTGTCAAGCTTGCAGACATAGTCGGGGAATTCACTACTCTCAAAGCCCGGAGGTTGCTGAACATACACATCTTCCTTGAGATCACCATTTAAGAATGCACTTTTAACATCCATTTGGTAGACCCTGAAGTTCATGTATGTTGCATATGCAAGGAAGACCCTGATGGCTTCCATTCTTGCAACAGGAGCAAATGTCTCATCATAGTCAATGCCTTCTTGTTGACTGTCACCTTTGGCTACCAGTCGGCTTTGTTTTTAATGACAGTGCCATTTTCATCAGTTTTGTTTCTGAAAACCCACTTCATTCCTATGACTACTACATCCCGAGGACATTTGATCAAGGTCATGACCTTGTTTTTGTCAAACTGTTGCAGTTCTTCTTGCATAGCCTGAACCCGGCTTGGGTGTTTTAGAGCTTCAGTGACACTTTTGGGTTCTATTTCTGATAGATAATCAGCATATAGACATTCATTGGCTGAAGCTGCAGTTAGACTAGCAGCCATGCTTCTAGTGAGCATGCCCTCAGTGGGTTCACCAATGATGTTTACAAGCTCAATATCCTGAGATCTTGTCCACTTACTTTGTGGTATAGGATCTGAGTTTGATGAAGTCACCTGGAGGTTCAGAGTGAGAATGGTTACAGAGCAACAAATTCATTTTGAGCATCTGTTATGATGTCCTGTTCCGGTTGGGTTTCATGAATCACAGGATCCTGAACAGTTGGTTCAGTGTTACCTATCCCTGCTGGGACTGATAGATTATCAATGAATTCATCGATTATTGGTTGGGGTAGGTTGTGAGGTAAGACATAATATGAGATATCATCATCAGCTTGATATGAGGAATTGAATTCAGTGGTGAACTCATCAGGAGGATATCTTGATGAGTCATCAATTCCTATTTCCTCCACCGAGATGTTGGTGAACCTGATGCTTTCAGCACTTTCATCAAAGGTGACATGAATGGTTTCCTCAACTTGTTGTCTCCTTGTGTTAAAACCACGAAGGCTTTGGAGATCAGTGAGTAGCCTAAGAAGTATCCATCATCAGCTTTTGCATCAAACTTGTCTAGATGATCCTTGTGGTTATGAATGAACACAGGACATCCAAACACATGAAAATAGCTGATGTCCGGAAGTCTACCTTTGAAGATCTCATATGGGGTTTTATTATGTCTTTTGACAATGATTGACTTGTTTTGAGTGTAACAGTGCGTTTTGACGCTTCAGTCGAAATGTTTTGAGAGGGTGAGCCATTTAACATGGTTCTTGCAGCCTCAATGTGAGTTCTGTTTTTCCTTTCAGCAACCCCATTTTGTTCAGGGGTATAAGGAGATGAGAAATTTTGGGAAATTCCCTTTTCATCACAAAAACTCTCAAGCTCTTGATTTCTGAACTCAGTACCATTGTCAGTTCTGATTTGTTTGACAGTAATGTCATTCTGATTTTCAATCTTTCTGATGAATGACATTATTGTATCACCTGACTCTTTTGGAGAGAAAGTATACCCAAGTGTATCTTGAGAATTCATCAACAATAACAAGTGTATACTTTTCATGCTGGATTGATCCTGGGACCTGACGGTCCAAAGAGATCCATATGCAGGAGGTGAAGGCGGCTTTTGATGGAGAAATTTTGTTTGGTTTTGAAAGATGCTCTGTGGTGTTTACCTTTTTCACAGGCAGAGCATGGCTTGTCTTTTGCAAAAACCAGTGATGGTAAGCCAAGGACTTTGTTTTTTTTTGCCAAGTTGTTGAGGTTTTTGAAGTTTAAGTGTGAAAGTCTCTTATGCCACAGCCAATTGATAGTTTCAGTGGCTTTAGCAAAGAGACACGTTCCATCTTGGGAGAGTGTTGACATGTCAAGTACATAAACATCATCTCTCCTAGGAGCTATCAACACAACTTCCTTCTTGGCATTGAAAATGGTACCTTGTTTATCATTGAATTGTACAATGTATTTAGCATCACATAGTTGACTGACACCGATGAGATTGTATTTTAGACCATTGACATAAGCTATTCTAGAGAAAACTATTCCATTGCAGTTCTTGAACCATAACCTTCAGTGGGACATGATGAGTTATCACCAAATACTACCTTGGGCCCTGGTTCCTTTACATACTTGTGCAGATATTCCTTCACACCAGTCATGCTTCTTGAGCATCCACTGTCTAGATGCCAAACAGGCTCCCTAGCATGTCTCTGCACAAGTAGTAAACTGAATTAGTTTCTCTTCGTGACCCACTTACTAGTGGGCTTGGGTCTCAAGGTTTCTTTGAAATTTGTAATCGACTCATGGTCAGTGGTTGTGTGCATAGTGCTACCACAGGTTTTGCATTTAGAGGCTGAGGTTGACTCAGAGACTCTAGGTTGTTTGGAATTTCTCCTTGCATGAATGACACTGTCATGTTGGGATGTCTCATGGGCTGGATTACCGCATAAATCACAGCATGTATTCATGAGACAATCATCCTGATGATGATCATTAAATCCACAGTGAGGGCACAGAGGAAAAGGTTTTGCTCTATTCTTTGGAGCAACTTTGGAGGATGAAGCATACTTATGACCAACTTTGGTATAGTTTGCTTGACTGACATATTGAAGATGATCTGCTGTCCTGTGATCATCCTTTGCAGATCATGCGAAAAGGATTCATAGCAGTTGTCGATGGTATGGCTAGTGTAATGACACAGCTCACATTTTTGTTTGTTTTTGGAGGTTGACTTAGACTTTGAGGAACTGGAGGAAGCTGACTTTGTCTCCTTGATTGGTTCAGGGACCTTTTCAATGGATTCCATCTTTTCAGTAAGCTTCCTCACAAGTTCAGGTCATTCTGAATTTGGTCACTTGGGGACAGAGGATGTTGAAGTCTCAGTAGGAGTAGACTCTTGTTGAGTTTGTTTTGCTTGTCTTTGTAGGATGGTTCTACCAAGTCCAGACCTTTCTTTTGGTGAATGAGGATTGAATTGTAGTGGAGTAAGCACAGAGCTTGGAGCAGCACCACGAAGAGGTTTCAGTGGTGGAAGCGGTGCTTGAGATTCTGCTTCTGACTCACAGATGTGTTCAGTACTACTGGGCACATCAGGGAATCCAAGCATGCTCTTTAGAGCTTGACTTTGAGGCTCTAGAATCCTTCCAGAATCGAAATTTGGAAGCTTACTCTCGGGATTAACCCGTTCAATCCAATCACTGGAATTAGGATCAGCTAACATATTTGTAATCATGACACCAGACACAAAAGGCTTAGGAGACTGGTCTTTGTTGAGAGGGTCCGGGAGATGATCTTCACCTATGACTCTCTTCTTGCTACTGGGGGCACCCACAGTATCAAAGACCCGGGGATTCTTAGCAGTCCAACTATTAAGAATATCATTTGCCTTTTTAAGTTCATCTTGAAGATCCCGATTTCTTTTAACTAGTTCAGTGTTTTGAATTTGCAAAGTGACAACCTCAAGCTTTGCTTGTTTTAAAATAAGCAGTTCATCCCTACACTTATTCAATTCAAAACTTAACTTGTTGTACTTAGAAAAAAGATTCAGTCTTTGCTCTTCTACAAACTTAAGGTCTACATGTAGGTAATTCATGTAAGGCCAATCGAGTCATCATCCATAGAAAGTAAAATGTTTACCTTCTTCATTGTGATGTTGACCCATTCTCCATTTCTGGCATGATTCTTTCCAACTGCTAGCTTGTCCTATTCTGAGAGGGCCATCAGTGCACTGACATGCACCATTTCATCATCGATGACACGGCTCTTCATCCCGGTCGAAGGTCTCAGCAACAAGGCCTTTGTTTTACCCCTGCATGATTGAACACTTTTGTTGTTTCGAGGGGTGGCCTCGAGCAATGCAAGCTTAGCTTTAGCTTTCTTATACTTGGCTTCATAATCAATGGTTTTGTTATTATCAGATTTATTTTGAAAAGTTTGATGAGACTGATACGTTTTTGGTTGAAATTTGCCAAGCCCTGAGGACCTGATTTGAACCGATGGTTTATAAGAGGGTTTCGAAATTGTTTTAGAAAAACAGTCTTTTGCAAAATGACCCTTTTGTGACACTTATAGCATTCAGTGTCTTCAGTTGCTTTAGCAGTTGAAAAACCTTTGTTTCTTTTATAAACCTTCGAGAGTTAGCAAGGAGTGCCCTTTCCTGAAATTCAGCATTCAGGTCGTTTAGGTACTCCTCACTTGATCTCTCATCAGGCTCATCATCCGAAGTTTTCTTGGAAATCTTGAACCACATTGTTAGAAAAGAAAGCAGTTGAAATTGGTGATGAGGTGGTGGTCAGGGAATTCTTGACTTCCGAGACTTCTTTAAGTCAGGGTATCGTCTGTTGATGAGGTTTTCCTCATAGACAAATTTCCCATAAATTTCAGGAAGCTCAAGATTTTAGATATGATTAGCATTCCTGAGTCCCCGAGAGAAATTTAACCACTTCTCAGGGAGACTGTTGACAAAACCAACATTGATTTCATGTTTGGACAACTTAAAACCATCATTTGATAGTTCATTTAAAAGAGTTTCGTACCTGGTGTAAGTTTGAGAGAGAGTTTCGAGTCCTTAGCCCGAAGGTGTTATACTCAAGTTTCAGGTCCATTATCCTGTTTTCCTTGGTATCGGATGGTCCTTCATGACTATGAACTAGGTCATCCCAGGTTTGCTTAGCTGTACTATAGCTTATATCGACTCCATAATATCGTCGGGAAGACAAGATATTATGATACTTTTGAGTCTTTGGTCCTGGTTGACCACTCTCCTTTCATCCTGGGTCCACTGAGCTTCATGTTTGGGCAACCCTTCAGCAGTCTTTGGGACAAATGGACCTTCATTTATACACTTGATATAATAAGGTTCCATCCCAATCAAATAGCAAAGCATTCGCTTTTCCATTTGTTGAATTTGCCAACTTCAAGTCTAGGGGCAACAAATGAATAAGCTCCACCCTTTTTATCGACTAGTTGGGGTACATCAATTTCAACCATTTAGGATCCTAATTTAAAAACTTTTAGAGCGGCCTAAAAAACGAGTTTTATAATTAGCCTTACTCTGATACCACTTGTTGTTCCCCGTTCACTATCGTTAAAAACAGTTTAAGTTTATAAAACAAGTTAATAGTGAACTATGACTGAAATTAACATAAGGAAAACACACTAAGTAATTTTCAACATCATATTCTTATTAGAAATAAATCAACAAAGAATACGTTACCCAAGTACTTGCGGAATAGTACTTGGGATTGAAATGACAAAGTTGGGTGAATCCTCTCTAAGCTCAGGCTAAGTCTGAGCACAACTCTTAGAGCTCACTGAGCTATCTCAGGAACTAAGTTGTATTTGGAGGAGTGAAAAGATGGCTTGCGTGTATGTGTGTTTTTACAATTCACAAGCTTAATCTTTTCACTCCATCTCTTATGCTATTTATACATGTATGAGTTTTAACTCTTTCCTAAGTGACAAATTGACATCATACAGAAGACAAAATACTGATGTATTTTGTCTCATTTAAAAGACTATTCTAAGTAAAGGACAAGGCCGCTTTCCATATTTCAGTGATGACACTGAGCTTGTAAGTTAGCCATTCAGGGAAAGTTGACTTATGTTGATAAGGACTTCTTTATCTGATTCAAACTTCTCCCGCCTTGGCCCGCTCTTTCTTCATCTTTATTCTTCAGTCTTCTTTTTCAGTTTGTCTTCAGTGTAAGTAGTTGGAGAGGAGTCTTAGGGATTCAGTGAGTTATTGTCATCACTCACTGAATCCATCATCTTCTTCTTGACTCAGTCTTCACCCTTTAAGTTCCGCCTTACTGAGTGGAGAGACTACTTCATTACCTCGTACTGAGTATCCTAAAGATGACTCACTGAGCGACTATGCACTCAGCGACCTGATTGTGTTTAATCGGATGAGTACTTAGGCTATTTTCTATTCAAATCCTAGATTAAGGGGTTTGGGTATTTTCTGAACCCAACACTCAGCAACTATGAAAGAGTGGAAATGATGTTTCTAAGATCTAAGACCTATATCATCTTGAGTGTTTAAGTCCTCCTAAGTGTTTTAAATGAAGGGATGCTTGAGTACTTGAAGGTAATGGGTGATGTAGCTAATGATTGTCATTTATGGAAGGATTTGGAACTTTCAAGAGTACCAATGGATGAGCAAGGATGACACTAAAGATTTAGAGTGTCAATTGAAGCTAAATGATCCTAGAGACCAGGTTGTGTCTTAGGATAGTGTATTGGAAAATATCCTAGAAGCTTTGAGATGAGAAAACTAGATTTTGATCAACTTTGATCAACTTGGAGGTGAGGATGATTTATGATAAATTTTGTCATAATTGAAAGATTTCTAAGACTAGATGTGAGGGATCAAGTAGAAAATGAGGTGTGAGTTTAAGAGCGGAAGAGTAATGGATTAAAACAAAACGGTATATCTACAAGCGTTTTTAGAGTGTGACCTCGGTGAGTTATGTATGAATGGGAAAGATTAACCTATCTTGATAAGGACTTAATTTGCCTTAAGACACTATGTTTAGCTTAGTGTGAGGTGTTCTAAGAATGTGTTTGAAATACAATGCTTGTAATTGCATTTTCTGTTCGACGGATCCCACGGTTCCCTAAGAGTAGGGATCCGTCTAGTGTAATTTTTGGGATCCGCCCATCCGCTCAGCAGGACCTTTACTAAAGGTATGCAATGATCTTGACAATGCATTATATCTCAAGGATAGTCTAAAGAAAGTTCTAAATACTAAGATATCAAATGTTTTATTTCATGAAGGAAATTGGATTACATTGATAAAGCACTAGTACAAGAGATTTGATCCTATTTTGGAATACTATTGGTTTCCTTGAGTGTTTTCGCTAGGAGGATCATTAAGTGATTGATGAGTGTTGGTGGAGTCAAGAATGAAGAAAGTCTTCATGAGGGATATGTTTAGCGGTTCAATCATCTTGTTCACAAAGTACGCATACAACGGACTTTGAAATTGAGGATGGAAGTGCATAACATTATGATAGAGGCGTGTCAAGAACATTCCATAAGGGATGAGTTTATTCTTGGAGCCTTTGAAGATTTGCAATTAAGCCTTAAGAAGTAGGCGAGATTGTATGGTTGTTGTGTTAGCAAGCAGTACAACATGTGAGCACAACAAGCGGGAAGGATTTCTCGATTTCCCCTAAGACTCCAAACATTTTCACGTAGGATGAGTGCAAGAGGCTTGTACTCTTCTCGGATATCCCTTGTAAAGATAATGTTTGGATCGGAGTAGTATGGTCGAGGTTTGCATATTATGCGATTTAAATCTTCCGGAGAGGGTATGTGTGAACAATATGGACTATTTTCTTCACGAAAGTTGAAGAGAGAATCAAGAGACCAATCTTCGGTGAAGGCACATTGTCCATGATTTGGAATTCGGAGGATGTGAGCAAAATGCCCAAGGGTTAGAGTGAACTTTTGGTTTTGATATAAAACCAAAGAGATAGAGAGCGATCCTCGTTACTAACGAGTTCGACTTGACGGAAGAATTCCATTATGAACATTGGACATATCTTCTCGTTGATTTCAAGAAGGCATTCTAGTCCTATGGCTCGGAAGGAGGTATTGATACCTTATTCGAATTGTAGAGAGGTGTCTACAATACGTCCTTCATGGAAGTGACGGTTTTTGAGATTATTGAACCCACGGACATGATTGCCAGGCGTGTTGGGTTCGAGAGAGATGTTCGGAGTGTAGACGCTAGTGAGTGAAAAATCAAACTCATATTCATGCGTCATAGTTGAACCTATAGAAATGACAGGTTAATAAAAGGAGATGTTTGTGGTTAACTTATGATAATATAATGTTTTTACTAGATTTTTATTAACAATGTTTTTTAACAAGAAATACACTTAACTCACTTATGGTTTTGACATACATGTAGAGTATTACTCTTAGAAGAAAAGAGGTTTTTGATTTGCATGAAAAGTTGTTTTCCAGTAGGACGGATCCCACGGTTCCTTTTCAAAAAGGATCCGGCTAGTATAATTTCCGAGATCCGTGGATCGTAGTAACAGAAATGATTTTATAAAAACATAGATTTTACGGTTTTATACCACGAAATATGTTTTATCCTACATTTTCCTTTAGCATGCATACATGACTTCTAATGTATCACGAAAGAAATATAAAACATAGAAATCAAAATAAGTGACAAACACATTATGATAAAAGTAACCTAGATAAACTAGATTATTAATAGTATTGCATTTCAATACTAAGGATGATACAAAGGATTGGGTATATGACCCCAATATAGATTAACAACACAAAGTAAATGTCTCCGTATGTGAACTTCATCATAGGGAACACAAGTGCGATGAGTGTTATGGCGATGAGCACGAGTGCAATGTAAACCATGTTGATGACGGATCTTCTTGGTTTCGGTTGAGATGGAATGAGGAGGAAGATGAAGTTTTTAAGTGAGAGGAAATTTTTGAAATTGGATGATTTGAAAAAGGTGAGGATTTGATAGATAGGTCGACGGTGGGAGTTTTTATAGAGAAGGAGGAATTTTTGAAATTGTGTTATGTTTTATTATGGGATTAAAAAGAAATAAAACATAAGTTTAATATACTATGACTATAGGCGAGAAATATAGCACGTATGTGAGAAAAAGGCTTCCTAACGAAGCTTCATGTAAACCATGTAATTTGCACAAAAGATAATCATATAAATACCTAAAAAGGTATACTTAATTATCAAGCAAAGTAAAAAGAAAGTCATACGTCTAGCGCACTTAGGAATGTCTTTACAAATGACACAACAAATGTCACTTAGACTATTCCGCTCCTTTAGTTTGAGATACCTTCTTAAGAAAGGTATTCTTGTTACCAAGCGACTCCTAAAGCTTGGTGGGTATGAGTTTTGACTAATCAACATGACAAAGAAGATTAGTGCATTTAAATGAAAAGAAAAAATGTTGTTATCAACTCAACATCCAAACATATAGTTTTGAAATACATGGTGTTTGCTTTTATGAAAAACCTTCTTTGTAGTTTTCAATTAACCATGGATCGTATCAAGTTTTTAAAGTACAATATACTTCAAGGAACTTGGTAACGAAGCTCTGATACCAATTGTGGAAAACTAGAAGGGGGTTGAATAGTTTTACCAATTAAAACTTCTTTTAATCTATTTAGATAGACTTATGTCAATCTATTTGGATGTGTGTGTTGGATGTTGATAAACAAGCATGTAGAGGTAAGTAATGAAAAGATAAGAGTAAGAAGCACAAAACCACAACGCAAGTATTTATAGTGGTTCGGCTATAAGGTCACCTTCCTTGCCCTACTCTACTCCCGAGTCACCTACTCGAGTTCAGTAATCACTACACCAATCTCCTTATGGCGGGAAGCCTTCACAACGTCGCCTACTCTTTTTCCGGTACTAGGCTAACCACGGGTTCTTTCACTCCAAGGTGAACCACACCTACACAACGTCGCCTACCCTTTATAAGGTAATAGGCTAAGTACCTAGTTCTTTCACACCTTAGGTGAACTACACCTTCACAACGTCGCCTACCCTTTATTAGGTACTAGGCTAAGCACCTAGTTCCATTGCAATGGAGGAACTACTACCACACTACACCAACGACTAATCCCAAAGGAGATCTATTCCTTTACAACATCAACAAGGATATCAATATCCTTGGATCTAATACTAGTCTATCTTGTACATCGAAACACACCAAATCGAATGTACATCTAAGGCACCTTTCACTAATGCCTTTGACTAGATCTACAAGACACCTTTCACTAATGTCTTGTGTCTTCACTTCTAAGCATCTTTCACTAATGCTTCTTTGTCTTGACTTCTAAGCACCTTTCACTAATGCTTCTTTGTCTTGACTTCTAAGCACCTACCACAAGTGTTTTATCCTATAGACGATAGATACCCTTCACTAATATCTTCGTCTTGACTCTTGAGACATCTTTCACTAATGTCTTCAACACTACACTTCTTTGAAGAAAGAAAGGAATCATCAACAAGAAGACTTCAGTAGCCTTGATGATGAGGAAGCATGGCAACTCATGGACTTGAGCTTGCTCGACTTCAAAGGTGGTGATCTTGCCTTTAAGAGGAACCTAAAAGATCACACAAAAACAAAACTATAAACATAGATATCTTGGATCTAAGGTTAGTGAGATTTAACTCAGGGGGGAAAGTGTGTTAGAGAGGGATTGAAAAGGGGTGAGAAATAATGAAGAAATGACTCACTATTTATAGAGGAAAAATCCTACTGTTTCCGGATCCCACGGATCCCTACCACAAGGGATCCGGCTAGCACAAAGCTAGGGATCCGTGGTACGCTCCTCTTTGCCCATGGGTATTTTTGGTTATGGGTCATGGGTCATGGGTTATGGGTTGATACATGGTTTTCTTTCTAGATACAATGTATCTTAATGATACAATGAACTTGGTTAAGTGGTATAAATAAAACCATGAGTTATGGGTCAATACCATTTGCTAGTTTATTACCCATTTTAGTATTTACATGTTTTTACCCATTTTAGTATATACATGTTTTTACCCATTTTAGTATACTTAGATTAAGTATGTGCTAACCCAATATGTAAACATTAGTTGTTGTACATATATATTTAAATCATAAAATCACTTAAGCTTGTTTTAGTGTTTTATGTGAAAACGTAAGTGTGTTAGAAAACTATTAACTCAAACTATTTACGTACTCTATTTGTTTCGTTAAAATGATTTTACGTTTGTTATCGACAAAACATTAGAAGATCGTAAAATATAAATAAACGTTTTTACGGCTTATTTGTATTAACACATTCCGCCAACATACCCTAAATGAGCTTGTACATCTCACTCGGTCAATTTTCTAACCAAACAAGTGCGTAATATCCACCGCCACGCGTGGTGGTGGTAGTCATGTTATAAATATCACACATGGTCAAGATTAGGCGATGCGTTAAGATGAGCCATATTACACCCTATCATTAAATTACATCTTATATGTTCTTTCTTCAAGTACGACACATGTATTATCGTTTATTAATATCTACATCATCTTTTAAAAAAAAACGTTATTGCTTTAATATGCTCAATTGAAACGGAGTTACAACAAACAAGATGTATATCATTATTACAAATTCGACTAAAAATAACTTTTGTTTTGCAGATTTGACCAAATTCTTATAACTTGCTCCGCAATATTGACTACTACTGTTGTTGTTGTTTATAAGTTTGACTGAATATATCTTATACTAATATAAGTTTTTACTCTGTAGTAAATTCAGTAATCAGTAATGATTAGTAAAAAAATCATGTTTGACAAGTTGATTGTATATGAGGGTGCTAGAAGGCATTTTCAAATATCATGTGTAGGATGAGATGCTTTACCATCCGTGACAACACTTAATCCACCAATCACAAGAGTTCCTACTAAGCACACGGATCACCATCTAACGGTTCTCCACCAACTTTATTATCTCTAATCCAACGATCAATACACACTTCTCAAAAAGCACAAAAAATTAACCCACTATATAAAGACCCACCCTTGGCCCCAAATTCAACAAATCAATTTCATTTCTAACATAAAAAAAAAAATGTCAGGACGTGGAAAGGGAGGAAAAGGGTTGGGCAAAGGAGGAGCAAAACGACACCGTAAAGTCCTCCGTGACAACATTCAAGGAATCACCAAACCTGCTATTCGTCGTTTGGCGCGTAGAGGTGGAGTGAAGCGTATCAGTGGTTTGATTTATGAAGAGACACGTGGTGTGTTGAAGATATTTTTGGAGAATGTGATTAGAGATGCTGTTACTTATACTGAGCACGCCAGAAGGAAGACTGTTACTGCTATGGATGTTGTTTATGCCCTCAAGAGGCAAGGAAGGACCCTTTATGGCTTTGGTGGTTAAAGGGGGGTGTTTGGTTGAGGGAGTAGTTTTTGGATCTATGTTTTGGTGTTTGGTTGAGGGAATAGTTTTTGGATCTGTGTGTTGGTGTTTGGTTATCTGAATGTAAAGCTGTTTGGTTTGTGATGTAATGAAAATATGAAATGAATGAAGTTTTAGTTATTTTGATATTTGTTTCATTTGTTGGTTTGTGTTTTATTTGATTGTTATATGATAGTTCTTTGCACTGTTTATCAGCTTAAGTATGTGTTGCTTGGGAATGAAATTAAAAAAGTTTAAATTAAATAATTAGATGGTTAATAAAATCTGAGTGAAAATACTTTGATGGTGTTTCAATTTATATTTTATTAATCATCTGGAGTTGTTTGTTACTGACAAATGATTAAGGTAATAAAGGTGGTTCACATTGCTATTTAAGCGCAGATGTGGCTACTGATCTAGTTGTAAGAAGCATGGTCCATCAGTAGGCTAAGGATCTGGTTCATCAGAAACTATTCCTCTCTTTACATCCTTCAAAACTTGATACCATTTTGACCCATCGATATGAGTTCACCCATTGCTAGCCAAACATAGACTGTTATATCCAGTTAATTGAAAGAAAGAAAAGCGTATTCTGGGTGAAAGGGTCTATGCATTGTTACATGGTTGGCCCGAAATTGATGCGTCATAATTGTTTATTACGCCGAAGTTATATCTTTCTAACTGAAGTCTCTTGACACACTGGATTCTCTTGGTTCAACACTACTTTTCTACCAAAAGACCAAATAAACCCAGGGGTATGAACACTCGGGTCAAAGTGTCGAACCACGGGGAAGTTA
Source organism: Chrysanthemum makinoi (assembly GCA_910596185.1). Classification (NCBI taxonomy): domain Eukaryota; kingdom Viridiplantae; phylum Streptophyta; class Magnoliopsida; order Asterales; family Asteraceae; genus Chrysanthemum; species Chrysanthemum makinoi. Next base: position 134,132,669 of record OU343221.1, read on the forward strand.
TTACGTGAAAAAACTTAACTTAGGTAAATATATTTTGCAACTACATAAGACATACTTCATGAAAAAGTTGGATTTTGGTTGTAAGGACATAATTTTGTTAGCCTGACCCGTTCTAAAAGATAGCCTCTAGTGATATGTTACCCAACCCGCCCGACTTGCCCATTTTGCCACCCGTAATAGACACAATTATCAATTTCCAGCTGCCTCAATCGTCTATTGATTTATGTCAGTAAGGTTTGTAGATGTATCTTTCTTCTTTATCTAAATCTCACCTGTCTATTCAGAGGAACATCCTGTATCTGTTTCCATCACTTCAGCGTATAGCTGCACAAGCAAGGGGGTAGGAAGGAATATGTGGGGAGAAGATTTAGTGAATTGGTGGGAGGAGTTGCTAAGTTCTTCAAGGAAAATAAATGGGATTTCAGGTCTTATTACTTTCTAAATCTCTTCTATAGTTTATAGAGATGGCATGGTTTGCAAGTTGGCTTGTTTTTATTTTACGCGTATCATCTGTCCACTTTAATTACAAAAAAGTATAATCTTATGTTAATAGGTTTGTTTGAATAAAATTGTAAACTGTTAAATGTTATTTTACCTGTTAGACCCGTTAAAGAACCCGAAGAACCCATACATAAGTAAAAGGGTCGATATTGTCACTTCTATCTCATATTGTGTTTGCATTTAGCTTCTTGACATGTATTAGTGCTCACAATGCAGCTAAAATAAGCAACAGAGAGAGGGCCATGGTTGGTACTTGGTGGTCTGGGCGCACTCAATCTCTTTGGGGTGATTGTTCTTGGAACCATGTTAAAGTGCGTTTGTTACCAATATATTGCTATCAATCTATTATATATAATCTTCACGTCTCTGACTTTTTATCCCCTATTGTATTTTACGGAATATGACAAAGTGGATACCGGGCTACAAGAGAAAGCGTTACACCTTCTATCAGATTTTCAATAAAGTGAGTTAGCATACCGCACATAAACAGTCTGCGTTGTGTTCTAAGTGTGTTTAAAAGATCTTTATGGACTAAAAAATGATATGCAGATGGTGTTTCGAAACCTGTAGGTAATATGTTGCCTAATCAAGTCACTCTGGTTTGAATTCAGAAGCATATTTGTATCTCAAGTCAATGACCCAAGATTATAGAACCTGAGACCGAGCATTAATCATGTCTCCTTAATGCTCATGCTTGAGATGGACATGTACAGGAGTGAGGCTTAGAAGCTAATTACATCTATTCCCTGGCCTGGAAACTTTGGGCTCAATATATCAAGTACATATGTTTGTTGCGGAAGAAAAGTATATGATAAGGTTGAGGATTTGGTAAGATTTGTACGTCATTGATTCAGGGTCTGTGTTGCTTTACGGATAAAAGATGAAAAATATAAACAGGCGTTGCACGAACACAGGTACACGGAACGAATTGTACTCTATATATGTTGAATAAATGAGTGTTCAAAGTTCAAAGTTTTTATCGTTTATGTTTTACTTGTAAGATATCAGTGTTGGAAACAAACACTGTTTGACAGAAAGAAATCTACTACTATTCATTACCAACCATTTGCAAATAAAACTAATTTCTAAATAACAATTAATGTAACAATTGGAACAATCAAAGAATTGATATTTGTAAACCATCTAAAAATGATTGTGTGATTACAAAGTTGGTTATAAATGGAACAATCAAAATGTTATCAACATCGCATGGTAGGACATCTTTTGAGTTGCCTGTTAACCGGCTTGATGTGATGATTATGTGGTGGGAGTTCATGAAGCTGCAACACTTGTATCTTCCGCTTCTTCTTCATGCATTCGACTTCCTTGTAACTCCTTTGCAGCTTTCTCTTTGACGCCTCTAATTTCTTTTCAATAATAGTGCTTGTTGGACCCTTTTGATCCCCTGTTTTCACATCAGAATCCATCGGTTTACAACGTTGATCACAAGTGACAGAACTCTGTTGATATTTTGCTTTTTCAGAAACTAGTTTTGCAATGCTTGATTTGTTCTTTAGTGATTTATCCACCATATCTTTCCATGTTTTGACGAGTTTCCTGGCAGTCTCGTTAACATCTTTTGATACGTGCTTTCTAAGAAGTGAAACAGTTTTTCCTATCCCGGTTTTTTCCAAAGTTTCCATAGATATCTCCATGTTTTGCAGCTTCTTTAAAGAGTCACACAATACCAATTCATCTTCGATACTCTTGTCAATAACCCCTTTGATCATCAGAACTTCATCAATCACATAAGTACTATTTTCAACTTTCAGATCAGGAGTGATTGGACCCTTAGCAACATTATCTTTTTCCGAATCAGTTTCTGCCTTTTTCAATCTAATCCTCACTTTCAATGATGATCGTTGTGGCATGTCTTGCTTCTGCTCTTCTTGATCCACAACAAGGCCTGTATCTTCATTAGCAGCCACATCATGTCTCCATTCTCTATTTTCTTGATCATCTTTGTTTTCAGTACTACTTACATTAATGCACTGGAGTTTGTTACCGTTAAGCAAGTCACACGAGTACCTGTACAACATCTCAGTAATGTTGTCTCGCTCAGTTCGAAAATCATTTAGGCGATCAGCTGCAGCAACCCTTATCGCCATCTTAATGAACTCGAATATATCGACATTCGTAATGTGCAAGTAATTTCTCAAGTCATCCAGCAGTAAGTTAGACATGGATTCTTCCATCGAACTAATATTTCCTTAAAAGATTTATGATTTCGATAATACCCACAAATCAAGAATCTGAATTTGTTGTAGTAGTTGATAGAAACTTGGGATACAAGGTTATGAATTTGTTTTTTTGTGAGGGTGAATAATAAGATAACAAGCCATTGAATAGAGATTTGTAGTAATTAGGTAATAGGCGGTTAGTTAAAAAAAAAAAAAAAAAGGGTAAAAGGCGGTTAAGAGAATTAGATGTAAGGGAAAATTCTCAAATTGCCCCAGTTGCCCAACAATATTACCCCAAATGCCCCACTTTTTTTTCACTTCTCAAAATGCCCCATGGGCAACTCTCTCATGGGCAACTCTATCATATATTTGGGCCCACATTGTACTTACAAAGTACAAATTTGCTAACACTCTGTTGGGCAACTTTGACTACTATATTGGTCAACTGACATTTTTATCTTTTGAAAGTGAAAAAGTAAAAGTTATTTTATTAATAAAAATACATATATCTTGGGCAACTTGGTCCCACACATATGTATTCTTGGGCAACTGATTAGTTAGAAAGTACACATTTATATTATTTTATTGTATTGGTACTTGTACCATAATTTTAAATACAAAAATACAACTTTATAAAATATAAAATACACATTTTAAAATCAAATTACACTTTTTTAAATACAAAATACAAAATACACATTTTATACTCAAATTACACATTTCATTCCACTTTATACATTAAACACTATCCAAACCATCAATCAAACACAAACACTCAAACACGATCCTTTCCCCCCACTGCTGCCCAGATCATCACGATCCAAACCATCAATCAAACACAAACACTCGCATCCAAACCATCAATCAAAAAATCATCACCGATCAAACGATCACCACAGCTTAGATGCTAACCTTTGCCTCCTTCGCCTCTATCAGGTTCCATTTGTTTCTTTTTTATAACATTTATTAATTGATTCGATTAAAATTGATTTTGGAGCCTGAGAGGATGAGCACTATTGGTATTGTGACTGCGATTGCTGCACCGGCAAGCATTAAAATTGATTTCTAGCCGAATGGGTATAGGAGATGGGAGTTTTAGTTGGGACGAGTGTGATGTCCGGGGCGTTTGGGTATAGTGGTTATGTTAGGTTATGGGATGTGAGGTCGGGGCGTGTGGTTTGGGAGACTAATGAGCCGGGGACGGGTAGGAGTAGTAGGTTTGGTGATTCGTTTGCGGATGTTAGTGTTGACGTGAATGATATGAGTATGTGTAAGATATGTTCCAATTCGGCGGAATTATATGGATAAAGTGGAGGATTCAGAGAGAGGGATTATTAAGAAGATTGAAGGTGGTGGTGAGCGGCTTTTTGTTAGTAGGGAAAGCTCTGTTTTCTCAGGTGCAGTTTTGGTTCCGTGATTGTGCAATACAATAATTTGGCGTCGGTGCACACACAAAGCAAGCATAGAGCGAAGAATCCTTTTAGAGGTAGACGTGCTACTACTATATTTTGGTAACCACTGCTAGTGTTACTAGAAACCACTGCTAGTGTTACGAGAAACCACTGCTAGTGTTACTAGAAACCACTGCTAGTGTTACTAGAAACCACTCCTAGTGTTACTAGAAACCACTGCTAGTGTTACTAGAAACCACTCCTAGTGTTACGAGAAACCACTGCTAGTGTTATTTCATTCCACTGCTAGTGTTACTAGTATATTTTGGTAACCACACACAAATATAGCGGGTTTTGTTGCAGCTAGTTATTTGCTTTTGCTTAGAGAGTTTTTGGGTTTCCTTATTTTTCGTGTTACAAGGTTGAGCTTCAGGGGATAGGCGTTTGTGAATCAAACAAACATGGGTTGTGGCTGCTTTGGTTCTGTGCCTGTATAAAAGAAAGAGACAAGTACTCATAACGACTTGGAAGGTAAGGGACTTAATATTAAGCTATTAACTGCTTTTTATATGAATTTATAGTATCTCACTTATAAGACTCCACCCCCATAACCCTGCTTCGGCGGGATTGAGTATTGTTACTGTTGCTGTTGTCGGTTATAAGACTCCACAAATACTTTTTTCTAGAAAGACCTAGGATGCCACGCCGAGGAGGAAAGTTTTTTCCGCCTACCCATTTTAGTACCACTTGTGATTCATCGGTCAACACCACGTGTGGGGGTTTTATTCAGACCTGTAGGTTGTTCTAAGGAGATCTTATTTGCTTGTTGTTGCTAAGACAGAAACAACCTTTCATGTGCTTCTCTTGTTTGCCCTTAAAAGTGTTACTTGTGTCCATGTGTGTTGTGATTTTCTTATATATTGTTTTTCAGCTAAACATATTGGAAACGACATTTTTTTTAACTTCTATAAAATAAAATAAAAACTATTAAGCTAACCTAATGTTGTTGCGCAGGTCATTCACTTGATAATGTTAGGAAATTTTCATACAAGGAATTACGACTAGCAACTTATAACTTTTATCGAAGGTGCACATTCCTATTATAATTCTCTATGAGTCATTGGTTCATGATCTTTTCACTGCCTAGTTACTTTGTATAAGTTGTTTGTGAACATTCCCCTGATTCGTGTCGCATCTTTACTACATCTTCTGTCGATAAATGAAACCAGCAAAAGAAATTATGATCTTGATATCAATCGGAAATAACAAACCATGTTTGCGTTACAAATAAAATATAAACAGAAAGACACTAGTGTTACGAGATGAGGACTATAGATTGCATCTTTTTGCCGATGGAATTACTTCAGATTTTAAAGTTTGTGAATTGGGACAATTTCTGTTTAATGCTCTGTCAACCTAATAGCTGTAAAGGCACTTTGTGCTGAATCAAAGCAGGGAGTTCGCGAATTTTTAACAGAGATCAATACTATATCAAATGTCAGACATCGGAATCTAGTTGAATTGATCGGATGTTGCGTTGAAGGAGCTCATCGTATTTTAGTCTATGAATATTTGGAAAATAACAGCCTTGAACACGCACTATTAGGTAAGCTTGCAAGTTAGATTCATGCAGTTCACCGTTTTAGTGATTTATTAAGTATGCTATAACTTGGTCACAGCTAAAAGAAGCCCTAACACACAGCTCAATTGGAAACAACGGTCTGAGATTTGCATTGGTACAGCACAGGGTCTTGCATATCTTCATGAAGATATCGAGCCCCATATTGTGCATAGAGACATTAAAGCCAATAATATACTTCTAGACAAGGACGTCCTCCCAAAAATTGGAGATTTTGGATTGGCAAAGCTTTTCCCCGATAGCATCACTAATATAAGCACGAAACTGGCAGGAACAACGTGAGTTTGTGTTACGAAGATTTGTTTGAGTAACATTAAACCAATATTGTGCTTTTGTTGTAAGAAAATATTGTTTTTTGCAAATTACCTAAAGAAACATAGACGTTGCAAGAATAATCACTTTTGGGCATAATTTGTCCAAAATCAATCATTCTTGAAACCAGTAGAATTTCAAAAAAATGACCTGCTGACACTTGCAACAGTTGACATTTTGCTGCATAAAAATATTAGAGAACTGCAATTTGTAACGTGACATATTTTGGACAAAAACTGCCCAAGTATGATGGTTTTTTTACATCTCTGTATTTTAATAATTTGTCCAAAGTCGTTAAGTATTGCATAATGTAACGCTTTTTTGCAAGAAAAAATGTAGGAAAGTGGTTGGAAGAGTTGATAACTCAGTGACTTGCAGTTACGAAGATTGACCTTTTCTTACCTTTGTCCTTAAATTTTCATTGTATACAAACCATTATTATTGCAAAAATGCAGAAAACATGACGAAGTTGGTTAAGTGTGATTTTTGCTTGACGGATTTCGTTTTTTTTCTTTCAGTGGATATCTAGCCCCTGAATATGTATTGGGTGGCCAACTAACGTTGAAAGCTGACGTTTATAGCTTTGGGGTTCTCATTCTTGAGACAATAAGTGGCAGGAGCAGTTCAACGTCAAGTTGGGGTACAACGCAGAAAGTTTTGTTGGAATGGGTAAGTCGTCCTGATTTCAACATTCATGGCTTTATATATAATATACTCGAGAGTTGAGATGACAACACACACTTTTCCAATACATTTATGCTCATATAAAACTTGAGAATGCGTGTCACAATTCATAAACATTTACGGTTTTGAATTATATCAATAATCATATTTTAGGTAAGACACAAGCTACTACTCAGTTTTAGTTACTACGTATAAAACACCACAAACTTTACGTCTTATTGTTAAAATGTTTCTAAATGGAAAAAAGAGCATCAGTAGGTCGACTTAAAGCCATTTACCCATTAAGAAACTACAAATTCTGACCCATTATCAACCCACCCAATCACCCATGTTTTCCACCTTCATAACTGACGGGGCTTGTATGCGACTATCTTAGGTATTATTTGCAGGGTACCATGTACCATGTGGATTAGCTCATATCCAATATATTCGCGCAACGTTATTTGTGGACCCATTTAGGGTGGTGGCTGCGTAACTTGCTCTCTCTGGGACTGTCTTATCTTCTGGCCAAAGTGGGAAAGAGACGCCCTTGTGTAGCTGGTGGTGAAGTAGAAATTCAGAGAAATGAATTAATTTGGAAATATTGAGTTAGTTATGAGTTATGTTGTATATTATAACACTTGAGTTTTAATACATTGGGGTTGATATGGTATATAGTGTTCTCATTTTCTTTGCATTTTTCGTAAGAATGGCAATTTACTTGGATATGTTCCGCCTGATCGCCGATTATTGTGTTTTTTTCTTACTACGTATACCCGCGCTAGTTTGATTACAGAAAGCTAAAACCATAATAAATCATTGTTACAGAATGAGTTTCAAATACAAGCCGCTAGCCAAATGACAGTAAATTTTTTGGACAATTTATGTTTGTGTCAAAAAACGTAAATGCTGCCTATGCTGCATGTAAGTATTCTGGATGTTATCCGGTTTAATCTTGACTTTATATATTAACAACTAGAAATGCAAACTGATAAAAAGTAGATGTTAATCACTGCTAGTCTGCTCCAATAAACTTAAATTCAACTAAAAAAAATCATCAATATTGTAGGAAAAAGAAATTGCTGTAATTAACTTCCTGTTGCACCCCAAGCACCTAGGCAACTTGTTGAAGGGATAATTTCCCAAAAAGCGTGACCAATATTTTCTTTTGTTATCGCTAAATCAAACTTTGAATGAATCCTAAACTCAGAACCATACAATACATAAGTGAACCAAAGTTTTCAAAAGTTTTGAGGCACAAGCAGGATTTGTTGTAATAATAACTCAGATACTAGAAATGATATCAAATCTGTAGATTTTAAGCAATATACATATCATGACAAAAATGTTCAAACTCTCATTCGGATGATGTTGATAATCCATTTCTAGAGATGGGTTAACTGTGGCTATCTGTAGAGCCAAAATGCCACAAATATAAACTCTAAAAATACTACGCAGATGCTACAGTCCTAAAGATCTCTATCAGTTATATTTTCTTGATCTGCAAAATACATCTTTGGTTAAACTGCTAACAGAAGTTCAGAACAACAGCTGCTGTGACAACACATGTAACAAGTAGCAATTTCCAACTTCTTTTGTTCCCGACTGGTTTGCAGTAAGGCGAGCTAAAGATTCGATCTGAAACGATCTTTAGGATGGCTGCAATGGCAAAAGAAAAGCACACAGCCAGCACAGTGAGCTCGGCCTTCTCCAGATTTTCTTGATCATTTGCAACCTTCTCAATAGTTTGCCTGCAGAGAAGGTTTCAGGAGAAAATGAAAAAGGATTTGAATTTTAGGGGAAAGTCAATGTAATAGCTGATTGATGCAAAACCGTCAAGTTATCTCACGCAAGCTAGCCACTTGTGAATGACCAACCGTAAGAAACTCAAAACAGTTCACACACCAATGCAATTTAAGATCAGAGGAATATAGTGTATTCCTTGGTCGTTAAGTCCCACGGAGGATGAATTGGTGTTAAACAACTTCAGATGTCGAATAATCACTAAGGATAGTGATTAGAAAGGATTTTGATGGATAATACCTAAAGAAAAGATCTATAAATTACAGCGACTTAAATGCAAATTAAAAGAGATTAAAAAGTTAAAATATATTAAATAAACGCTATCACTATTTTTAAAGTGATGAACGTTTAAAACCTAAAACGTACGTTTAAATAAAATTACGTAAACGTACAAAATAAAACGTGAGTTTTAAAGAAATAAAATTCCTACAAATATGAAAATGACATTTTTACAATCATAATAATAAAAGAAAATTATTAGAAAAAGAAAATTATTTTTATTACTATTTATTTAATTATTATTAATTAAAAACTATTTATTAAGTATTTATAATGCACTAAAATATAAGAAAATACAAAATTAACCTAGAAAAATGAAATTAAAACTTAGAAAAATCTAAAATATGATAAAACTTATTTTAAAACTAAAAATATATTTTTTTAGACTTATTATGTATTTATTATTATTATTTAACTATTTAAAACTAATTAAAATGCTAAAAAATACTATTTAAACCAAGAAAATTATGGAAAAATACTTTTTAGGCTTTTTATATTTATCTTAATCTAGGAAAATTGAAAACATATTTTTTTAAGCTTTTTCTGATTTATTAGTATTAAAAGCTATTTAAAAAGTATTAAAAACTAGTTTAAATAAGGAAAAATAGCAAATAAGCTTGGAAAAATCTGAAAATTTCAGGAAAATGTTAAAATATTATTCTAAGTTTATAAAAAATATAAAAACATATGCTTATTTGTGAGAATATGAAACTGTAATGGATTGGCTTATAAATAAGCACTTCAAAATAAGCTAAAAGCCATAAATGACCACCAAATTAACACATAAGCTAGGGTATGCTATATTAACTAATTACTAACCTATTCCAACCATCCTAAACCTCTGAAAAGCAGTTTAAGCTAAGAATTAAGCAAATCAAAAACTAGCTTATTTTCAGAAATGGGACAGAATTAAGGCTTATCTAGGAGTGGGGTCCACAGGTGTTAAGCTCAAAAGATTGACTGAAATGGATAGTCAGCTGGGTGGTGAGTGGAAAGGAACCAAGAACCACCATTGGGGTCCACTGGTGTGGCCTGTGGGACCCACCAAAGTGGTGGTGATGCCCCATGTTGAGGTGGTGCGAGGGCATGCACAGGGCATCTTTTTGAAAGGGTGCTCAAAAGAAGCTACTGAATAAGGACTTTATAAGCTAAGTGGAAGAGAGCTATTATTTTTATAATTTTGTTAAGCAGTTAAAGTTTACTATCCCAAAAGCATTCAAGCTAAATCTTAAAATTGAGTACACAATAAAATTCCAACTTTTATTCAAAAACAGGCTTAAGTAAAATTTGACTTTTCAATTTATACTAAAGGTTTGACTTTTATGAACTTATAATCAATCTTGTGGACTAAATAAGTTATATTAAACTGTATTAAGATGATTTTAAGCTAAGAAACCAAGTTTTAAGCTATTATGGTGAGAATTACAAACAGAAATCCTAACAGTTAACTGCAATAAGGATTTAAGAACTATTTTGACTTTTACTCAAGTAAGGACTATGTTTTATGACTTGTCTGAGCTAATAAACACATATATGACTTAGAACAACAATAATGAACAACAAAGCAAGCTTTTAACACAGATTATCAAACCAATCCAAACACCTCTTTTTAGGACTGATTTGAAGCTTTTCAAAAGGATTCTCAGATTAAAACCATACCAATTATTCAAGACTTTCTATTATTCATTAATGAGACTAATGAAACTTTAAACAAGAACAATAGCAACATATAACTAAGAATTAACACTTAAGCTATAATAACTGTTAAAATAAAATTTAAAGCAACTACAAATTAAAAAGAACAAGCTAACTGTTTTAATGCTTACTTTTGCTTAACTACACCTAAGAAACATGAACAAACACAAATTAAAGCTTATAAGTTACTTACACATAAAATGCAAAAACAATTATAAAAGCTTACAACTGTTTTCCAGCAACCAAAGACCGAACCGTAGTTAATACCACTCCTAACAGCTTACCACTAAGCCTCTAAACCAACTACAATCCACAGATCACCTTGCTTCATTCTTGATCTTCATTTCCTTTGCCTTTTTATTTTTAACTAATTTTAAGTGAATTTTTGGTAATTTTTCTGTTTTAACTAAAAAACTGAGTTTAAAATGTTTCTAAAAGCTTGAACAAGTTACTATGAGCTTCTATGATCTTGCTGAGTCCAAAACATCAACTACAAACAACATAAGCTAATTTTGAGAATTTTGAAATTGAAAATGGCATAAACTGAAAATTAGATTAAAACTGGAAATTGATAACTAGAATACATTCATTTACACTGAAAACACTTTAATAAAGTACTTAAGAGCTTAAACAAACACTGGAAAGCTAAAATTAACTAAGTCGACATATCCTAAACTAAATTACTCTACTTGGTCTTCTTCCTTGCTTCTTTTTCCATTTATATTGATCCACTTGAGTCATTGTCGACATAAGAGACTTTCCCACTTGATTGCAGCCCTTGGATCACTTGAAATCATCTAAACCACACATGTGGTATTTTGGCGGAAAAGTCTAAATAGCGGAGGTTAATGCATTAAATGAGGTGTGGGTTGGTTTGCAAGGTGGAGGGGGGTGATAGTGAGAGGCAGGTATGAGCTGGAAAGGTGGGTGGACAGGTGGTGATGGCAGATGGAGGAGATGGAGTGGATACAGGTATTGGGGGGGAAGGGGATGAAGGCGCGGTTTCTATTTCAAAAGTTGGGCCGGGTGTTGGGCTAGCCGGGTTTTTTGGATTGGATTAATATCAAAGGTCCAATTGGTTATTTGATAAACACAAGGACCATTGTTGTAATATTCTGAAACTTGAGGACTGAATTATCCAATCTTCCAAAGTTAACATAAGGATTAAACTTGCCATTCATTAGTAGTACAAGGACCATTAGTGATAAAATTTCATTTTTTATAAGTCCGGGGACTAAAATGTCAAGTTTGAAACTTGAGGGGCCAAAATGTAATTTCTCCAAAAGTTTATCATAAGGACCATTCTTGTCATTTATAAATAGTACAAGGTTAAATTTGATAATTTTCACTTTTTAAATTAACCAAGGACTATATTTGACATTTTCCAAACTTGAGGGATTAAAGTTGTCATTTTGTGATTTTTAAACTTTAAAGGGTTTATTTTGACAACTTTTGAATCTTATGGACCTTAAATGATATTTTACAAGTTTTTGAATTACCAGGGACTAGATTTGACAATTTTTGAAACTTGGGGGACTAAAACTGCCAATTATGCAAACTTAATACGTTTTTCACCAGATTTTGATGTTTTTGCATTTAAAACATATAAAACACTTGTTTGTGATATTTTTATCATTTTGAAGCATTTCTGAGTGTTTTCAGATGTTTTTGCAGTCTAGATAGTACAAAAATGATGAGTATTTAGACACTCATCAATCCCCCACACTAAGATATTGCTAGTCCCTAGCAATGATTTATGAAAAGTTAATGGATTTTATCTCTTTACCAAAAGCCATTACTTCTGGAGTAGCCAAATGTTTCAGTTCAAGTAAGAACCATGGTACACTGATAACCATGTGATTTTGAGCAAACCACCAGTTTCAACGGTTTTGATTTGTCTTTACCAGAAGCCGTTTGCTCCTGGACTAGCCAACTCTTAGATAAATTATCAATATTATCTTTGGTGAGCCGATTACCAATTATGGATTTTCAACTGCCTTTACCACAAGCCATAAACTTGCGGGCTAGCCAACTTTTCACTAATTAAAGATATGGTGTGCTGAACACCATACAATTTTGGGCAAATTGCAAGCCATAAACGGATTTGAGATATCTTTACCAAGAGCCGTTTGCTCCTGGATTAGCCAATCCTTATGTGTGTTAGACATGGTGGACTGATTACCATTTGTCGTGTTTAGTACATAGTACTTCCACTAAATAAAAAATTTTAAAATTTGGCCATTTTGGGGGAAAAAGGGACTAAAAGGGTACATTTATGATCAAATTCGCCAGAATTTCCCCCCCACACTTAGAAATGAATATTGTCCTCAATATTCAAAGTACCGGCTGTTATGCCGAAACTTAGAACGTAAAAAGATAACAATACTAGCCAAGTGTAGAAACACAACAATTATTATCTTTTTTAATATTTAGAATTTTCATTCATCATTTTTTTTTGACATTTGTGATAAAATAGGAAGTTTTTCAACTTCGTTCCAGATTTCGTCGTAGTCGAGAGATTCCATAAGAATAGAAGAAGTTTAGAATCAAATGGATAGAGGGTAAAGGGATAAAGAATCAAAAAGGTAAGAGGGTAAAGATGAATATTTTTGAACTTTTTGGATAAATATTTTGAAAAAAACTAAGAATGAAAATATTTTTGGTGTTGTTAACACTTTAGAAAAAGTGTTAATGAACTTTTTGATTTTCTGATAACTTTACAAAAAAAAACTGTTTACAAAAGGTGGTATATGTGCAAGAATGGATCTGGAAATGCTTAAAACACGCTTACAGCCTCCCCGGCAGCGGCGCCAAAATTTGATCGATGCAAAACCGTCAAGTTATCTCACGCAAGCTAGCCACTTGTGAATGACCAACCGTAAGAAACTCAAAACAGTTCACACACCAATGCAATTTAAGATCAGAGGAATATAGTGTATTCCTGGGTCGTTAAGTCCCACGGAGGATGAATTGGTGTTAAACAACTTCAGATGTCGAATAATCACTAAGGATAGTGATTAGAAAGGATTTTGATGGATAATACCTAAAGAAAAGATCTATAAATTACAGCGACTTAAATGCAAATTAAAAGAGATTAAAAAGTTAAAATATATTAAATAAACGCTATCACTATTTTTAAAGTGATGAACGTTTAAAACCTAAAACGTACGTTTAAATAAAATTACGTAAACGTACAAAATAAAACGTGAGTTTTAAAGAAATAAAATGCCTACAAATATGAAAATGACATTTTTACAATCCTAATAATAAAATAAAATTATTAGAAAAAGAAAATTATTTTTATTACTATTTATTTAATTATTATTAATTAAAAACTATTTATTAAGTATTTATAATGCACTAAAATATAAGAAAATACAAAATTAACCTAGAAAATGAAATTAAAACTTAGAAAAATCTAAAATATGATAAAACTTATTTTAAAACTAAAAATATATTTTTAGACTTATTATGTATTTATTATTATTATTTAACTATTTAAAACTAATTAACATGCTAAAAAATACTATTTAAACCAAGAAAATTATGGAAAAATACTTTTTAGGCTTTTATATTTATCTTAATCTAGGAAAATTGAAAACATATTTTTTAAGCTTTTTCTGATTTATTTGTATTAAAAGCTATTTAAAAAGTATTAAAAACTAGTTTAAATAAGGAAAAATAGCAAATAAGCTTGGAAAAATCTGAAAATTTCAGGAAAATGTTAAAATATTATTCTAAGTTTATAAAAAATATAAAAACATATGCTTATTTGTGAGAATATGAAACTGTAATGGATTGGCTTATAAATAAGCACTTCAAAATAAGCTAAAAGCCATAAATGACCACCAAATTAACACATAAGCTAGGGTATGCTATATTAACTAATTACTAACCTATTCCAACCATCCTAAACCTCTGAAAAGCAGTTTAAGCTAAGAATTAAGCAAATCAAAAACTAGCTTATTTTCAGAAATGGGACAGAATTAAGGCTTATCTAGGAGTGGGGTCCACAGGTGTTAAGCTCAAAAGATTGACTGAAATGGATAGTCAGCTGGGTGGTGAGTGGAAAGGAACCAAGAACCACCAGTGGTGTCCACTGGTGTGGCCTGTGGGACCCACCAAAGTGGTGGTGATGCCCACTGTTGAGGTGGTGCAGGGCATGCACAGGGCATCTTTTTGAAAGGGTGCTCAAAAGAAGCTACTGACAAAGGACTTTATAAGCTAAGTGGAAGAGAGCTATTATTTTTATAATTTTGTTAAGCAGTTAAAGTTTACTATCCCAAAAGCATTCAAGCTAAATCTTAAAATTGAGTACACAATAAAATTCCAACTTTTATTCAAAAACAGGCTTAAGTAAAATTTGACTTTTCAATTTATACTAAAGGTTTGACTTTTATGAACTTATAATCAATCTTGTGGACTAAATAAGTTATATTAAACTGTATTAAGATGATTTTAAGCTAAGAAACCAAGTTTTAAGCTATTATGGTGAGAATTACAAACAGAAATCCTAACAGTTAACTGCAATAAGGATTTAAGAACTATTTTGACTTTTACTCAAGTAAGGACTATGTTTTATGACTTGTCTGAGCTAATAAACACATATATGACTTAGAACAACAATAATGAACAACAAAGCAAGCTTTTAACACAGATTATCAAACCAATCCAAACACCTCTTTTTAGGACTGATTTGAAGCTTTTCAAAAGGATTCTCAGATTAAAACCATACCAATTATTCAAGACTTTCTATTATTCATTAATGAGACTAATGAAACTTTAAACAAGAACAATAGCAACATATAACTAAGAATTAACACTTAAGCTATAATAACTGTTAAAATAAAATTTAAAGCAACTACAAATTAAAAAGAACAAGCTAACTGTTTTAATGCTTACTTTTGCTTAACTACACCTAAGAAACATGAACAAACACAAATTAAAGCTTATAAGTTACTTACACAGTAAAATGCAAAAAACAATTATAAAAGCTTACAACTGTTTTCCAGCCAAAGACCATGAACCAGTAGTTAATACCACTCCTAACAGCTTACCACTAAGCCTCTAAACCAACTACAATCCACAGATCACCTTGCTTCATTCTTGATCTTCATTTCCTTTGCCTTTTTATTTTTAACTAATTTTAAGTGAATTTTTGGTAATTTTTCTGTTTTAACTAAAAAACTGAGTTTAAAATGTTTCTAAAAGCTTGAACAAGTTACTATGAGCTTCTATGATCTTGCTGAGTCCAAAACATCAACTACAAACAACATAAGCTAATTTTGAGAATTTTGAAATTGAAAATGGCATAAACTGAAAATTAGATTAAAACTGGAAATTGATAACTAGAATACATTCATTTACACTGAAAACACTTTAATAAAGTACTTAAGAGCTTAAACAAACACTGGAAAGCTAAAATTAACTAAGTCGACATATCCTAAACTAAATTACTCTACTTGGTCTTCTCCTCTGCTTCTTTTTCCATTTATATTGATCCACTTGAGTCATTGTCGACATAAGAGACTTTCCCACTTGATTGCAGCCCTTGGATCACTTGAAATCATCTAAACCACACATGTGGTATTTTTGGCGGGAAAAGTCTAAATAGCAGGTTTATGCATTAAATGAGGTGTGGGTTGGTTTGCAAGGTGGAGGGGGGTGATAGTGAGAGGCAGGTATGAGCTGGAAAGGTGGGTGGACAGGTGGTGATGGCAGATGGAGGAGATGGAGTGGATACAGGTATTGGGGGGGAAGGGGATGAACAGTGCGCGGTTTCTATTTCAAAAGTTGGGCCGGGTGTTGGGCTAGCGGGTTTTTTGATTGGATTAATATCAAAGGTCCAATTGGTTATTTGATAAACACAAGGACCATTGTTGTAATATTCTGAAACTTGAGGACTGAATTATCCAATCTTCCAAAGTTAACATAAGGATTAAACTTGCCATTCATTAGTAGTACAAGGACCATTAGTGATAAAATTTCATTTTTTTATAAATCCAGAGACTAAAAATGTCAAGTTTGAAACTTGAGGGGCCAAAATGTAATTTCTCCAAAAGTTTATCATAAGGACCATTCTTGTCATTTATAAATAGTACAAGGTTAAAATTTGATAATTTTCACTTTTTAAATTAACCAAGGACTATATTTGACATTTTCCAAACTTGAGGGATTAAAGTTGTCATTTTGTGATTTTTAAACTTTAAAGGGTTTATTTTGACAACTTTTGAATCTTATGGACCTTAAATGATTTTTTACAAGTTTTTGAATTACCAGGGACTAGATTTGACAATTCTTGAAACTTGGGGGACTAAAACTGCCAATTATGCAAACTTAATACGTTTTTCACTAGATTTTGATGTTTTTGCATTTAAAACATATAAAACACTTGTTTGTGATATTTTTATCATTTTGAAGCATTTCTGAGTGTTTTCAGATGTTTTTGCAGTCTAGATAGTACAAAAATGATGAGTATTTAGACACTCATCAATCCCCCACACTAAGATATTGCTAGTCCCTAGCAATGATTTATGAAAAGTTAATGGATTTTATCTCTTTACCAAAAGCCATTACTTCTGGAGTAGCCAAATGTTTCAGTTCAAGTAAGAACCATGGTACACTGATAACCATGTGATTTTGAGCAAACCACCAGCTTTCAACGGGTTTGATTTGTCTTTACCAGAAGCCGTTTGCTTCTGGACTAGCCAACTCTTAGATAAATTATCAATATTATCTTTGGTGAGCCGATTACCAATTATGGATTTTCAACTGCCTTTACCACAAGCCATAAACTTGCGGGCTAGCCAACTTTTCACTAATTAAAGATATGGTGTGCTGAACACCATACAATTTTGGGCAAATTGCAAGCCATAAACGGATTTGAGATATCTTTACCAAGAGCCGTTTGCTCCTGGATTAGCCAATCCTTATGTGTGTTAGACATGGTGGACTGATTACCATTTGTCGTGTTTAGTACATAGTACTTCCACTAAATAAAAATTTTAAAATTTGGCCATTTTGGGGAAAAAGGGACTAAAAGGGTACATTTATGATCAAATTCGCCAAAATTTCCCCCCCACACTTAGAAATGAATATTGTCCTCAATATTCAAAGTACCGGCTGTTATGCCGAAACTTAGAACGTAAAAAGATAACAATACTAGCCAAGTGTAGAAACACAACAATTATTATCTTTTTTAATATTTAGAATTTTCATTCATCATTTTTTTTTGACATTTGTGATAAAATAGGAAGTTTTTCAACTTCGTTCCAGATTTCGTCGTAGTCGAGAGATTCCATAAGAATAGAAGAAGTTTAGAATCAAATGGATAGAGGGTAAAGGGATAAAGAATCAAAAAGGGTAAGAGGGTAAAGATGAATATTTTTGAACTTTTTGGATAAATATTTTGAAAAAAAACTAAGAATGAAAATATTTTTGGTGTTGTTAACACTTTAGAAAAAGTGTTAATGAACTTTTTGATTTTCTGATAACTTTACAAAAAAAAACTGTTTACAAAAGGTGGTATATGTGCAAGAATGGATCTGGAAATGCTTAAAACACGCTTACAGCCTCCCCGGCAGCGGCGCCAAAATTTGATTGATGCAAAACCGTCAAGTTATCTCACGCAAGCTAGCCACTTGTGAATGACCAACCGTAAGAAACTCAAAACAGTTCACACACCAATGCAATTTAAGATCAGAGGAATATAGTGTATTCCTGGGTCGTTAAGTCCCACGGAGGATGAATTGGTGTTAAACAACTTCAGATGTCGAATAATCACTAAGGATAGTGATCAATAAGGATTTGAGTGGATAATACCTAAAGAAAAGATCTACAAATTACAGCGACTTAAATGCAAATTAAAAGAAATTAAAAAGTTAAAATATATTAAATAAACGCTATCACTATATTTAAAGTGATGAACGTTTTAAACCTAAAACGTACGTTTAAATAAAATTACGTAAACGTACAAAATAAAACGTGAGTTTTAAAGAAATAAAATGCCTACAAATATGAAAATGACATTTTTACAATCCTAATAATAAAAGAAAATTATTAGAAAAAGAAAATTATTTTTATAACTATTTATTTAATTATTATTAATTAAAAACTATTTATTAAGTATTTATAATGCACTAAAATATAAGAAAATACAAAATTAACCTAGAAAAATGAAATTAAAACTTAGAAAAATCTAAAATATGATAAAACTTATTTTAAAACTAAAAATATATTTTTTAGACTTATTATGTATTTATTATTATTATTTAACTATTTAAAACTAATTAAAATGCTAAAAAATACTATTTAAACCAAGAAAATTATGGAAAAATACTTTTTTGGCTTTTTATATTTATCTTAATCTAGGAAAATTGAAAACATATTTTTTTAAGCTTTTTCTGATTTATTAGTATTAAAAGCTATTTAAAAAGTATTAAAAACTAGTTTAAATAAGGAAAAATAGCAAATAAGCTTGGAAAAATCTGAAAATTTCAGGAAAATGTTAAAATATTATTCTAAGTTTATAAAAAATATAAAAACATATGCTTATTTGTGAGAATATGAAACTGTAATGGATTGGCTTATAAATAAGCACTTCAAAATAAGCTAAAAGCCATAAATGACCACCAAATTAACACATAAGCTAGGGTATGCTATATTAACTAATTACTAACCTATTCCAACCATCCTAAACCTCTGAAAAGCAGTTTAAGCTAAGAATTAAGCAAATCAAAAACTAGCTTATTTTCAGAAATGGGACAGAATTAAGGCTTATCTAGGAGTGGGGTCCACAGGTGTTAAGCTCAAAAGATTGACTGAAATGGATAGTCAGCTGGGTGGTGAGTGGAAAGGAACCAAGAACCACCAGTGGTGTCCACTGGTGTGGCCTGTGGGACCCACCAAAGTGGTGGTGATGCCCACTGTTGAGGTGGTGCAGGGCATGCACAAGGCATCTTTTTGAAAGGGTGCTCAAAAGAAGCTACTGAATAAGGACTTTATAAGCTAAGTGGAAGAGAGCTATTATTTTTATAATTTTGTTAAGCAGTTAAAGTTTACTATCCCAAAAGCATTCAAGCTAAATCTTAAAATTGAGTACACAATAAAATTCCAACTTTTATTCAAAAACAGGCTTAAGTAAAATTTGACTTTTCAATTTATACTAAAGGTTTGACTTTTATGAACTTATAATCAATCTTGTGGACTAAATAAGTTATACTAAACTGTATTAAGATGATTTTAAGCTAAGAAACCAAGTTTTAAGCTATTATGGTGAGAATTACAAACAGAAATCCTAACAGTTAACTGCAATAAGGATTTAAGAACTATTTTGACTTTTACTCAAGTAAGGACTATGTTTTATGACTTGTCTGAGCTAATAAACACATATATGACTTAGAACAACAATAATGAACAACAAAGCAAGCTTTTAACACAGATTATCAAACCAATCCAAACACCTCTTTTTAGGACTGATTTGAAGCTTTTCAAAAGGATTCTCAGATTAAAACCATACCAATTATTCAAGACTTTCTATTATTCATTAATGAGACTAATGAAACTTTAAACAAGAACAATAGCAACATATAACTAAGAATTAACACTTAAGCTATAATAACTGTTAAAATAAAATTTAAAGCAACTACAAATTAAAAAGAACAAGCTAACTGTTTTAATGCTTACTTTTGCTTAACTACACCTAAGAAACATGAACAAACACAAATTAAAGCTTATAAGTTACTTACACAGTAAAATGCAAAAAACAATTATAAAAGCTTACAACTGTTTTCCAGCCAAAGACCATGAACCAGTAGTTAATACCACTCCTAACAAACTTACCACTAAGCCTCTAAACCAACTACAATCCACAGATCACCTTGCTTCATTCTTGATCTTCATTTCCTTTGCCTTTTTATTTTTAACTAATTTTAAGTGAATTTTTGGTAATTTTTCTGTTTTAACTAAAAAACTGAGTTTAAAATGTTTCTAAAAGCTTGAACAAGTTACTATGAGCTTCTATGATCTTGCTGAGTCCAAAACATCAACTACAAACAACATAAGCTAATTTTGAGAATTTTGAAATTGAAAATGGCATAAACTGAAAATTAGATTAAACTGAAATTGATAACTAGAATACATTCATTTACACTGAAAACACTTTAATAAAGTACTTAAGAGCTTAAACAAACACTGGAAAGCTAAAATTAACTAAGTCGACATATCCTAAACTAAATTACTCTACTTGGTCTTCTCCTCTGCTTCTTTTTCCATTTATATTGATCCACTTGAGTCATTGTCGACATAAGAGACTTTCCCACTTGATTGCAGCCCTTGGATCACTTGAAATCATCTAAACCACACATGTGGTATTTTTGGCAGGAAAAGTCTAAATAGCAGGTTTATGCATTAAATGAGGTGTGGGTTGGTTTGCAAGGTGGAGGGGGGTGATAGTGAGAGGCAGGTATGAGCTGGAAAGGTGGGTGGACAGGTGGTGATGGCAGATGGAGGAGATGGAGTGGATACAGGTATTGGGGGGGAAGGGGATGAACAGTGCGCGGTTTCTATTTCAAAAGTTGGGCCGGGTGTTGGGCTAGCCGGGTTTTTTGGATTGGATTAATATCAAAGGTCCAATTGGTTATTTGATAAACACAAGGACCATTGTTGTAATATTCTGAAACTTGAGGACTGAATTATCCAATCTTCCAAAGTTAACATAAGGATTAAACTTGCCATTCATTAATAGTACAAGGACCATTAGTGATAAAATTTCATTTTTTATAAGTCCAGGGACTAAAAATGTCAAGTTTGAAACTTGAGGGGCCAAAATGTAATTTCTCCAAAAGTTTATCATAAGGACCATTCTTGTCATTTATAAATAGTACAAGGTTAAAATTTGATAATTTTCACTTTTAAATTAACCAAGGACTATATTTGACATTTTCCAAACTTGAGGGACTAAAGTTGTCATTTTGTGATTTTAAACTTTAAAGGTTTATTTTGACAACTTTTGAATCTTATGGACCTTAAATGACTTTTTATAAGTTTTTGAATTACCAGGGACTAGATTTGACAATTTTTTAAACTTGGGGGACTAAAACTGCCAATTATGCAAACTTAATACGTTTTTCATCAGATTTTGATGTTTTTGCATTTAAAACATATAAAACACTTGTTTGTGATATTTTTATCATTTTGAAGCATTTCTGAGTGTTTTCAGATGTTTTTGCAGTCTAGATAGTACAAAAAATGATGAGTATTTAGACACTCATCAATCCCCCACACTAAGATATTGCTAGTCCCTAGCAATGATTTATGAAAAGTTAATGGATTTTATCTCTTTACCAAAAGCCATTACTTCTGGAGTAGCCAAATGTTTCAGTTCAAGTAAGAACCATGGTACACTGATAACCATGTGAGTTTGAGCAAACCACCAAGTTCAACGGGTTTGATTTGTCTTTACCAGAAGCCGTTGCTTCGGACTAGCCAACTCTTAGATAAATTATCAATATTATCTTTGGTGAGCTGAATATCAATTATGGATTTTCAATGCCTTTACCACAAGCCATAAACTTGCGGGCTAGCCAACTTTTCACTAATTAAAGATATGGTGAGCTGAACACCATACAATTTGGGCAAATTGCAAGCCATAAACGGATTTGAGATATCTTTACCAAGAGCCGTTTGCTCCTGGATTAGCCAATCCTTATGTGGGTTAGACATGGTGGACTGATTACCATTTGTCGTGTTTAGTACATAGTACTTCCACTAAATAAAAAATTTTAAAATTTGGCCATTTTGGGAAAAAGGGACTAAAAGGGTACATTTATGATCAAATTGCGAATTTCCCCCACACTTAGAAATGAATATTGTCCTCAATATTCAAAGTACCGGCTGTTATGCCGAAACTTAGAACGTAAAAAGATAACAATACTAGCCAAGTGTAGAAACACAACAATTATTATCTTTTTTAATATTTAGAATTTTCATTCATCATTTTTTTTTGACATTTGTGATAAAATAGGAAGTTTTTCAACTTCGTTCCAGATTTCGTCGTAGTCGAGAGATTCCATAAGAATAGAAGAAGTTTAGAATCAAATGGATAGAGGGTAAAGGGATAAAGAATCAAAAAGGGTAAGAGGGTAAAGATGAATATTTTTGAACTTTTTGGATAAATATTTTGAAAAAAACTAAGAATGAAAATATTTTTGGTGTTGTTAACACTTTAGAAAAAGTGTTAATGAACTTTTTGATTTTCTGATAACTTTACAAAAAAAACTGTTTACAAACGATGGTATATGTGCAAGAATGGATCTGGAAATGCTTAAAACACGCTTACAGCCTCCCCGGCAGCGGCGCCAAAATTTGATCGATGCAAAACCGTCAAGTTATCTCACGCAAGCTAGCCACTTGTGAATGACCAACCGTAAGAAACTCAAAACAGTTCACACACCAATGCAATTTAAGATCAGGAGAATATAGTGTATTCCTGGGTCGTTAAGTCCCACGGAGGATGAATTGGTGTTAAACAACTTCAGATGTCGAATAATCACTAAGGATAGTGATTAGAAAGGATTTTGATGGATAATACCTAAAGAAAAGATCTATAAATTACAGCGACTTAAATGCAAATTAAAAGAAATTAAAAAGTTAAAATGTATTAAATAAACGCTATCACTATTTTTAAAGTGATGAACGTTTAAAACCTAAAACGTACGTTTAAATAAAATTACGTAAACGTACAAAATAAAACGTGAGTTTTAAAGAAATAAAATTCCTACAAATATGAAAATGACATTTTTACAATCCTAATAATAAAATAAAATTATTAGAAAAAGAAAATTATTTTTATTACTATTTATTTAATTATTATTAATTAAAAACTATTTATTAAGTATTTATAATGCACTAAAATATAAGAAAATACAAAATTAACCTAGAAAAATGAAATTAAAACTTAGAAAAATCTAAAATATGATAAAACTTATTTTAAAACTAAAAATATATTTTTTAGACTTATTATGTATTTATTATTATTATTTAACTATTTAAAACTAATTAAAATGCTAAAAAATACTATTTAAACCAAGAAAATTATGGAAAAATACTTTTTAGGCTTTTTATATTTATCTTAATCTAGGAAAATTGAAAACATATTTTTTAAGCTTTTTCTGATTTATTAGTATTAAAAGCTATTTAAAAAGTATTAAAAACTAGTTTAAATAAGGAAAAATAGCAAATAAGCTTGGAAAAATCTGAAAATTTCAGGAAAATGTTAAAATATTATTCTAAGTTTATAAAAAATATAAAAACATATGCTTATTTGTGAGAATATGAAACTGTAATGGATTGGCTTATAAATAAGCACTTCAAAATAAGCTAAAAGCCATAAATGACCACCAAATTAACACATAAGCTAGGGTATGCTATATTAACTAATTACTAACCTATTCCAACCATCCTAAACCTCTGAAAAGCAGTTTAAGCTAAGAATTAAGCAAATCAAAAACTAGCTTATTTTCAAAATGGGAAGAATTAAGGCTTATCTAGGAGTGGGGTCCACAGGTGTTAAGCTCAAAAGATTGACTGAAATGGATAGTCAGCTGGGTGGTGAGTGGAAAGGAACCAAGAACCACCAGTGGTGTCCACTGGTGTGGCCTGTGGGACCCACCAAAGTGGTGGTGATGCCCACTGTTGAGGTGGTGCAGGGCATGCACAGGGCATCTTTTTGAAAGGGTGCTCAAAAGAAGCTACTGAATAAGGACTTTATAAGCTAAGTGGAAGAGAGCTATTATTTTTATAATTTTGTTAAGCAGTTAAAGTTTACTATCCCAAAAGCATTCAAGCTAAATCTTAAAATTGAGTACACAATAAAATTCCAACTTTTATTCAAAAACAGGCTTAAGTAAAATTTGACTTTTCAATTTATACTAAAGGTTTGACTTTTATGAACTTATAATCAATCTTGTGGACTAAATAAGTTATATTAAACTGTATTAAGATGATTTTAAGCTAAGAAACCAAGTTTTAAGCTATTATGGTGAGAATTACAAACAGAAATCCTAACAGTTAACTGCAATAAGGATTTAAGAACTATTTTGACTTTTACTCAAGTAAGGACTATGTTTTATGACTTGTCTGAGCTAATAAACACATATATGACTTAGAACAACAATAATGAACAACAAAGCAAGCTTTTAACACAGATTATCAAACCAATCCAAACACCTCTTTTTAGGACTGATTTGAAGCTTTTCAAAAGGATTCTCAGATTAAAACCATACCAATTATTCAAGACTTTCTATTATTCATTAATGAGACTAATGAAACTTTAAACAAGAACAATAGCAACATATAACTAAGAATTAACACTTAAGCTATAATAACTGTTAAAATAAAATTTAAAGCAACTACAAATTAAAAAGAACAAGCTAACTG
This sequence comes from Chrysanthemum makinoi, assembly GCA_910596185.1. Classification (NCBI taxonomy): domain Eukaryota; kingdom Viridiplantae; phylum Streptophyta; class Magnoliopsida; order Asterales; family Asteraceae; genus Chrysanthemum; species Chrysanthemum makinoi. The sequence continues at coordinate 134,157,568 of OU343221.1, forward strand.
TTTTAATGCTTACTTTTGCTTAACTACACCTAAGAAACATGAACAAACACAAATTAAAGCTTATAAGTTACTTACACAGTAAAATGCAAAAAACAATTATAAAAGCTTACAACTGTTTTCCAGCCAAAGACCATGAACCAGTAGTTAATACCACTCCTAACAGCTTACCACTAAGCCTCTAAACCAACTACAATCCACAGATCACCTTGCTTCATTCTTGATCTTCATTTCCTTTGCCTTTTTATTTTTAACTAATTTTAAGTGAATTTTTGGTAATTTTTCTGTTTTAACTAAAAAACTGAGTTTAAAATGTTTCTAAAAGCTTGAACAAGTTACTATGAGCTTCTATGATCTTGCTGAGTCCAAAACATCAACTACAAACAACATAAGCTAATTTTGAGAATTTTGAAATTGAAAATGGCATAAACTGAAAATTAGATTAAAACTGGAAATTGATAACTAGAATACATTCATTTACACTGAAAACACTTTAATAAAGTACTTAAGAGCTTAAACAAACACTGGAAAGCTAAAATTAACTAAGTCGACATATCCTAAACTAAATTACTCTACTTGGTCTTCTCCTCTGCTTCTTTTTCCATTTATATTGATCCACTTGAGTCTTTGTCGACATAAGAGACTTTCCCACTTGATTGCAGCCCTTGGATCACTTGAAATCATCTAAACCACACATGTGGTATTTTTGGCGGGAAAAGTCTAAATAGCAGGTTTATGCATTAAATGAGGTGTGGGTTGGTTTGCAAGGTGGAGGGGGGTGATAGTGAGAGGCAGGTATGAGCTGGAAAGGTGGGTGGACAGGTGGTGATGGCAGATGGAGGAGATGGAGTGGATACAGGTGTTGGGGGGGAAGGGGATGAACAGTGCGCGGTTTCTATTTCAAAAGTTGGGCCGGGTGTTGGGCTAGCCGGGTTTTTTGGATTGGATTAATATCAAAGGTCCAATTGGTTATTTGATAAACACAAGGACCATTGTTGTAATATTCTGAAACTTGAGGACTGAATTATCCAATCTTCCAAAGTTAACATAAGGATTAAACTTGCCATTCATTAGTAGTACAAGGACCATTAGTGATAAAATTTCATTTTTTTATAAGTCCAGGGACTAAAAATGTCAAGTTTGAAACTTGAGGGGCCAAAATGTAATTTCTCCAAAAGTTTATCATAAGGACCATTCTTGTCATTTATAAATAGTACAAGGTTAAAATTTGATAATTTTCACTTTTTAAATTAACCAAGGACTATATTTGACATTTTCCAAACTTGAGGGATTAAAGTTGTCATTTTGTGATTTTTAAACTTTAAAGGGTTTATTTTGACAACTTTTGAATCTTATGGACCTTAAATGATATTTTACAAGTTTTTGAATTACCAGGGACTAGATTTGACAATTTTTGAAACTTGGGGGACTAAAACTGCCAATTATGCAAACTTAATACGTTTTTCACCAGATTTTGATGTTTTTGCATTTAAAACATATAAAACACTTGTTTGTGATATTTTTATCATTTTGAAGCATTTCTGAGTGTTTTCAGATGTTTTTGCAGTCTAGATAGTACAAAAATGATGAGTATTTAGACACTCATCAATAGCTGTCATATAAAAGTGACACTTCCTACTCATTTACTTATGATTTTATGAATGAACACTTTAGATTGTGTTTTTTTCTCAAGTGGGTCAAGAAAAGGTCAAATGGGTCGAAATAAAGAAAGCTGAAAATCGACTGAAGTCTAATTTTAATGTAATACAGCGATTATCGTTATAATTTAAAAAAAAAATCACAAGCAATCTTGACTTTATATATTAACAACTAGAAATGCAAACTGATAAAAACTAGAGAAAAGAAAATTTATAACTAATACGAGAATAAGGACATATATAAAACTGACCCTTAATGATACAAACTAAAAAAAATTATTTATCCTAAAAACTAAAAACATTATGGATCCGCAGCTTTTGATAGTCAAATTTCTCAATATATCGATTGTTACCTGAGAGATCATCAAGTTAGAAGTAAGAAACTATGAACTCTAGTAACCTATACTACTGATATCCATCATTCTCCCCTACTGCCTTGATCTAGGATCTGGAAAATTCAAATAAGCTAAATGAAACGATGCTATATCATTACCCCAAGAATACAAGCACAGCTGCACAGGGTTTTGTGTCAATTGTCAAGATGAACCAGAAATCACATATGGCTGCAAGAGAATGACTGCAATACCCATATCAAACATTGAATAATCATTAAAAAAAACTACAAGAAAATCCTAGGATATAATATTGTCAACAGTCGACACCAGACAAGATTATGCAACATAACAATTAACTTTACCTAATAATATATCAAACACAAATAACAAGTGGCACATCCATTTGACCTACCATTATTCTATTCCTTGATTAGAAAATTCAGACTCAATCCACCCACTACTTTTCATAATGACATGTATGTATACACTATACCCAAAACCATGCTATATCCTTTACAGTCATCAAAAACAGATTCCATTAGTTTAAAGACACGCATATCCGAAAACAGCAACATGATTATCGTCAAATGGGAATCTTTCCACAAAACCACTGCTAGGATTCTCGAAACCACTGCTAGTGGTATCGGGTACCACTACTAGGCTTCTCGAAACCACTCCTAGGCTTCTCGAAACCACTGCTAGTGGTATCGGACACCCCAATCTGTAGCTTACGTATTATAAATCATTCCCTACCAAATAAACATTTTCCGACACTAATTTTGAAGTGTATTCAGTTCAAACAACTAATTTTAAAACTCAATCACTAGAACACAAATGCATAAAATCTTCACATGTGCACTTTAGTAACCCTAACTCAGACCATTACAATAAACGTAGACTGAACTAAAAGTCTTATGCATTCAAAACATATAACCTTCTATAATAATCAACCTCCAATTTTGACCCGTTAACATGACCACTCAAAGGGGTGTTTGGCAAAGTGTAGCAGCAATAATTTTGACCCGTTAACCCACTATAACGGCAACTAAAAAGGACTTATTTTCAGTCAACATCAGGTTAAAAAATAGGGAAAATCTAACTTACTGGTGACAGCCTTTTTTTTTCACGACCATCAGGCCTCAATCCTGAACTATATCCAGGAATCATCAAGAAAATCTGCAGCATAGTATTTAAATACACATATTCAATAAATTCTTTCAGTTTAATTTCTTTCAAACTTTAAAAAAAAAATGGTGAACCTGGGTAGCCGTGAGTTTTGAAGGTGCTGGTGGGTTGTGGTGGTGATCGGAGGAAGATCGGTTATGGTTTTGATCGGTGATGATGTTTGATTCATGGATCTGGGTAGCCGTGGGTTGTGTGTGTGTGTTTAATACTTGAATGTATAAACTTAATAACTGTAAATATGTATAAAAAATACAAAGAGTATTTTGTTTAAAGGTATTTTGTATATAAAGTGTATAAGTTGCCAAAAAGTACATATGTGTGGGACCAAGTTGCCCAACATATATGTGCTTTTTTATATTAAAAAAAGACCTTACTTTTGTACAAAAGGACAAAAAATGTCAGTTGCCCAATATTCAAAGTCAAAGTTGCCCAACTAGAGCTCTAGTACACTTGTACTATGTAAGTACAAGGTCGCCCCACAAAATGGGACACATGTCATTTATATGGGATAGTTGCCCAAATATGAAGTTGGGAGAGTTGCCCATGGGGCATTAAGGGAAGTGAAAAAAAAGTGGGGCATTTGAGGTAATATTGTTGGGCAACTGGGGCAATTAGAGAATTTTCCCTAGATGTAATCATAGTTTTTCATCATATATGATTTTTGGAAAGTATCTTAGCTTGTTCGAATTTAATGTTCCACCCGCGTTTTAGCGGAGATTATGTAGTCATTCAACTTTCTTTCAAGTTTTTTTTTTTTTTTTTTGATTTTTATTAAAATCAAATTAAAAAGTAAAATTTACAAAAAAAGTTTTTTTTTTTTTTTTTTTTTTCGGGGTTAGGGCGATTCTTTTACCGACCAATCTTAGTGACCGTTTCCAAAACTTCTCAGCTGATTTTATATGTGTAACTAGTGAAGTTTAAGCCCTCCGACCTAAGGAAGCCAAGTGCCTTATCACTAAGCTATTTGATGGTCGTTCAACACCATGATTTTCCTACCTTCTATTAAGAAAATAAATAATTTCTGGGAGAGAACAAGTTTTTGTTACTGAGTTATCCTAGTAACCGTTTATGACTTTTCCCGGATCATACAAATTATGTAACTAGTGACGTTTAACCTTAGTAAGTCATGCGCCTTGTCACTATGATATTTGATGCTAAAAAATATAAGAGTAAATTCACCGTTAGTCTTTGAGGTATGGCCAGATTTCATACGACATCCAAAAACGCGAAATCTTGCACCGTTAGTCCAATATAGATCCTCACCATTTGCAAAAGGTATCGTGAAGTGAAGGCTCGTCGTTTCCTATGTGGATCCTCGCCGTTTGCTCGCCGTGACACCGCACCCTCTCGTCATTGCTCGCCGTTTGCATCCTCGCGGGGGAAGTGGAGAAGTAAACGACAAAACACTTTTGCAGATGTATTATGTTAGGATTTATAAAATCCATATAGAAGAGTCGGTCACCCCGACAATAGTCTAACATAAGTTAGCTCATAGGCTTAACGTTATTTATTAGTATAAGATTAGCTTAAGTAACACCGTGAAAGAAGGACGGGTCTTTACCCACTGTACACCTGATCCACAGCCCGCTGGAGGGCGTATTATGTAACTATATAATCCCTCTCCCTCCAAGGAATAGGGTTGGATGTTCATTGCAATCTAATCTTTCACATTTTACTCTCTCTCTCTAACATCCCATTTTCTCTCATCTCTTTCTCTCTCTAGCACACGAATCACACATCAATTCCATAAGGTGTTATGATATAAATTATCTTATAATTGGTATTAGAGCCCATGGTTTGATTAGCTAGGTTGTATGTGCATTTTCTTGGTTGGTTTAGATTAAAAAGTTGGTTTTTGAAGGTTTTTGGTCTTATTATTGGCTCCCTTTGATTCTCACGTTTGTGGTTTTAAAGTAAGTGTTTTTAGGGTAGTTATAACATTCTAGGATCAAGTTGTGCAAAAGAAAACAAGTTAAAACGTTCAAAAGGATGATTTTTAGGTGAAAAAGTCATTTTTTTCAAAGTTGCGGTTTGACCCTCGGAGTTGTTTCTTGGTTGCGATTTGATAGTGACGTTTTTGTCTCTTGCGGTTTGACTCTACGGTTTGAGAGTGACAGATTTGTCCTGTAGCAGTTGCGGTTTGACACTTCTGCGGTTTGACAAGTGCGATTTGACAAGTTGCGATTTGAGTCACTGCGTTTTGAGGCTTGCGATTTGGTCTTGCGGTTTGATACCCTTGTTTCTCTATGTAGACATCTTATTTTCCTATTCGTGAACACCCTTGTTTCGGTAATATTAAATGTGACAACTCGTAATTTCAGGTCATTTTACAAACTTTAAAAGTTTCACTATTTCATCATTTATCGTAAACTACGTTTACGAGTATCAAATTCGCGTAACCTTAATGGTTTAACTGCGAATTCATGAACATTTCATCAAGGACATTTCATATAGACTAGGTTAAGTCTACATATCATTAGCATCATTATCATTATATTAATTCATGCATGGTTTTGCATTTTACATTAAACGTTTATTTTCCTATTAAATAAACGCTATCGCGTAATCAATTATTTTGAACATTTTATCCGACACTTCCAAAAATATTCTTAATATATTTTTATACTCATTTTAAGACTATAAAAATTATATTATTGGTTTACCCGATGTTTTAAATTTATTTTGTATATAAATGGTTATATTTATATAATTATGACGGTTTTCGTATATGCAACTCGATAAATATTTATTTCACTCAACTCTTGTAAGAAATATATTTTTATAATTTTTATGACTTCAATACATTTTATTTTGTTCCGTTAAAATTTATTTCTAGCTAACGCTACCCTAAATACTTAATTATAATTACAACTTACAAACTATACATACACTTTAATATATGTACTAATAAAATGCATCATCTTTCCCCATTTTCTTCATGTGCCGACCTCCCCCCCCCCCTTTTTGCTATCTTTTTCATAAATATCTTTCTCATATGGACACATATACACTTATGACTAGGCCTTTTTGCAAAATATATAAGTGATTATTAAAATTAAACACATAGTAAACACATTCAAAGGTGAAAAAGAAAAGAAACCTCTCTATGGTTCTTCTGGTATTCGGCCATTGCAAAGAACAAGAGGAAATCCATTAATTTTTCAAGTTCAAGTATTAATCAAGTTCATATAGTGATCTATGTTAAGGTTTTGAAATAAAAACCTATAGATTAATAAGGTTTTCATCACTTTCTTTCACATAATCATTCAAGTAAGCATTTCATGATTTTTATTACTCTTTCATATTCATATTTATGTTATCTCATTATTTTTGCAAGAAAAACATGCATGAATTCCATGATCCATACCACTTTAATGGGTTTTTAGTACATATAATGGGTTTTAATTATCCAAATAATAATCTCTTGTGATATATCATTTTTGATGATGTCTAGGAACCCATGACACCCTAAGAAGGTGTATGGTAGGATTAGAATAGCTTCGGAGTTGTTTTGAATTGGTTAGAATAGGTTTTGCGTGAGAAAAACTCATTTCGACAACTTTATTTAGAGGTCTGATCATATTTTGAAATTCTGGAATTTTCGACAGTAAGCAAAATATTTTGGGCTAGATATTTGGAAAATACACTTTAAAACGAAAACGTGGCCGCTTGAATGGGTTAAAACGGAGTTATAACGAAGAAGTTATGAATTTTTCAAGTTTGACGACGAAAACTAATTGTTTCAGAAAATTCAGCATGCTGTCTCGACTTTTTACGAGACAAAAATGAGTATTAAGCGTTGTTAAATGTGTCGACTTATCAAAAATATATTAGTATATGTTATCACGATTCCGTGGATATAAAGAACGTAGAAAACGGACTTATAACGACTAAGTTATTCACATTTTAAACAAGTTGCCGTAACTATTTTATTATAAGTAAAACTAATATATTTCTATTAGACACATACTACGGCAACGAGGGACCATGTTGAGGGTCGTTTTTAACAATGACGGAGTATTTTTTTATAACATGATGTCTTCTAGTAAAAGTAATTTCGCCAAGCATATTTTCCAAAATGTCAAACCATTTGTCAAGCGGAGTTGTAACGAATAAAATACGGTCACTTAAACTTTGCCGAAAACCATCCTTAAGCAATATTTTGGACACAAGTACCATACTTTACCTATACTTTTCTCTATGATCGAGACCTCTAGGATGAAAACTTAAATGCTAAAACTTTGAGATAATGATACAAGCTTCCCAAAACCGTTGAGTTTGTTTCCTAACACTCTACGTGCACCATTTTACGACTAGCTTTTCGAGGCCGATTAGTCACTTTCATGAAATTTTCAATAACATTATTTTACGACGAAAAGTTATAATTTCATAATAAATCATTAAATGATTATCGTAAGGTATCATTTCAACGTAAATACTTGTGAAGTATTTTATAACATGACGAGATGTCATAAACTTATATTTCGACGATAAATTCTATTTTCAAAAGTGTACAAGTGGTATAAATTACATGTGGATTTGCATGCATAACATTACATCATAACTTATGGTAGAACATATCATTCATAATAGGTCACGGTCAGAGGTTACGCCTCATTTCAGCATTTCCATTATATCATCATTAACATTACAACAAGTGAGTTTTCATAGCCCCGATTTATTCAAGTTTTTAATTTATTTCAAACCTACGGGGGAGAATACATTGCACATCATTTTTATTACGATACCAAGTATAACAAATTCATTACATTGCTTAAGTTACCTCATGCCAATTGAATGTCCCCATTATATAACATGAACCGTTAATTTCATAGAAGCGAGGGTGAGTGGATAGATCTATCGAGGGTGACTCCTCCATCCGGGTTGGTGGATTCCAACTGGTTAAACGGATGCATTTCATTTAATATCATTGTTTGAGTTGTTTGGCAAACACTCTGTTGGGGCGAACATCATGATCAGTCTAGTTTAGGTGTCATGGACTTATAGCAATTGTAACATTTTTGTGACATATTTGTCATACATAATTTATACTTGTGGTAGTCGTATTAAACATTTTTAACAACTTTATGAACTCACTCAACCTTTGTGTTGACACTTTTAGCAATGTATTTTCAGGTAACTAAGGCATTCACTTCATGGCATGCATGTGGACATATCATAGAGTCGCGATGACGACGCGTCTCACATGAGATTTATACACTTTAAAAACATCGTTTGACTTGTACCAAACTTATTTTCCGCACATGTAATTTTCAATTGGGACCTATACTTGTAAACTCTGTTTGTTTTATTAAATCAAACGATGTATTTTCTAAACGACACTTTAGGTCGTTTAATATAACTGTGATTGTGATGCTATGACAGTCAACCCCCAGGAATTCCATTCCGCTGCAAAATAGGTAATTTGGGGGTGTGACAGATTGGCATCAGAGCTTCGGTTATAGAGAACTAGGTTGCATCATTGACCCTAGACTATAACTACATCATCATAGCATCTCATCATTTCATCATAAGTGCATAGTCACTATACATGCGGTTTCATACGCACATTTTGCGAGTTATTTACTTTCATTTCAAAATCGATTGTCACATAGATGCCTTCAAATACTCATCCCATCATACTCACATCACATTGACATGGAGAATGCCCTGTCATTCCCTAACACAATTTTAACATCAGTTGACTCAACACCGATAACATCAGATGATGAGACTGAACCCTTTTAGGAGGACGAAGTTGCACCTACACCATCACGATCACCATTGATTCACTGTAGGATCAGGACAATTTTTATCATTGTGTTGATACAAATCATACCATTTGGTAGAACTTATAGGCTTAGTCCTAATGAACCTATTTTCTTAACTCACCACAAGGATTTCCATTATCATCATTGTCATCATTTTCATCATCATTGTCATCTAGAGTACCATCCGTGCCATCACGTCTTATAGACACTACTCATACACCTAACTTGCAGCTTGGGAAGCGTGCATGATTTGACACACCATTATTATTTATCACTAAGACTATAGACACTACACCATCTCATAGGTTTGAGGATTGTGAGATTTCTAGGGCTATTGCTGCTAGACTGCCTACTACTCCTACACTTGAAACACGATTTGACCATCAACAGGAACAGATAATAGGTACCTTTCAATCATATGTAATCTTTATTCCTTATTAACTCCACGATAATCACAACCTTTGTTCATTTCATTCCTATTCCAATTGCCCAGTTTTCAATCATTTCGCGACAATACATCACTATCTTACTAGGGGTTAGGCCAACTTTATTCTTGACCAATTAAGAGACTATTACCATTTTATGAGGTTCTCCCGTGTATCCTACAAATCATTCAACAAATTATATTTCAAGTTATTTTGCTACCATTTCATGAAATTATTTCACTTAATTTTATTTCAAGCTATTCTACACCATCTTAGAAACATTGTTTCATAAAGTTTTAAAACAAGTTGTTTCGTTACCACCCTATCAATTGGCTTTCAGTCATTTTATCAACTATTTAATACCATCATGCGAAACGATTTTCATGATTACTCTGAAAAATTATTGAGCCATTATCTTACAAAACAAAACGTTGAATACCATCTAAAACTTCGGAGGAACATAATATCATTTCAACAAAACCAAGCATCACATCATTTGTCCTCGATTATACATGGCCTGATCACCTATGTATAATTCAGGAAGAATTATGTCATGAAAGTAACAAGCATCATTTCAAATCTCTTAAAACAATCTTCACTCAAAAGCAAAGCTTTGAAATCATATAAATTGTTCATAAACATTTCTTTTGTTAACACTCTATAGAAGCCTACGCCATTCATCCCTCACTCAACCGATAAGTTAGAATTTGACGGGTGACCTTTTTAGGAAAGGCTTCCTATACCATCTATGAGGAGGATTCCTCGATACAAGAAAACAATGAAAGCATTCTAGGACTACCAACAAGGACTAGAAGTATATAGTAAGACGTTTCAAAACTCAACAAAAATCTTAAGACATCACGAGACATTCCGAACCACTATTTTTGGATTAAAAGCCAAATTATATCATTTCAAAAGTACTAGCTAGACCGAGTTACGAGATTTAGTACGAAGCGAATACCCACTAAGCAACATCATAGGGATAAACCAAGTCTTCTAACTGTGACTACAGAACATTCCATTAAACATGGCTTCAACAATATGTGAACTTCCCTACAATGAGTTTTCCTTAAAGGAAAATTTGGTTAAATTAAGGTTATCAATATAAACTTCCCCTAAGGCATTGTGTTCCCTAAAAATTCCAAGTAACCTCACTTCTATATCAAGAGATGCAACAGGTTTGAACATATCGGACAATAAATGACTCTCCATCTACAAGTGAAATTAGAACAAACATTCTTCGACATAGTATGAGCTGATATCTATTTTCTTGCTAGTATGATAGCAATATAAGTGATGAAATATTTTAGAAGCACTCAATATTGGGACAAATCTTGACAATCAATCACTACACCACATCACTTAAATATTTAAGGTTTTGTGACTTTACAATATAGAGCATGGAAACACTTCGATAATCAAACCATAAATATTTTAGTCATGGAGACTAAACACCTTAGGCAAGTAAGATTCAAGTCATGACATTCGCTAGAACTAGAAACACGAGGAATCACAACTGTTACCCATAATCTATTCCTTTCTATAAGGTCCTTTTCAACAGATTTAACATTTTGAAATTTGGCATGAGACACGTGGTATCAATTCCGGTTGTACCTATTACAAGCTATTCGATTCACCTTAGACTTCTGACAATCATTTTAAGATTCCTTTGGAATTCACTAGTACATGATTACCGCTCATTATCCTCAGCTCAATGGTTAGAGCGAGAGAACAATTCCACATTAGACACATCATACAACATTGAATTAGCTAATGGTAACTTAATTAGCACCGACACCATTGTCCGTGGTTGTACACTCAATTTTCTAAATCATCCTTCAATATAGACCTTATGCCCGTAGAACTTTGCAGTTTCGACGTCATCATCGGCATGGATTGGTTATCCAAACATCGTGCAAGAATCATTTGTGATGAAAAAGTTGTTCATCTTCCTTACAACGGCGAAACTTTGATCATTCGTGGGGAACGAAGTGGAACTAGACTCAGTATTATATCATGCATCAAGACGGAGAAGTACATAAGGAAAGGTTGTTATGCTTTCTTAGCACATATAACCGAGAAGAGGTCGGAAGAGAAACGACTTGAGGATGTACCAATTGTCCGAGAATTTCCTGAAGTCTTTCCCGAAGACTTGCCAGGACTTCCACCGGCACGTCAAGTAGAATTACATATTGACTTAGTGCGGTTGAGCACCAGTTACCGAGCGCCTTACCGTCTAGCACCATCAGAAATGCAAGAGTTTTCTAATCAGTTGCAAGGAATTTTAGACAAAGGATTCATTAGGCCAAGTTCCTCGCCTTGGGGAGCACCGGTCTAGTTTGTGAAGAAGAAAGATGGATCCTTCAGAATGTGTATAGATTATAGAGAGCTGAACAAGTTAACGGTGAAGAATCGTTACCACTCCCCGAATCGACGACTTGTTCGATCAGTTGCAAGGCTCTAGTATCTACTCAAAGATTGACCTAAGGTCAGGTTACCATCAACTTAGAGTTCAGGAGGAGGATATCCCGAAAACGGCGTTTAGAACACGTTATGGACATTATGAGTTTCAAGTAATGCCGTTCGGATTAACTAATGCACCTGCAGTATTCATGGATCTCATGAATAGGGTATGCAAACCGTATTTTGACAAGTTTATTATAGTATTCATCGACGACATATTGATTTACTCAAAGAGCAAAGAAGAGCACGAAGGGCATTTAAGAACGATTTTAGGACTACTCAAGAATGAGAAGTTGTATGCCAAATTTTCGAAGTGTGATTTTTGGAACCGTAAAGTACAATTTCTTGGTCATGTCATTGATAGTCAAGGACTACAAGTTGATCCTGCAAAGATTGAAGCCGTACAATATTGGGCTACTCCAACAAATCCTACGAAAATCCGACAATTTCTAGGACTCGCCGGGTATTACCGAAGATTCATCAAAGGTTTTTTTCAAAGATAGCTAAAGCTTTGACCAAGTTGACACAGAAAAACAAGAAGTACGAATGGGGAAAGAAACAAGAAGCTGCTTTTCGGTTGTTAAAGCAAAAGCTTTGCAGTGCGCCAATTTTGGCACTACCCGAAGGAATTGAGAACTTCGTAGTATACTGCGATGCTTCACATAAAGGGCTTGGAGCTGTATTAATGCAAAACGAGAAGGTGATAGCTTATGCTTCTCGACAACTTAAGGTTCATGAGAAGAATTACACCACTCATGATCTTGAGTTGGGGGTCGTAGTTTTTGCACTCAAGATTTGGAGACACTACCTTTACGGTACAAAGTGCACAGTGTTTACGGACCACAAGAGTTTACAATATGTTCTTGATCAGAAGGAACTTAACATGAGGCAACGTCGTTGGTTGGAATTACTCAGCGATTATGATTGTGAAATCAAGTATCATCCGGGAAAAGCCAATGTTGTGGCTGATGCTCTTAGCCGGAAAGAAAGACCCAAACCTTTAAGAGTCCGATCCTTTGGAATGACGATCAGTTCACCTTTACCATCAAAAATACTCGAGGCACAAATCGAGGCACTTAAGGAGGAAACTGACCAAGTGAAAAGCTTTATGGTATGCCCGATAATGCAAATGGCTTTGTAAAGAGAGCAGATGGAGTATTATGCTTCAAGGATAGAATATGGGTACCATTTTATGGCGGGATACGAGAATTGATTATGCATGAGTCGCATAAGTCAAAGTATTCTATTCACCCAGGTTCTGATAAGATGTATCAGGATCTCAAGAAACTTTATTGGTGGCCGGACATGAAAGCGGAAATTGCCACGCACGTTAGCAAATGCCTTACTTGCTCTAAATTAAAAGTCGAATATCGAAACCTTCGGGTTACTCCAACAACCAGAAATTCCCAATGGAAATGGGAACGCATTACGATGGACTTTGTCACGAAACTTCCTAAGACATCGGGAGGTTACGACGCTATATGGGTAATCGTCGATCGTCTTACCAAATCAGCCCATTTCATACCAATTATAGAGACTTATTCCATGGAACAACTTACTAGACTTTATGTCAAGGAAATAGTCTCAAGGCACGGTGCACCAATTTCCATCATTTCCGACAGAGATAGTCGATTCACTTCAAACTTCCGGAAATCATTACAAGATTCATTTGGAACCAAATTAGAGATGAGCACAGCATATCATCCACAAACCGATGGTCAAAGTGAAAGGACAATTCAAACATTAGAAGATATGTTGAGGGCATGTGTGATTGATTTTGGAAATGGTTGGGCAAATCATTTGCCATTGATCGAATTCTCGTACAACAATAGTTATCACACCAGTATAAAAGCGGCACCATTGAGACACTCTATGGTCGAGGTACCAACCACTTATTCACGGGTCAAAACCAGGAAAGTTTAACTCACAAGTCCATAAGTCATTCATGAAACAACAAAATGATCGAACAGATCAAAAATCAGTTACAAGTAACAACATATAGCTAGATAAGCTATGTCGATATACGACGCAAAATATTGGAAGTATGTTCCATAAGTCGCAAACCATTAGAATTTCAAGTTGGCAACAAATATATGTTCAACGTCCCGTCTTGGAAAGGCGTGGTACGATTTAGAAAAACATTGGACGACCCAATGCGACTCAAATATCCTCACCTTTCACCGGTAACACCGTAGGACCCAACATGGACTGAATTCAGGGACTGAATTCCTTTTTGGTTGGGAGAATGTGACAACTCGTAATTTCAGGTCATTTTACAAACTTTAAAAGTTTCACTATTTCATCATTTATCGTAAACTACGTTTACGAGTATCAAATTCGCGTAACCTTAATGGTTTAGCTGCGAATTCATGAACATTTCATCAAGGACATTTCATATAGACTAGGTTAAGTCTACATATCATTAGCATCATTATCATTATATTAATTCATGCATGGTTTGCATTTTACATTAAACGTTTATTTTCCTATTAAATAAACGCTTATCAGCGTAATCAATTATTTTGAACATTTTATCCGACACTTCCAAAAATATTCTTAATATATTTTTATACTCATTTAAAGACTATAAAAATTATATTATTGGTTTACCCGATGTTTTAAATTTATTTTGTATATAAATGGTTATATTTATATAATTATGACGGTTTTCGTATATGCAACTCGATAAATATTTATTTCACTCAAATCTTGTAAGAAATATATTTTTATAATTTTTATGACTTCAATACATTTTATTTTGTTCCGTTAAAATTTATTTCTAGCTAACGCTACCCTAAATACTTAATTATAATTACAACTTACAAACTATACATACACTTTAATATATGTACTAATAAAATACATCATCTTTCCCCATTTTCTTCATGTGCCGACCTCCCCCCCCCCTTTTTGCTATCTTTTTCATAAATATCTTTCTCATATGGACACATATACACTTATGACTAGGCCTTTTTGCAAAATATATAAGTGATTATTAAAATTAAACACATAGTAAACACATTCAAAGGTGAAAAAGAAAAGAAACCTCTCTATGGTTCTTCGGTATTCGCCATTGCAAAGAACAAGAGGAAATCCATTAATTTTTCAAGTTCAAGTATTAATCAAGTTCATATAGTGATCTATGTTAAGGTTTTGAAATAAAAACCTATAGATTAATAAGGTTTTCATCACTTTCTTTCACATAATCATTCAAGTAAGCATTTCATGATTTTTATTACTCTTTCATATTCATATTTATGTTATCTCATTATTTTTGCAAGAAAAACATGCATGAATTCCATGATCCATACCACTTTAATGGGTTTTTAGTACATATAATGGGTTTTAATTATCCAAATAATAATCTCTTGTGATATATCATTTTTGATGATGTCTAGGAACCCATGACACCCTAATAAGGTGTATGGTAGGATTAGAATAGCTTCGGAGTTGTTTTGAATTGTTTAGAATAGGTTTTGCGCGAGAAAAACTCATTTCGACAACTTTATTTAGAGGTCTGATCATATTTTGAAATTATGGAATTTTCGACAGTAAGCAAAATATTTTGGGCTAGATATTTGGAAAATACACTTTAAAACGAAAACGTGGCCACTTGAATGGGTTAAAACGGAGTTATAACGAAGAAGTTATGAATTTTTCAAGTTTGACGACGAAAACTAATTGTTTCAGAAAATTCAGCATGCTGTCTCGACTTTTTACGAGTCAAAAATGAGTCTTAAGCGTTGTTAAATGTGTCGACTTATCAAAAATATATTAGTATATGTTATCACGATTCCGTGGATATAAAGAACGTAGAAACGGACTTATAACGACTAAGTTATTCACATTTTAAACAAGTTGCCGTAACTATTTTATTATAAGTAAAACTAATATATTTCTATTAGACACATACTACGGCAACGAGGGACCATGTTGAGGGTCATTTTTAACAATGACGGAGTATTTTTTTATAACATGATGTCTTCTAGTAAAAGTAATTTCGCCAAGCATATTTTCCAAAATGTCAAACCATTTGTCAAGCGGAGTTGTAACGAATAAAATACGGTCACTTAAACTTTGCCGAAAACCATCCTTAAGCAATATTTTGGACACAAGTACCATACTTTACCTATAATTTTCTCTATGATCGAGACCTCTAGGATGAAAACTTAAATGCTAAAACTTTGAGATAATGATACAAGCTTCCCAAAACCGTTGAGTTTGTTTCCTAACACTCTACGTGCACCATTTTACGACTAGCTTTTCGAGGCCGATTAGTCACTTTCATGAAATTTTCAATAACATTATTTTACGACGAAAAGTTATAATTTCATAATAAATCATTAAATGATTATCGTAAGGTATCATTTCAACGTAAATACTTGTGAAGTATTTTATAACATGACGAGATGTCATAAACTTATATTTCGACGATAAATTCTATTTTCAAAAGTGTACAAGTGGTATAGATTACATGTGGATTTGCATGCATAACATTACATCATAACTTATGGTAGAACATATCATTCATAATAGGTCACGGTCAGAGTTTACGCCTCATTTCAAAGATTTCCATTATATCATCATTAACATTGCAACATGGTGAGTTTTCATAGCCCGATTTATTCAAGTTTTTAATTTATTTCAAACCTACGGGGGAGAATACATTGCACATCATTTTTATTACGATACCAAGTATAACAAATTCATTACATTGCTTAAGTTACCTCATGCCAATTGAATGTCCCCATTATATAACATGAACCGTTAATTTCATAGAAGCGAGGTGAGTGGATAGATCTATCGAGGGTGACTCCTCCATCCGGGTTGGTGGATTCCAACTGGTTAAACGGATGCATTTCATTTAATATCATTATTTGAGTTGTTTGGCAAACACTCTGTTGGGGCTAACATCATGATCAGTCTAGTTTCTGTGTCATGGACTTATAGCAATTGTAACATTTTTGTGACATATTTGTCATACATAATTTATACTTGTGGTAGTTGTATTAAACATTTTTAACAACTCTATGAACTCACTCAACCTTTGTGTTGACACTTTTAGCAATGTATTTTCAGGTAACTAAGGCATTCACTTCATGGCATGCATGTGGACATATCATAGAGTCGCGATGACGACGCGTCTCACATGGGATTTATACACTTTAAAAACATCGTTTGACTTGTACCAAACTTATTTTCCGCACATGTAACTTTCAATTGGGACCTATACTTGTAAACTCTGTTTGTTTTATTAAATCAAACGATGTATTTTCCAAACGACACTTTAGGTCGTTCAATATAACTGTGATTGTGATGCTATGACAGTCAACCCCCAGGAATTCCATTCCGCTGCAAAACAGGTAATTTGGGGGTGTGACATTAAAGCTTGGTAGTATCTATAAGGCTAGCTTGAATTGACTATAGGACCCTAGTCGAGTAGGTTGCGAGGAATGGTAAGAATTGACCTAAGGACTACCATCTCCTTGTGTGCAAATTGACCATAGGATCACCTACCTTGTGGAGGTATTTAAGAAGTTAGGGAACCTAAGAGCGGACTAATGCACTAAGAATAGGTCTATTAGATGTGGTTCTTCATGACTAAGGTTAGGGTTACCTAAGACTTCCATCGAGTAACTACGGTGAGGATAGGAATCTTAGACTTATAGACTAGACAAATTGACCCAAGGAGTCTAGTGACACTTAACCACTATATGGAATTAAGGAGATAGATTTAGTGCACCTAAATTCTTGATTAGTAATATCATTTTCCTTTCTTTCCTTACGTTTTAATCTTGTTAGTTAGAATTATATTCATAATTAAATATCATTTACATAATCAATCTATTCAATTTAAACACCTTATTTCACCAGACCAACACCTTCTGGGACGACACTCGGATTTACGGGCTATACTTTACATGACCAGTACACTTCCCGTTAGTATGTGTTAGTCCTAGTATGTCTTAGTTTATAAATGTAAAACAGGATGAAAGAATACACATCAACGTCGCTGACACTTTATCTTGGTACAAGGCTAGATACCAAGTTCCTTTACAATGGAGGAACTAATCCAAGCACCACTAGCTAACACAACACACATATGACATACTTGAGAGGAACCAACAAAAAGAGACACTTCTGTGATCTTGTGATGAGGATTAAGTCTAGAAACCCATGTCTTTGAGCTTGCAAGTCTTCTAACCTAAACTTCGTGATCTCGCCTTTAAGAGGAACCTAGAGAATCACTACAAGAAATACTAAATAGAGGATCCTTGGATCTAAGGTTAGAGAGGTTAGAATATAGAGAGAAGATATATCTAGAATGCTAAAGAGAAATGAGAAATTGACCAACTATTGATAAGTAAGTTGTCTTCTGATCAGTCGGATCTGCCAGATCCCTTGTCAAAGGGATCCGGCCAGTGTAATCCAAGGGATCCGGCTAACTGGTAATACCACTTCGGATTTTGGGTCACAATTTCGGGTTTTGGGTTATGGGTTAAGGTCCATGGGTCATGTGATGTCATGCATGATGTCAAAGACATATTGGGTCATGGGTTTTGTACTTTGGGTCATGGATCATGGACTTTGGGTCATGGGTTATGGATATTATCCATTTTTTATGTCATGCAACGGGTTATGGGTTTCGGGTCAAGCTCCATGAGTCATGGGTTTTAGGCATGGGTTTTGGGTTATGGATAATTCAAGCTTTTGTATTACAAGTTGCATTTAACTAGTATGTATTTTTATAAAATGTAAGTAACCGAAGTTACTTATAAGTGTTTTATAAAAATGATTTTGGTAAACTATTTAACTAAATATGTTTAAGGGTTTATTTATTTAGTAAAATGAGTTAGTAAACTATTAAGTCAAAACATTACGTATTTTATTTATTTTGTTAAAACGATTTTACATTTGTTATCGACAAAGCATAAGAAGATCGTAAAATATAAATAAACGTTTTTATGATTTTTTTGTATTAACATATAATTTGCAACCAAAAGAGAAGTTTATTTCATTTCCGTATTGTATTTTTATTTCGTAATTTCTTTTATGTCGTACTTTCTTTTATGCAGTATTTTTTTTATTTTGTAATTTTTTTTTATTTTGTATTGTAATTTTTAAATTTATTAATATAATATTAGGTTGTTTATTAAATAAAGTACGTAGTATTAGTTTAGGGGTTATATTTGTAATTTTTATATTTTAAAGAAAAGTGAGTCACAAAATGTGGTGTTGAGGTGGTGTTTTTTTTTTTTTTTTTTTTTTTGTTAATTAGGGATGAGCATAGATACCAAAAAAAGGGTACGATACCAGAACCGTATTGGAACGACCCGTACCGGTACCGGTTCTCTTTACCCGGTATGGTACCGGTACCATAAAAATCACTCAAAAATTTTTGGTACCGCTAAAAACGGTACGGTACCAAAACAGGAATTCCCGACTTTCGTACCAAAATACTAAGTGGCTAAATGTTTTTTTTACTGATTCGATTTAATAATCAATAAGCTACACACAACATGAGCGAAGCCATCAAAACATACAAATTACTATGAAAAAAGTTACAGGTAGCTAAGACCAAATAATGTCATCAAAACATACAAGTTATAATTTGTAATAATTAATACTCCTACCAGATAATTTTCCAGATGGATTTGCATATCTATCAAATTCACTTGGCCGTTGCTTCACATTTTTTAAAAGCTCTCCATCTGATATCATACACAGTCTGTCATAATGTTAACATAAATACTATTTCTCTACTTCAATTGCAATACCAGTTCGATTAATCCATAAGCAACACAAAGGTTGTGGGATGCCAACAGTAATAATCCATAAGCAAACATAAAGGTTGTGTGATGCCAACAGATAACATAAAAACCATCATGAAAAAAGAAGCTAAAAATGATCATTTATGTACTTTCTTCCGGAAAAAATATGAACTCTAAAGCGAATTCATTGACTAACATGGGTACGAACTCCACTAATAAGAGGGTTAATACATTTTTCTCCACTAATAAAGAATGAACTCTAAAGCGAATTCACCGACTAAAAAGTTCAAATTTTAAGATTATCTCTTATACTAACCGGTACTCGTTTTGGTTTAATACCGGCATACCCCGAACCAGTACTAGTACCGATATAGTGATATACCTCTCGGTTCTGGGATGGGGGCTACATTTTTTGATCGGGAAAAAATACAGTGCTTCGTAAACAGTTGTCGGTACGGTACCAAAATGGTATGGTGCTCATCCCTAGTTGTTCATGTTGAAATGTTAAAGTTGACGTGGCGGGAACTTTTTTCATAACTTGAGTTATCACACCTTATGCTCTAAGTAAAGTTTTTTCACGTACTAACTTCCCCGTGGTTCGACACTTTGATCCTAGTGTTCATACCCCTGGGTTTATTGGGTCTTTTGGTAGAAAAGTAGTGTCAAACCAAGAGAATCTGGTATATCAAGAGACTTCAGTTAGAAAGACATAACTTCGGCTCAAAAAACAAGTATGACCCTTCATTTCAGGCCACCCATGTAACAATGCATAGACCCTTTGACCCAGAATAAGCTTTTCTTTTTTTCAATTAACTGGATATAACAGTCTATGTTTGGCTAGCAATGGGTGAACTCATATTGATGGGTCAAAATGGTATCAAGTTTTGAAATGGTTTTGAAGGATGTAAAAAGAGGAATAGTTTCTGATGAACAAGTTCCTTAGCCTACTGATGAACCATGCTTCTTACAACCAGATCAGTAGCCGCATCTGCACTTAAATAGCAATGTGAACCCACCTTCATTACCTTAATCATTTGTCAATAACAAACAACTCCATACTTAAGCTGATATACAGTGCACAGAACTATAGACATTTCCATATAACAATCAGATAAAACACAAACCAAACAAATGAAACAAATATCAAAATAACTAAAACTTCATTAATTTCATTCCATCACAAACCAAACATCTTTACATTCAGATAACTAAACACCAACACACAGATCCAAAAACTATTCCCTCAACCAAACACCTCCCTAACCACCAAACCCATAAAGGGTCCTTCCTTGCCTCTTGAGCGCATAAACAACATCCATAGCAGTAACAGTCTTCCTTCTGGCGTGCTCGGTATAAGTAACAGCATCTCTAATCACATTCTCCAAAAATATCTTCAACACGCCACGTGTCTCTTCGTAAATCAAACCACTGATACGCTTCACTCCACCTCTACGTGCCAAACGACGAATAGCGGGTTTAGTGATTCCTTGGATGTTGTCACGGAGGACTTTACGGTGTCGTTTTGCTCCTCCTTTGCCCAACCCTTTTCCTCCCTTTCCACGTCCTGACATTTTTTTTTTTATGTTAGAAATGAAATTGATTTGTTGAATTTGGGGCCAAGGGTGGGTCTTTATATGGTGGTTGAAAGTTTTTTTATCGTTGGATTAGAGATAATAAAGTTTGTGGAGAACCGTTAGATGATGATCCGTGTGCTGGATATAGGTTTCTTATGATTGGTGGATTAAGTGTTGTCAAGGATTGTCATTCTACACATGATATTTGAAAATGCATTCTACTACCCTCAAATACAATCAACTTGTCAAACAAGATTTTTTACAAAAAGATATATTTAGGGGTGTGTTTGTTTCATTAAGATGTTTTGGGTCTGAATCTGACTACCACATCTTACTGGTAAGATGTGGCTAGAAAGTCTAAATATGAACGAAATAATGTTGTTTGTTTTTGTATAATTGTCCGAATGATTTTAAGTGCTCGTTTTTTCAATTTGTTTATTAAACCAACGTAATGCGATAATAAGTAACTTATGTAAATATGAAACAAGACTTTTTATCATAAATATAACATAGTTAATAAACAATCAAATATATTATATAAAGTTTACAAAACGAGTAAGAGGCGGTAAGACAAGTCCCTCACCTCTTACTGAGTAAGATGTTATATATCTAATTGGGTCTTACTCAAAAGAAAAAAAACAAACAACCAAAACGTCTGCACTCCTTTTACTGGTAAGAGTAAGAGGGCTAGTAGGAATTTTTTTTTAAAAACAAACACACCCTAGTCAAACCTATAACAACAACAAAAGTAGTCAATATTGCATGAACATGATATCAAAATTAGGCAAAATCTGCGAGACTAAAATTATTTTTAGTCTAACAATAATACACATTTGTTCGTCGCAACTCCATTTCAAGCATGCGTATTAAGGCAACCACGTTTTTACTTATTTTAAGATTATAGAGATATTAATAAACGATGATGAAATGTATTGTATTTGAAGAAAAAACAAATTAGATGTAATTTAAAGATTGGCCGTAACATGGCTCATGTTAATGCATCGCTCGCACAATGAAATGTATTGTATTTGAAGAAAAAACAAATAATGAAATGTATTATATTTGAAGAAAAAACAAATAATAAGTAAAATTTTGTGTATGATTTTTGTGTGCATGTGCGTCTCCAATGTGAAGTTTAAGGGTGCGTTTGGTATATAAATTGGGTTGGATTTGGATTTGAATTTGATATAGGTTTAAGAGAGATAAAATTATATTTATTTAATAAATTAATAATGTTATTTAATATTAAATTGTTATTTTAAAATTAAAAAATGTATATATATGTGAGAGAGAAAGAGTGGTGTAAATAATTAGTGTGTGTAAGAGAAGGGTTTTAACAAAAACCTGTGTTAGTGATCTCCTTTTACTTTATGTGAGCCATGTTCACTATTTGGTTGGTAAAGTATGTACCAAACGTTAAACTTTGGTATTTAATCCTAAACCTGGGTAAAAAAGGTGGCTAACAAACGGCCCCTAAGAAAAATACAAGGATAGGTTAAAGAAAAAGAACAAGTAGTAAGTTGGGTGGGTGGGGTGTATTTGATATAAAATGCAAAGAAAAAAATATTTTTACAAACATGGTAAATGTGTGATACAGCGGTTATAAAAAGAACATTAAATTTTCAGGCGAGTAACTTTTATTTATGCGTGTTTGCCGTGTGAGGCGGCGGATGATATAAAATAAACATGAATGACAAAGTAGTTATTCATTTACGTCTAATTCTCTTGAAAAAAGTTATTGCAACTTGATCAATTTTTCTAATTATACATGGATAGGTTTTTTGTGGTGCAAAGGAGAGAAGACACGCATAAAAGCTAAGGTGAGATGCGACGATGTTTATCTTCCTAAGGAAGAAGGTAGTTTGGGGATTAGACGGTTAAGGACTTAGAATATTGCTCTTATAACGAAACATATTTGGAGTATTTTAAATCATAAACAATCGTTATGGGTTAAATGAATACATGCTTACCGTTTAAGAGGGCATAGCTTTTGGGATGTTCCCCTTCATGCATATGCGAGTTATGGATGGCGGAAGATTATTAAGATATGTAATGAGGTGAGACAACTTTTCGTATATAAAATTGGTAATGGGAAGTTTGCTTCCGCCTGGTTCGATAAGTGGAATGATAATGGTTCTTCGGATGCTATTTTAACTCGTAGAGATATCCATAGGGCCGGGTTCAATGTGAATAATAAGGTGAATGATTTGATTCATGAAATGAGTGGACTTAGCCGATAGAATAGTTATCTAAATATGAAATTCTATAATCATTGGAGATGACTCAACTTAATAATGAAAATGATAAGTTAATGAAACGTCCATACTAGCAATCTCTTTTTTCCTTTTTTTTTAACTGACAAAACCCAAAACCAACACTTATATTACACATAAAAAAAATTGTACATAACATATATCATTCATCTTGACCCATACATGATCAAAATGGGTCAATATGGGCAAGAATGACACAACCGACGATTTGATTTAATTTTGATATTATATACAATAAATTAGTCGTGTAATTACTCGTTTTTATGAAAAATTATTCTGAACATGATGGCGCAACTTTCGTGAATTGAATCACACGTTTGACATTCCAAATGAGCCTCAAATCGTTAAATGATAAAAGTTTGCAAAAGGTACAAGAATGGTCCCTGGGCATAAAGGTTTTCCGCCGCCCCTCATCTTTGAACCTTGGCAAGAATAGTCCTTGTGGTTAATATAAAGGAATTAGGGTTTCATTTTTACCCACAAAACCTACTCACACTTTATTTTCATCTCACTTCCTCCTCCTTAACCAGCCGCCTCCTCCACTACCGGCGCCACCCTTAGCCGCCACTCCCACTTTTTTTCTTGGTGCTAGATACGAAGGTTCAAGGGTTCGTGCATCCGCTACTCCACCACCGTTTCAGTTGAAGAGTCAAGTCGTGAAGTATCGTCGTTTTGGGTCGGGTTTAGAAGTGATAATTTGGATGGTTTGTTTTTGTTCGCGGTTCATGGTTCACTTCTTTCGCCTCATCTCTCCTTTTTCTGCTCTCTCTCTCGTCCTTACCAATAGGGCTTGTTATTACTCTTAAAACTTGATAAAAACTAAACTTTTATATTTTTCTAAACTTACAAAAATGTGTACAATGTCAAAAGTATATAAATACTTTTATAAAAGTTATTTAGTACGTTCTCGTTATATATAAACCTAAGTCGCACTTACTATATTTTTAGGTCATCGTTAAAGCTCGCGACTTCTCGATACACTTTATATTGTTGTAATATGTTGCTTATCATTCCGGTGAGTTCATAGCCCGAAATTTTATTTAATTGTTTTACAAACTCCTTTGGGGATACATGCTAGATGTTTTTACTATGGACAATTATTTGCGAATCGGGTATGCTTTTCTGAATGTATTATTGCTAGTGCCTAAGTACCTATTTGCCATAAATTCCCCATGGACCATTAATCACTTGTGGATAGGCTTATTGGGATTGACGAATCTTGTTTGTGTTGATCAGATGGACAACACAAACACACTATATTTGATATACTAGGTATATGGCAAGTACCTACACGGGGCCAATATTATATATATATATATATATATATATATATATATATATATATATATATATATATATATATATATATATATATATATATATATATATATATATATATATATATATATATATATATCATTATTTGATATATACAGTTAACGTTTTGAGTGCCATGAACTTAGAATAATAATAACTATTTATTCGATAATTGTACAGATTTCAATTATTACAATAACTCTGAACTTTGTTGTCTATTATTTTAAACATTAAACCTATGAATTCACTCAAGTATTGTGTTGATTTTTAGCATGTTTTATCTCAGGTCCTTAAGGTATAAGCTGGTATGTGAAGACGCACGAAAAATATTTTGAGGACGATGCATATTATTATCATTGAAAAAAGTTTTAAACTTTTATGTTGTATGTACTACTGATGTACACTCAGAAACTTATGGGACCTTATTATAAACTTTGATATTTTGTATAAAGCGAATGATAATTTATTTAAAAACGTCTCATTTAGAGTCATTTTCTGTAACTTGTACTGTGTGCTATGATGTAATACCCCAGCGACACTATCTTCCGCTTCGATATTTTTGGGGTGTTACAGATAGAGTGCTTATTCATCCACTAAGGACGTTTAATTTACATACTTACTAACTATCGAGCCACACATATGCAAATCATCCATTTAGGATGTCTATGTCTCACTATAAGGTGTAAGACACTAACTAAGGCTCGGGTTATCCACTTAGGATGTCTAAGTTCAGTTTGGAACATGTGATTACATAATAGCACACGTCGTCTACTAAGGACGTTTATATCCCATTCTTGGGTCTTGTTGCATATAATTATGCAAGTTATCCACTTAGGATGTCTATTCTAGCCATGTCGTCCACTAAGGATGCTAAACAAGTAATAATGCTATACTTTAACTAAAAATGCATAACAAGACCACATGGGTCATTACGGGATTTTTTGATCCCTCCACTTTATTTCACACATAAGTTTATATCGTATAAGCTATTGAAGCTTTATATGATGCAATTATACTATTATGAACTCGTATCACGAGTGGAACATAATTACACGAACATAAGTACCACGATGTAAGTGATACATCTAACGGGTTACTAAAGACCCGTTTTTGCCGTATTATATGTTACTCATCTCGAAAATGCTTGAATAGAACACGAGCTCCTTTAAGGATGTCCTCGGCTAACCCTTATAACCTAGGAACACATAATTTATATGGAGCTTATTTGGAACTTGACAAGGCTTATCATAATAAGCACTAAAAGGTAAATAAGCCATAAAGAGGGTGTTTGGTTAGTGGCTTATATAACCACACCAACATGGTTTATAAATTTACACTAAAAATTGGTGTTATAGCACCGTAACAAGGTACCCATCATATTTCTAAATCATTACATAGATTCTTAGTGATTTTAGAAATTTACATCTTAACCTAACTTCATAGAATTTCATAAAAACCCCACAAATAGCATAATGACATGAACTTTATGCTTTACCATTTATTAGGAATCCATAACATACGAATTTAAGAACAGAATATGATTCTAACCTCAAATTGATTAGCGGGAAGACTAGCTTATGCGTTTCTAAGCTTAAAAGATGATATCTTGCTTCAAACTTGATGCAAATCAACTTGGAATCAAAACCCTAGAATCACAAGAGAGATGTGTGTGTATGTTTCGTTAGTTTGGAGAGGGAGGGAATAGTGTCTCGATGTTTCTGAATGTTTCCAAGTTTATGATAAGTATAAAAGAGTTATTATTAAACTTCCACCAAATGAGAGCTTTAGTCCCTGGTTAAGATTAGTCTTTTTTACTTTAAACTTATTTCATGGGAGGTCCTTTGACTAACCAACAACCCTTGATAGATTTCCAGTTGAGTCGTTGCTTGAGTACGTTCGTTACAATGGTCACGGACAGTGTACCTAATCGTTTGTAATCTATCTTAGGTAAGACCGAATGTCAACCCCAAAGAGCAGGTAATTTGGCTTATTAAAATGAAACTAAAAGTAAAAGTGATGTGGGTGTATCAGAGGTTAGTATGTTGCCTAATGAACCTCACAAATCACTTATGGACTCACAAGAAGCTATGCTTGTCTTACCTGCCATGTCGCATTTTAAAGGAGTCTTTGGTGACCCTAATTTCAGCCTAGGATGCACCTTACTCGAAAGGTTGGCCTAGGGCCTTACTATCTTTATTTGCTTTCAATAAGCTGATCATACACATGCATAATGTGTTTGATTTTATCTAGTTTTTAGTGTGTTATTGGTTCTTAAAAAAGTAGTCAAAGGTCCAGCCAAGCAAGTCTCCATGAAATTATCAGAATGCACAAAAGAAGTCAAAAGATGCAGAAAAGTGGTCTCAAAATTGCTGCCTCAAAATTGTTGCACATCTGTTGTTTCTTATTGGCTGCTAATTTTGTACTAGAGACCAACTACTTTTATTTCCAGCTTTTACTAAACTTATGTTTAAGGGTTTGAACTTTGTATATCTCTATATAAGAGAGTTAGCCAAAAAAATAAGATAATGATGATTATGAATGAAGTTCAGTCCCTATTTACCTCAAATCTTCATTTCCTTTAGAGATCTTTGATCTTGGTGGTTTGGAGTGTTCCCTTTCCCTTTAATCTTGGTGGATTCATTTCTTTTATAGATTAAAGTAATGGGTTCTTCCTATCTTATCTTTTTTTTTCTTTTCTACAAATTCAGATTTGCTTAAGTTGAATCACAATCTGTCTAAACACTTTACCGACTCGACTTTTCATCAAAATCTATCAAAACACTTAAATTCACATCAGATTTGGTATCAAGAGCCAGGTCTTCTTCCCTTTTTACTTAAATTTCTCTCAATTCACACTTACCGACACACCCATTCCCTTAAAATGGCTATACCCAGAAATCATACCGTTAAAGAAGCTCAAAACATACGTCGAGATAGGCAAATTGAAGTCCTCCAAGAACAGCTTGATAGGGTTCTTCAAATGTTGGAGGTAGGAGGAGTAGGAAGAAATAGAATAAATGGTGGTAATGGAGATTTAAGTGAGGAATCTAGTGAGATGAGCAGATCCTCAAGTGAATCTGATGCTTCTTCACAAAGAAGGCGACGTAATAGGAAGCGCAGAGATGATTCAAGAGACATCAAAGTTGATCCACCAAATTTTGAAGGTTCCTCAGACCCTAATGAGTTTCTTGAGTGGGTTCAAACCATGGATAGAATCATTATGGTTAAAGGCTATGATGAGAAAAAGGCACTAAAGATGGTTGTGATTAAGCTTAAGAAGTATGCTTCATTATGGTTTGAGAATGTTGAGCATGAAAGGAGACTTGAAGGAAAGAAGAGGATCAAGACGTGGTCTAAACTTAAAGAGTGTATGAAAAAAGGTTTGTTCCTCATTCTTATAAGCAAGAACTTTACATTCAAATGAGCAGCCTAAAACAGGGAACTAAAGAGGTTGTAGACTACATACAGGAGTTTGAACAACTCAAGATTCGTACGAATGTAAGGGAAGCTGAAGAATATACAATTGCAAGGTTTATTGGGGGTTTGAATTCCACTATTGCTGAAAAAATTGAGTTGCAGCCCCTATGGACATTTGAAGATGCTTGCAAGATGGCTATAACGGTGGAGAAACAAGCTAAGAAAATGGTTACTTACAAGCCCGTTTCAAGGCCTACTTTTCCAGCCAAAAACTACACTTCAAAGGAGTTTGAATCTGCTTCTAAGTCTTTGAAAGGGAAAGAAAAGATTGGAGAAGGGTCTAAGGATCCTAAGGGGAAGAAATGTTTTAAGTGCCATGGTTTTGGTCATTTCCAAGCTCAATGTCCCAATCAAAGAGCTCTCACATTGAAGGAGATTGAAGACTTGCAAGGGGAAATTGAAACCGAAGACGAACAACCTGTTTTTGATGAATCTAATGATGAGGAGACGGTAGAAGCTGATTGTGGTGAAATGTTGGTGGTTAGGAGAGGTATGCACACGGTAGAGGCTCCTAAAGACAAGACTCAGAGGGAGAACATCTTCCATTTAAGATGCACCGTTAAAGGCAAAGTGTGTAGCTTGATAGTAGATGGGGGAAGTTGCGCAAATGCAGCCTCAACTTATATGGTGGAGAAGCTTGGGCTCTCTACAATGAAACACCCACATCCATACAAGCTTCAATGGCTTAGCCAAGGAAATGAGGTAAAAGTTACTCGACAAGTAATTGTTCCTTTTTCAATGGGTACAGTTTATCATGATGAGATTACTTGTGATGTTGTTCCTATGGATGCTTGTCATTTGCTGCTCGGTAGACCTTGGTTATTTGATAAGCATGTGTATCATAATGGACACCTAAATACCTATTCACTATATATTAATGGCATGAAAATCACACTTACTTCACTAAAGCCGAATGAAATAGCTAAAGTTGAAATGAATACTAAGAGTGATAGGGTTTTGTTTATGAGTCAAAAGGAAGTCGTAAAAGAACTAGAATGTGGTGCTTATGTGCTTGCTTTGCTGATGTGTGAAAAAGATGACGAAAAGGAGGGTTATAATGTGCCTAGCTTAGTAAAACCTTTACTAGGTGAATTTGTTGATGTCTTCCCAAAAGAACTCCCATCTAGTTTACCACCTATTAGAGGAATTGAGCACCAAATTGACCTCATTCCGGGGTCAATTTTGCCCAACAAGGCAGCCTATAGATGCTCCCCTCACGAGGCTAAAGAGTTACAAAAACAAGTAGATGAGTTGGTTGCTCAAGGGTATGTGAGGGATAGTATGAGTCCATGTTATGTTCCAGCCCTTTTAGTACCAAAAAAGATTGTTCTATGCGTATGTGTATTGATAGTAGAGCCATTAACAACATTACCATCAAGTATAGGTATCCCATACCTAGATTGGATGATATGTTAGACGAATTACATGGTTCTTGTGTGTTTTCCAAGATTGATCTTCGTAGTGGGTACCATCAAATCAGAATGAAATAAGGGGATGAATTGAAAACAGCCTTCAAAATCAAGGGTGGTTTGTATGAATGGCTTGTAATGCAATTTGGTTTGTCTAATGCTCCAAGTACTTTCATGAGGTTGATGAATGAAGTCTTAAGACCTCTAATTGGGCAGCTTGTAGTTGTTTACTTTGATGACATTCTTGTTTACTCTAAATCTGAGGAAGAACACTTGGGTCATTTGAGAAGTGTGTTTGATTTATTGAGGAAACACAAACTTTATGGCAAGCTGGAAAAATGTGATTTCATGGTGCCTAGTGTGGTGTTTCTCGGCTATGCAGTTTCTAAGGAAGGAATTTCTATGGATCCATCAAGGGTGGAAGCAATAAAATCTTGCCCTACTCCATCTTCTATCACAGAGGTAAGAAGTTTTCATGGCTTAGCTTCTTTCTATAGAAGATTTATAAAAAAATTCTCTACAATTGTTTCCCCTATTACCAATTGTCTTAAAAAGGGAACTTTTGAGTGGCCTAAATCAGCCTAAACAGCCTTTGAATGCTTGAAGGATAAACTAAGTTCAGCGCCTATACTTGCTTTGCCTAACTTTGATATGCTTTTTGAGCTTGAATGTGATGCAAGTGGTGTTGGCATTGGGGTTGTGCTTGTTCAACAAAAGCGGCCAGTAGCTTATTTTAGTGAGGAACTCAATGGATCCAAGCTCAAGTATAGCACATATGATAAGGAGTTCTATGCCATGGTTCGGGCAATCGATCATTGGTCTCATTACCTTAAACCAAGGCCGTTTGTTCTATTTTCTGATCATGAAGCTCTAAAATTCATTAATGGCCAACATAAACTCAACCCAAGACATGCCAAGTGGGTGGAATTTCTTTAAATGTACTCTTTTGTGTCTAAACACAAGGCTGGTTCCTCAAATGTGGTGGCGGATGCTCTTTCCAGAAGGCACTCTATGTTGTCTATCTTAGAAGCTAGGGTCCTTTGGTTCTCTTTTATCAAAGAATTATATGAATCTGATCCAGATTTTGGTCCTCTTTTATGTTCTTCTCCAAATATATCTAAAGGACCTTATGTTGTTCAAGATGGATTCCTCTTCAAAAATGGCAGATTATGCATTCCTAAAGGCTCAATTCGAGACTTGTTGATAAGAGAAGCTCACGATGGTGGATTGGCGGGTCACTTTGGCAATACTAAGACACTAGAGATTCTGAATGAACACTTTTATTGGCCTTGTATGATAAAAGATGTTCAAGCTCTTATTACTCGTTGTTCAACGTGCCATCAAGCTAAGTCTACATTCCATAAAGGTTTATACACTCCTCTTCCTACTCCAAATCAGCCTTGGGAAGACTTGAGAATGGATTTCATTGTAGCATTACCAACTCAACGGGGGAAGGATTCTATCATGGTAGTAGTTGATCGTTTCTCAAAGATGGCACATTTCATACCATGCACCAAAACGAGTGATGCATCTGTTGTAGCAAATCTATTCTTCAAAGAGATAGTTCGTCTTCATGGGATCCCTAAAACCATTGTTTCGGATAGAGACACTAAATTCTTGAGCTATTTTTGGAAGACGTTATGGAAGATCTTGGGCACTAGGATCCTATTCAGCACTTCCCACCATCCACAAACTGATGGAAAAACAGAAGTGACTAATAGGACTATTGGAATGCTACTAAGAACTTTGGTTAAGAAGACTTTAAAAGATTGGGATTTCAAGCTTTCTCATGCTGAATTTGCTTTCAACCGCGCTCCTAATTACTCAACGGGCAAAACCCCATTCGAAATATGTTATGGTGTTAACCCTCTGACCCCGATTGATCTTATTCCTTTTTCAATTGAGCCTAAAGCAAGCATTGAAGCTGAAACTAACGCCAAAGAGATCAAAAGGCTGTATGAACAAGTAAAGGCCAGAATTGAAAAATCAAACGAAATGTACAAGGCTAAGGCAAACAAGAACCGCAAGCAGCCCACTTTTTCTCCAGGTGATCTAGTGTGGGTTAATTTAAGGAAAGAGAGATTTCCCTCCAAAAGAAAGAACAAGCTGATGCCAAGAGCCGAGGGTCCTTTTAAGGTGTTAGAACGTTTTGGTAATAGTGCTTATAAAGTGGAACTTCCTGGAGATGTCTCCGTTTCTAGTACGTTCAATGTTGGAGATCTAATTCCTTACTTAGAAGATGATTACCTTGAGGACTTGAGGTCAAGTCCCAATTTAGAGGGGGAGGATGATGCGGGTGTATCGGAGGTTAGTATGTTGCCTAAAGAACCTCACAAATCACTTATGGACTCACAAGAAGCTATGCTTGTCTTACCTGCCATGTCGTATTTTAAAGGAGTATTTGGTGACCCTAATTTCAGCCTAGGATGCACCTTACTCGAAAGGTTGGCCTAGGGCCTTACTATCTTTATTTGCTTTCAATAAGCTGATCATACACATGCATAATGTGTTTGATTTTATCTAGTTTTTAGTGTGTTGTTGGTTCTTAAAAAAGTAGTCAAAGGTCCAGCCAAGCAAGTCTCCATGAAATTATCAGAATGCACAAAAGAAGTCAAAAGATGCAGAAAAGTGGTCTCAAAATTGCTGCCTCAAAATTGCTGCACATCTGTTGTTTCTTATTGGCTGCTAATTTTGTACTAGAGACCAACAACTTTTATTTTCAGCTTTTACTAAACTTATGTTAAAGGTTTGAACTTTGTATATCTCTATATAAGAGAGTTAGCCAAAAAAATAAGATAATGATGATTATGAATGAAGTTCAGTCCCTATTTACCTCAAATCTTCATTTCCTTTAGAGATCTTTGATCTTGGTGGTTTGGAGTGTTCCCTTTCCCTTTAATCTTGGTGGATTCATTTCCTTTATAGATTAAAGTAGTGGGTTCTTCCTATCTTATCTTTTTTTTTTCTTTTCTACAAATTCAGATTTGCTTAAGTTGAATCACAATCTGTCTAAACATTTTACCGACTCGACTTTTCATCAAAATCTATCAAAACACTTAAATTCACATAAAAAAGAAACAATTAAAAATACCAAATGTGCTTTAGATCCACGCGAATATAAGACTAGGAAATTACTTAAAGAACTAAAAACACAAATAACTAAAAATAAAATGAGATTGAAATCACGGGAAGAAGACGGTGTTAACATCGTTAATCCTTATTATTCTAACAACTTTTTTTAGTAAATTTTACTTTTTGATTTCATTTTAATATTTCATATTTTTTTTATTAAAATAAGTTTAAAGGACTTCAATAAAACAAACACTTCAATGAAAGTTGAATGACTACATAAAAACGGGGGTTGAACATTAAATTCGAACTACCTTAAGACGACATTGTCCAAAAATAATGAAAAACAACGATTACAACTTATAATTCTGTTAACCGCCTCAAATATTACCTAATTACAAACTCTATTTAATGGCTTGTTATCTTATTCACCCTCACAAAAACCAAATCCATAAACCTTGTATCCCAAGTTTCGATCAACTTTTATAACAAATTTAGCTTCTTGATTTGTAGGCATTATCGAAATCATAAATCTCTCAAGGAAACATTAGTTCGATGGAAGAATCCATGTCTAACTTAATGCTGGATGACTTGAGAAATTACTTGCACATTACGAATGTCGATATATTCGATTTCATTAAGATGGCGATAAAAGGGTTCTTTGTTGTCGCCTAGATGATTTTCGAACTGAGAGAGACAACATTGCCGAGATGTTGTACAGGAACTCGTGTGACTTGATTAACCGTAACAAACTCCAGTGCATTAAAGGAAGTACTACTGAAAACCAAGATGAAAAAAATAAAGAATGGAGACATGATGTGATACGCCTGGGCCCGAGCCCATGGCCTATTAAGGTCTTAGGGTTTTACCCTACTTTGTCTTATAAATTCTCTTGTAATCATTTATGATATTCAATCAAAGTTTAAGATCAATAATTATTTAGTTCTTCTCTTCTATTTCTTAAGGAGCTCGCACACGCTTGAAGTGGTGTCTTATCTCGATACAACCCTTACCCGGGTCGTATCAATTGGTGCTTTCATTGAGAGTCCTCGTTGAGAGGGCTACCAAATTAGGGTTCCAATTAAATTTAAAAAAAAATAAATAAAAAAATAAAAATAAAAAATTTACTGTTCATCGACCACTATTCACGATACTGTTCATCAATCACTATTCCGCGGAGCGTTGTTTATCGGAGATGCGTTCACGGGGGTACTAATGTTCATCGGGAAAAAATTGTGTTTTTTTTGTTTTTCGAGTTAATGTTAATGGCTCGAGCGGATGTGATGGGACGCGGAATACGCACTCTCTAAGCTCTTTGCGGAAAATGGAGTACGGTGGTCGAATATGAGAGTGAGTTTGTGGTTCTTACAAATCAGAAGTAACTTGGAGATCTCAGCGAATCTTTACTTAAATCGATGTATATCTCGGGACTTAAACCGCTTCTACAATTGGCACTCTTAAGGTTAGTGCCTACAACTTTAGGAGAAGCCTATTCCATAGCCCGTATAATGGAGGCTCGTTTTGAGATAATTCGAGGAAAAATTTGAACATTGAAGAGAAAAAATAGATATCGTTCTATCATGGCCAAGTGAAGAAGTTACGTATGTGGTTAAAGAGTCCTTAGATGCTAATGAAGATATTGGTGTTGTTGAGGTTAGTAGCACTATAAATGATGTTTTTGATATTGGTGAGAGTAATGTGGAAAGCATGGAAGTTCGTAGTGAGTTTAACAATTTTTAGAAAATAAAGAAGTGTGGAAGATGTTGTTGTGGGTGGAGATGTTTTTTAGGAGAGAGTTTGGTTGTTTTTGAAGTGGGTATACTCGTAGAAGAGTTGTGGGGCTGACAAAAAGATGGAATAAGGGTGTTGTGTTATGTCCAAGGCAAAGGAATACGAGAAGAAAAGGCGAAGCTACAATTCAAAAGAAGATTATGGGATCCGGGTTATGCGATGTTGCGAGGAGGGCAGACTACTCAAACGACTCAAGAAGTCCAAACATTATGGCATAAAGATTATGTCATATAATCTATCTTTATTTACGTGTCTTTGTTTAGGATTGTTTTCATGTTTATTTAGGAAAGTCAATTAAGAATGTTTTAAGACAACACCTTGACGGCAAGGTGGTTTTGATGTGGAATGATAACGCTTGGATGGCCGAGCCCATGGCCTATGGAATGTAGGGTTTTACCCTACTTTTGATGGCTATAAATTCTCTTGTAATCATTTATGATATTCAATCAAAGTTTAAGATCAATAATTATTTAGTTCTTCTCTTCTATTTCTTAAGGAGCTCGCACACGCTTGAAGTGGTGTCTTATCTCGATACAACCCTTACCCGGGTCGTATCATGATGTGGCTGCTAATGAAGACACATGTCTTGTGGATCAAGAAGAGCAGAAGCAAGACATGCCGACAAGCAAACCGCAGCAATCATTGAAAGTGAGGATTACATTGAAAAACGCAGAAACTGATTCAGAAAAAGATAGTGTTGCTAAGGGTCCAATCACTCCTGATCTGAAAGTTGAAAATAGTACTAATGTTATTGATGAGGTTCTGAGGATCAAAAGGGTTATTAACAAGAGTATCGAAGATGAATTGGTATTGTGTGACTCCTTAAAGAAGCTGCAAAACATGGAGATATCTATGGAAACTTTGGAAAAAACCGGGATAGGAAAAACTGTTTCACTTCTTCGAAAGCATGTATCAAAAGAAGTTAGCGAGACTGGAAGGAAACTTGTCAAAGCATGGAAAGATATGGTGGATAAATCACTAAAGAACGAATCAAGTATTGCAAAACCAGTTTCTGAAAGAGCAAAAAATCAACAGAGTTTAGTCACTTGTGATCAACGTTGTAAACCGAGGGATTCTGATGTGAAAACAGGGGATCAAAATTGTCCAACAAGCACTATTATTGAAAAGAAATTAGAGGCGTCAAAGAGAAAGCTGCAAAGGAGTTACAAGGAAGTCGAATGCATGAAGAAGAAGCGAAAGATACAAGTGTTGCGGCTTCATGAACTCCCACCACATAATCATCACATCAAGCCTGTTAACAAGCAACTCAAAAGATGCACTAACGTGCAATGTTAATAACACTTTGATTGTTCCATTTATTACCATCTTTGTAATCACACATTCATTTTTAGATGATTTATAAATATCAATTCTTTGATTGTTCCAATTGATAC
This sequence comes from Chrysanthemum makinoi, assembly GCA_910596185.1. NCBI lineage: Eukaryota > Viridiplantae > Streptophyta > Magnoliopsida > Asterales > Asteraceae > Chrysanthemum > Chrysanthemum makinoi. Next base: position 134,193,478 of record OU343221.1, read on the forward strand.
ATTAACTGTTCTTTCAAAATTTATTTTATGTGCAAATGGTTGGTAATGAATAGTAATACATTTCTTTCTGCCAAAAGTGTTTTAGTTCCAACACTCAATATCTAACAAGTAATCGTAACTTTAGACTTGTAACATACCTTTATTCAACATATATAGAGTACAATTAGCTCCGTGCACCTGTGTTCTTGCAACGCCAGTTTATTTTCATATTTTATCCGTAAAGCAACACAGACCCTGAATCAATGACGTAAGAATCTTACCAAATACTCAACCTTATCATATATTTTTCATCCGCAACAAACATATATACTTGATATTTTTTTCATCCGGTCCGTGGAATAGATGTAATTAGCTTCTAAGCCTCCCACCTGTACATGTCCATCTCAACCATGAGCATCAACGAGACATGATTAATGCTCGGTCTCAGGTTCTATATCTTGGGTCATTGACTTCTGAATTCTAACCAAAGTGACTTTATTAGCAACATATAGATTACCTACAGGTTTCGAAACATCATCTGCACATGATTTTTTAGTTCATAAAGATCCTTTGAACACACTTAGAACACAACGCAAACTGTTTATGTCCGGTATGCTAACTCACTTTAATGAAAATCTGATAGAAGGTGTAACGCTTTCTCTTGTAGCCCGGTATCCACATAAACTTTCATCAATCATATTCCATAAGCCAACGTCCTGGTCACATTCCGTCATATTACTAAACATCAGTCTCACCTCTCATACTTTGTTAAACTTACTAAATATATGTTAACAAGAGCTACAGAAACAAGTACTTCCAAGCCCATGTAGACATTCTAAAGCCCAAACATAACTCGACATCACACATTTGATTTTGTGCATCTAAATCACTAGTGTAAGCATAGGTGTAAAATTCGAGTTCCAAGTAACAAGTTCTCCTTGAGGCATTATATCGAACAGTTTGGGGGAATGATTCAAAGAACCATAAGTCAAATATATCCACTTCCGTGACAGCATGAACTGATTTCTTCAATATAACCCACTTTCAGTAAAATAAGCTTTATCTTCGACTAGTTTTGTCAAATACATATGAGTTGTTATTTATATTTTAGTTAGTGCGATGTGTCCGGAATAAATACTCACATTTTAAATGTTTATTTACGAGCCATATTTGTAAAGCTCGAGGTTGTCTCGCAAGTTATTCTAAGGCTCGGACGTTAGTTTTCTAATTGCAAAAATATGAAAATGTGTTTAGGCTGAACACACTGGATGGGTTGATCCATTCGGTCATGGTGGGTTGTTGTCGGTTGCACCCAATGTGGGAAGTGGGTTGCGATCGGTCGAGCATCAACAAACATGCAAACTAGTTCGGCTTGGCAACCGAATTTGTATCTCACAAATGGACAAAAATTTGTAACATTGGGTATTTAAAACAAAAAAAATTAACTAGGTCATCACTGTGGCAACTAGGTTGTCGTCAGGTCGTCGGAGAGAGAAAGCTGACGTGGCACAGGTGACCCAGGTCACCACTATGTTCAGCCTTATAGTAGAATTTAATTAATGTTTATAAAGATGAACTTTATTTTGACCCTCTCTAACAGAAAAATATACTATCTCTTTAGACTACTATCTTTAAAACTGTATGATAAATATAATAAGGGGAGTTTGATGAAAAGAAAACATGAAGATGAAAAAAATAAAAATAAATAATAATTGTAACTAAATAATGTAATACACTAAGGGTGTTTTTGGTTCGGGTAAATTGAAGAGTACTGGAGTAATTTGAAATTAATATTCCATCTCATGCATGTTTGGATGACAATTTGTCAGAATTTAAAATGATAATAAAGCTTTATATGAAAGAACTTTAAATGCTCAGGTTGAGTGGGGAATTTTAATTGACATAGTACGGAAAGCATTAAAGTAATATTTTTGACAACATTGCCCTTTTATTTATTTTGTTGTAAGTAAATGAATGAAGGACAATTAAGTAATTTATAAACTTATGACTTTAATTCTTTGACATATAGTACTAGTTAACCAAATAAACAATGAGATTTTGAATTCAATAGAATCTGAAATTTTCTGAAAATAAAAATTCCTTAATTACAATTTACTTAGAACCAAACGCCCCCTAAGTTAGTAAAGGATCAGTACTATTTGTTCAAAATAAATGATTATAAAATTATTAAACATATTGTTTTGTACCATGTTAAATAAAATATAGCTTTTATCATTTGTGTACTAAGTGTTATATTAATTCTAACTTAAAAAATCTCGATCCTTATATTAATTGTATAAAAACTTTGTGTTTAAGTGGTTCGTACAATAGGGATAATAAAATATAACTTTTTATTGAGGGTATTTTTTTGACATTTAATGAAAGAGTTGAAAAATTAATGGTGGAATATGTTATTATATTAGATGATTGTACATGATGCTTAGTTAGTAGTATTTGCTTAAATTTTATATTATGAAAATCTTAAAACTTTTTGGAGAAAAGGTGAAAAACGCTTTATAAGTAAATATAGATATAGATCATTGAGTTAATTACAAATTTATTTCTTTTAGTTTACACACAATTGCAACTTTCGTCTTAAAACTTCAATAAAGGACTCACGAGCCTAATCAACCTCGATGTTAAAGCTTGAGCATGAACTCATTTATCAGATGAGCCACATGTTAAGCTCGAGCTCGAGTCAAGCGTTTATCGAGTCGAGCTCGAGTAGCTTACAAGAAGCTTGACTCATTCACACCTTTAGAGTATTAGGTGACGTTGGTGTCATAGTACCGTGTTATAGCTGCCACGTGGCTTTTTAGTTTATAACTCAGTTTCTATAACTTGGAGCAGAACAACACCCCTCATCACTTCAAGTTACAAGATCCGAGCCACACAGTTTTAATATTTTCCATTTATTAATAGCATAATGACAAAATAAAAACATTAGATAACTTGAATAAAATAAAGTATTCCATTAAAATAAGATATATACAACTAAACTAACTAAGGTTTATAAAAAATTGAAAACGGTTAAAAAAAAATAAAAAATAAAAAATAAAATAATAATTATCTACAAAACATAGCAACAAAGTTTAGAAAATAAATCACTAGCGGCTAATTGTGTACAGAGTAAGGATCAAATAAGAAATAAAAGTAATATGAGAAGGATGGGAAATAACCACAACCGCAAATTTTAGATGCACCTATAAAAAAAGATGCTTCTCCCATGAAATTCTCCTTCTACATTTGAAATGTGTGGCTGAAAACATTTCTCATTCTCCTTATTTTATTTTTCTTCTTAGTGGATCAATTCCCATTGTATACAAATAAAACTAACGACTAATTACTTTAGTTGCCTGCAACTGTCAAAAAGAAAAAATACCAAGCTAAAAACACATCAAAATCTAACACATTATGAAAACATAAACATAGACACAAAACCAAACCCATTTTAAATTAAAAAAAATAAAAAATAAAAAATGCTATAACTTTGCTTGTGGCTATGGCTCGAGACCCTATAACGTGAACACTGGTACGGTGGCTCACGTCATAGGCCACATTATAGACCTATAACGTATTCGTACAGATGCTCTTATTTTATTTCATATATAAAAAATGTATTCGTTTGCCTTAAATTTTTTAAGAAATACTCCCTCCGTCTCAAAATTATTATCCACTATTGACTTTTTTAGTCTTTCTTCTTTAACTTTGACCATAATTATTTTTGTTTGTGTTATATACTACTTGATAAAATATATGAATGTATTGGGTCTTAAATGTATTTTTCATTGGTATAAATTTCATCAAATATTATGTAACACAAATAAATATATTAATAGTCAAAGTTGAACAAGAAAGACTGGTTAAAGTCAAACTGGACAATAAAAATGAGACGGAGGGAGTACAAAATTTAATGTAGATTGACAATCAACATATGAATGTGTGATATCTGTTATGCCAATAACAAAAATTTATGATAATTCGACTCAAAGTTTTCAAACCTGGGTCGACTCGGCCGGTTCAACCAGTCGGACCGGTGCTCGGTCACAAAAACGGGCCAAAAAACCCGTCTTTCTAAAATCGGGTTAACTGGTTAGACCCGCCGGGTTTTTAGTGACCAGGTCACCCCGGGTCTTGAAACCCGGCAGTTTTTGGTTTTTTCAAATTTTTTTAATAAAAACCGGTTGACTCTACGGTCGAACCGGTTGACCCTGCCGAAAATAAATAAATAATAATAAATGAAAAACCGGGTTGACCCGGTGGTCAAACCGGTGCCCGGTGATGCAAACGATTATTTGGTGATTAACTTATTTGGTGATCATGAATACATAGTTTGCTAAATTCGTAAGAAATGGTTATTTATATCCATTACGAGTGACATTTGTGTATCTTCTTGCGTTGGTCACATGGTTTGATAATATTGATGTTATTTTTAAATCAGCGGATTTTCTGTTATTGACTTATTGCCTAAAAGTGGTACTCCTTTTTTAAGCACCATTGAATTTAAATTATGTTGGGTTTGCTAGTAGATTTCTATAAGCAAGTTAGCAAGAATGTTGCAAAGATAAAAAAAAAATCATACACAAAATCAATGCGGTTGCAATCTAAAATTCATCATTAAAGACATGCGCATATTATTGTAATGTAAGGGGAGGATGCTAAAGGCCATATGTTTAGTCCTAACATCTGGCAATAAGCCAATAAACACACGGATTTCCGTGTAAACGTGTAAATTACCATTGTAAAGTTCTATAAAGACAATCTACGAGCTTCAAATAATACAACACACCGCGCCTCTAGCATGCATTTTGCCTGGCGGTATACGAAAGGTGCTAACAAGGCGCCTCTTTGGTTGAGTGTTAAGAGCGGTTAGATACAAATATGTAGAGAGTAGGGTGTGTTTGTTTGCCGTTCAACAAATAATAATAGTATACACCCTCTATTCTTCTGTATTAATATTTCTGAACAATAATCATAATGTGTACTGTATTAACAATCATCTATTAATCAGACTTTTCGATCTCTTTGAATCTCCTATCCCATTCCTGTGTATCATAGTCTTGCTCGAATATGTCTCTTTCGGTGGTGTACACGATCTGATCCTGACGAATCTCAGTCCTCTGAGACAAGTCCCGGGCACTCAGAATCTGTATACATTAAACAGGAATCGAGTTACTAATGATAAAGGAAATGCAAAAACAGTTATATCAACTGATATACAAACCAGCAAAACACTCTTGCTAAGTAGAAACTAGCATTGCGAACAGAAAACCAAAAAGAACCGAACCAAGAAAACCAACTGAAACTAAAAACCGAGGTTCAGTTCAGTTTATACTTTTTCAAAAACCGAAAATTGCGGTTCAGTTAAACCGAACCAAAATAACCATAACCGATTTTGTTATATGATACTTATATATCTGATAAATATAAATAATTAACTGATAAATCAAACTTACAAATTCATATTCATTTTGTGGGTGGAATTAAAATATATCTCTCGTAAAATTTATGTCCGTGCTTAACATGTATGTGGGTTTAATTGACAATATATCAATACATATTCGACAATGATTATACAATGCGTGTTTGACGTGATTGTGTGTGTGTTTCATCTATATTTGGGTATGTCATATGTGTAGAAATTTCGGAGGGGCGAGCAAGTTTGTTGGTTCGAATTGGCCAAACTCAAATATAAACGGTTTAAAACCTAGGTAACTGAAAAACCAAACCGAAACCAATAAAAACCGAACTGACAAAAAACGATCGGTTACGCTTTGTGATTTTGTAGAAACCGAATATTTCGGTTTGGTTTCGATTTTAGCCATAAACCGACCCAAGCGGAATCGTGCTCACCTAGCGGGTTGGGTAACATTTCAAAATGGGTCAATTTATAGTAAGGGTCAAAAATGGCCAGGTAGGGCCGGGTTAGATTGACACGCAATGACACAAACACTTTTTTGGCCACTTTGATATATCTTAATCGGCAAAGATGAACGTGTTAACTATACAAAAACAAAAGTAAAACAGATTTTGGGGGACTTTCAGCGCATTTGACCCAATCCCCTATTAGCTTAATTGTTGACATGACCCATCTGACTTTTTACAGAGCCAAATAGACCCATTTACCAGTAAATGGGCTCCAATCTTTGCGTGACTACTGACTAGAGAAATGACATGATTATGAAGATTTTGGTCATATAAAGTCAACATACAGAAGAAATCTTTTATACATACCTTTCGTCTGAGGGAGACATCTGGCAGTTCAAGTGCTCGTGCACGTTGCTCTCTAGCTCGATTCCTTTTGTCTATTTCAGCGTTTGTTTTTTGAGTAATGAACCATCGTACCAAAGGAATGGCAAAAAAAGAGGCTGCATAAATCTGGTTGTAGTTCATCATGTTAATAATGTATAATCAATTGAAGAATTTGCAGTACATCAATAGAAAAGTTTCAAGAATCAGTTCTACAGCACATTCAGTTAACGTTGATCCTTTAGAACTACAAAACTTACGATACTTTTAGACAGTAAAAGGTTCCAATGATGACAAATACCAAGAAACAAGAAAATATTAATTTGCTATGATAATGGAGTTGCTGATGTACGAGTACGTGACACCTTGACAACCATAACCTAAAACATGATAGTTAACTGTCACGAAGGCGATATAGATTTGCTACGCATGGGGCAGCAGAAAACAGAAAGCCAGTATATTTATATAGGTTGCAAAATGGGGGTGGATACAGCCATACAGTAACAGGCCTAAAAAGGTAGAATAATTTGACAAGCGGGTTTGGACATGCCAACACTTTTGTCTATTTCATAGATTTCATCAAAAAATAATAACTTAATATGGAGTTTCACATCTGATCATCTATCACAAAACCATGTAATTTAACACCCATTCTAGCTAATACAATTATTTTACCCATTTGACCCATTAACAATAAAACATAATCCAAATTAACAAGTTTATATAGTTAAGATAGCCCCTCTAGTTTAAGTAACAAACTGATGCATCAGTGATATATGGTACCCACCTGGAGAAGAGGAAATATTTCTGATACAAATGAAATGAATCCACTTGGTGAGACGGTCATATTCCTTCAAATACAATCGTGAATAAGAAGTCAGAGATGTGAAGATGTATATATCACAGATTGGTAGCAATATATTAATAACAAACGCACTTTAACATGGTTCCAAGAACAATCACCCCAAAGAAATTGAGCGCGCCCAGCCCACCAACCATGGCCCTCTCCGTGTTGCTGATTTTACTGCATTGTGAGCACCAATACATGTTAGAAAGCCCGATGGAAACAAAATAGGTAAGAAATAGAGGTGACAATATCGACCCACTTACTTACGAATGGGTTGGTTTGGGTTTTTAACGGGTCTAACAGGGTAAAACAACAGAAAAAGGGTTTACAAATAAGCAGGTTAAAAGGTCATATGGGTCAAAAGTCTTCCATACTACATGTTAATGCCAAAAAAAAAGAAACTTTTAATGTAATATTATACTTTTTTGCAACTAAATTTGGACAGATGATAAGCTTAACAAAAAGTTACCAACTTGCCAACCATGCCATCTCTATAAAATATAGAAGGGATTAAAAAAGTAACAAGACCTGAAATCCCATTTATTTTCCTTGAAGAACTTATCAACTCCTCCCACCCATTCACTGAATCTTCTTCCCACGTATTCCTTCCTACCACTTGTTTTTGCAGCTGTACGTTGAAGTGATGGAAACCGATACAGGATGTTCCCCTGAACAGACATGTGAGATTTAGATAAAGAAGAAAGATACATCTGAAAATTTTACTGATATAAATCAATGGACGAATGAGACTGCTGGAAATACTGTGTTTATTAGAGGTGGCAACAAGTCGGGCGGGTTGGGTCTCATATCACAAGAGGCTATCTTTTAGCATGACGGGGTCAGGTTAACAAAATTATGTCCTTGCAACAAAAATCCAACTTTTTCATGAAGTAGATCTTATGTATTTGCATGCATCACGGGTGATTTCCCAGTTCACACCTGTTTGACCCACTCAAACGTTTGGCCTATTACAGATATAAAATGTAATCCAATTCGAACCATTTAAAATATAAACGTCAAAAACAATTCTAAATTTCTGTTTAATGACTCTTTAATGTGCAGACTACATAATGATCATTTATCTAGTAACATACCTCTTCATCCACTTGTGGTTCACCATCAAAACGCAGAAGAACAGGCAATATGTATGAATCGTCATCCTGTAGTAAAAGAAAACTCAAGTGGTTAAGAACATGTAGTAAGATTACTTGCAGTGCAATACAGAAATAGGTCCAAAAAGATGACACAAACATTTTGTCGCAAAATAGTAGGAAGGAACCTTTTTACATATTATATAATAACGAATTTGATTAAAAGGCAGAAGCGTAACTTTACATACATGATATAACCACTCCTCTATCAAACCTAGCTTGACAATATTCTTCCAAGCACAATTATAAGTGGCATAAACTCTTCAAAGTAAATAGAAAAAGTCAAATATACGAAGTCAAGAACAGCACAGTCCAAAGAGTGTTCTAAATGATCCTCACAAAATGTAAACAGACTCGAATTTCTGTATTAACGGGGACTTCACTTTTTCGTGCATCATACATATGATTTGATATTTGGTAGGCTTCTATGTGAGACTTGATCACTAATTGAGGACACAGCTCCTCAGTAGAATGTGGACCCTACACTGTTTTATAGTTTAAAATAGTCCCCTGGGAGAAAATATTTAGTATCACACGTAATTACTGATTCCTTCTTCAGAATTGTAAGTTTTTCATTTTTTAGATAAAGGTTCCTCCTACTATATTATTATGCTACTTGATATTATTCATATCCAAATAAAGGTTGTTGTACCGTCTTTTCTGCACTTTCTACATCAAGATAAGGAGCAAGTTCCTCTGCTGTAACAACGCCACCATTTGATGCAATGTACTGACCAATCTGCGATGGCGAAAGTATACACTTGTAATCACAGATACAAAAGAAAGAAAAGGAGTGAACCTTATAGTGCAATAGAAAACCAAGATTTACACATAGCAAGACAAAACATTAAAAGTAACGGACCACTAAACTAGTGCTCAAATATTACCAACTTCCACCTCTCTTCTTCAATACCTTCATTTGGATCGCCATCACCAAACACAAATGAAAATACCTACAAAAGACAGATAAACTGTACTAGTTCATTTTCCACCGCAGTAAATGATTAAGATGAAATCCAAAGTTGCTATTTTTGGCTTACAGATTCAATGAAATTCATCCCATTGCCTTCTTTCCGTACCCGCCGTCTCCTATAGTAATATGGATCCCAATACCTATATGCGAAGTTCAATGAGTAGAGAAAAAACATGTCCACGGGAGCTGAATAAGATGATGCTAAGCAAAATGAAAACTATTGCAGTGATAGTTTAATTCCAACATATCAAGTCATCCATATCCTACATAAAGATGGCAACTGACTATATAAATGATAAAAGTCACATCTTAACAGGGGCGGAGACAGGAGAGGGGCAGGGTGGGCACGTGCCCCCCCAGCGAAAAACATTGTTGTGTAAATTTTTTAAAATATTTGGCTATTTTTGTAGTGTGCTCTTTAAGGAACCGATTTGTAGTGTAGTTTCTAAAAATTATCAAAGTTTGCCCCCTCGACCATAACTTTCTGGCTCCGCCGCTGCATCTTAACTATCGATAAATAAGATGTAAGTTTATGCAAAATGCAAATGACGATATCATTTCTAAACTTGATTAATTGAGATGGACATGGAATTAAACAAGCTCATAAGGCTTACTATGTTCCCATGTCAAAATATATGAGTTCTATGATGGTTTAAGATTCAGAAGATGCATTGCATGGCAAGTAACTGACAAGACAGGAATTACAGAAAAAAACCGTAAAACAAACATTACCAAAACAAATCAGATGGACTAAGATAGAAAGAGAATCCTGAATCAAAAGATCTTCCTCTGCGTCTTCCTCGATTATCTTCTTCACTGTCATTATTAGTAATATATTAACCGCCTGAATCGAAAACAAATGATAATAAATATTCGAACTAGCAATTACAGAAGGCAAGAACCAATTACCTGCTACTTGTGAGAATAGCAATGATTGTTGTATAAACAATAACAATGGAAGCGATTAATGCTGTTCCGAAAGTAACCCTGATCAAGTATTCACCGGCGGACTGTAAAATCAGATTTGGGGGGAAGTTGTAAGATTTGGTCATCACGGTGATTACTCAATATCATAGAGCATATAAAGAGATTATACAGTATTATATACCTTTGCCTTCTCAAGATAAGGTTCTGTTTTGATCCTAAGTGACTTGGCTGCAAGCTTTGAACGATAATCTTTTGGAAACACATAAAGAACATCGCCTTCATCTGAAACCTGTTGAAATAATCATGTAAATGATTGCGCTCACCACATCAGAAACCTCAATAAGCAAGATAAAAGAATAAACATAATGACATTATTCCACTATGGAGAGCAAGTGCACATCCGAAACCCAAAAATGATAAAGATCATGAAACTAACAACCTTTTTGATACACCAAAAGAGGTTACACATCTCAGTACAGTATAGATTATTTTCATATTTGGATGACTGTATTGCGGGGGGATTTCGGGATAATTGAAAACTAAGAATGGATCATAAACAACTAATGAGCGAAATAGCTACAAAGTTTCTCCCATTAGGGTATCCTATTTCTCTCTTCTATTCTTTCAGAATTCACTTTCGACAATTATATTGACAATCCTTCAATTTAAAATCTAAGATTAATGATCAACAAGTCTCGTTTGGTCCAGGAAAACCAAAGTGTCGAACCAAGTGAAGCCTATATGTCAAAAGACCTCGCTTAGAAATATTCAACCTCGGCTCAAAACACAATTCAAGCCCATCACGTTTGGGTCACCATATAACAATGTAAATACCGTTTTATCAGGGACACCCCTTTCTTTCTTTCGATTATCCAGATATAACGGTCTAAAGTTGCTACTGTGGGTGGACAAAATCTGATGGATCAAAATGATGCAATATCAGCTCTACACCTTTCTCCTAGTGTTGATACACCTAGCTAACTGTATCCCGACTGTTACTATGTAATCATCAATAATCATGCATTCAATTTAGAATCTCTAATAAACAACAAGGTAAAATAGCCATAACCGAAACCACTTATCTACTACATCAAAACCTGACAACAAATATAAAAACTACCCAAAAAAAGCCATTAGTATCAGCAGCAATAGCTTGTAAAGCTCGTTGCGCCTCAGTCAACTTAATACCAGCTTTACTGGCCACATCACCAACAGTAACTCTCCTCCCACACTTATCAACCGCGTCCATGGCGCATTTTCGCACATCTGCAGACAGCTTATCACTCTCTATAATCCTCCCTGGCCTCAACCCTCCTCCTCCTCCTTCAGCTGATAAGGGAGCATTATTAAAACTAGCCCTACACACAAAGCTTCTTATATTACTACTATGACTATTAACATTGTGTTTAAAAAATGACCTATGAAATGAATTATAAATATGTGGTCTAATAGAGTAGTGGATTAATGAGGGGGGTTGGGGGTGTGATTTAGAAGGTGTTATTGTTAAGCATGTGGATATTGAGGCCATTAATCTGATTTATTTGATGGTGGTATTATTTGGTTTTGGCCATGGGATTTGGAGGGGGTTTGAATACTGTTTTTGTTAGAAAGTGAGAATGAGTTTGAAGATAGGATTTGTTGGTTGGGGGAGAACAGAACAGGGCTTGTCTTGAGTAGGATGTAATTTGTGAACACTTTTGAGATAATATCTTAACTTAGTTTTGTTGTCTTTGTACTTGCACGTTCCTTATATGTTTTTTCTAAAAAGTCATTTTAAATTGCACATATATCACAAGTAATTTGGTGAATAAAAAGTTTAGAGTAATTAAGTTTTAGGGGAGCTCAATTCTAATTATAAAAACTACTCAAATTTTCAATAGTATCACATATTTTTATCGTCGTGAAATTTTAATGTTAAAGCAGCTTAAATAATTACTTTTTTTTGAATTTAAATAAAGTTATTATGCGTACTTAGAGGGTTGGGTATGGTAACGCATAACTCACGCCAATCCAACATGCACCGGCGCCAAGCCGGCTTTACCACACTGGGGTATCCCTGCGCCAAACGCCAAACGAGTTTAATGGCATGTGTTAATTGTTAGACTTGAAAAAATTAGTCATTGGTTTGATTCCAACAGTTAAAAATTTAATTTTTTATTATCCCGCTTTTACATATATCATACACACATTTATTAATTTTTCATATAAATTTCTTATTTCTCTTTACCAAACACATTCTTGTAACTATGAATCCGAAAGATGATGACTTTTACCATTCCGATGCCGATGATGAAAGTGACATTTTCTTTTTGACGCAAGCATATCAATATCACCAAACATTGCAACAACAACAAGCTTAGAGTTCACATATGTGTAATCCGATATACCGTAAATGTTATATTTCAGAAGCACGTTTGTTGGCCGACTATTTTGGTGATGATCCAAAATATCCGGAGTACTATTTTAGACGTTGATTTCGTATGAGCAGAAAACTATTTTTAAAAATATTCGAAGGTATATCTACTTATACTTACGATCCTCTTCTCGAGCAGTTTGAGACCCGGTGCTACTAGTGAAATGAGTTTTAGTGTTATTATGAAATGCACTTCCAAAATACGCCAATTGGCATATGGCACAACATATGATGCATTTTGTAACCATTCTCAATTTACGATGTTATAATTTGATTGTTTACGTCATCTAATATTTTTATTTCAAGTACATTTACTTTTACTACTAGCCGGATAAGCTCACTCGCGTGCGTGCGTTAAACTTGAACCAAATGTGAGCAATAGTCACTCTAACATTTCTAAGCATTTTATATTATTTTCATGATATATAGTGAGTTTTAGGCAAGTTGGATCATTTTTACAGTTTACGTTACTTTTATCAAGAACCGGTGTCATAAAACGCGGTTTAACACTTTCGGTTTTAGCCTGAACGTACATTTAACACAAACCAACACTAGACTAGGCCCAGTCTACACTTTATATGCCTTTTAAGCTCCTAATAATCATATTTGAAATATCACATATCACTTTTTTCATTTTCACGTAAACTTCGTACGTTTTACGTTTACGCGTATTTAAACATACGTTTCTAGGTTTACCAACGTTTACGCTCTCCAGTGAACTTATCACTCATTTAATATGCTAAGATATAGTATATAGATAATTTCTAAGGTTTTTATAAGTTTATTATTTTTACAATACCCGGTTTTAAGTTTCGTGATTTAAATATTTAACGTTAATAATTACCGGGATCAAACGACACTCCGTAACTTAGTTATATCACAAAATTTATATAAGTTGTTGAGTTTAAGATATATGAAAACAAATAAAATCATATAGACACCACAGAGTACACAGCGGAAGACTTAGAATCATAACAATAATTAATTAACTGAAAATAAAACGTAACATACCTCTTGCAATTGGCTAGATCTCTTCAATTCAAGAACCCTAATTAGGGTTTATGTGGTTTAACGAATTGACCCTTACCGTTTTTCAATTCAAACCAATTGATGTAATAATAGTGTGTTACACCACGTTTTTGTACACACGTACTATTAGCGATTCGATGCGAATGCTAGTTCTTGATCACAATAGAATAACCAAACATCTTTGTTATGCTCAAGGTCACTCGTAAATCCCTTACAATGGGGATTCACTCGTCGACCAAGAACAAGAGGGAAGAAAAGAAGAAGTTTGGCCCTCTATTGAAATCTAGTGTACCAAAGGATGAATACAAGGGAATGTATTTATAGCCTTATGGTACATGTCAAGTTTACTATGGTTTCCGATGTGGGATTCCATAGTTTCGGCCAAAAACAATCCCAAAAGAGGGTTCCTAAAACCGTCTCTTGGCTTGTTTACTTTTCTTCATATCCCTTGACATTTAACGACGATAGTCACTTCGATCAGTACTTATCGCTCGTTTAGTCGTTTATTGTGAATTTAATAATTATACATAATATTTTATATTAATTATTTAAACATCGAATCTCATGCGTAAAGTGAGCAATCCCATGGTCTCAAGTTCGAATCCGGTCATACACATATTAAATATATCCATAAACCAACAGCTCCCACTTGGAGATATCTTAATATGCGTAATGACATTGGTTAGCATCTAGCAACACGCCAATGACCCCAAAACAACTCGAGTATGGTTTCCTGGAAAAAACCTTTTGATGATTCATCATCATACTTATCATTTTGTTTCTAATACCATGTTAATAAGAATATGGATCTCACTCATTTCTTAATTAACTATTCTGTTTCTCGCTTTATTTTTTATTGATCAAGACTACCAATTCTTCTGAAGAAGACCTTGGGCATGGCCATGCAAACATCTTAACAATCCTACGAAGGGCCCAGCAGTATTATACTTCAAATAAATTTGAAGGAAACAAATCCCGTTTAATTTCGCAACACTTCTGAAAACAACCCTTATAACTACCGCCACGTATAGCGTTAGATTGCTTCACAGAAATGCACTACATCCATGACATTTCTCTGGTATCTCAAGTCAGAGGATAAATATTCATGATGTACTTAATGACAAAGATCCATAAAGTACCATCATGTGGTTGGGATAAGTCCTATATTCAATCCATTGAATATCATCTGAAATTAGTCATGCTACGCATCAATATACTTTCAAGTATATTCTAACTAATACTCAGATTTGTCTTAATTCAATATCATTCCTATGTTATTGATCGACAACGGACTATTTGAATAACTTAAGTTATTCAAGGAATTAAACATGCAAGTATTAAGATAAACCAAGTATCTAAAGTTGATTATCTTTATGGACAGCATCTCTACATTCATAATATGATTGATTTACCACAATTCAACATTTAGTAAATTCATCATTATGATTAACAGGATTACCATGATCCTGTAACTCATATCCCTCAGCATATTAAATATCTGAGATATCCTTACGGATCTATGAATGACAATTCCATCATATTGAGGTCTATCATTTACATGTTTAGCCTCATCATGATATTTGCTAGTGTATTTTAGAAGACTATGTATTTTGTAATTTAATCTTTCAAGATCTAAACAAAACTCCCACTTGCCTTTAAAAATTTAAAGATTACCTTTAAATAGTTTAGCAAGTAGAACAACAATACATTGTTCTCTTTTGGGATATTACAAAAAAACATTTACAGTTCCTGACATTCGTTTGTTACAACTCACTTTACAAGTAGTTTAACAAATTCAGAACTTCATTTATAAGACTTAATGTGATTCATCACATTCCATAAACAAATGGCGTCTTATCAATCTTCTAGGTTGGAGTCTTATTGAGTATATTCATCTATACTCAATCTACTAACCTTGATAACATGTGGAAGAAACTATAGTTATCTTGAATCAAACATGCCAATAGATTTTGATTCTTCTAACTAAACATACCATAAAACTATGGTATTTCCTTAAATTAATATTGTAAGAAAATGTAACAATATTTAAGATAACCATCTACTCTTTGGCTTACCTATTTACCAACAAAGTAAAACTTAATGGTACAATAGAATTACCAAGTCAATTGCATGCATTATAACACAAGTATTCTTGACCAAGTCAAAAGACATATCAGTTATAATCCCACTATACGTTATAAGTCATTGATCAACTCATTAACTTCATGCATATGTCTTAAAACATAGCAAGTTAACGTCTTACTTTATATTGCAAGTCTTGTATTAACAGACTTCATGTTTGTGACTTTACAAAATCATAAACATTTATTATTAAAGTAATTATGAACACCACATCGGGTTTCAATTAATATTTCAAGTTAATATTTACTACATATATTTAAGTCATTCAACGAATACTTAAATTCAAAGTAGTATTAGATTACTTCATTTAATTATGTCATTCCATGAAATGTTCAACGTAAGAAACTGCAAAATCATCCATGCTCGTTCTCACGACACGTGGATATTTTACCTTGAGCTATAATCTAGTTCACGTTCTCACGTAACATAAATTGTAACAACAAGTGTTTCTTAAATATTGAATGACATAAATATTTAAGATAAAGTAGTCTTTGTTATCATCTTGACACATGTTCTTAATAGGGCAATCATACACATTTAAATGTATAATTCCTATTGGAACGTTACTTTCTTACCTTGCGGTCAAGAGAATCCATTTAAATCATATTTATATGTGTTGTACCTTGCACACAATAAAGATTTCTCCCACTTGTGCATGGAACAACATCATGTAGCAGATAAACAACACGATACACGTTCGTTTATTTGATTAATATGATTTGTGTCATAGATATAACAAGTAGATGTAGGACTATATTGATTAGTAAGGAAACGCACATGACTCTCCTTAAAAACATAAGTGCCTACAATTGGAAAGTAATTATCTTTGAAGATAATCTGGGTTACTACACAGGAAATAAGGCTTGTAGCTCCCACTGAATTAGAAATCAATAAAAACAACTTCTTATGGAAATGCAACACAAATGTTCCCACTGAATCTGACAACATTGTAAGTGTTGCATAACCAGTGAAAGCAACTTGCTTGCTTTTACTTTCCTACACCTTTGAAGAACCATACGTAATCATTACTTAGGTACTAAAAGGTGTATTCTACTCTGTGAATGATGGGTTATCCATCAATGTTATTAACTTGAAAATTTTGGTATGCAATTTCTTTTGAGAATTTTTCCGATACTGGTATGTAGCACCTTTAAAGGCTAAAGCAAAACAACTAGATAAAATATGCTAGTTTGTCTTTTATCAATTTTCGCGTTAATTTGTCTAGCTTCTAAAGAATTACAAAATTCAATTTTAGTATTTTCGATAGTTAACCTTTTCAAGAAAATTAATTACCCGTGGTTCATAAGCATATAACCAATTAATTTTCACTGAAAACTAGGATCCAAATTGACATAGTTTCATCACATCATTTGATCTGCTAGTAATGAAATTATTCAAGATGGTACGAGTCGAACCTCAATTGCCAATTTTCAAATTGCAACTCCTAGATTTATGGGATTTACGTCTAGCCAATTTCAATTGCCATGTAAACATGTTTTATCCCCATCTTATGCCTTGCGTTGTCAGTTCTCACTACAAAGCTCAATTAAGTTGTCCAACTTAAGAAACTGCAAAATCATCCATGCCCGTTCTCACGTCACGTGGATATTTTACCTTTTGATTACGATCTAAATCACGTTTTCACGCAAATAAAAGATAATCTCAGGTGTTTCCGTTTCATTGGATGGCATACAACTTAAATTAAGGGTAATAGATTTGATTTTGGTGTCAAATCAAATATGTACAAAGATGTCATGCATTCATCCTCGTAGCATAGGTTTTATTAAAACAGTTATATCCTTGTTTTAATGTTTAAGCTTTTCATCATCAAACTTTAATCGAGGTATTGGTAAACCAATTAAAGAATTACCTTTAATTACCACTATATCCTACTGCTGCATGAGTCCTAAGACCCAAGTTATTCGGATAATTGCCACAAAAGTGGCGCGTAGAATTTAAAGTAAATCACCCTTAAGATTTTATGCACACATATAAGAATACTTGGTAGCTCCATTAAGACGCACAAACGAGCGGAGAATTAGGTCAGTGCGAAGCATATTACATACCCTCATCTTTTAGGTCACAATTTAATGCGTACCAACCTTATACCCATCACACAGTTTGTCATTAATGGGTGAGCCGTTCTAACTATTTTGTGCAAAAAATAAATCAATTAAACGATTACGATTACTATGCTTAAAAATACATGTTTCACCATTGTTTAGGTCAGTTTATTTTTCTTATAAAAAATACCCTTGTTACACATATCAAACAAGCAAGTATTTAAAAATAAATAAACAAATAAACAATGAATGCATAACATGATAATAAGTCATGCATATCAAATAGCCACATGCAAACCTTTTGATAAATCCTATTAAAAATCAATTCTAGATCTGTCAATATGTATATGTTTAATTAAGACTCTCACCCGTTTTCAGCAATGTACAAAGTGAGGCAGCCGTTTTCAGCAAACCTTTTCAGCTGTTTTTAGCATAGTTTCGAGTGTATATGTCAATATACTAGTATGTTTTTGTAGCTTAAAATGTTCAAAAGTCACATAATCGTCTGGAAGATGGAAGGCACGGAGAACGGAAGGCTATAAATTGATTTTGTTTGTAAAAGTAGTTATAGTTTAAGTCTCGATTAGACCCGTTTCTCTATAACTGTGTCTCTGATACCAATCTGTAACACCCCAAATTTCGAGATACGCAGCGGAATTCAAACCGGGTTACTTCATGGCACAACAGTCATAACAATAGAAAACGAACTCTAATGGAGTCGTTTTAAAAGATTTATCATTCGATTTATATAAATATCAGAGTTTACAAAATGAGGTCCCAAATGGTTCCATGTTTACAAAATACATCAAATTGGTTTTCAATGATAATAAAATTTATAGCCTTCTTCGATCCTTGCTCTTCCTTGCCCTTCCACATTATGGACGAAATACATGCTTAAAACTGTCAACACAAAGGTTGAGTGAAATTCATAGAGTTTGTTTGATGGTTGAACACATTATGTTTGTAGTGTGAGTTATAAATTCACACCAATGGTTTGAAAGCAAAACAGTTATTATTCCACGGTACGGCTGCCTCAAGTATATGATACTTGAGCCCGCTTTTGTTTGTTACGCCGCCTCAATACGTTGTGATACTTGAGCCCGTTTGTTTGATACGGCTGCCTCAATACGTTGTGATACTTGAGCCCGCTTTTGTTTGAAAGCAATGTGTTCGGTTTAAAATAAAGCATGTATCTCCCCAAGGGTTTGTAAAACAATTAAGTAATAGAAAGTGGGGCTATGAACTCACGATAATCTTTAAAAGTTTAGAGTACTTGTGAAAGTAGATGAAAATAGTTGAGCATGTATCTCCCCCAAAGAGTTTGTAAGACAAGCATTAAAAGAGTAGGGGCTATGACTCACAGTAATATTTAAATAGTTAAGCATGTATCTCCCCCAAAAGTAGTACAAAATAATTGAAAATATGGGCCATGAACTCACAGTAATATTTAAATAGTTAAGCATGTATCTCCCCCAAAAGTAGTACAAAATAATTGAAAATAGGGGCCATGAACTCACCTCAGAGTAAATGATATCAAATGTATAATGAGCATGATGGATATGCCGTGAGAACTTCTACGAGCAACCTAAAATAGGATGTTGCGACTTAGGTTTGGAACAATGTTTAGGAAAACATAAACCATCCTATATACGTCTCTATGTTGATCATGATGTAGTACATGGTATTTGTGTATGTCATTTATAGAAATGGTCTAGTTGTGAAACGTATTTAGTTTATAGATATCGTACTACTGTTCGGGCCATCATAATTCGAGAGGTCATGCAGAACGTTCGAGGAGCTAGGACACTTTAAATCGTAAATCCAGCAACTCGTCGATACGTTTTACTCAAATGAAACCCCTCACATGAAGCTCCCTACTATTGTAGAACTTAGTAGATATAATATATGTTTTGAGTGAAGATTGTTATATAAATAAGTTTATCATGTTCTTACAAGTTCTCGTCGTTTCATAAATATGATTACCTTAGTTAACGGTCTTGGGCAAACAAGCCTTGAGGATTTAGCCATGGCCTCGCCGTGACTTTGGTCTTGACTACCTTGGTCTTGAGACTCAGCCTTGACCTTAGCCGTAGCCGTGGTCCTGGCTTATGGCCATTAGGCCTCTTGGTTTGCTTTTAGTTGTGACAAAAGTTAGTTGTGAGACTATATTTACGGCAGTTTCTGTTTTTGAAAGATTTATAGCCTGCTTAAGCGCCTTCAAGGTTCGAGCTTCTTTACTATTGAAGGAAAACGTCGTTCCGGACAACTTTCGTGCTTTTACTTTTTGATGATTCGGACCAGAAGGGCCTCTAAAAACTTCAGATTTAGGCAGAAGTTATTTTGGCGATTCATGTTTTAGTTTCGCTAATTTCTTTTTGTCATAACTTTTGACTCGTGTGTCCGTTTAGGGTGATTCAAATTTCTACGTTTTTGTTTTAATATTATCTACAAGAATATGAAAAGTATCAGATCTATATGTGGTCGAGTTTGTGGAAACTTTGTACAAAAGTTTATCATTCATACACTTACTAACCCAAGTTTAACATATAGGTTCTTATAACTTGTTTTAAAGATTTTTGTACATCATGATCCAACATAGTAACTATATATATAGCATGAAATAGTTAAGATTATGAATAATAAAGATGAGATGATGGTGGTGATAAGTTGCTTACAACTTTTGGCTTTCAATAAGAAAGGAGTAACTTAGTAAGGATAGGACTTTGATTGATCGCAAAAGACTTCGGATTGAGCTAGCTTCCCACACCTTGGCACCCTTGCAAACTTGAAGAGTTGGTGATGAAGTAGTAAGTGACTTGAGTGGATCTAAAATCAAGAAGATCACTTAAACTTGCTAGAGATTTGATGTAGTAGCTTGATCTTTGGAACTTCCTTGCATAAACTTGGAGTTTATGGATCAAATGATGGAAGATGTGAAGGATTTATGATATGAACGACCAATAACATATTGTGGAGGTCTTTAGGATGCATTTTAATTCCTATTTATAGGAGGGTAAGTTTGGTTAACCATATATTGGGTTAAATATTAACCATGGTTAAGTTAGGACACTTGTAAAGATCTAAATGTACCATGGTTAGGATGATGCCACCAAAATGATGACTCCCCCCCCCCTTAGGTCGGCATAAACAAGATAAGATGACTTAGGTGGTTAGTTTTGGTATTATCTTGGTTACGGAGTGAGTTTTGGTTCCGTTAATCGCTAATCGTAAGCCGTTAAGCCATAAAACGTAAAACCGGGTATCGTAAAAATATGAAACTTGTAGGAATGATGAAACTCATCATTATACTCCATAAAAAAAATATAAAATGGGTGATAAGTCTCATTGGGTGCAAAAAAACGCTTAAAGCTTGGAAATAAGGTATAAAAAAAAGCGTAATACCAGTTTTTAGAAAGAACGAAATTTCGGGAAACGACCGTGAATTTATTTAGAGTAGACTAAAATTAGTCTAAAAGTGATATGAGATGTCAAACTTTGGTTTTCGTCATACGCGGGATAACTTTACAGTTATTCGTGAAGTTTAAAACTTACGCGATTTATGCAAAAATGTAGAACGTACAAGGTTAATTCCTTTATGGTCAAAGGAGGAGGGAAATATGTTTGACTTTTCCAAAAAATGTAAAAGTGTCAAAAACATATTGGAAACACAGTGCAGGAATCGTTAAGTCTGGATGTAAGTAGAATTATTTAATACGTAAGTTTAGTTTTGTTCTGCGCTGGGCTTATTTGGTAATATTAAAAATAATAAATCTTAAAAATTCTCAAATTAATCATGAGTGATCTAAAAATTTATCCGATGCGAGGAAAATTGTCAGATTTGATTTTCGTTATGCGTGTGATGTTTAAACGGTGGACCGTCTAAAACGAAACTTTAAAACGATGTTTACATAATAACTTTTGCGAAAATGATCTAACGATGGTCGAACTCTCAGGTTATTACTAAAATAATTTATCTTACGAGAATGTGGATTAAAAATTTTACGGGATGAATAGTGAAAGTGAATAGTAAATGTGAATAGTAAAGTGAATAGTAAATTCTCGAAAATGAAAAGTAACCTAAAAATGCTGGTGGTTACAGGATCACCCCTTAATGGAAATTCCGTCCTAATCAGGGTGTGTTACCCGATGTTGAATTGTCTAGGGAAATGTGGATGTATACGCCAAATTCTAATCTTTGTGTTCTCAAGTTTCTAGTCATAGAATGTATTATGTACCATGTGGATTAAGTTGATAACCTAAAGGGTTTTGTTAAAATCTTATAGAGTCCAATATACCTAAAGTTTGGCTTTTCCCGATTCTTAAAACGAATCATATCTTATTGTATCGAGACTATCAATAAAACCTTAATTTCTAACATGGAGTTTTTGGTGATAGTGTGCGGCAGGGAGCCTAATTTGTATTTGTATGGTTTCCTTAGTTGTTTCGTGGGTGATCTCTGAACATCTTAGTCCAAAGAAAATGGTTTAACTAATACTTTCGTCTATATAGTGCCTCAAAATGGAATAGTTTTGTTGTTGTTAGGGTAACTGTTGTTAATCAAAGGTGTAAGATATTGTTGATGTGAAATGGTTTATAATAATGTGACAATTGTCGTTGTAGGAAAGTCTTGCTAGTGGCAAGTGGTTATTCAAACCATTTCCAAAGTTGATCATTTGTCTTAGGTGTTTTCGGGATGAAGGTCATATCCTATAGTGTTTATGTCAACTAGTGTTTGAAGGAAACGTGATAGTGTGAAATTTTATATATTGACTTACAATGGGGTTCAGATAATGATGTGATAGGTTGATGATTAGAAGAGTGTAGCATACGCTTACCATTATTCTTAGGTAGAGATGTCAAGTTTGTTTTAAAATCAAAAGTGAATTTTAAAGTATTATGGCGGAATGATATCCTTGAAATCTAATCAGGCTAGTACTTCTAAGGAATGACGAGAAGATTTGATGACTATGCCAAGATAGTAGTTAGGATTATTTCATAAATGAAAACTTTCAAGAATGAAATTAGGTAGTATGAATAAGATGTTAAGATTTTGCTGAGTGGTAAGACACTATCGTGTCTCTAGATCTTTTAATGAATTATGGTGGTTTATCGAGTTTAAGTAGGAAATTAACCTGAATATAACCCTTGTATAACTGTTCTGAGTGTTTGAAAAATTTAAGTTGAACATAGTTAATCAGACCATCTTCAACTATCCCAAGGTTAAATATAGGTGATTAGGCTATATTTAGCCGAGGTTCGATAAATTTTCCAAATACCTAAATTAGGTATACTTGTGATATGTTCATAGCTTTTGAGAAATTGTCCACTAAGCAAATGAGATATCAAACCATTCAGTTGCAAGTCCTGGCCATAAAAGACTTGTAACCTATGTTTTCACATTCCATTGCATAGAATATAATATGGGTAGATACGCGTGGAAAGGAAATCTTAAGTAATTCTAAAATAGTCCATACTTGGCTAGCATCACGGACCTTTAACAATGAAGGTTTCAGAAGAGAATTTGATGAAGGTGGA
Source organism: Chrysanthemum makinoi (assembly GCA_910596185.1). Taxonomy (NCBI): domain Eukaryota; kingdom Viridiplantae; phylum Streptophyta; class Magnoliopsida; order Asterales; family Asteraceae; genus Chrysanthemum; species Chrysanthemum makinoi. Next base: position 134,216,786 of record OU343221.1, read on the forward strand.
GAAAGTTGCTGAACTTCAGCTTTTGTAGATGATGAGTCACTTTGTCCTTTAGAAATCCTATTTCTTGAATTTCCATTAGGGAAATTGATAGACTGTGACGGGTTTCATGTAAAACGATATCATATAATGTTTATAAGATAATTTTTAGAGATTTTGTATAACTTACAATGTTTGTGAAGTAAATTAGACCATTGTGTAACTCACAAGGTCTGAGAAATGATGGAGAGATCATTGTGTAACTCACAATGTCTTGAGAAATGATGGAGAGATCATTCTATAACTTACAATGTCTTGAGAAATAAATGAGACCACTGTAGGATTTACAATGTCTGAGAATGTAATAGAGACCACTGTAGGATTTACAGTGTCTGAGAATGTAATAGAGACCACTGTAGGATTTACAGTGTCTTGGAGGAAGTTTCGTAATCCTAAAATGCACAAGTAGATACATGATTGGGAAAATACGATGTGCTGTAATGCCTTAGAATAGACATAAACAGATATGTTTAGTCTATCGTTTAGCTAAAATAATTGAAAATATGTCGAGTGTATATGTCAATATACTAGTATGTTTTTGTAGCTTAAAATGTTCAAAAGTCACATAATCGTCTGGAGGATGGAAGGCACGGAGAACGGAAGGCTATAAATTGATTTTGTTTGTAAAAGTAGTTATAGTTTAAGTCTCGATTAGACCCTGCTCTATAATCAGTGTCTCGATACTCAACTGTAACACCCCAATTTCAGATACGCAGCTGAATTCAAACTGGGTGTTACTTCATGGCACAAATATATAATAATAGAAAACGAACTCTAATGGAGTCCTTTTAAAAGATTTATCATTCGATTTATATAAATATCAGAGTTTACAAAATGAGGTCCCAAATGGTTCCATGTTTACAAAATACATCAAATTGGTTTTCAATGATAATAAAATTTATAGCCTTCTTCAAGATCCTTGCTCTTCCGCGCTTCCGACATTATGGACCTGAAATACATGCTTAAAACTGCCAACACAAAGGTTCAGTGAAATTCATAGAGTTTGTTTGATGGTTGAACACATTATGTTTGTAGTGTGAGTTATAAATTCACACCAATGGTTTGAAAGCAAAACAGTTATTATTCCACGGTACGGCTGCCTCAAGTATATGATACTTGAGCCCGCTTTTGTTTGTTACGGCTGCCTCAATACGTTGTGATACTTGAGCCCGCTTTTGTTTGATACGGCTGCCTCAATACGTTGTGATACTTGAGCCCGCTTTTGTTTGAAAGCAATGTGTTCGGTTTAAAATAAAGCATGTATCTCCCCCAAGGGTTTGTAAAACAATTAAGTAATAGAAAGTGGGGCTATGAACTCACGATAATCTTTAAAAGTTTAGAGTACTTGTGAAAGTAGATGAAAATAGTTGAGCATGTATCTCCCCCAAAGAGTTTGTAAGACAAGCATTAAAAGAGTAGGGGCTATGACTCACAGTAATATTTAAATAGTTAAGCATGTATCTCCCCCAAAAGTAGTACAAAATAATTGAAAATATAGGCCATGAACTCACAGTAATATTTAAATAGTTAAGCATGTATCTCCCCCAAAAGTAGTACAAAATAATTGAAAATAGGGGCCATGAACTCACCTCAGAGTAAATGATATCAAATGTATAATGAGCATGATGGATATGCCGTAAGAACTTCTACGAGCAACCTAAAATAGGATGTTGCGACTTAGGTTTGGAACAATGTTTAGGAAAACATAAACCATCCTATATACGTCTCTATGTTGATCATGATGTAGTACATGGTATTTGTGTATGTCATTTATAGAAATGGTCTAGTTGTGAAAACGTATTTAGTTTATAGATATCGTACTACTGTTCGGGCCATAATAATTCAGAGGTCATGCAAGAACGCTCGAGGAGCTAGGACACTTTAAATCGTAAATCCAGAACTCGTCGATACGTTTTACTCAAATGAAACCCCTCACATGAAGCTCCCTACTATTGTAGAACTTAGTAGATATAATATATGTTTTGAGTGAAGATTGTTATATAAATAAGTTTATCATGTTCTTACAAGTTCTCGTCGTTTCATAAATATGATTACCTTAGTTAACGGTCTTGGGCAAACAAGCCTTGAGGATTTAGCCATGGCCTCGCCGTGACTTTGGTCTTGACTACCATGGTCTTGAGACTCAACCTTGACCTTAGCCGTAGCCGTGGTCTTGGCTTATGGCCATTAGGCCTCTTGGTTTGCTTTTAGTTGTGACAAAAGTATAGTTGTGAGACTATATTTACGGCAGTTTCTGTTTTTGAAAGATTTATAGCCTGTTTAAGCGTTTTCAAGGTTCGAGCTTCTTTGTAATTGAAGGAAAACGTCGTTTCGGACAACTTTCGAGTTTTAACTTTTTGATGATTCGAACCAGAAGGGCCTCTAAAAACTTCAGATTTTAGGCAGTAAGTTATTTTGGCAGATTCATGTTTTAGTTTCGCTAATTTCTTTTTGTCATAACTTTTGACTCGTGTGTCCGTTTAGGGTGATTCAAATTGCTACGTTTTTGTTTTAATATTATCTACAAGAATATGAAAAGTATCAGATCTATATGTGGTCGAGTTTGTGGAAACTTTGTACAAAAGTTTATCATTCATACACTTACTAACCCAAGTTTAACATATAGGTTCTTATAACTTGTTTTAAAGATTTTTGTACATCATGATCCAACATAGTAACTATATATATAGCATGAAATAGTTAAGATTATGAATAATAAAGATGAGATGATGGTGGTGATAAGTTGCTTACAACTTTTGGCTTTCAATAAGAAAGGAGTAACTTAGTAAGGATAGGACTTTGATTGATCGCAAAAGACTTCGGATTGAGCTAGCTTTCCACACCTTGGCACCCTTCCAAACTTGAAGAGTTGGTGATGAAGTAGTAAGTGACTTGAGTGGATCTAAACTCAAGAAGATCACTTAAACTTGCTAGAGATTTGATGTAGTAGCTTGATCTTTGGAACTTCCTTGCATAAACTTGGAGTTTATGGATCAAATGATGGAAGATGTGATGGATTTATGATATGAACGACCAAGAACATATTGTGGAGGTCTTTAGGATGCATTTTACTTCCTATTTATAGGAGGGTAAGTTTGGTTAACCATATATTGGGTTAAATATTAACCATGGTTAAGTTAGGACACTTGTAAAGATCTAAATGTACCATGGTTAGGATGATGCCACCAAAATGATGAATCCCCCCCCCTTAGGTCGGCCTAAACAAGATAAGATGACTTAGGTGGTTAGTTTTGGTATTATCTTGGTTACGGAGTGAGTTTTGGTTCCGTTAATCGCTAATCGTAAGCCGTTAGGCCATAAAACGTAATACCGGGTATCGTAAAAATACGAAACTTGTAGGAATGATGAAACTCATCATTATACTCCATAAAAAAATATAAAATGGGTGATAAGTCTCATTGGGTGCAAAACGCTGCTTAAAGCTGGAAACACGGGTAAAAAACGCTAATACGCAGTTTTTGAAAAGAACAAAATTTCGGGAAACGACCGAGTGAATTTATTTAGAGTAGACTAAAATTAGTCTAAAAGTGATATGAGATGTCAAAATTTGGTTTTCGTCATACGCGGGATAACTTTACAGTTATTCGTGAAGTTTAAAACTTACGCGATTTATGCAAAAATGTAGAACGTACAAGGTTAATTCCTTTATGGTCAAAGGAGGAGGGAAATATGTTTGACTTTTCCAAAAATGTAAAAGTGTCAAAAATATATTAGAAACACAAATGGAATCGTTAAGTCTGGATGTAAGTAGAATTATTTAAAACGTAAGTTTAGTTTTGTTCTGCGCTGGGCTTATTTGGTAATATTAAAAATAATAAATCTTAAAAATTCTCAAATTAATCATGAGTGATCTAAAAATTTATCCGATGCGAGGAAAATTGTCAGATTTGATTTTCGTTATGCGTGTGATGTTTAAACGGTGGATAAAACGAAACTTTAAAACGATGTTTACTTAATAACTTTTGCGAAAATGATCTAACGATGGTCGAACTCTCAGGTTATTACTAAAATAATTTATCTTACAAGAATGTGGATTAAAAACTTTACGGGATGAATAGTGAAAGTGAATAGTAAATGTGAATAGTAAAGTGAATAGTAAATTCTCGAAAATGAAAAGTAACCTAAAAATGCGGGTGGTTACAACCCTCATCTTTAAGGTCACAATTTAATGCGTACCAACCTTATACCCATCACACAGTTTGTCATTAATGGGTGAGCCGTTCTAACTATTTTGTGCAAAAAATAAATCAATTAAACGATTACGATTACTATGCTTAAAAATACATGTTTCACCATTGTTTAGGTCAGTTTATTTTTCTTATAAAAAATACCCTTGTTACACATATCAAACAAGCAAGTATTTAAAAAAAAATAAACAAATAAACAATGAATGCATAACATAATAATAAGTCATGCGTATCAAATAGCCACATGCAAACCTTTTGATAAATCCTATTAAAAATCAATTCTAGATCTGTCAATATGTATATGTTTAATTAAGACTCTCACCCGTTTTCAGCAATGTACAAAGTGAGCCACATGCATTGATTCATCGATTGCGTGAGTCGAAATCAAACACATACCACATAGCACATAATTGATTAAATAATAATAATTGAGGTCTTCCCCAATTTTAGATCTATCAAAATTTTTAGTGTATATCACTTAACCAAGTAAATCATACAATAAAAGCAGATCCATGACAAAACATGCATGTATTTATCATGGATATACACACTTAACAATTAATGCAATTAAACCGAGTTACGCAATTTAATACACATAAAATTGCATGCAATCTAGGGTTTCTAATCTAATTAAAACAAAAATTTACAAAACCTTAATTAGGGCACCAAAAAACGCCCCCCTAAAAAATTAGGGTTTAGGTTTTGCAAACCCTAGATCTACACATACTATTAATAACACAATCATGTTTATTTGTTTTATGTGTTTCAGTAATTAATTACTTGTTAAACCTGGCTCGTGATGCCACTGTTGAGTTTAAGATATATGAAAACAAATAAAATCATATGGACACCACAGAGTACACAGCGGAAGACTTAGAATCATAACAATAATTAATTAACTGAAAATAAAACGTAACATACCTCTTGCAATTGGCTAGATCTCTTCAATTCAAGAACCCTAATTAGGGTTTATGTGGTTTAACGAATTGACCCTTACCGTTTTTCAATTCAAACCAATTGATGTAACAATAGTGTGTTACACCACGTTTTTGTACACACGTACTATTAGCGATTCGATGCGAATGCTAGTTCTTGATCACAATAGAATAACCAAACATCTTTGTTATGCTCAAGGTCACTCGTAAATCCCTTACAATGGGGATTCACTCGTCGACCAAGAACAAGAGGGAAGAAAAGAAGACGTTTGGCCCTCTATTGAAATCTAGTGTACTAAAGGATGAATACAAGGGAATGTATTTATAGCCTTATGGTACATGTCAAGTTTACTATGGTTTCCGATGTGGGATTCCATAGTTTCGGCCAAAAACAATCCCAAAAGAGGGTTCCTAAAACCGTCTCTTGGCTTGTTTACTTTTCTTCGTATCCCGTTGACATTTAACGACCGATAGTCACTTCCGATTAGTACTTATCGCTCGTTTAGTCGTTTATTGTGAATTTAATAATTAAACATAATATTTTATATTAATTATTTAAACATCGAATCTCATACGTAAAGTGTGCAATCCCGTGGTCTCGAGTTCGAATCCGGTCATACACATATTAAATATATCCATAAACCAACATAAGTATCATCCCATATATGTCATGGTCGACATTTTGGATCATTAATCAAGACTTATAAGTCTTGGTGACGACTCATGGTAACACCTAGCTAATTAATACCTTAAGACTTAAGTTTTTACAAGTTACAAATATCTAGATATTATTATTTCGAATCATAACTAGCAAAGATAGAAATAAACTCATCCATCTCTTCCTTTTTTTCTCCCTATGAACGACCCTACCCATCACCATAAGCCATCAATCTTTGATTTTCTAGCTTCAAGTTATACATAGAAGTTGAAGTCCTTAGTAATCTCTACATGAATCTTGAGTTTATTTGGTGATTTCATGTTTGAATAAGAAGTTATACAAGGTGAGTAAGGTCTGAGATTAGAAGGTTATTACAAGATTTTCATAAGGTTGATATAAGCTTGGATTAAATATTTGGAAGCAAGGGTTGAAGCTTAGAAGGATTAAGGGTTGTTTAGTAATCTTATTCTTGTAAAATTCATCCTAAAAGTCTTGTAAGATTCATGTTTATTTAATTCTTATCATTGAATATAGTTTTAATAATATAGATTTATATTTCATGTATTTTTATATTTTATATATTTATTATATTGGGTTATGCTTGGTAACTTGTACTAAATCATTAGAAACATCAAAAAGGACTAGTATTGCAAAACAGTTTCTAGACAGGGGGTATAAATGGAATTACTGGAGAAAATCCATGGACTGTAAAACTTAGGTAAAAATATATAAAGTTAGGTCTATGTCTTGCGGTCATTTCGATGGTTGGAAGTCCTAAAAACAATACCCGATGTATTAAATAGAAATGTTTTCATGAGAAGTGTCAAAATCTGAGTAACAGTTTTCAAATAGGTAAAACTCATAAAATTTGCATATAAACAACTGCTGGTCAAAGAAAACAGTTGTAGCTAACATCCTAATTTGAACGTGGCCGAAAACCGGGCGTAGAACAGAGTTTTATAACTCAAGTAATGGACAAAACCATGAGATTCTAAGTTGTTGAAGCAAACAACATGTATATCTAAGGGTAAATTAGTAATTTCACTTTATTTAGATAAATTTAGCATGGGACCCAAAAATATGTAAATTTCATTCAAAAACTTTCCGTCGACATAAGAATCGAATCATAACCCTTTATGGTTTAGAAATAACGTGTAAATTAAGACGAGAAAACTTAAATTTATAAAAACTCTAAATGTAACGTTTAGTATTACTTAACCACTTTTTCTTACAAACCAAAGTGGTAGGACCTACTATCGGAAAAACATACTCATTTACTTTTCGTAGACTAATTGACCCCTAAACGATAAATTCGGACACTTGGACACATAAAAATGACTTAAAACTCAATTATCGAATAACTTGTAATTAAAAAACCGTAACTAGTTTTAAAGTGTCGAAACTAAATCTAAACACTTTTTTTACTTTACAAACGATATGTATCCAAGTATAATTAATGTAATAACTATGTAGAGCATGCTAGTATAAATACTAATGTTATTTTAGAACCTAAGCCTCGATATAATATTTTAGGTTGCTCGTAGAGGTTTTTCACGGCATATCCATCGATTTCGTTTTATACTTGATATCATCCACTCACGGTGAGTTCGTAGCCCCACTCTTTCTCGTTTAACTATTTTATAGACTACTTTGGGGTGAGATACATGCTACGAATTTTATAAACAATCACAATTATTTACAAACTGTATGTTTATTTGAATTGAATGTTTTATTAACACTAGGTAACACGATTGTCAAACTTAAGTCCCTATATCATAAAACATTAATCACTAGTTGAGTGAGTACGAATATTGTGAATAGGTCTATTAGGATTGATGAATAACCTTTGTATTGACCTGGTTAGGGCAAACAAACGCACCATCCTTTGTGTTGACCCGGTTAGGGCAAACAAACGCACCATCCTTTGTGTTGACTCGGTTAGGGCAAACAAATGGACTATTCGATTGACGAATACCGTTTGTATTGATCGGTTAGGCAATCAAACGCACTATATTTGAGAACACTTGGTATAACGGCAATAATAATTATGGGTGTATAACAACGTAACCCACAATATATTAAACATTGAAATATTGTGTTTGGCTATTTAACATTATGGGCGTATAACAACGTAACCCGCTATCTAGTAAACTCTAAACTCTTGTAATCAACTGTTTTACTTATAAACCTATGAACTCACCAACCTTTGTGTTGAGACTTTTTAGCATACTTATCTCAGGTACATAAGGTACGCGGCTGGTACGGAGAAGCACGAATATTAAGAAGGCTATATTTTGCAGTATCATTCGAAAAACTTATTTGATGTAATATGTAACCTTGAAACTATTGGACCTCTCTTTTGTAAACTTTGATATTTTAACTATTTGAATGATAAATGTTTTAAAACGACTCAATTAGACTTCGTTTCTGTTATTATAAATGTTATACCATGAAGTAACACCTAGTTTGAATTCAACTGCTACCACGAAATTGGGGGTGTTACACATACGATGAATATTTACAAATAAGTGAACATTGTGTATACGGTTATCTAATTTTTTTTACTATGTGATTATTGATTTACACATGCTTGAGTTTTTAAGGAAACCCGACTTTAGCAACATTCAAAAAGTATATGCACCACATAAGAGGGTTCATGGTTTCCGAAAATGCTTGAAAGCATTGATTGTATGCATTGAGAATGGAAAAATTGTCCGAAAGCATGGCAGGAGCAATTTGGAAGAGGTGATAAAAAAATATCCAATTATAATTCTTGAAGTTGTTGCGTCGTATGATTTGTGGATTTGGCATGCATTTTTGGGGTAGCGGGTGCAAATAACAATATTAATATTCTAAATTATTCTCCGTTGTTCGACGACTATATTGATAACATCGCCCATGTGGCTCCGTTTGAAGTAAATGGAGTTATACATGAAACAAAATATTACTTAGCTGACGGGATTTACCCACAGTGAGCATATTTTGTCAAATCATTTACGGTGGCACGAGACGAGAAACATTGATTATTTAAAAGGTGGCAAGAAGGTGCATGAAAGGATGTCAAACGAGCTTTTGGTGTTCTCCAAGGACGTTGGTGAATTATACGATAACCGACACGTCAATACACTGTCAACAAGCTACGAAGAATCATGTACACTTGCATCATATTGCATACCTGAATTGACCCGAACCCGACCAACCCGACCCGACTAACACCCTTATGTGTGATTATAATGAAAAGAGAAACAATGTTATAATGGTCAATTAAAAATCAAATGATATTTAATATGTATTTTAAGGTTTTAATTATATATAAATTGGGTATTTGGACATATATGATAATTTTAAGTTTTAGATTGGATATATATGTAATTTTTAGGTTAGGTTAGATATATATGAAATTTTAAGTTTTAGATTGGATATATATGTAATTTTTAATTTAAGTTGGATGTATATGTAATTTTGAAGCAAAAGAGGGATATATACGAAATGAGTGATGATTTGCATACTCTATAAACTTATTGGCACACTCCAATTTATGGTGTCTTGACATATTTACCCTTACAAGGTGAAAATGAATAAAAATGATGTAAGATTATAAATGTCAAAATACCTTAATTTGAAATGTGCCAATAAATGTATAGAGTGTTCAAATCATCACTCATATGAAATTCTCCCTTTTTTATTTTCATATTATAATTTTTATTTTTATTTAATGAACGAAAAACTAGTTAGTTTGAAAAAATGAAAAAAGAAAATAAAATACTGAGTCTTAAAAGAGGTGTTTTGGTTTGAAATTATGAGTAAGGGGATATTTTGGTGTGTGAAATTTAAAATGTGAAATGCTTATGTAGCGGTGAGGTAACATAGAAATGGTAGTTTTGACATGTTATGATATATTGCTCTCTTATATTAAGGTGACGAGCGTTTCTTTTATTAAGGGTACAACTTAATGTGTATATATAGATATTTTAACTATAGCTATTTTAAACATTTTTATGAAAACAGAACAAATTTGAAACTTTAATATTTTTGTTGGTTGATATAAAGTGTGAGTGACATAATTGAAACACTCATTTTTTTATTTTTTTTTAACAACAAGATTATATTAAAGAAAGAAGCTACTAGCAAGGCTCTAAAAGCTAAAGAGTACATACAAATCTAGAAATAAAACTAACAACACATTCTAGAAACTTCCCGTGGCTTTTACTACCAGGATTATAAAAAGGATGAAAAAATCTTGCCAATTACGGTGAACCAAGACAAGAGAAAAATCCTCACTCATAGAGGCCGAGTCACCAATTTTCACTCTAGAATGTTTTTGATATAGCCCCGAGGAAAGAAACAACAAGACAAGGCATAAAAGTATAATGAACCAAAACTCCTAGAGAAGCCCGAAAAGACCAACATCGAAAAACAGCCAGAATCATCGCACATCCAAACTCGCAAGCAACGTAGGACATTTCATCCAAGAACACCAATCAAATTTGAAGTTACATCGATTAGAACACCAAGTACACGACAACCGAACAATCTCGTCGAAAAGGAAATCCAAACGAGGATGATTATTCCCAAACAAAACGTGATTGTGAAACCTCCAAATAACCCACCACATGACATAACAAACACCTTCCAAAAAATCCTTAAACCGTTTAGAAAAGCGAAGGTTGTTGAACCAATAAAGCCAATCACTATACGAGATAAAGTCGTGAACCTCCAAATCCCACCAACGAGCAACCTTGAGCAATAACTGACGAGCTACATGACAAGAAAAGGGAAGATGCAAAGCGGACTCCACGACAATACTACAAAGAGGACATAGAATTGAGGGGATATCAGTACCACGAAGAGAAAAATTCAACCTCGTGGAAGCTTATTCATATAAACTCTCCAAGTGAAAATATTAATCTTAATGGGAATAGCTTTTACCCATCTAGTAAGGACTCCCACTTTAGTAAGTAAAGAGTCATCAATAAAGCAACGAGCCGATTTCACGGAAAACTCTCGAGAGAAATCTAACCTCCAAACCCATCTATCACTAATTTGAGGAAGGACAATGGACGACATATTATCAACAAGAAGCTTGAGCTGTTCTTCTTCAGTACCACCATGAGGAGGTCTTCTAAAGGAAGAAATAAGAGAGGAGTCCCTCAACTTGACTGCCACACTAGAATGTTTATCCAATTCCATAGAATATAGCCTCGGGTACAAATGATTCAAAGAAGAATCGGCGAGCCAAACATCATCCCAAAAAGAAGTTAATTCGCCATTACCAACTTGAAATACTCATTAAACTTGTAACTATTAAGGGTGGTGGCAACCGTCTCGGTATGCCCTTCGGCATGGAGCAAACCGAGCGGGGTGGGTATTGCATGCAATTCGGTTTCATGCGGCATGGAAGGAGGGAGTATCAATTCGGCAAAAGACCCCGATTTGGTATGGTAAATATTCGAACGTTGGAACCAAAAAACTATCCGTTGGAGCCTTTAATTTATAGCCGTTTGGCTATTTAAAAAAAAAAAAAAAAATTAACTCCCCTCTATAAATTAACAACATCAATCCTATTTTCTAACACAAATTAAATCTCATCTCTTTACTCTTTTAAAAAACAATCTCTTGGCAAAAAACGTGAGGTCGCTGCAAAATATGGATGGACATGCGATTTTTAGATATATGTTTTAGTTAGTTGTTTTTATTTATGCTATTTAGTTTATGTAATTTTCTTTTAAGTATAAATAAAATGTTATGTTTTTATTAAATTGTTTAATATAAAAAAAAATAAAAAATGGTATGAGTTAGGCATGGTTGCCACTAAAAGTCTATTGCTAGGTATGAGATTGGTATGAGATGAGATTGAGGGATATTATTGATGAGTGATTAGGCATGAAAAAAACCTTTAGGCATGGTTGCCAGTACCCTAAGTGACATATTTTTAAAGTTTAATGTATGATTTTGAGGCAAAATTTAAACGATTAATGAGTAAAAGCATCCCAATGCAAAACTTCAAAATGACTTATATATAAAAGGCTTTAAAATTAAAAAAAAAAAAAAAAAAAGAAGCTTTTTGCATAAAAATCACAAAATGTACTCTTTTTTTAACAATGAAGAGAGAGGTGTGAAATTATGCCTATAGCTTGAGTTTTACCAAGTTATAGCCGAAACAATCTTTGCGCTGTTATTGTGAATAGGGTTGAAAAATATCGAGTTAGTTTGATACAAACCCGATATTATTATAAGGTCGGATTAAGGTTGTATTATTTTTTTTATCGAGTTATCGAGTCAACCTGATATGACCCGATATATTGAAAACGTTTTTTCACATGTAATTTTAGCCACATTTTATTAGTTGAGAGTTCCTTGACAGAACTGAAAATAAGGATGCCACTTACAATTATTGTGATTCGTGTTCAACGTATTGACATTGTGCCACACTAATTTGTCTCCTAAGAACTTAATTGTTTGAACTATATGATTACAACTTTGAACACGAGCTCAACTTTCATGAAAGTGTTAATGTAACTATGAACACGAACTTATGACTTTCGTAAAATTTATTTGTTAGAACCATCAACCATGCTATTATTTGGTTTGGTTTTTTCATGTTATAAACTTTTCGTATATTTTTAATTTTCTTTTCTGATTAAGGTCATTAGGAAAATCGTATATTCAAAGTCCGTGTTGCAAATTTACCCAAACAATTGGTATTTTGAGTAATTTATCTTCTATAACTTTCTATAATTTATGAATAATCTGAGGTGAACAATAGTTTGTTGTTTGATTTTGCCCAATGATGAACACTGAGAATTTGTTACAAAAGAGAACATTATATTGGTAGAGGTTTAGCAGATCCTAAAAACTCAATATTGATTCGATTACAAATCAAACTGCGATTAAGACCTTACTGAAACAAAACACAAAGAACGGAATTGAAACCCAACTTGAACCTTGAAACCCCACTTGTCATCTTACTTGCTTCCCCTTGCTTGAGATCTCTGAGAACCAATGGAAAACCCAACGCACTTTCTAAAAGCTAGAAAATCACTATCAAGGTGTCTTGAAGGGTTACACGGATCTTACTTTGCTTGCGATCTTTAAACGCTCCAACTTCAACAAAAAGCCAAAACATAAAGTTTAGGTTGAACCGCAACTTAGGGGGTGTTTCTTTTTTATGTTAATAAGTCTTAATGAGGAGATAGTGGTGGGTCCACGCATATAATATGTTTCTTTTTCTGTTAAATAGTCTATATGGAGAGAGAAACCAAAGGGTGCCCCTCCCCAATTAAGACTTATTAACAGAAAGGGGCCCACCCACTTAATCTAGAAAAAAAAAAGAAACAAGCCCTAAGACTCACTAGAGCCAATCACATGTTGACTACATCTGTAACATCAACTTAAACACCAAAAGAGTCAGAACATCAGAATAGAACCTTCACACCCACATGCTTAGAACTAAGGAGAAATTGTAGATAACTTAATTACAACTAATGAAAATAACCAAAATTTGAGTAGACATGAAGAAATAAAATTGACTGCAATGTTTAGTTTGAACATGCACAAAATATATCACGAAACATAACTTTGATATAGTCCTTTAAATAATATGTAGTATCTTTTCCGGTATAAGTTGCATAGGATACAAGTTGGATAACATTACAGCTGGCTTCAATTATATCCGTTAGTAATACTGTAATATAAAGGGGCATCTCAACTAAGATCTTATACAACTTCTACTGCAACACATAGAAGTGACCAAAATACCAATTAGTTCCATACAGATCTTGAAGTTCTTATCCCATTTGCACGTCTTTTGGATCATAAGATCATTAACAACATACTGCATATTTACACGCTCTCCGCTACCATTTTAGCATACATTATCTCATACTTTGCCATAAGTTGAAAGCCATTTAACTGGTAGTCAAACAAACTCATAAGAATTGGTCTAGTAAAGCATTTGCAGTAACCTAAATAGTTCTACATGACCATATAATGTCAAAGAAAAAAGAGAATGTCTTCTGACTTTTGAGGTAAAATCTACTACTCTTCACATTTCAATATTGAGATATCATTATTTACAAACTTAACACCAAGATCTTCATTTTATAGTACCTCTACTGTATCTCAATACCATGGTCAAGCTTCCCTCAAAAGCTTGAAAATTTCACTTAGCATTTTTTAAATCTGAGGGTTATTCATTTGATGCCATATGCAAACCAGAGACATTTCTCAATACCATCGTCAAGCTTCTATCACTGTTTTCATTTGTATCCATTTAATTTTGAGAAAAAAGACCTTGATAATAAAAGAGTTCCTCGTGACTAAGATCATATACAGATTTCAATGCACAACGTCAATGTGATACAATCCATCTGACTTGTGACTGCAGATCAAATTTAAATACAGTCCGAAACAGATCTTGAAATTCTTTTCCCATTTGTATGTCATTTGGATCATCCCATCATCAACAACAAATTACATAATTAAGCATTCACGACTATCGTTTTAGCAAACATGGTTCCCATATTGCGTCATAAGTGAAAGGCCATTTAACTGGTAGTCAAACAAACTCATAAAACCGTATAGACAAGCATTTGCAACTGTCAATATAGCTTAAATGGTTATAGGATCATACCCTCTAACCCCAATAACCAACCGAGAGAAAAATAAAAATAAAAAATGCTTTTGAGCTGGAGGTCATATCTATTACACTTGAAAGTCAGAACTGATATGCCTATTTTATAAAAATCTAACACCAAGATATTCATTTTTATAGCACCTTTTGGAAGCTCAATGTTGTCATCAAGCTTCCCTCACAAACTGAGAAGCCAAACAAAAACTCTTTCAATTGATATTATTAATTGGAGATTTTTAATTGATATCATGAAAAAAATGGGCTTCGGGAATAGGTGGTGTAAGTGGGTGGACTCCTGTATTAGAACTTCTTCTATGTCCGTTCTTGTTAATGGCTCGCCATCAGATGAGTTTGGGCTAGAAAGGGGTGTTAGACAAGGAGATCCCTTATCGCCATTTTTATTTATTCTGGCAGCGGAGGGTTTAAATGCATTAGTGAACGAAGCGGTGGAAAAAGGAATTTTTAGAGGAGTGGCGGTTGGTACAAATAATGTTACGGTGTCTCACCTTCAATATGCGGATGATACTATGTTTTTCGAAGAATGGAGTA
This sequence comes from Chrysanthemum makinoi, assembly GCA_910596185.1. NCBI lineage: Eukaryota > Viridiplantae > Streptophyta > Magnoliopsida > Asterales > Asteraceae > Chrysanthemum > Chrysanthemum makinoi. Next base: position 134,231,804 of record OU343221.1, read on the forward strand.
AAGAGAATGCCAAGTCTCTTTTGTGCATTCTCAAATGTTTTGAAGAAGTCTCCGGATTAAGAATTAATTACAATAAAAGTAAGTTATATGGGATAGGGGTTAATGAGGGCGAAATGGCGGATATGGCGAGGTGGATGGGATGTGGCATTGGGGAATTCCCATTCACGTATTTAGGGTTACCGATTGGTGAGAACATGAGACGGGTAAATGCGTGGATGCCAGTGGTGGAGAAATTTAAAAAAAGGTTGGCCGATTGAAAAGCTAAATCGATGTCGTTCGGGGGACGGTTAACTTTGGTTAAATCGGTTCTTGGTAGCTTACCATTGTATTATTTATCGATGTTCCGCGTGCCTTTGAGTGTCATAAAAAATCTTGAGTGTATTAGAAAAAACTTCTTTTGAGGTCGGTCGGGGGACGTCAATAAGCTCTCGTGGGTAAAATGGGGGGTGGTTATTTCTTCTTTCGGGGATGGGGGGCTGAATATTGGGTCGTTACGGGCAAAAAATTGGGCTTTGCTAGGTAAATGGTGGTGGAGGTTTAGGAAGGAGGGTGGGAGTCTATGGGTTAGGGTAATAAAGAGTATTCATGGTGCCAACGGGGGTTTGGGGGATGTGAGGGCGTTGGGAGGGGGGGTTACGGGGGGAGGGGTGTGGGCCGACATAGTGAAGGTCGGGTGGGGGGGGGGGAGATTGACGGGTTGGGGGTAGAGTTCACTTCGTCTTGTGTTGGGGTTTTGGGGCAATGGCGGACCTTTATGAGGGCAGGGGAGGGTCCCGGCCCCCCCAAAATTTACGGCACATAGTGTAAATGTTATAGGTTTTAGGGGTAATTTAATTGAGGTTACAAAAAAATCTCTATTTCGGCCCCCCCAAAATAAATGGTCAAGTTCCGCCACTGTTTTGGGGGATGGGAGGGACATTAGATTTTGGGTTGATCGGCGGGTGGATAGTAGGAGGTTATGTGATAGATTCCCTAGATTATATCACTTAGATAGGCGGAAAGAGGTTAGTATGATGGAAAGAGGGGAATGGGTAGAAAACAGGTGGGTTTGGGAATGGGATTGGGTTAGAGATATAAGGGGTAGAGTAAGCAAGGAGTTTGAAGATCTTTTAGGTGTTTTGCAACATGTTGTTATTTCTAATAATTGTAGGGATCGATGGAGATGCGCGCTTGGTGATGATGGTGAGTTTTCGGTCAATAAGCTATCACGAATGATCGAGGAAAAGATTGTTAGTTCGGAAAATGGAGGTCAAGAAACGCTTTGGAACAAGTTGGTGCCTAAGAAAATTAACGTTTTCGTATGGAGGGCTTTAAGAGGAAGAATTCCGGTTCGTGTGGAGCTTGATAGAAGAGGTATTGATTTGGACTCGACCCTTTGTCCAAGTTGTAATAATTTTGTGGAGAAGTGTGCACATAGCTTAGTCACTTGTGATTTAGCCATGAGTGTTTGGGAAAAGATTTTTAAGGTGGTGGAAGGTTGGGAATATTAACGCTTTCTCTATTGATGAATTTTTTTCATCAAATGGAAACGTTAGTGTTCCTAAATATTTTTCATGTGTTTGGCAAGCGGTAATTTGGTCTACCGGGTACTTCATTTGGAAAGAAAGGAATGCTCGTGTGTTCAGTAATAAGGTATCAAGCACAAACAAGATTTTTCAAGACATTCAATTAAAAAGTTACGAATGGATTATTCGAAGATAAAAAAAGTATAAAGAAATAGATTGGCAACTTTGGTTGAGGAACCCTTTGAATAGTCGAATCCAGTTAAACTAATGGCCAGTTCTGTCCCAGATTCAGTTGCATATAGGTCTGGGATGTTTCCAAGCTTCTGTTCTGTTATTGAGTTCAGGTCTGCAAGTGGTATTTTTTGCTGCATGTGATATCCGTCATGCTTGCATTTAAGTGTGTTCTATACGTTCTTCTTGTTATATGTGGGGCTGCAGTGAAAGGTCTAAAAGGCTTTAGGGAGGGTTATTGGGTGTGTCCGACCTGTCCTTGGTCCTTTTTGTTTTTGGCTGTCGTCTCATATGATACATCAGGTGGTCTCAATATTTACATCAGGGGATTGTTGCAGCTGATTTTGCTTCAGTTCCTTCACAACCAGTGAGCCACTTACATAAGTTTGATATTATAGTATGAAAGTTTGGTTTTGGCTACATCTTTTCATTGGTGGCTGCTACTGCTATGGGAATTATCATTCTCTTGAAGTTGTAGTTCTCACGTTTCGTTTGTACCAATCCCTTTCTTTGGTATTTTTCTTAGTGTGACAGTTGAGGTGTTAGTTTTTTGTAGTCATTTGGATTGCATGTTTAGTTTTTTTGTTTCTTTTCGGGTCCTTTCCTCTTTTAATTAGCTTATTTAATTGAGGGGGGATGCCTTGTAATGTATCTCGGTTTTTCTTTTGGGTTCTTTATAATATGTTGCCTTTCTAAAAAAAAAACTCTTTCAAGAACAGATGGAGCATTATGTAACCTGAGAATATTTTCATTTCTTCATTAATCTCACTAGCCTTCTATTCAGCAAGATAAGAGAAGTCAGATACGAAAGCAATGTTATTGTAATTAATAAGACAGCATCAAAACTATATTCTATGCATATTTTTAATGATTGAAACAAAGTCTAAGCAAGCCGCCATGATAGAACTATGCTTCTTAAATTTTGTCTATCACCCAAATACCATAACCATTAATCTATATTAAACAAACACCTTTTTCAAGCATATTATTAGACACTGCACCTTTACAAAAAGCATCCAGTTTCACATAAGTATGTATATGCATAAATATGCAGGGGCATAAACAAAAGTAAGCAGAAAAGAACATACCATCGATATTAAAAGTGCAAGTCATTATCAATGTTGCTTTACTGCTAGCCATTTTGATGACAATTATAACGGGCATGCATCCATTATTTTAGGAGATATATATAGCTCCTCATGATGGTGTTCAAAATTTTGATTCTTCGAGTACAACTTGGTCATTGGAGACAAAACCTGATATTTGTATGCGAAAGAGGGAGATATTATAATCAGAAACCACACAAATCACAAGTATTGCAGGAAACAATATATGAAAATTGTTTGTGCGATTTTACATGATTAACACACGATATGTCCATAAATGCAAGAGATGGTAACTGAACCCTTAAATGAATAACACAATCTTGTGAAGGACACAGTTTCTGTAAATAAAGCATAAATAAATGCTGCAAGTTCATGTATACAAATTCATAGGCAGTGCTTGAACTAAGAATTTGAGAACTAAATAACCATACAAAAGCAAGCAAAACAAACAAACTAGATGTCATAGATCTTTTCAGTTTGGAATGACGTGAAAAGAAACAGGGGTGTACAACATAGAATCAAAGTGTGTGATGTTTTCAAACAGTATATTGAGTCAAGAAAACACCCATACATAAGCCAGAACAAGAGTAGCTGCTCAAATCATCCTGCTGATCCTTGTAAGACTTCCATTCATAAAAAGATTTATCGCAACACCATTGCAGTCCACTCACCATCTGTGACACTTTTCAATCTTTCACTTAATTCATGCAGGAAACTCTTGTTGTCGCAAGATCACACAAGTGGATCATATATTTTCATTCTTGAACTCCCATCTAACATATACATTATACAAAGCCCAATCCGCACTTTTGATAAGCATCACATACATCAATTTAGTTACCAGCGGAGGTTAATCTCAAGGTGCTTCTCCCACGGGTCAAAACACAAAGAATAAGCATTCGCTTTAATAAAAAATTGTTTTGTTGCAGAAGTACAGTTTCAATTAATACCAAGCCTTTTCATCAGCCTATTATAAGTAAAAATATCAGGTATGACCTCATTATCCAACATCTCATCCACTATGGCCTTCCCTTCTGTCTTTTTTCCTTCCTTTGAATATCCAGATGCTAATATGTTATAAGTTACTTCATCAATACACACACCTTTCTTAGTAGCCAGTATTCTCAGAGTATTCGCCTCCACGGTTCTTCCTGAGTTGCACAGATCACCAAGAAGACAGTTAAAAGTCACACTATCAGGAACAATACTTTCTTTAAGCATCTTATCCATCAACTTAAGTCCCGCTTCTGTGTTCCCAACCCTTCTAAAACCTTCAATTAAAATGGTACACGTGATTGGGCTAGGAGCATTTCCCTTCTCCCATATTTCATCTACCATTAATCCTGCTTTAACCACATTCCCTTTATCACAAAGCCTGTCAATTAGGTCAAAATAATCGAACTTTGTTGGTAAAACTCCTTTACGTGAAAAATCAAGCACAATATCACAAGCCTCTGAAACCCTTCCCTCCTTCATAAGTCCATCAACCAAAATGTCACAAGTTACACTCGATAAGCCGCACCCTAATTCAATCATCTCATATGCCATTCCTATTCCTTCTTTGTACTTCCTTTCTCTGAAGAACCCCTTGATCAAAGTATTAAAAGTGACCACATTTGGAACACAGCCCTTAACCCTCATTTCCTTAAACACCTCTAAGGCTAACCCAAATTTCGAACTGCGGAAATACCCATTAATCAATATGTTAAAAGTGACCACATCAGGCTTAACCCGATCCTTAATCATTCTCCCATAGAACTCCAAACCTTTTTCGAATTTATCATACTTGACAAAACTATGAATCATATTATTGTATATAGCTACATTAGGTTTCCCATCAACCAGTTTACGCATACTATCAAACGCGTGTACTGCATCATCAAACCTACCGACGTTACAAAACGAATTGATTGCAAAACGGAATATGGATTCGGTACGAGAGCAAGAAAATATACCGTCAGAGCATGGGCAAGGGTTGGAGACAATGAAATCAAGGAGGGATGATAGGGAGTCAAGGCGGTGAGTGATGGCAAGGGTGCGGACCATCCATTCATAAGTGGAGTGGTCGTGGCGGAAGGAGTCGAGGGTGGCGGCATGGCGGAAGACGTGGAGGTCAAGGTGAGCAAACTTTGGATGATGGTGGAGGTGGTTCTTGAGGAAGTAAAGGAGGTCATAAGGGGTGGGGTTGTTTTTGAGGTGGATGTTGATGAAATTAGTGAGTTGGGATTGAGTAGCTGAGGTGGAGGCGGTGAGAGCCAGTGTTGGGGGAGCTACAAGTGATGTGTCGGGTGGTGGCGGTGGGGGTAGGAGGTTGGTGGTGGTTGACTGAGGAAGGGGACGGCAAAGTGGTGGTGGTCTCGGAAGTTTCTTAAAGGCCATTTCTTCTAAAGTGAATCTGATTAAACTGGTCGGAATGGAATGGACAAGAGGTGTAAAGGAGAAATAAAAATGAACTAGCAGGGCTTGCTTAAAACAACTGAAAACCTAACAGTGCTTGACTGTAAGTTTATTAAAGTGACTAATAAATCATAGTTAGGGACGGTACGTTTTTTTCTATGAGATGTTGTCTAAACATGGAGGGTTGTCTGCAGAATGAAGGGATGTCTAAGCAAACGTTGAGTGAAAGAAATCTGCTCGTTTCCTTAGCTTATTGAACTGTCAAAATGACAGAAGATTACCATTTAAAAAGTCATGCCGAAATCCTCTCTTGATGACCATCTATTTCTAGTACTAAGCGAATTATCTTCTCTGTGAACGATAATTCAAGCCTCCCAAGGGTGTTCTTCAACTACTACCCTGCAAAATGAATAAACGAGAAGTACAAAGTTCCAGTTATACATAGAATATGTCATTTTAGTGCATTTAAACCTAAACACCAATCAGTGATATGCGTTCTTTGAAGTTACTTTAGCATTCAGAATTTTCCGATTCTTTTCAGCCATAACTAAATAGATTAATCAGCATAAAATAGCGTCTTCCTTACTAATGAATGCTTAACTATGAATCGACAATTAGTATCACAAGTGAGGTCCGGCAAGTATTTAACAACTGCTTGCATTGGAAATCAATATACATATGAATGTAAAAAATTGAAAAAAATATCAATTACATCCAGAACTAGTATTTTACACTACGCAAATTAGAGAAACTGAGATATTAACTTGGAGGGCATTTGAGACTGGTTATATTTTGAGCAGATAAGCAATTTTGAGTGTTTGGGTAAAACTGCTTATTTTGGAGTAAATAAGAACTTGAAAGAATCAAGTACCAACATGCTTCTTGTTAAGGAGATAAGCAGTTTGAAAATAAGCAATCCGAAACATCCCCTTAAAAACCAATTATATTTAATTTATAAAAAGTGGGTTTTAGGTCAAGCATTTTATCAAACACCTGGTGTACATATAAACATTATATCATATTCACAAACTGGTATTCAGAAATTGATAATTTGAAAGAAAGAGAATACCTGTGTGTATTTTGCAGATTAATTCCACATCAGCAAACTGGTATTCAGATACTGTATATTTTAGTGAATATGTGGTGCGTTTAGTTGTAGAATTTTTCTTTTTTATTTTCTATCTTGATTTTTTCAGAAATAGAAAAAGATTTTTATCTTTAGAAAAGTGTGAAAATATTGAAAACTTGTTTAAATGATAGTTCTTTTAGAAAAAATGCGAAGGGTTTTGTAAATAAAGTGCAAATAAGAATGTTGAGAAGTATAAATAGCTCTTTTTAATTTTATAGTTAGAATTTGAAACTAACTTTTTACCATTTTAGAAAAAAGTCAAAAAAATTAACGACTAAATAAGATCTCTATTTTTGCAGTTTTTTTTGGAATGTTTTTTAGAAAAATGCTTAATTGTCATCAACTATACGCAAAACTAAAAGCATCTGCAATGGGCACTTTTGCAATGACTTGTTACTATTTAAAAAAGATTTTCAAAAAGGTTTTTGCCTTACACTAAAGACTTGGTGAAAAGCTTTTTATGAATCTAGTTTATTGTAAAAAGCTTTTGAATACCAAAGACTTGGTAGATTCTGATGCTGTCAAAGTCTTTGATACAAAGACTTGGTGTTATTTTTGAATTTCATTTATTGTAAAAAGCTTTTGAATAACTTTTTTGCATTAAAGAACTTGTATAAGCACAAGTTTTTGGATGATAAAATTAATGAGAAAATGATGTGGCAACATCAAAAAATCATTTTGAGGTAGAAGCATTGTGGATGCTCTAAGGGCGTGCTTGGTTAGGGGTTAGGGGGGTGGGGAATGGGTAAAGTATTCAAAAGGGCCCACATCACAAATAAATTGATGCATTGGTTGGGAGGAGTAAGGTTTGACAATTCTCGTAGTAGGTAATGAACCATTATAGAGTAAATTGGGGGGGTAAGGTATTGATTACCCACCTCACTCATTCCTTTGCATTCTTTTCCCTTTCCCTTTTCCTTTTCTTTCCCCACTTTGAACCAAGCGGACCCTAAGTTGATCATTTTAGGGATTGTTTTTCTCTCTTCTGTTTAGATTATTCCATCTCACATTGGTCAAAAGAAAGATTGTATGATTATAAATATACCATATACGGATATACCTAGCAGATAAGGCATCTGAGTTGGACTAGTATTATGTTGTTTGGTATGGTATGAGAATAATGTAACATAATCAATAATATTACATTGTTCTTTTCCTGTATGCAAGCAATTTATATAAAATCTTAACTTTTTTGCAACTCTTTTCTTTAAATAGTTTAGATGTGTAGTTGGATTAAGACCACATACCTTCAAGCCAAAAAAAAAATTACTAACATTTTTTTGGAAATCTGTATTACTTCCTCCGTCCCTAAATAAATGTCCAGTTTGATTTTTCAGAGTCAAACTGGTTCAACGTTGACCGTAAATATTTTTTTTTTGTTATATAATACTTGATGAAAAACTATACCAATGAAAAATACACTTAAAATCCAATCAATTCATATATTATGCATTAAGTATTATATAACACTCGCAAAAATACATAAGATCAAAGTTGATCTAGTTTGACTCTGAAAAGTCAAATTGAACACTTATTTAAGGACAGCGGTAGTAGCAAATATATAACTATATAAGTACATATACAAAATGTTTGAGAAACTAAATAGGGGCATACACACATGATTGCATCATTAAAGTACAACATTGATCATATGAGTTTTTATCGAGTTAGCGGCTGTTGATCCAAATGACTAGGTTTGGCTTATGTTAAGAATTTTGTTTGTAAAATTGTTCGGTGTTTATGACTAATGAATTAAACTTGTTTTCTGTTGAAGCATATTTCCGTCGGGTTGATCTTAATGGCTTCCACGTGCCCTTCATCTTTATCTCGAGCTTAAAGGTATACTACAAACATGAAAGAGCTCGTTAGAAGGGGACCCGAGGCTCAAGCCCCGGGAACCACCCTCCGACGGTCAAGTCAGAACCTCGTAGGTTGAGGATTTAGCGTATATGTATAAGCATATTATGTATGCACTATGATAAGTATGGATGTGGTATTGTGATGTGTTTACTATATTGTCTATCTTGTATATGAGATATGATGCTATAGTATATATAGAAAGAGGAGGAGGTAGGTGTAAGAAAACTTCCTTGTCCATATACCTGATGGCGACATATTTAGGCGGCAACCATTTAGCGCGAACTGCATATTTCCTTTCGGTAAGACGGTCATTTGGCTAGAGTGATTCATAAGATTCGGGCATAATAATGTTAATTCGTTCGGCGTGGGCCATCCGGCCATATACGTCAACATGTCCCCTAGTATTGTACTATTGATTGAAGACCGATTGTGCAATACTTAAAGAATGTCTTTACGCCTTTCGACACCTATCGTTCGGCGTGGGCCTTTCGGCACCTATCGTTCGGCGTGGCCGTCCGGCCATATACGTCAACATGTCCCCCCAGTATTGCATTATTAGTGTTAATACAAATATCGTCATTAAACGTTATTTATATTTTTGATCTTTGCCTAAGTTTTGTTAACGACAAAAGTAAATTTAATTTATAAAAGCTTAAAGCTTGTCAAGTTTATTAGATATTAAAACAAGCTTTCTCAAACAATATATTCATCATTCAAGCATTTACATTTATGATTAGTAACATCTTGATATGACTCTAATCATTATGTATGATAGTAGTTTGTAGAATGTGTTAGGTTCTTAAAACCAAACACTACTTAAGCATTTGCATATTTCTATTAATAGTAATACAACATTTGACATCATGTATTACATCATGGAGATCATTTGAAGATTCCATTAGATATTTTGTGAAGATTTGTACTCTTCATATCTTGCACAATCTTACTTAGATAGAGTTGACTTTAGGCAAGATTTGATATCTTGATTGTCAGACTGGCGGTACCATTTTGGTACACGCGGAACCCTTTTTAAGGGTCCAGGTCCGTGGACGCCTCGTCCATTTTGGCTATAAATAGCAATGCCAAGCCAAGTAGTTTCTTCATCCCTTTCTAACATACTCTCATACATATCTTCTCTCTAACCTTTCTAACTCAGTTTCATATCATATTAGTGATCTCTTTTGTAGCAAAGAAGATCAAGTCATATTCAAGCTTCAACGAGAAGTTGGAAGTCTTGTTTGTTTAGTGTTGTATGATCTAGTGTTGATCCATACTTCATTGTTGTATCAAACCATCATAATCTTGTGAGTGTGAGTGGTTAGTATTTTAGTCCTCAAAATACATTGTGTGTGGGAGTAGTTGTACCCTTGGAAAGAACTCGACAACTAGCTTAGTGTCGGTAAATAGTGTATGCGTTTAAGTGTAAAGGTTTTCTCCGCGGTGAAAGGAGCTTGTTGACTAGTGAAGTTAAACTCTCGAGTGTGAGACTCTGGGAGTGGAGTAGGGCAAGGAAAAAGAGTCCTTGTAGGTCGAACCACTATAAACAACTTGTTGTGGTTTGATCATTTCTTTCCTTATTTACTTATTACATATTGCTTGCATATTTCATTAACACACTTAAGATCAATATCAATTGATCTTTCAATAAGTTTCAAAACAAAGATTTTAATCGGTAAACTATTCAACCCCCTTCTAGTTTTCTACAATTGGTACCAGAGCCTCGTTGCTCAAGAATTTCTAAAATAACTTGTATTTTATAAACTTGAAACGATCCATGGATTCTGAAAACTTTAAAGAAGGGCAATCTATGCAAAGACCACCACTCTTTGAAACCAATGGATTTATCTATTGGAAAAACCGTTTTGAAACATATGTAAAATCAAAAGATATAGATCTTTGGTTAATTATTGGTAAAGGAGATTTTAGTTCTACAACAAAGGATATTTCCGTTGATGAACAAAAGAAATTAGTTGCTAAAAATAATGAAGCTAAAATGATGCTTTATAATGCTTTACCTAGAAAAGAATATGAAAGAATTTTTATGTGTGAAACCGCCAAAGATATTTGGGAATCTTTAATTATTACACATCAAGGTAATTCACAAGTCAAGGATAACAAAATTGATCTTCTTGTTCAACAATATGAACAATTTGTTATCCCTGAAGATGAAACCATTGATTTTGGCTTTGCTCGTTTTAACACTATCATTACATCACTTAAAGCACTTGATGAATCTTTTCGTAGTAAGAACTTTGTCAGGAAATTTCTTAGAGCACTCCACCCAAAATGGAGAGCTAAAGTGACCGCTATTGAAGAATCAAAAGATCTCTCAATAATGTCACTAGACGAGCTAATTGGCAACCTCAAAGTTCACGAAATGGTAATGGAGAAAGATTCGGAGATCATCAAAGGAAGAAAGGAGAAGATCAAATCCGTTGCTCTTAAAGCAAAGGCGGAATCAAGCGATGATGGTGAATCTTGTTCCGATAGTGAAGATGAGGAGTATGCCATGGCCGTTAGAGATTTCAAGAAGTTCTTTAGAAGAAGAGGAAAGTTTGTAAGACAACCTCGAGAAGAAAAGAAGCCATTCCAAAAAGATCGGGATGATAAGAAGAGTAAAGGTGAAAGAAAGTGTTTTAGATGTGGTGATGCAAGTCATCTCATAGGAGAATGTCCCAAGCCACCTAAAAGCAAAACTCAACGAGCTTTTGTAAGTTGTGCTTGGAGTGATAGTGAAGACGATGAAGAATCAAGCAAGGAAGAGATCGCTCTAATGGCACATGAGTCAAATGAGGTACTTTCCGACTCTTCTTATTCTTCTATAGATGATGACACCTTGCAAAAACAATATAATCAATTGTGTGAGCTAAGTCTAAAAATCATAACTAAAAATAAATTTCTAAAAACAAAAAAAGAGTTTTTGGAAAATGAGGTATATGAGTTAAAAGAAAAAGCAAAACGACTTGAAAAAGGAAAAGCAAATGACGATGATTGTAAATCATGTCAAGAGCTTAATCTTGAAATAGAAAAACTAAAGCTCACACAAGAAGTTTTAATAGAAAATAATTCTAAGTTTAAAAGGTTTAACAAAAACATCGCTATTGCCGATGAAATAGTTAAAATCCATAAAACACCAGGAGACATGAATGGACTAGGTTTTAATGAAGTATTAATTCCAAAGAGTCAAAACAAAACGGCCGTAAAGGACGAACATTCTCATCAAAATTGCTGCACATGCAGCACGGACGAAGACGGAACCAAAATAAGGGTTCCGTCCGTGCAAAATGGTACCAGCGGTACTTCAGAACAGAATGTATCGTTCAATAACGGACCGTACTAAATTTGTTAAAGTAACAAAGAAAACCAATGATAATGTTAAACTAAAACCAGCCATTATATCGAGAGGACTTGTTAAAATGAATTTAGATCAAAAACTACTCAACAACGATATAAAACTTCTTTTGCCAAACGACCCTTTCCTAAGAGCAACCACAACGTTCAACCTAACTACCAACACAACGGTTGGAATCAAAACTTTCCTAGACCATATCAAACTCCAGATTACATGCCATGGAACCCTTACCCATCATTTCCATACATGAATCAAATAAATGGTATGTTTAACCCAAACGGACCCATGAGATATTGGGGACCAAATGTTTGAGTTATTCGCTTCTTAGGTATGCTTGAAAGTTGGATTGGAACCTGATGAATGGATTAAAGATAGTGGATGCTCACGACACATGACGGGCAACAAAAATCTCTTCTCATCATACCAAGAGTATGACGGAGGTAATGTCACCTTCGGTAGCAATCTCAAAAGCAAAATCATTGGCAAAGGTACGATTGCTCATAACTCTCTAACTATTGAAAATGTTGCTCATGTGGATAGGTTAGGATTTAATCTACTTAGTATTAGCCAACTATGCGATAAAAAGTATAAAGTACTATTTGATGAAAATGGTAGTAAAATACTAAAAGATGGTATCACCATAGCTAAAGGAGTTAGGAAAAATAACATATATGTCATGAAAATAGATAAAACATATAATGACAAACTTTGCCTAACAACATTAGACGATAGCTCATCTCTTTGGCATAGACGCTTAGGTCACGCTAATATGAGACTTATACAAAACCTATCTTCAAAAGAGTTGGTTAGAAATTTACCAAAACTAAAATATGACCAACACTTTTGTGACGCTTGCAAAATTGGTAAACAAACACATAGTAGTCACAAATCTAAAAATATGGTGTCCACATCTAAATGTCTAGAATTATTACATATGGACTTATTTGGACCATCCGCTATAAGAAGCTATGGAGGCAACTTATACACTTTGGTCATAGTAGATGATTACTCAAGGTTTACTTGGACGTTATTTTTGAAAACCAAAATGAAGCTTTTGATAAATTTGAAATACTTAGCAAGAAAATTCAAAATCTTCTAGGTGTCAAAATTGTGTCGATCCGAACGGATCATGGTCGTGAATTTGACAACGAAACTCAATTTGGAAACTTTTGTGATACAAATGGTATAACACATAACTTTTCCGCTCCACAAACACCTCAATCAAATGGAGTAGTAGAACGTAAAAATAGAACAATTCAAGAAATGAGTAGAACAATGCTTAATGAACAAAACATTCCTCAAAAGTTTTGGTGTAACGCCGTTGACACTTCTACATATATTTTAAATAGAGTCCTAATACGTCCTTTCCTAAACAAAACACCATATGAACTTTATAAAGGTAAAAAGCCAACATTAGGATATTTTAAAGTCTTTGGTTGTAAATGCTTTATTCTTAATACTAAGGATTATCTCACCAAGTTTGACCCAAAGTCTTATGAAGGTGTATTTCTTGGTTACTCTCAAACTAGTAAAGCTTACATTATCCTTAATAAAGAAACAATGATAGTCGAGGAATCGTTGAACATAACATTTGACGAAAGTCCACCTCCCTCTAAGACATCACCTTTGGTAGATGATGACTTAGTTGAAAGTCAAATAATAGAAAGTCAAATTAATAATAAAGATGGACCATCAAATAAGGAAATTGTCAACATCAAAGAGTCTAAAAGTCATCCATTAGAAAAGGTCATAGGACAACTTAATCAAAGAACCTTAAGGTCACAAGCTCAAAATCAAAGTAATCATTTTTGTTTTGTATCCACCATTGAACCAAAAACCATAAATGAAGCAATAAAAGATGAATCATGGGTAATTGCCATGCAAGAAGAATTAAATCAATTCGTTAGAAATGATGTTTGGAAACTAGTTCCAAAACCCAAAGATCAAACTATAATTGGAACAAAATGGGTCTTTCGAAACAAAATGGACGAAAATGGTGTAGTATCTAGAAACAAAGCTAGGCTTGTTGCACAAGGTTATAATCAACAAGAAGGAATTGACTATGATGAAACTTATGCACCTGTAGCTAGACTTGAATCTATTAGAATATTACTTGCTTATGCATGTGCTTATGACTTTAAATTATTTCAAATGGATGTTAAAAGTGCTTTCCTTAATGGGTTTATTAACGAAGAAGTGTATGTTGCTCAACCTCCCGGTTTTACCGACTTTGAGAAACCACATCATGTCTTCAAACTCAAGAAAGCATTATATGGCCTTAAACAAGCACCTAAAGCTTGGTACGACCGTCTTAAGACTTTTCTTGTTGATAACAAATATACTATGGGATTAGTAGATAATACTCTTTTTACTAAGAAAAAGGAATCACAAATTATTATTGTTCAAATATACGTTGATGACATTATATTCGGATCAACTTGTCAAGAACTATGTAATGATTTTTCTAAAATCATGCATGACGAGTTTGAAATGAGTATGATGGGTGAGTTAAACTTCTTTCTAGGACTTCAAATTAAACAACTAGAAGATGGTATTTTCTTTAACCAATCTAAATATATAAAAGACATGCTTAAGAAATTTGGTCTTGAAGATTCCAAACCAACTAAAACACCCATGTCCTCGGACACTAAACTCACCAAGGACGAAGAAGGTGAATCCGTAGATAACACTAAATATAGAGGAATGATTGGTAGTCTACTCTATCTTACGGCTAGTAGACCCGACATTATGTTTAGTGTTTGTCTATGTGCTCGCTTTCAAGAAAACCCAAAGGCATCACACTTAGAAGCATTAAAAAGGATTTTTAGATATATTAAGGGAACAACATGTTTAGGATTATGGTATCCCAAAGGAACGGGTATTGAAACCATAGTGTATGCCGACTCGGATCATGCCGGTGATTATGTCGATAGAAAAAGTACAAGTGGTATTTGCACTTTTGTTGGACATTGTCTCACCTCATGGTTTGCAAAGAAGCAAACGGCTTTAGCCATATCTACTACTGAAGCCTTTAATACGTCTCAGCCGGAAAAGCATGTCAACAAGCTCTTTGGATGAAGCAAGCTCTCGTAGACTACGGAATTCATCTCAACGACATTGTGATACTTTGCGACAACAAGGGAGCCATCGATCTCAGCAAAACTCCCGTTCAACATGCTCGCATCCAAGCACATTGAAATCCGTCATCACTTTCTTCGCGACAATGTTCAAAAAGGAAACATTTCAATCGAGAAAGTATCCTCCAAAGACAACATTGCCGACATCTTAACTAAACCTCTTAAACGAGAACCTTTTAATCTTCTTAGACTTGGTTTAGGGTTAATGGAACCAAACATGTAGGATAAAAAAAATTTAGAATAGTCAAACCAAAACATTATGCCTTATATCTGCTACTGTAGCTACCAGTTACGCACCAAACGACAACACGGACGGAACCAATTATTTGGTGCCGTCTGTCCGTGAGTGTCTACGTATAAGCAAAACAGCTATATACATAACATCCTCTTCCTCACAACCCACTTTACCAAAACGTGTAAAACTTAAACCAAGCTCATTATTGTCATCTTCCCACTCACCTATCACTGAAGATAACATCATTGTAAGTATCCTAACTACATTTCATCTCTTAATTCTAAGTCTAGGATTCTTATTTATGCACAAAACTATCACAAATCATTACATGGGGTTTTATGTATGCTTTTATACCAAATATGAATTCAATTGGCAAATTGCATAACTAGTCATTCAAATTAGGTACTACATTATCATATTGCATAAACAAATCATGTTTCCCACTAATTGATAGATAATAAATATAAGGCCTCATTCAAACAACCAAACACCCCATGTCAAAAGTTTTGAAAAGCTTCTCACTTGTAGGAAAACATTTTTCATTGCTAATACAAATAGAAACGTTAGAATTTTCATCACTTGCATGCTCTTGAATACTAAAGGTATTGCATAACAAATATGCACTCCCAGGTATATTCAAATGTAGCCACATTGAATTAGGAGCATTTGGGTTATCTCATGGTATTTACCAAACACCCCACTAAAACCATTTTGTGCATAAAATGAGTCGAGATAACCGCAACTCCAAATTGTTTTCATATAGGCACACACTAGAATCAAAAATGTTAAAATTTATTTTCATTTTTTTTAACATATTACTCTTGTCCCTTAGGAATAACCATGGTAGCCGCAAGATTCTATGATCACAAAGACACCCTTAACTACATTCCCAAACACCACAAAACCAAAGGACTTACCAAGGAACAAGTAGAAATATTTAGGAGTCTAGAATCAAGGTATTTCCATGAGGGTAGAACCATTCACTCATCCTTCCTTGAAAATACCAATCTTCGTGAAGAACTAGCCGCCATTCAATTCGATTGTCTTCTTGACATCGATGAACCAATTTGTCCTAGGTTTGTGTTAGAATTCTATGCTAGTGTGACCGGCTTTAGTGATGAAGATGATGATGAATTCTGTCTTAGGTTTAGAATCAACCAAAATGACTACACCATCACCTTAAGCAACTTTGCTCAAGTGTTAGGAATTCCCAACCGAGGAACTTGTGTCTACACGGATAAGTGGTCACTCATGGCTCTTGATGCAATCAATGACCGCTCTCTTCCCTACATAACCCGTTTGGCCGATAAGGATGTCATCCGTGAACACCTTTTAACCCAAAACTGAGATACAACCCGAGTTACCCGAAAGGGAAAAGAGGTAAACCGAGATCCATATGGAATGGAGCTAAATGAACTTAAGCTCGAATTTAAGAAATGGGAGGAGTTACTTAGAGCAAACGTCATTAGCACCATAAGGAATAGGGATCACATAAACGCTTGTCTTTGCCATATGCTCTACAACTTGTCCACCCGACAACCATTCAACTTAGCCTACTACATAGCTAGGAGAATGATTGATAGTCCAACTCAAGGATCCATTTGCTCTACCATACGGGATGCTTCTCACCCGTCTCTATAGAAACTTCGCTCCAATTCCACCAACCCCAAAAGGGATGCACCTTCACTATGATCTCATCCCTCACATCTTTGTACCTTTGAGTGATGCTCGAGTTGCTAAGACTAAAGGCAAGAGAGCTAAACCTCCAACTCCTTCATCATCATCATCAAATAGCTCCGAGGATGGTCTTCCAAGCTCTCATCTTCCACCTCATGAGTATTACGCATCTCTTCCCGCGATTGAGAATGAATCAATTCAAGCAAACTAAGGGAATGTTCAAGTGCCTTGGTAGGATGATGAACAAGATTTACAAGAAATTAGACAAATAAGGGTACTTTAAGGAGTGTTTGGAACAATGCATTATCATTAATGTTTGATACTATTTAGTTGTTTTTATTATGTAGGATGATAATATAACTTGGAACAATGGTGTATGCTAACAATCTCATGCAAGGGGATAGCACAAATATGCTATCAAATTTTACCCATTTTCACTATATTGTGAAAATCAATAAGCCCTGCTCAAAATCTATGCTCCACTATGTTTACATATGTGTTATTTACTTTTCCTAACTAGAAATGTTTAGTATAACAGTTTTTGAGACAAATTTCAGGTTTCGAAATTTGCCCGACACCTAAAAAAATGAACTCGACCAATTTTCAAGCACTCCACGGATCCGACGGCACCATAATTTTGGTACCGTCCTTTATATAGAATTGGTACCGCCATACCAGTACAGGACGGACCAACGGCACCCTTTTAGGGTAATACCGTCCGGTATATGTTTTGGTGCCGTGGATCCTCCAGGTAATTTTCTGAATTTCGACTCTTTCGTGATTCCAAATTATCTTCCTAAATCAATCTTAACTAGTTTATACTGGTATTAGAACTAGTATTATGTACTAAGGTGTATAAGAAATCCATTTCCCACCAAAATTCTAAAATTTGAAAAATCCACCCAAGGAGCCCTTTGGCATAAAGGAAGGAACCAAAATTTTGGTACCTTCAAATCCGTGGGTAATCTGAATATTAGGAAATTCCACTCACTAGAACACATTTATTGCATATCTTTTCTTCTTCACTCCATCTTCTTTGTATGGATTGACTTGGGTGATATGACTAGCATTCAACCCACTTCCAAATCATTAGGAACCTCATCTCTTCAATGGTTCAACATCAAATCAAACCATTTCTCAACAATTTCTTATCTCTATAAATTGAAAGGCTTTACCATGATCATCCTCACACCTTCTTCATTCTCACTACTATCTAGCAAATCAAAACCCAAGTTAAAAATGACTAAATCATCACCAAAACCTTGCAAGAAAACCGCTAGAATGAGCGTAAGGCCTTGTTGTTTTGTTCATCTTAGCTCATCATCCGAATCTTCACCACTTACCATCTCATCTCCCATTAGAGATGATACACATCTTACCTTAGCTACACCACTTCATCACACATTGTGATCACCACTCCACCACCAACAAAAACACCTACTTCACCTCCACCGGCACCCATCCAAACATCCAAAACACCCTCACCACCTTCACCAAGGTCTCCCACTCTCACTCCCATGGAGTTATTTTCAACTCCACCAACATCACCAAATCCTTTCCTAGAGGACTTGGAAGACTTGCCCCCTAGGCCAAGTCATCCACCACCATTGCCATCCTTTGGCACCATTGAGCAAATCGCTCATGAATCACCTCGGTCATCAATTGACCCAAACGCCCCATTAGGGCCAAGACCTCTCCTTTTCCACCCCATTCACAAGGACATTCATGGTCCTTTATACGGGGATCATCCACTTCCATCATCAATGTCTCCTCATATTGAGGACATTCCGGAGAGCATGTGGGATGACAATCCCACTAGAGAGGAGATTCAAGCTGAACTCCACAACCTCCACCAATTCAAAGGCATGGTGGATTCTCACTTAAGTGAGACAATGCAAATGCAAAGTGCTTTGCTTGCATCCATCATGACCACTCCAAACATCCCCAACACCACCAACACATCCACCATTCCACCACCACAACCTCCCCAAACTTTCTACCCTCCAAGGCATGGTTGCTCAACTTGTGAGCAACCGGGTCAAACCGTGGAACGGACCGGATTATGGTCCATGACTTCCACGAAGAAATGAGGTTCATCCTCAACCACATTCTTGAGCGTCTCAACGCTTTTTCCCATCCACCATCACTTTAGGATGGTTTTTAGAATAGTCTTTTATTTTTTTTAGGATAATTTTCATTTTCTTGTACTTAAAACACATCATTGTGTTCTCTTTTCATGATCTTGATTCATGAAAAATTTTAACTAATGAATGTTGTTTATCATATTGTTGGTGTCATTACATAGTGCTTGGAAATGCTTGTGAATGATCATTATTACTAACATTTTTTTAGCTTTATTTTCACAATCCATGTATCTTCCCATTAAAGCACCCAATTTAGGGGAAGCTTTGAACAAGGGGGAGATAATAGCTCGGGCTCATTACATTCAAGATAGCCTCTTCTTTTTGTTGAGACAAAAAGGGGGAGAAAATATAGAACTTGGAAATTATTCTTATATGACTTTTCTGAAAAAGGTCAAACTGCATACTTTGACTTTCTAAAAAAGTCAACATCACGCATCAACTAGTGAATTCTTTGACTTTCATAAAAAGTCAAATTTCATACACTTGCATTATCATTTTCTTTTCAAGTTCTAAAACTAATATTTTTATAACTCTTGTACAAACTTTGTCTCTTTTATAAAAATAAAATTTATGTTTTGTCCTCAACAAAAGGGGAGATTGTTAATACAAATATCGTCATTAAACGTTATTTATATTTTTGATCTTTGCCTAAGTTTTGTTAACGACAAAAGTAAATTTAATTTATAAAAGCTTAAAGCTTGTCAAGTTTAATAGATATTAAAACAAGCTCTTTCAAACAATATATTCATCATTCAAGCATTTACATTTATGATTAGTAACATCTTGATATGACTCTAATCATTATGTATGATAGTAGTTTGTAGAATGTGTTAGGTTCTTAAAACCAAACACTACTTAAGCATTTGCATATTTCTATTAATAGTAATACAACATTTGACATCATGTATTACATCATGGAAATCATTGAAGATTCCATTAGATATTTTGTGAAGATTTGTACTCTTCATATCTTGCACAATCTTACTTAGATAGAGTTGACTTTAGGCAAGATTTGATATCTTGACTGTCAGACTGGCGGTACCATTTTGGTACACTAACCCTTTTAAGGGGTCCGCCGTCCGTGGACGCTCCTGTCCCATTTGGCTATAAATAGCAATGCCAAGCCAAGTAGTTTCTCATCCCTTTCTAACATACTCTCATACATATCTTCTCTCTAACCTTTCTAACTCAGGTTCATATCATATTAGTGATCTCTTTTGTAGCAAAGAAGATCAAGTCATATTCAAGCTTCAACGAGAAGTTGAAAGTCTTGTTTGTTTAGTGTTGTATGATCTAGTGTTGATCCATACTTCATTGTTGTATCAAACCATCATAATCTTGTGAGTGTGAGTGGTTAGTATTTTAGTCCTCAAAATACATTGTGTGTGGGAGTAGTTGTACCCTTGGAAAGAACTCGACATCTAGCTTAGTGTCGGAAATAGTGTAAGCGAAGTGTAAAGGTTTTCTCCGCCGGTGAAAGGAGCTTGTTGACTAGTGAAGTTAAACTCTCGAGTGTGAGACTCGGGGAGTGAAGTAGGGCAAGGAAAAAGAGTCCTTGTAGGCCGAACCACTATAAACAACTTGTTGTGGTTTGATCATTTCTTTCCTTATTTACTTATTACATATTGCTTGCATATTTCATTAACATACTTAAGATCAATATCAATTGATCTTTCAATAAGTTTCAAAACAAAGATTTTAATCGGTAAACTATTCAACCCCCCTTCTAGTTTTCTACAATTAGTAAAAGACTAATGATGTAATACTTAAATAGTACCTTATGTATTCTTCTACTTGTATTATACTAAACATAAGTGTATCGCTTCCTTCCACGCTGTTCTTCTGGACACATACATTAACATGTCCCCAAAGATTGCATTGTTAGTAAAATACTACTGATGTAATATTTCTAATATAGAATCTTATGGCCTTCTCGCTTGTATTATCTTCTACATACCTTCCTTCAAGGTTGTTTTGAATTTGCCTAGTGTGGCCTATAAGTCGTTTTATAAGGCGAAATCAGTCCATCGACCACATACACACGCATCATCATGTCTCCCCAAGTGTAGTATTGCTTTGACATATAGTCATGATGCTACTAATATTTTTCCTTGTCTTTATATATACTTTTTTTAATTCTTTCCGAATGGTCGCGGGATCACCAGTATATGATTGTTAGCCTGGAGGTCAAGTCGCATTGCTCATATGTGTCCTTTCCATCATCCCTTTGTTTCCGTCGCTACTTGCATAGCTTTCAGAGGTACAAGTTTGTAATGTTTGAGACACTTGCTGTTTTTTCTAGCATTCCTTCGTAATGGGAGCTTCAAAGGCCTCCTCGTTAAGGAGCTTATTAAAGAGGGTACTCATCCCAATAACGCGCGGAGCAAAACCCTTCGGTGTTTTAAAACCTAGGTCTTCCGGAGTGTTTTTGCATTCGAACATTTGCCTTTCCGGTGCTTTTTGCACCAAGGTCTTCCAGAGTGCTTTGCACTTGAATAGTTTACCTTCCGTGCTTTTGTACCAAAGTCTTCCGAGTGTTTTGCACCCAAACATTTTTTACCTTTGTTATGATCTTTGTTCGTGATGTCTTGTTATGTCCCCTTATATATATATATATATATATATATATATATATATATATATATATATATATATATATACCTGCCACTTTGGTGAAGAGACCAATTTAAAAATGCTTTGGCCCTAATGACCCATTTTTGTCATGGCAACCTTTTTTAGGTACATTCTACCCTACCTATTTAGTGATGGCAACCCTTTTGTATGAACCATTCGGCCTCTTTAGTTATGGCAACCTGGGTATAAAACCATTCGCCTTCTTAGTTATGGCAACCCTTTTGGTATGAACCATTCGGCCTTCTTTCGTACTTCTGCAACCTCTTTTGGGTATGAACCATTCTACTTTTAGTTATGGCAAACCTTTTGGTATGAACCGATTCCGCCTATTTAGTGATGGCAACCCTTTTTGGGTATGAACCATTCGGCCTCTTTAGTTATGGCAACCCTTTTGGTAATGAACCATCGCCTTCTTTCGCTTATAGCAACCCTTTTTAGGTATCAAACCATTAGCGTCTTTAGTTATGGCAACCCTTTAGGTATGAAACCATCTTTGAACATTACATTTCCGGAGGTCGTAACCAACCGGGGAGTCATGCAGGTTTTCAATTGTGATTTTAATATTTAAGTGTCTCGTTATACCTATGGTCTAACCCTAATGCACTAACGGGCAAAGAAAAATTCATCGTAGGTGTAGTATCTTTAAGTAGAAAACCGAGGTCGTCCCAAGAGCTATGTGAGCGGATTCTAATGAATTCTAGCTTTCACAGATTTTAATTGGTTTTAAGGTTGAAATGATTAATTAACTACTAAAGCAAGAAATGCAAGAAAGCAAATAAAGGAGAGGGTTGTGATCAATAGAGGAGAAGTGTGCTAACCTAGTTATTCATCCTATCAAGTTATGTTCACATTTAATTACTTCCAATTGCTTCAAGTGGGGGTTTAGGTCGCTAGGACAACATTTGGTCAGTCCGTCCTAACCTATCAAAGAAAGGTTTCCACCGGAGATCAAGCTACTACCATGAAAGTCCAGCTTGTTTTAGTCCCCTAAGCCAAGTCATTAAGTTTCGCTATTGCAAGATTCATAAACAATGAGTTCCCGCTAACATCTTAAACACTCATCTCTAACTTAAGTTCATCCAAACGCGGAGGTGATCAGTTGGTCAAATCGACAAGCGAAGAAAGGTCGCCGTTGGTCAATTCTTACCCCTTCCACCTTCCACCTACTTAGGTCAGTTGGTCATATCTCCTAAGCAACTAGACACTACCATTCAAACCAACCAAACAAGGGTAGCTACCAACAAACTATGCATGAATACACTAGAAACAATTATACGGAAGCAATGTAAACATAAACAAAACAATTAAGGAATTATATCTAGTCTAGCACCAGAGGTGCTTAAATGATCATATTAATCAAATAATCGATCAATGTTTAACATATGAAATACATGAATTGAAGTAAAAGAAATGATAAATAGCTAATGCTTATCATATAAGTGATTTATCCCTTTGAGATGGCTCAGATGCTCCTTGAGATATTTCTTCCTACCCACGTCAGCTTTTTGTATGTGGAGTGAATGATGAGAAATGCAGAATTTTACAGATTAAATGACCGGTTACTACAGTAACTTAATATAAGAGTTACGCCAGAACATCAATATCTTCGTGATTTTGCCTCGAAAAGCCGGTTATGGCGTAACATCCGAATGAGTTACCGATTCATTAAATCATGATTACACGTAATCGTGAAGGAGTTACGGCAGTAGTTTGTAGTGGCGTGGAACATCATTTGACTCCAGTTAGTTTCGGCATAATCCTAGATGGAGTTACGTAGTAATCTTTAGTTTAGTTGGTCGTCCGAGCACGCTTTGTTGCCACAGATAATGTGAGAGAAGAGTTACGCCGTATTACCCAAAATGGGCATACTATCATATATATTCAACAAACTCCAAATTCGCCCCTCATTAGCTCCAATGCTCGTAAATTACCCGGAAGTGAAATATAGAGGAAAACAAGCCGAATCCATATAAATGATATAAATTACGAGCATTATCAGGAAATTGACACTTAATATTCGGATATTTGATGATCAAATATCCTCCCATTTGAACTCTACTTGCTTCAAGTAGACTCCTATTAGATAGATTCCTAAAAAGATATCTCCCATTACTTAAAAATATAAGTTTAGAAATCCCTTATGCTAGAATAAAACAAAGTTTCTAACACCTCACTAAATGAGAACAAAACACCGAAATCTCTCAACTATTCTAAGTGTCAATTCGGGTGATCACTCAACGCATTAGCCATAGCATGTATTCTATCATGTTTTGCATTACACAAATCTCCACCACTGAGTTAAGGACTAAACAATCTCAAGGCAATATGGGTAGACATGACAAAGGTTAAGGGTGAGTCGTCATTACTAACATGTCACTACGAAGTGGACAAAATCAATGATACATAACCAAATCCATGGCCAAGACACCAAATATTGCTCGCTGCATCACCTAGACACGCTTCATGACTAAAGGGTAGGATAAGACATGGGATAAAATTGGTGTAAAATAAAATCAAGCAAATAGTCTAAATCTATAACCAAGTCATCACCACTTACCGTACATCCAAAGTTCAAGTTTCAAAGCTAAGAAACCGGATCATGATATACCAGGTAGATGTGCCATTAGAGGACTTCATGATGGGCACATTACCTTTCCTTCAACTGCTAAGAATTACTAAATGTGACCGAGCCACCATACTAAATCTATAATGAGCTCATAAACATAGTGCTTATAAATTCGCACTTTACAATCAATAACTATAACTATAATAATAATAATAATTTTTTTCTTTTTTTTTCACATAACAACTAAACATAGCACCAATGTTGCAAAAATCGCGAATCGGTAGTCGGGCGGTCGACCTCCCTGTAGCTTGTAATCTGTTTGTAGGATTAATTCCAAGTGATTAATCTGATTGTCATTTCTCGGTTTTAGTTTTTAGTATTTTCAGAAATTTTAGGAATTTTGACAAGTTTTAGGTATTTTCAAGCAATATTTTTCTTTGAAACATCTTGTAATAGATATAAACAATGACCATAAGTTATTCAAACAATTTTATAGGTAGTTTTTAAGTTTTCTAAGATATGAAGGTTTTCGACAAGTTTAACCACCATTAACCGCCATTGATAACCATTGACCACTTGCTGACCGATTTGTTTGACCGATTTTA
Source organism: Chrysanthemum makinoi (assembly GCA_910596185.1). Lineage (NCBI taxonomy): Eukaryota > Viridiplantae > Streptophyta > Magnoliopsida > Asterales > Asteraceae > Chrysanthemum > Chrysanthemum makinoi. The sequence continues at coordinate 134,256,382 of OU343221.1, forward strand.
CATAAATCGGAATGGTTGGTGGCCTTGCAAAGACCTAATCGGCGATTAATTGGCCTTGTAGGCCTTGTTTTGGCAACATCAAGACAAAGACCCACCCCCACTCGAGTCAACAATATGAGAATTTGGGGGGTCTTCAATGATCTTCAAGAATATGTCGTTGACAAAAGCGTGATTCCTGAACCTTTCCATTTGAACCTTGAACTTAGGCAAACAATGAATTCCCAATCACAAATAAAGACTACAGGGTAGGATTAGGTGTATGGGTGTAACGAAACCATATGTTGGGTGAACAAAATGAAAGGAATGGCTCAGATGGGTGTATCTAGGGGTATCTTGCATTAAATGTGAGTGCAACAAAAGGGTTTATCTTGGGGGTCGAGAAGTCGAGGTGACTAATTGATAGACACACAATGATGGGCTATTTGGGTGATAATCCTATAATATTTCCTTCTTAAACTGAAAAGTCCAAATACATCGAGCTAACTCAACATACCTCGTCTATGGTCTCGAAATGATATAAAGGTCAAGTTCTAAAGTTTACAAGCTACCCAAGACACTCATAATTTGGTGGATTTGGGGTAAAAATTTGGAAACGGATAAGGCTAATCTCACCATATAATATCAAGGGTTATAATGTGCTCGGCTAAGGTCTAATCTAGTTTAAGAAAAACATGTCAAAATTTTAAAAATGGCATAATTTTTCAAAATAAACTAGAAAAATAAGGGCAAAATAAAGTTCAAGAGATAATTCTACTCCCGTCCTCCCACTTGAAATGTACAAAGTCCCTTTTGTACTAAACATTAAATAACGATGAAGAGAAAAGTAGAATTAAAGAAGAACTTCTCTAAATTTGCTCCAAAAGAAAGAAGGCTCACGAAAAGAATCGTGGCCTCTAAGAAACTTCATTCCCTAAATCACACTACCAACAAGCATAATTCTAAAAAATAAAAAATAAAAAGAAACCTAACTCACTTCGTGAGGAATCACTTGGTTGTATTTAGCGTATGCAACAAGTTTAAACCACTTTGTGTCCCAAGTGGATGAGTGTAGTCTCGTGAAGGCTTAAAGGGAACATACCCACAAAGTTCATTTAAAAACTAATACAAGGTTATTGCGATTAAAAAGGAAGAATTATTACAGAGTTACGTCAGAACTCCTCTATAAGGAGTTACTGCATTATTGCAAAACTCAAGCAGTATTAATTACGAGAAGCTTTGGCCAGAATCCATTGCATGGGATTACGCCGTAATTGGTAATGCTCTGGGAAGAACTACTGCAAAAGATGTGTTACGGTGTAACCATAAGAATGAGTTACGCCATAACTCTAGACAGATCAGGTCCCCGTTTAGCATGTTGCAGCAACTTTCTCCGATTTCATGCAAAAATGGTTAAAAACACAAAACCCAACAGAAATGAAAATAAAACAAATGAAAGGGATAATTTTGTTTGTCTCCCTAAAGAGCACTTTTCTTTATTAACGAGTCTTTAAGTTAGACTCAAAGCCACGGGGCTTTATGGTGGCCTTTGGACTTGGCGAACTCCCTCCATATCCTTCATCAAATTATATATCTCGTTCCAAGCAACATTTGTAGTCATGAGATATTCCTTATTCTCGATCTTCCAAATTTTTCAAAACTTTTCGTCCGGCCCCAAGTGGTATCTAGTAAAATACTTTTCAGCTACAATTGGTGGCGACCTCTTATATGGAATGCCAAGAAGTTTGTACCTTCTTTGCTCATATGCTTCATCATCGAGGTCAGTGAATCCATCTTCACCTTGTAGTTCAAGGTAATCCAAAATCCCCTCTATATCATCATCGTCGGACTCGGTACCTTTAAACCATTTATCGTCTAACAAATCTTCCACGAGCACACGCTTGCATTCTTTTTTCTCATTCCCCGTTGAATCTTTGATATCTTCATCCGTTACTTCACTTATTTCGTTAGGAATTTCTTTGCTCGGGTCTTCTTTACTCATACATCCTTTCCAGATCTTTTCCTTAGTCAACGCATCTACCTTCCCATATTTGATTTTGACCCAATTGTCAAATCCCAAATTGTCTAGCCAAGGTAATTATGTCCTTTCCGCATTGTTGGTTGAGGTCCATAAGCATTCATCTTCCCCAACTCTTTCTATATTGCTTCCCCCGTTACATTCATCATCAAAAGGTTTGGAAGATGCCCAAAAAACTTCGCCAGTGGTTTTTATCATCTCACACCAATGACTTCGAGCTACTTTGTCATCGGTGTTGCTTGAAGGAATACCCTTGCAGGAGGTCTCATCGTTGATTGGATTTTCATCTACGGACTTTCCTTGAAGAGCATGTTCTTCATAATTGAGCTTCAATTTACTTAATAAACTGGTATTAATGATCGCATCTCCGAATCTTACCGAATAGCAATCACTGAAGGATAGATCTTCGAAATCAACATCGTGCCTTTCTAACTCATGAGGGCATATCCATACTTCGTCCTTCATATTACTACCCCCGTTTCAATACTCACGAAAAGGATTACATGTTGGCCAAGCTCGTGTGGACCCGTCTTCCCGCTGATCATTATGATCGCGTGCAGGTTTGATAAAATTCTCCTCTCATCGATTGAGAATTTAGCTAATCTTTCTTCACGTAGTACGGTCCACATGTATCCGTATCATTAACCCTTTCCTTATCGATCCCTCCATCGCAGATTTCGCCCGAGGGTCGCATGGCCCATAGTTCATACCACTTTCCATTATCAATTGCCATAGCCTTACACCAATGATTCTTCCTTTTAGATGGGGATTGTGGGCACAGGTTTATATCATTGGACCACCTGTTATGTTTTTTAGATTCGTCTAACTTGGGAAACTTGTCAGACCTCGTATCCCGCCATTACGTGTAACCTCATGTTTGGTTACAACTTAACTCTCTTCTGTCATTAACATCATTATCTTCATTTATGTTAGACTTATCGGCGGATTTGTCATTTTCGAAAACACGGCTTACATGTCGTTGATTTGTTCTTTGTTCCTCATTTCTATTTTGTACCTCGGCCGCTTCCCAATCATGGTTTCCAAGTTTTTCAAATGATTGGTCATGGCTAGAAAGGCCTCTTTGTTTGTATTATCTTGGAAAATTTTCAACAATTCTTCTTGCTCCTTCTGCCTCTTAGTTGAATCTTCGAGGTATTTACTGATAGTTTCCTCCAAGTTAGCTCTTCTTTCACCAAAATTTCTACGATCATAATATGGGGAGCTCCTCCACTATAGCCATTAATGCTTCTACATTCTTGAAACGTCGATTTTCACCATATTTAACCTCTTCAACCTCGCTATCTTCGTCAATGAGAGGACAATTTTTGGTGAGATGTCCTCCTCCACAGCTTTCACAACCTACTTGGATGGCATGAACACATTCTATGAGCTTGAGCATGTCCCGACCAAGATTTTCGAGCTTGTTAGTGATGGTGGCATTACCATCAAGATTTCCGCCTAGGCTTCTCTTGCTTCCTCCATCGTGCCACTTTTGGGAATGATCGGCCATTTTTTGGATGGCTTAAATGGCAAGATTAGGAGTCATGCTCGGAACTGGTCCTTGTTAGTCCAACATCTGTCTTGTATTTACGTTGATACCTTTGTAAAAGATGTTGACCTTTTGCTGGCTGTTTAGGTCATGAGTCGGACACTTGTAGAGGAGATCGTTGTATCTATCCCAAGCTTGATACAACGTTTCATCGTCATCTTGTTTGAAATTATGGATCTCCATGAGATGATTAGATATCTTCGAAGGAGGACAATATCTTTGGATGAAGTGCTTTTTAGTAGAGCCCATGTATCAATCAGCTTTCCTAAAGGCAATCTTTCGATCCATCTTCTTGCTCCCCCAGTAAGAGTCATGGGGAACACACGGAGCATAACAAATCGCCATGAGAAACACCGAATGTTGAAAAGGCTTGCAATGTACAAGACATTTCTCCCAACATGTTCATAATGCATCTTCGCCCCTATTTCCTAAAAAGGGTTAGCACGTAAGCTCCATCATAATCGCTTTTTAATCTCGAAACGGATATTAGCTACCACCCGATCTCTACGAGCCCCAACCCTTGTTCTTCTCACATGCCAAATATTCCTCAAGAATGAGGTCATCAATGTTAACAACTTCCATAGTACCTGAAACTTGAAAATAAATCGTGAGAAATTGAGAAAATTTAAAACAAAACAAAATGTAAGACTTTAACGAAAAATCCTAATATATAACTCCAACGCCCAAAACTTGATGCAGTGTTTAATCGACCTGTGTTTCAATATTTATAAGTGTCTCGTTATACCTATGGTTCAATTCTAATGCACTAATGGGCAAGTGTAAATTCGATCGTGTGTAGTGTTGTATTCGGTAAAACCGAAGTCGCCCCAAGAGCTATGTGAATTTCAATTCTAATTAATTCTAGGTGTCACAGATTTTAATTGGTTTTAAGGTTGAAATGATTAATAAACTACTAAAACAAGAAATGCAAGAAAGCAAATAAAGCGAGGGTTTGTGATCAATGAGAGAAGTGTGCAACCTAGTTATTCATCCTAAAGTTATGTTCATGTTTTAATTACTTCCAATTGTTTCCAAGTAGTTTTAGGTCATAGGACAAGATTTGGTCAGTTCATTCCCAACCTATCACAGAAGGTCTCCACCGAGATCAAGCTACAACCCTTGAAAGTCCAATTGTTTTAGTCCCTGCCAAGTCATAAAGTTCCACTACATGCAAGATTCATAACAATGAGTGCCCGGGCGCCAGCATCTTAAACACTCATCCCTAACTTCTTAAGTTCAATTAAACGGTAGGTGACTGGGCTATCAAATCGCATTGTAAGTTAGTTATACGTTGGTCATCAATTCTTACCCTTCCCACTCGGGTCTACCTACTTAGTAGGTCATGGGTTGGTCATATCTCCTAAGCAACTAGACACTCACCGCCATTCAAAAACTACCGAAACAAGGGTAGCTACCAATAAAATATGCATGCATACACTAGAAAATAATTATAATGGAAGCAATAAAACATAAACAAAAACAATAAGGAATCATAACTAGGCTAGCACCGTAGGCGCTTATCCGATCATATTAATTGAAACAATCAATTCAATGTTTAACATAATGAAATATATGAATTGAAAGTAAAAGAAATGATAAATCGCTAATGCTTATCGTTAGGGAGTGATTTCTCCCTTGGAGATGGCTCTGTATGCTCCTTGAGATCTGCCTTTAGCCTCCTACCCACGTTCTCTGCTTTTGTGTGTGGAGTGAATGATAAGAAATGTAGAATTTTGGACAGTATTTATAGGCCAGATCTGGTTACGGCATAACTTAATATAAGAGTTACGCCGTAACATCAATATCTTCATATTTTGCTTTGGAAAAGCTGGTTACGGCGTAACTTCTGGAATGAGTTATGCCGTATCTTTAATAAATCATGATTACGCGTCGTTAGGAGTTACGGTATTTGCAATGTGGGAGTGGAACATCATTTGACCTAGTTACGGCATCCTAAGATGGAGTTACGCCAATCTTCGTTTAGTTGGTGTTCTGAGCTACGCTTTTGTTACGGCGTAATGTGAGAGAAGAGTTACGCCGTAATTACTTCAAAATGGGCATACTATCATATATCTTTAATAAAATCTCCAAATCCGCGTCTCATTAGCTCCAATGCTCGTAAATTGCCTGAAAGTGAAATATAGAGGATAACAAGCGTAAATCCATATAAATGATATAAAATACGAGCATTATCGGGGGAAATTGACACTTAATATTCAGGACTATTTGATGTTATTAGATGTATACTGCCACTTTGGTAGGTTGGATTGTTTTTCATCCTTTGAAGAGACCAATTTAAAATGCTTTAGCCCTACGACTGATTTTTGCCATGGCTACCTTTTTTAGGTATGAACCATTCGGCCTATTTAGTGATGGCAACCCTTTTTGGGTATGAACCATTCGGCCTCTTTAGTTATGGCAACCTTTTTTGGGTATAAACCATTCGGCCTTCTTTCGTTACGGCAACCCTTTTTGGGTATGAACCATTCGGCCTCTTTAGTTATGGAAACCCTTTTTGGGTATGAACCATTCGGCCTATTTAGTGATGGCAACCCTTTTTGGGTATGAACCATTCGACCTCTTTAGTTATGGCAACCCTTTTTGCGTATGAACCATTCGGCCTTCTTTCGTTATAACAAGCCTTTTTGGGTATGAACCATTGGCCTTCTTTAGTTATGGCAACCCTTTTTGGGTATGAACCATCTTTGAACATTGATTACATTTCCTCGGAGGTCGCAAACTAACCGGGGGAGTCACATTAAAATTATGTTCAGAAATTTAACCCTCTGGTGTTTTTAGCACCTAGGTCCTTCCTTTTTTCCGTGAGATATCCCTGCAAAGTAAAACATGAAAAATATTTTATTTTTTTGTTAGATATGAAAAATATAATTTTTCACATGTATCAATTCAAAAATTGGGTCATAACCGAACTGTAACATAACCGGTGGAGATATTATACCACTATACTTCCCCAGTTCAACGGTGCTATATCTCACTAGTATCGTTGAACTTAAAATAAAACAAAACATTAGATAACATAATCAACAAATAACTGTAACACTTGCCCATGGATCATAACTATAAAAAATTTGGTGTTTTCTCGTACTTGATGGCAGGGTACCAATTATCGTTAATTCAACATTACGTCACAATTTTTGAAGACTTTGATCAAATATGGTTGTCCTAATATTTTAGGTTCATGTTGTACGTCCGTCGTTGGTTATATTCTGTAGTATTATATCAACCATTGAGGTAAAGATCTTTTAATTTTTCCTTTTTTCAATACTCTCACGTGATTTGTGGTGAATTATCTGATAACTTTGTCCGGTGTGTTTTTCCATGCTTCTCCCCCGGTATATTTTTGCATAAGGACATGTACCTTATGCATTCAAATGTGGACTCTTCCAAACTATGTTTCAGAGTTTGTGTTTGAGAGATTTTAAAATTCCAAGCCATAGTGGTAGTCGTGTGATTATCGTCATTATACTTTTTATGCATTATCATGTATTGTATGGACTTATTCAAGTAACAACATGTGTATAGTGAGTTGTATACTTAATTAGTAGTACTTTGTAATATAAATATGTAGATGTGTAAAACCCTAAAATCTGATTTCCCGTTTTACGTCTAATTTAAAGTTTTTAACCTAAGTTCTAAGAAATTTAATTATCGAATACGTCCATATGTTATTCATATATAACACATTCAACGTAAAATGCAAATATAATCTTAAACTTAACCTTTTGTGTTTCATTTAAACCAAACATCTACTTTATGTATCCTTTTGGTCGACTCTTACACAAATAAAAAAATACACATCACATTTAAGACTTTGTACACAAACCGTTTATATATATATATATATATATATATATATATATATATATATATATATATATATAAATATATATATATATACTGTGTACTTTTGAATATAGGATAAAAATCAAAAGTTTGGAAATGATTATGGAATATTAAGTCTTCCCATAAGTCACGAAACAAACTCTCTTTCTCTCTAATATATCAACCGAATATCAATTTATCACACTCTTAAAAAAACCCTAAAAACTCTATCAAAATAATCGGCAGTCCCCTTATTTCTCTCCAAGAAGATTAGAGTTGCGAAGGGTGTAGGGCAGGTGTGTTCGAGTGATCGTGTGGCTTGATTTCTGGTTCTTGGGTTCGGTTGTTTTGCCTCCGACTTGTTCTTGTCGACCCAAAGGTATCCCTTCGAACTTGTGTCTCTATAACGAGCCATGTAAACTATCGAATATACGCATAAGACATGAAAAACTTAACCTATAATACTTGTCCTAATGTTGATACAAGCGAACATGGATAAATATATATAAAGCGGGTTTAACAAGAGTCGTATAAAATCATGAGCATTGAATCTATATATGTCGATTTCTGTCCTGGTCTTGATATTCAAATGCGTCATGTTTAGCCCGATCTTTGAAACCCTATACGACCTCTGATCGATCTAAAAGAAAATCAGGTCATTGAGTTAAGAAATATAAAAATGATCTTGGGTTTATGTGTTTTATATGTAATTAGGCCATGCATCTCTTGTGGTTACAGTTTGTGTTGTGTGGGTTAGTGATGATTTTATGCATGTCGCTTGGTATCCTCGAGGTGTCTTGGGTATGTTCATTCTCAAATGGGACCTAAAATTCTGTATATACTTGTTGTTAATCAGATATAAGCAATAGGACTTGGGGCTGTGTTTAGATGTAGAATGTAAAGGGTCAAAGACAGTTTGGTGTTGTTATGAGTTCATGAATTGTTATGTAGTATTTTTCATATCGGGAAAGTCGAGTCGGGGGTTAATCATAATGCATAGTCACTAAGTCGTAGTTGTGTGTTTTGTAAACCGCGAACGAGCATGAACATGGACCGAACATGAAGATGAAAATAATTTGAAAACGTTTTATTCAATCAGTAACATTGAATTATATGTTATATATAAGTATTTACACTTTAAACCCTAGGCTTTTATGAATTGTTGCATGCAAACCCAAAATTATCATAGTTATAATATTAAGCTTTGAAGTTTAATTACTTGTCGCAATAAACCTTAAACTTTGATAATTGTCGTATTTGACCCTAGACTTTACTAATATGATTTTAAAGATCTTAAACTACGATAATTGTTATGTTAAACCCTTAAGTATAATAAATTGTTATTTATAACCCTAAAGTATAAGGTTACTTAAATATGAAAACTTACTAAATACGAAAATTACTAAATTCAGAAAGTTTCTAAAAATGAAAAGAAACCTTAATTATGAAATATGAATATCGCTGAACCCTAAAACTATGAAATTGCTTTCAAAATAATAAAAGATCATTATTCGTGTAGATCCGCGGAAGAAGGAGTAGCCTTTTTTTTCCTTGTGTGTTTCTGGTGATTTGCTTTACGGTTCGAGGTACATATATTCTGACCTTTCTCATAAGGTTTCTCTTGGTCGCTCACATCTTTTGATTATTAACTATTTCTGATTATGATACTTTTGCTATGAGCCTTCTATTATGACATTTCTGATACTATACATATGATATGGGCCGCTGATATGACCCTTTGCTATGCACCATCTGATATGAACCTATGATTATGATATTTCTGATGACCTTAGATTATGTTTCATTACGATGGTATTCTGTTTGACCTTCAGTTTGATACCCGAGCTATCACTAGTCATGGGGGTTACATGTTCGTCTCATTGATGCACCAATGGCATGACTCTAGGGCGGGAGAGTGATGACCCACCACGTTCCTTTCTGTTAAATGTTTATGAGCTCAAAAAATGTAGTTGGCCACTATGATTTCTGCATGGGCGTATGGATGCATCCTAGATATGATCTGTTATGTTATATGATATGTTTCTAGTGAATGGTGTTGTGTGCAATACATGCCTTTCACGACTTTGGGAGCTAGTTACTCCACTATGTTACTTATGTTATTTATGAAGACCATGATTATGATGTTTATGATATGATATGTTTCTGGGCTCGTGGTAGATTTTTGACAACCCTTACACTTTTGACACACCCATATTGTACCTTATGTTATTCCACAATGCACCATATTCTGTATTTCTCATTTTCAGTTTCCGTTTGATTACTCATTCATTCAGTATCCTTATGTGATTCATCTGACTACCATACTATACTTAGTTCATTTGATTTGCCATACTCTTATTCCATTTTGATTGACTACCAAGCTTATACTTCAGATTACCACTTCATCCGTTTACCCTACTATTATATGATTAATATGTGACTACCTGTTTACCATGCTATTATGTGACTAATTGATTCACCCGTTTACCATGCTAGTATGTAATTATTTGACTCATCTGTTTACCATGTTATACTTTCATTCAGTTATTTCCGTGGGCTATGATTAACATTTAGTATTCCTATTTTCTATTGTGACTACCATTCTTATACTTCTGGTTGGAATATTTCCTTTGCTTATGATATTGTTTTGGCGTAGTAATTGATGTTTACCTGACTTGTTGATCTGACATGCTTACGCATCTGTTCATGCTACCGTTAATGATGGAATTTGATTCAACTTATGTTATCTGTTTAGTTGACTTATTTTGTTGCCATGCTATATTCTTGTTCAGCTAATTCATTCAATTTTTCATTTGGTATTCTTACCTGATACATGTGACTATCATGCTTATACTGCTGTTAGTATTTCCATTGGTTATGATACTTGTTCTGTTTATTAACTGTAGATTATCTAACTTGTGTGATTGTCATGCTTAAATTCGATTTAGTTGCTTCCGCCTGCTTATGGAATTCTGGTTAGCTTATATCTATTCTGATTATCTAATTGTCATGTTTATCAAATCCTATTCGTTTATGTCCAGTATTTGTATGTTTGGTTATTTTATGTGTACTTATATATGTTCGCTGATGCGGGTCTTTGCTTTAGTCTCCTTTGATTTATGTTCTTCTGGTTATCTATTAATATTGTGTTCTGCTGGTTCCTCATTGACTCATTGTGATCATTCGTTACGACTTTGTTATTGATCCGTGCTAAACCAGTCAAGCCTAATCACTCAAGCCTGCCACTTGTGAATGGCCGACCGTAACAGACTTAAAACTGCTCAAGCACAAATACAATGAAGATCAGAGAATACAGTGAATTCCCGGGTCGTTAAGTCCCAAGGAGACTCAATGGTGTGTAAACGATTGATCAGACGATAGAATGATCACTAATGATAGTGATCAGAAAGGTTTTGGATAGGATAATTACACTACTGAAAAAGTTTATAAATTAAAGCGACTTAAATACAAATTAAGAAAATTAAAAAGATAAAAGATATTAAATAAACGCTATCACTATATTTAAAGTGATGAACGTTTAAAATTAAAAACGTACGTTTAAAAATACGTAAACGTACAAAATAAAACGTGAAAATAAAGAAGGAAAATACCTACGGATATGAAAAATACATTTTTACAATCCTAATAATATTAGAAAATTATTAGAAAAAGAAAATTATTTTTACAACTATTTAATTAATTATTATTAATTAAAAACTATTTAAACTATTTATTAAAAGCTTAAAATACAAGAAAATATGAAATAAAGCTAGAAAAATAAAATTATAACTTAGAAAAATCTAAAATATGATAAAACTAATTTTAAAACTGAAAATATATTTTTTAGACTTTTTATATATTTATTATTAATTTAAAACTATTAAAAACTAATTAAAATGCTAGAAAATACTTTTTAAACTAAGAAAATTATGGAAAAATAATTTTTTGCTTTTTTATATATATCTTAACTTAAGAAAAATGAAAAATTATTTTTTTGAACCTTTTCTTAATTTTTTGTATTAAATACTAATTAAAAATGCTTAAAAACTATTTTAAATTAAGAAAAATAGCAAAACACCCTAGAAAAATCTGAAAATTTCAGGAAAAGTCTAAAATAATAATAGGAAGCTAGGAAAATTGGAAAAACATGGGGTTATGTGGAGGGATTCTGAAGATGTAGTGTAACTGTTCTAAATAAGCTACTCTAAAAATAAGCTAATAAGCTCTAAAGGACACCAAACTGATACTTAAACTAAATGATAGTTAAACTACTCTAAAGCAACCTTATGCACCTACTCCTAAAACCTAAATAGCATTCTACTTATGATTTAAGCTAACTGTCACCAAAGCAAATAAGCAATTTACCCCCACTGTTTAAGCACTAGCAACAGCTTATCTAAAGAGCAACAGAGAAAACAAAAAGTGTGGTCCTCAGAACCACCTAGCAGAGATCATAAGTACCAAATTTCAGCTCATAAGGATTAGTAATGAAGAAGATATAGAGCAAGATAAAATGGCAAAAACTGAGACAGATTGCTGTTGTGCAGAATCAGATAAGACAGATACAACTTTGAGCTTATCTAACTACTTATCCAATAAGCAAATGAGAAAACCAGAATTGTAGACTTGAAGACTACCTAGCAGACTACAATATGACCAAATTTGAGACCATGAAAAACAGAATTGAACAGTATGCAAAGTCTGCAAGTTCTGCAAAACTCTGATGTAGAAATGCTTTTGACACAGTTGACTTTTTAAGAACAGATTAAAGTTTGACCCTAATGAGTTTTAAAATCAAATGTAGAACTGATTAAGTTGAAATATGATGTGATGAGACTAAAGCAAGCTAGATAAACTACTTCTAAACCTATGTGAGATGATTTCAAAAACTGTTTTTAACAGATATGAAGGTGAAATCAGTGGACTCAAAATTTTGACTAAAAGTGCAAAATGCAGCAAACCAAGGACAGAGATTAATGCAAATAACTTTAACAATCCTCAACAAACTGATCTAATCCAAAATTTCAACCTCTAAAACAGTTTAACAAAGCAATCCAAACACCCCTTAAAATATAGAATTAAAAACAAAACTGAGCTAAATGTTAATCCAACTGGTTTAACTGATTAAACTGAGTTTGCATAACTTAAATAGAACTATATAAGCAAGTTTACACTAATTGGGACCACAGAAACAAGACAGGCATAAAAATGCAAAATGGCTAGAAAACTAAAATTGAGATTCTCACTTACATGAGTCCAGCTTATGCAGGATAGAACCAAACCCAAGTCCTACTCTAACCTAACTAAATCTAACCCAAATACACTTCTGCAACTGCTTTAATCATCACCTTTCCCAGTTTTGAAGCAAAGTTAACTTTTGTTGACCATGGATGGAAATGACTTAAACTGCATTCTAAGCTATTCAAAAGCTTTAACAAGCTTAAGTTAACCTTGTTTAACTTAAAAATAAGTTAATAGAGACTTAAATGTGAGAATTTGAAATTACACTTTTCAACAAAGAAACTTTAAAACATGGATTATAAATGAAGCATTGAACTGAGACTTCAAAATATATTACAATGACTTTCCAACTAAAGTTTAACACTTAGAAACTGAAATTACAAGCTTTTGCATTAACTAAGATATTTAAAAAAACGACATTAAGAAAAATGAAAACTAACTACTTCCTATTCTTCTCTCTAACTCCTCTTTTATAGCTCCACATGCATTTCTCTCCTCTTCTGATTGAATCCCACATGGATTTATGACCATTGGATGGCTTAAGCGCTTTATAGCCATTGATTGTATTTTGGCGGGAAACATGGTTTTGACAGATGGAGGGATTGAGTGTAAGGGGAATGGAAGAATTAATGTTTCTTGTTTTGTGTTGAGGTGGAGGGGACAAGGAAAGTGATATGGAGAGGAGGGGGGTTGAGGTGGAGGTGTTTGCAGAGAGCGTTGGGAGGATGAGAAAAAGCGGGCAAGTGGGATTGTTTGGTTTTATTAATAAAGCGTGGGTGATAATAGAGGGGGGTCAAATGGCTAATTGACAGGGGGTCACAATTAGGCAGGGTCCAAATTAGGTTTAATGGGTTAAATAACATAGGGACCAATTGTGTAAATTCTGAAACTTCAAGGACCTAGGCTGCCAATTTTGAAAAGTTTCTCCAAGGACTAAAACTGACAATCTCAAAAAGTACAAGGACTAGACTTGCCATTTTCCAATTTCCAGGGGCCATTTTTGCCAATTTTGAAACTTGGAGGACCAAACTTGTAATTTCTCAAACTTTTGATATTTTTCACCAAAAGACTAATTTTGACAAGTTATGATTTTAAAAGGACCTTTGGTGATTTATCTTTTGAAATTAAGGCTTAGGGACTATTCGACAATTTTGAAACTTGGGGACCGAAACCGCCAATTATGCAAACTTAGCTCATTTTTCATCGATTTTAAACATTTTGCATCCAAATATATAAAATGCCATTTTGAGATATTTTCAGTATTTTGATGCATTTCTGAGCATTTTTAGATGTTTTGCAGTTCAGATTGACCCAAAAATGATGAGTATTTACACACTCATCAGTTATCAATCTCCTTTTTTCGTTTTTGTATTTCTGACTATGTTTAGCTTTTATTTTGTTATATCTGTTCACTGGGCATTTTAAGCTAAGCCGCATTTTCTTTTCCATGCGACAGGTACCAAGTAGGATGCTGGGCTTTGATGGGCTGAGAGTGGGTACATTTGAATGAACCGATCCTAGTTTCCCTTACCATATTAGACTCTTTTTGAAGATCATTGTTTTGGTATTTCACTTCTTTTAGAAATGTTGGTTTATGTATTTACTTTTGAGGTCATATGACTTGGTATGTTATTTTGTAAGACTTCCGCTTGTGTATTATGCTTTGTATGACACCATAATGTGACATTTTGACCCGTGTCGGGTTGGGTGTTACAATTATGGTATCAGAGCCTCAGTTTCGTCTTGTTGAACCTTAGGAATGACCTGTGAGGAATTGGGTAGACATTAGGCTTTTGTTTGATTCGATCTATTTCGTTCGGTTGGACCTTTTCGTTCATATTTGATTTCGATATTATTTTGTCTTCACTGATTTGATCTTCTTCCTTCCACATTTGATTTTGCCTTTTTTTCGTGGGTTTATTTGTCGATCGTTTAGATGGTGACTACTCATAGAATCGAAGATGGTGAATTGGATCCTGAGTTTGCTACAATAGTTGTTGAGTTAGAGAGGTTCGTTAAGAAGCCACATCCGTTAAGTAAAGTTACCACTCAAGTTATTTTGAAGACAAGATTGCTCATGTTGAGAAGATCGTTGGAGTATTGAGATGCTGCTGGAAACATCAAGATGCTGTTGGAGAGAGTTGGACAGAACAACAAGATGAGCAAAGACGAAGACGAGATTCAACAAGCGGGCACTCAGAAGTCATGCGAGCAGAAGAACTATGACTGGCGTATTATTACAAATAGGCGGAGAAACTACTACCAGGAGTTTGGGCGAATTAATGGTCAGCAGTTCAGCCGAGCTACTAGGTCGTCGTATCAGAGAAGAGATGCTGAGAAGACTTCATCCGCTCCATGAGGTTTGGTGGGGCACCGGACCCATGATTATCTTGAGCATGGTGGAAGATAGAGCTACCGTGATTCGTTGTTCCTCTCATTTGTTTCGTCACGTGTTTTCAGACAGTTGATATTTCGTTATTTGATTTTGAGCAGTAATCATTTTCTCCGATTTGTTCAGAAAACAGTATGAATTTGTGAAGTTTTATGGTTTGACATTCTATGTGCTTCGTATCTTATTTTGTTTACCTTTGAGATATCCCGGTTATCATCTATTACATTTGTATTATTTGTATTAGTAAGGTCAGATTTGAGATACTTTGTCATTTTAGTGAGCCTGAGGCTATTTTTGATCGTCAATAATGAGTCATGAGGAACCTTCTCGAGCAAATCAACAACCTTCTGCCTTTGATGGAATGGTAAGTTGATTTGATGTATTACATGATGCCAGTATGTAAATCCAGTTTGATTTGGTATGTTACTTGCTACCTGTATGTGTATCTGTTTTGATATGTGTTAGTTATGTGGTTCATCATGACCCGAGATAGAATATGATGGAAATAAGGGCTTGTTATATGATGCAAGTATTATAACGCATGATCAACGTGATAATACAAAGATCATATAACTTGAACTTATTGGAATCATACAACGTATTGGGAAATGCCTGAGGTTGGTACGTTGGATGGACTAGGACTTATATCCGTTATTTATCGGTCTTCATATTCGTTGGAATTATGTGTACCTCTTTGTGAGATTCTCACTGACGTCTGTTACGTATACGTTCTGTACTCGTTAGACCAGAAATTGTTATGATTTGTGTTTGATTGGAAAGCGCGAGACTATGTATTACTATGTCTTTCGTAAATGGTATTCTTCGTTTACTTCTGCGACTTCAATTTTGAGGACGAAAATTTTCTTTTAGAGTGGAAGAATTGTAAAACCCTAAAATCTGGTTTCCCGTTATACGTCTAATTTAAATTTTTTAACCTAAGTTCTAAGAAATTTAATTAACGAATACGACCATATGTTATTCATATATAACACATTCAACGTAAAATGCAAATATAATCTTAAACTTAACCTTTTGTGTTTCATTTAAACCAAACATCTACTTTATGTATCATTTTGGTCGACTCTTACACAAATAAAAAAATACACATCACATTTAAGACTTTATACACAAACCGTTTATATATATATTATTGTGTACTTTTGAATATAGGATAAGAATCAAAAGTTTGGAAATGATTATGGAATATTAAGTCTTCCCATAAGTCACGGAAACAAACTCTCTTTCTCTCTAATATATCAACCGAATATTAATTTATCACACTCTTAAAAACAACCCTAAAAACTCTATCAAAATAATCGGCAGTCCCCTTATTTCTCTCCAAGAAGATTAGAGTTGCGAAGGGTGTAGGGCAGGTGTGTTCGAGTGATCGTGTGGCTTGATTTCTGGTTCTTGGGTTCGGTTGTTTTGCCTTTGACTTGTTCTTGTCGACCCAAAGGTATCCCTTCGAACTTGTGTCTCTATAACGAGCCATGTAAACTATCGAATATACGCATAAGACATGAAAAACTTAACCTAGAATACTTGTCCTAATGTTGATACAAGCGAACATGGATAAATATATATGAAGCGGGTTTAACAAGAGTCGTATAAAATCATGAGCATTGAATCTATATATGTCGATATCTGTCCTGGTCTTGATATTCAAATGCATCATGTTTAGCCCGATCTTTGAAACCCTACACGACCTCTGATCGATCTAAAAGAAAATCAGGTCATTGACTTAAGAAATATAAAAACGATCTTGGGTTTATGTGTTTTATATGTAATCAGGCCATGCATCTCTTGTGGTTACAATTTGTGTTGTGTGGGTTAGTGATGATTTTATGCATGTCGCTTGTTATCCTCGGGGTGTCTTGGGTATGTTCATTCACAAACGGGACCTAAAATTCTGTCTATACTTGTTGTTAATCAGATATAAGCAATAGGACTTAGGGTTGTGTTTAGACGTAAAATGTAAAGGGTCAAAGACAGTTTGGTGTTGTTATGAGTTCATGAATTGTTATGTAGTTTTTTTCATGAGGCCCACATGCATATAAGCATACGAGTATTGCAAAAATAAAAGGGTAAGCATGGTCTTTGTGGAAAACTAGAAGGGGAGGTTAAATAGTTTTGACGATTTTAAGTTTAGTTTCAAAAACTTTAGATTCGATCTTATGTGAATTCGTATGGATGGATAGAAACTATAAAGCAATAAGTAAAGTAAATAATGAAAGCAAGCAAAGTAAGAGAGAGTAGTGACACAAGTGATTTATAGTGGTTCGGCTACAAGGACACATTCCTTGCCCTGCTCCACTCCTCGAGTTCCAGGTCTTTGTGGAAAACTAGAAGGGGAGGTTAAATAGTTTTGACGATTTTAAGTTTAGTTTCAAAAACTTTAGATTCGATCTTATGTGAATTCGTATGGATGGATAGAAACTATAAAGCAATAAGTAAAGTAAATAATGAAAGCAAGCAAAGTAAGAGAGAGTAGTGACACAAGTGATTTATAGTGGTTCGGCTACAAGGACACCTTACTTGCCCTACTCCACTCCTCGAGTTCCCCACTCGAGATTTCAAGCACTATGTCAACAAGCTCCTTCAACACGGCGGAGAAGCCTCACAACGTCGCTTACACTTTATCCGGTACAAAGCTAAATACGGAGTCCTTAACACACCGGACCAAACCAACACAACTATAACACAACAACTATGTGAAATATGAAATACAAGATCTTGCTACAGAAATCTTGCGGAGGAAAAAATCAATCAAGGACCCCTTGCTTGGATGACTTGTAGTATCTCGTGATCTTGCCTTTGAGAAGGATCTATATGAGAATCACAACAAAAGAAAGAAGAACTACTAGATAGATTAAGAGAGCTGAGATTAGAAGATAGAAGTAATATATGAGAGAGTTTGTAAGAGGAGGGGTGAGTAACAATGAAGAAATGGCTCACTATTTATAGGAAAAAAACTCTACTGTAGCCTGGTTCCTACGGATCTGACAATCTAGGTTGTACCAGTCCGGGTTTTGGGTTGCAAACCGGGTCATGGGTTATAGGTAGGAGCCTTGGGTACCTAACAAGGTACAATGTATCTAGACATTGGGTCATGAGTCTTGGGTTATGGGTTATGGATTTGCTGTATGGATATGGGTCATGGGTCTTGGATAATATCCATCCTATTAAACGATTACAACAAATGAATTAATACAACATTTTATGTAAATGACCAAATATATATATACTTTACAAAAATAACATGTATTCTTTATAATTTTACTTATGATAACTTTATATTTGTTATCAACAAAACATAAAGAGATCGCTAAATATGAATAAACGTTTTTATGTTTTTACGGTTTATTTGTATTAACCCTTAGGTGGAGGGACAAGTGTCCAAACATTGTTAGAAACAAATTGGTTTAACTCTTCTTGCATAATGGCTTCTTGCGTATTTTTAGGTTCTATGGTTGAGACAAAACAAAATAAACTACTTTGGTTTTGGACTTGAGACCTTAAGGTTCTTTCATTTAACTTTCCTATAACTTTTTCTACGGGATCATCTTTAGATTCTTTAATATTGATTATTTCATTGTTTAATGGTTCATCTTCTTTACTTATATTTTCCTTTATTTCTATGGCTTCACTTTCGATTAACTCGTCATCGACAAGAGGTAGGGTAGGTTTGGGTGGACTTTTATCAAATCTTACATTTTAGGATTCTTTCAGCCTTCATGGTTTCTTTATTTAGTATAACATAAGCTTTACTATTAGGAGAGTAACCTAAGAAGATACCTTCGGTTGCTTTAGGATTAAATTTGGTTAAGTAATCTTTAGTGTTAAGCAAGAAACATTTACTACCATAGACTCTAAAGTGTTCTAGCGTAGGCTTTTTGCCTCGAAGTAACTCGTATGGAGTTTTACCTAAGAATGGTCTAATTAGGACACGGTTAAGTATATAGGTTGATGTGTCGATGGCATTGCACCAAAAATTTTGAGGAATAGATTGCTCATTAATCGTGGTGCGACTCATTTCTTGTAGGGTTCTATTTTTCCTCTCAACTACCCCATTTGATTGTGGAGTGCGAGGAGCTGAGAAATTGTGAGTAATACCATTAGCATCACAAAAAGCTCCAAATTGCACTTCATTATCAAATTCCCTACCATATTTTGTTCTAATTGACACGATAGGACTTCCTAGTTGTCTTTGGATTTTCTTACTCAATATTTCAAAGTGATCAAATGTTTCATTTTTATTCTTTAGAAATTTAGTCCCTGTGTACCTAGAGTAATTATCCACAATAACCAAAGTATATAAGTTACCTCCATAACTTTGAATTGCGGATGGACTAAATAAATCCATATGAAGTAGTTCTAGACACTTAGTAGTAGAAACCATATTTTTAGCTTTAGGATTAGCATGGACTTGCTTTCCTACGTTACAAGCTTCACAAAAATGATGTTCGTATTTTAATTTGGGTAGGTCTCTTACTAGTTCTTTAGATGATAATGATTGAAGAATTCGCATATTGGCGTGACCCAATCTTCGATGCCATAAAGTCAAAGTATCATCCATAGAGGTAAGTCAAAGTTTATCTTTTGCTTTATTACCGATTTTAAGAACATAGACTCCATGTTTTCTAATGCCTCTTCCTATAGTAATACCGTTTTTCAATATTTTACTACCGGTTTCACTAAAAAGGACGTTGCACCTTTTATCACATATTTTTCCTATACTTAGAAAATTGAATTTTAGGTTTTCTACGTGACAAAAATTGTTAATTATTAAGGATTTGTGAGAAATTGTACCTTTACCGATGATTTAGCTCTTGCTATTACCAAAAACCACATTTCCTCCATTGAAGGATTCGTATGTGGAAAACAAGTCTTTGTTACCGGTCATGTGCCTTGTGCACCCGCTATCCTTGATCCATTCATCTGGATTTATGTCGACCTTTAAGCACACCTCGTTTGAGTCATTTGCCATGAGACAAATTTCTTCGTTCTCCTCCTCACTCATTCCCCACGAACCACTTACAAACACCTTTTGTTCATCACGTTTGGGACACTCACTAATGAAGTGATTAGGGTCCCCACATTTAAAACATGTGCGTTCGTCCTTGCTTTCTTGTCGTCTTTGCCTTTCCAGAACCCCTTCTTGTCGTCATATGGTTGCTTGACATATCTTCCTTTTCATCTAAAGAACTTCTTGAAATCCCTCACCGCCATGGCATACACTTCGTCGTCATCACTTTCCGAAGAAGAGGTTTCTTCATCGCTTGAGACCTTCTTGGCTTTTAAGGCAAGAGATTTGTGTTTCTATTTCTTTTCTTTTACTGCTTCAGAGTCTTTAGCAAGGACAAGCTCATAGACCTTTAGATTGCCTATGAGTTCGTCGAGAGTGAGGATTGACAAGTCTTTGGATTCTTCGATGGCCGTCACCTTTGATCTCCACTTAGATGGAAGCGCCCTTAAATATCTCCTGACATGATTACGACTAGAAAAATACTCATCAAGTGCTTGTAATGAAGTAATCATAGTATTAAAGTTAGCAAAAGAATTATCTATACTATCCTCATCCGATATTGAAAATTGTTCATATTGTTGAAAAAATAAATCTATTTTGTTATTTTTAACTTGTTGATTTGCTTGGTGAGTTACAACTAAAGAATTCCAAATTTCTTTGAGGTTTAAGCATAGAAATTCTTTCAAATTCCTTTTTGGGTAAAGCATTATATAAAACCATTTTTGCTTCACTATTTTTGGAAAGCTTTTTCTTTTGATTGTCGGTGAGGCGAACACGAGGGATGTTTATTTCGTTGCCGGATTTATCATCTTTTGTAGTGGCTTGAAAGTCACCTTCAACAATGATGTACCAAAGATCAATATCTTTTGACTTCACATAAGTTTCAAATATATTTTTCCAATAAATAAAACCAGTTGTTTCAAGTAGTGGAGGTTGTTGCATATATTGCCCTTCTTTATAATTTTCAAAACTCATTGTGATCGAAAAGTTTTTAAAATACAATTTACTTTAAAACTTTTGTAAACCTTGCTCTTGATGACAATTATAGAAAACTAGAAGGGGGGTTGATTATTTTTGCTGATTTTAAGTTTAGTTTAGAAAACTTTAGATTCGATCTTATGTGAATTCGTATGGATGGATAGAAAGTAAAGAAATAAGTAAAGTAAATAATGAAAGCAAGCAAAGTAAAGGATAGAGAGTAGTGACACAAGTGATTTATAGTGGTTCGGCTACAAGGACACCTTCCTTGCCCTACTCCACTCCCCGAGTTCCCCACTTGAGAGTTCAAGCACTATGTCAACAAGCTCCTTCAACATGGTGGAGAAGCCTCACAACGTCGCTTACACTCTATCCGGTACAAAGCTAAATACCGAGTCCTTAACACGGCGGACCAAACCAACACAACTTTAACACAACAACTATGTGAAATATGAAATACAAGATCTTGCTACAGAAATCTTGTGGAGGAACAAATCAATCAATGACCCCTTGCTTGGATGACTTTTAGTATCTCGTGATCTCGCCTTTGAGAATGACCTATATGAGAATCACAACAAAAGAAAGAAGAACTACTAGATAGATCAAGAGATATGAGATTAGAAGAGAGAAGTAATATATGAGAGATGATAAGGATTTAAAACGTACACTTTTAAGGGGTCATTTAAGCCCTTAATTGCCCAATTTTATATCCGTTACTGCTTAATTTCGTTCCTTTTCACTTTTTAGGTCTCTTGGAAGCAAAATGCTGGAATGATGCATATTTGGACGAAAAGGAGTGAATTCATGAAGAAAATAGCAAAGTCAAGATCGAAGCCACTCAAGCGGCTGAAACTGAAGCTGACGGCGTCCCAACTAAAGGGCGACGCCGTCCCTTTATATCGAATAAAAATCTCGACGGATCAGAGACTTTTGCTAAAATACACCGATGGCGCCAGCTTTGAAGAGGAAGGGCGTCACTAAGACTTTTCATCTCGAGACGGACCCGATCCGAATCGACGACGTCCCTCGCTGAAGCCGACGTCACAACTACAACGTGACGTCGTCCCAACGATGACTTGGCCAAGATGAAAACCCTAATGACGGAGATCTGACGGCGTCCCACCTATAAGGCGACGCCGTCGCAAGTGTAAAATTATATGTAGAAATCGAATTTTCATAATTTTAGGAGGCAAGACTTTTGGAGTAAAAACCCTAAACGTTTGTAGTTCGACTTGGACAGTATGTTAGGGTTCCCAAACCCTATTTTACATCAAGATAAGTGTTATACTTCATTAATTTCATTATGTCTTCCATTGAATGTGTGTACGCTTGCGTGTTTAACATGTCCAGCTAAATTTCTTATGTGTTTGCTTAGATCTATGAAACCTAGTTATTAATTATTGATTGGTTGTCTTTTATCTTAATTGTAATTGTCTTAGGAGTGCAATTAGGCTATCATTGTGTTTAAATGCTTGAGTGATCTTTGTGAACCTTAGTTTATGAATCACTTAGCGGATTTCGTAGTCTAAACATCCAAAGATAACCTTAAAGTTAGTTTATGAATCATCTAGCGGATTTCGTAGGCAATAACCTTAAGGTAGTCTCAAAGAGCTAGGGAAAAAGGCATACCCTACGACCTTAGAAAATACAACGCGTTAAGAATAAGGACGTGACAATTCAACCACCAATAAAAGATAACTAGGGAGTAATAGTATCTAGGTAAGCACATTTTTAATCATCATACGAGCACACATCCAAAAGACATAGACTACCCGTAGTATTAGATAATTAATATAGTAGAGTAATCGGTAGAAGTACCACCCCCCAAATCCAAGCCCCGAGATTTTACCCTTAGCTTTCTACAAAAAATATAAAAAGATAAAAAAAAAAATAATCTTCCTCAAACCTCAACCTTAGCGTAGTACACTTCTTACTAGCATTCCTATTCCCCTAGAGAATGATATCAATACCCGAGGCTTACCCAATACTACACTACAACGATTAGGTTCACTTCCTAGGGTGTTGAAAAATTAGCTCGACGAAAAGGAAGTTCCTTTGACCCCGAACGCGCTTCGTATGCGCATCAAGAGAGTTTGTAAGAGGAGGGGTGAGTAACAATGAAGAAATGGCTCACTATTTATAGGCAAAAAACTCTATTGTAGCCCGATTCCTACGGATCCCTCACTTGGGGGATCCGTCGAGTGCAATCCAAGGGATCCGGCAATCTAGGTTGTACCAGTCCAGGTTTTGGGTTACAAACCGGGTCATGGGTCATGGGTATGAGCTTTGGGTACCCAACAAGGTACAATGTATCAAGACATTGGGTCATGGGTCATGGGTTATGGGTTATGGATTTGCTCAATGGGTATGGGTCATGGGTCTTGGATAATATCCATCCTATTAAACTATTACAACAAATGAATTAATACAACATTTTATGTAATAACCAAATATATATAAATACTTTACAAAAATAACATGTATTCTTTATAATTTTACTTATGATAACTTTACATTTTTTATCAACAAAACACAAAGAGGTCGCTAAATATGAATAAACGTTTTAACGGTTTATTTGTATTAACAGTCTTGTAGGGGTGAGTTTGAGGGCGATCGCGGGAAAAATGATTAGGTCGTTTGGAGTTTTAAAGGTGTGTCGGGAAAGTCGAGTCGGGGGTTAGTCATAAGGCATTTTTACTAGGTCGTACTTGTAAGTGTTATGAGCCGCGAACGAGTATGAAAGAGATCGAACATGTATAAGGAACATCTAATGGGTCTTGTGGAGGTAATTTTGTGGGCAAGCGCGGAAAAAATGGTTGGGTCGTTCGGAGTTTTAAAGGTGTGTCGGGAAAATCGAGTCGGGGGTTAATCCATTATGCATAGTCACTAAGTCGTAGTTGTGAGTTTTGTGAACCGCGAATGAGCATGAACATGGACCGAACATGAAGATGAAAATAATTTGAAAATGTTTTATTCAATCAGTAACATTGAATTATATGTTATATGTAAGTATTTACACTTTAAACCCTAGGCTTTTATGAATTGTTGCATGCAAACCCAAAACTATCATAATTATAATATTGAGCTTTGAAGTTTAATTACTTGTCACAATAAACCTTAAACTTTGATAATTGTCTTATTTGAACCTACACTTACTAATATAATTATAAAGATCTTAAACTACGATAATTGTTATGTTAAACCCTTAAGTCTAATAAATTGTTATTTATAACCCTAAAGTATAAGGTTACTTAAATATGAAAACTTACTAAATACGGAAATTACTTAATTCAAAAAGTTTCTAAAAATGGAAAGAAACCTTAATTATGAAATATGAATATCGATGAACCCTAAAACTATGTAATTTCTTTATAAATATTAAACGATCATTATTCGTGTAGATCCGCAGAAGAAGGACTGGCCTTTTTTTTCCTTGTGTGTTTCTGGTGATTTGCTTTACGGTTCGAGGTACATATATTCTGACCTTTCTCATAAGGTTTCTCTTGGTCGCTCACATCTTTTGATTATTAACTATTTCTGATTATGATACTTTTGCTATGAGCCTTCTATTATGACATTTCTGATACGATACCTATTATATGGGCTGCTGATATGAGCCTTTGCTATGCACCATCTGAAATGAACCTATGACAATGATATTTCTGATGACCTTATATTATGTTTCATTACTATGGTATTCTGTTTGACCTTCAGTTTGATACCCGAGCTATCACTAGTCATGGGGGTTCCATGTCTATGTCATTGATGCATAATGACATCACTCTAGGGTGGGAGAGTGATGACCCACCACGTCCCTTTCTGTTATATGTTTATGAGCTCAAAAAGATATGGTTGGCCACTATGATTTCTGAAGGGGCGTATGGATGCATCCTAGATCTGATCTGTTATGTTATATGATATGTTTCTGGTGACTGGTGATGTGTGCAATACACGGCTTTCACGAATCTGGGAGCTAGCTACTCCATTATGTTACTTATGTTATTTATGAAGACCATGATTATGATGTTTATGATATGATATGTTTCTGGGCTCATGGTATATTTCTGACAACCCTTACACTATCGATACACCCATATTATACCTTATTTTATTCCACAATGCACCATATTCTGTATTTCTCTTTTTCAATTTCCATTTGATTACTCATTCATTTAGTATCCTTATGTGATTCATCCGACTACCATAATATACTCAATTCATTTGATTTACCATACCCTCATTCTATTTTGTTGACTACCAAGCTTATACTTCAGATTACCACTTCATCCGTTTACCCTGCTATTATATGATTAATATGTGACTACCTGTTTACCATGCTATTATGTGACTAATTGATTCACCCGTTTACCATGCTGGTATGTAATTATTTGACTCATCCGTTTACCATGTTATACTTTCGTTCAGTTATTTTCGTGGGCTATGATTATCATTTAGTATTCCTATTTTCTATTGTGACTACAATTCTTATACTTCTGGTTGGTATTTTTTGTTGCTTATGATATTGGTTTGGCGTAGTAATTGATGTTTACCTGACTTGTTGATCTGACATGCTTACGCTTCTGTTCATGCTACCGTTAATGATGGAATTTGATTCAACTTATGTTATCTATTTAGTTGACTTATTTCGTTGCCATGCTATATTCTTGTTCAGTTAATTCATTCAATTATGATGTTCGTTTGGTATTCTTACCTGATACATGTGACTATCATGCTTATACTGCTGTTAGTATCTCCGCTGGTTATGATACTTGTTCTTGTTATTAACTATGGATTATCTAACTTGTGTGATTGTCATGCTTACATTCGATTTAGTTGCCTCCGCCTACTTATGGAATTTAGCTTAGCTTATATCTATTCTGATTATCTGATTGTCATGTTTATCAACTCCTATTCGTTTATGTCCGGTATTTGTATGTTTGGTTATTTTATGTGTATTTATATATGTTCGCTGATGCGGGTCTTTGCTTTGGTCTCCTTTGATTTATGTTCTTCTTGTTATCTGTTAATATTGTGTTCTTCAGGTTCCTCATTGACTCATTGTGATCATTCGTTACAACTTTGTTATCAGTCTCCTTGTTTATATTTTGTTTTGTTATATATGTTCACCGGGCAATTTAAGCTCAGCCGCATTTTCTTTTCCATGTGGCAAGTACCAAGTAGGATATTGGGCTTTGATGGGCTGAGAGTAGGAGCATTTGAATGAACCGACCCTAGTTTCCCTTACCGTATTGGACTCTTTTTGAAGATCATTGTTTTGATATTTCACTTCTTTTAAACATGTTGGTTTATGTATTTCCTTTTGAGGTCATATGACTTGGTATGTTATTTTGTAAGACTTCCACTTGTGTATTATGCTTTGTATGACACCATAATGTGACATTTTGACCCGTGTCGGGTTGGGGTGTTACAAGATGCATGTATGCCTTTATCTGATTTCGTTTCACTTTTCGAATAGCGTTTATTCTATTTTTAGCATGTAAGATGTGTAAGTTGAAAAAATACACAAGACAAATTTCTAAAAATGTATGGAATTTCGTAGATATCTTTAATCCAATTTATTTTATTTCTCATATGTCTTGTGTAAAGTACCCAACATTAGTGAGATGACCTGAAACATTACTTGTATGTTATGAAGTTTATGAGCCTATTGGCTTATTCGAGGAGCCGATGTCTTGTCAAAAGTGGAGATCAGGCACATCTACTGTTCGCGATGTCACGATTTCGTATCTTGCTATTTGAAGTTTTGAAGGCGAATAAGTTGTTTGACCAATGTTAAAGTCTATCATCGAATGTGAGGTCTCACCATATGATCATCATTAGGTCGGAGTTCTAGTTACAGAGTTGGGATGAGTCGTCAGAGGAACACGTAATTTAAGCTCGCTGCTCGGAACTTTGATGAACAGAACTCAAAACCGAAGGACATACAATCAACCCAAAGACCGGGGCTCATAAGTAGTTATAAGGATAAAAAGAATGGAGCTACGTAGATGATCTAAAACGTCAACCTGGTCGACATCAAAACCACGACGGTTGAAAATCATTGTTCTACATGAAACGAACTAACGATTGATTTTACATAGGCCATGATTGTTAGAAACTCTAAAAACTCATCCGTATAAACTTCTGGAGATGACAAAAATGATTTACAGTGGAGTCGGCCGAGAGACCATATATGTGTTCTTTATGTCCCAAACGTGCCTCCGTTGAGAAATAAAAAAGGACATATATATCAAAAGTTGGACGAAGCTCAGACGTCTAACAAAATAGTTATAACGCGTCCAGAGTTCACAAATGAGAACGTCTGACGGAAGTTGACCGAAGGACAAGCATAAATCATGGCCAAGGCTGCATTTACAAAGATGAATTAACGATAGGATATAAATTATGTGTGAAAATGATGTATATCTCTTACTATAACGTAGTGTTGAGCGCATATTTGCGACATACGAAAGAGAAAAAGATAGAAACAAAAGTTTTATATCCCATTTTAAACCCAAAAACTGAGCTTCAGTTTTCAGGCATGTAGGTTTTAAAGTGTTGCTTTATTTTTATCACTGTACCCGACAAGAAAACGTAACTTTACTCCATATCTTAAAAGATAATGCATTATTTATTTTTACTTGTACTATTATTTGACCAATTTTTGACTTTTATATCAAGAAAAATAATAAAGTACAACTATGTGTATTAAAAAAAGTAAAATAATAAGGAGGCGTTTGGTTTGGGGGTGTGAGCCTGTGAGAATAGGATTTGAGATAATAATCTTCATTTGGTTTGAGGTTTAGGATGAAAATAGTGAAGTTGCCCACAAATAGTAAAGGTGGAGGGAAGTGCTGGTTTTTGAAGAAACCCACTGACACACACATTTATTTTTTGTTCACGAGTCTTTCTCTCTCACACATGAGATCTTTTTATATTTTTTTAAATAATATGTGTTATATTATATATTATTATTAAAATGATAAAGTAAACATATTTATCTCTCTTAATCCAATCTCAAATCTCAAATCCAAATTCAAATTTAGATCTAAATCTAAATATAAACCCACTTATAAACCAAACGCACCCTAAGATTGGGAATAGCGATAAGGTACAACTATGTATAACATTTGATATGATCTAAACTCGGGTCAACAGTTTTTTTTTTAGTGTTCAACAAGGTAGGTACCCATAACATTTTAAATATTCACTTTTCCAATTAAGTTAGTATGGCTGAGTTCTTAGCATATGTTTATGTGTAAAATATATTGTATTCGATATAACAAGGCAGTATAATCGCGTATGTCTAAATAGCGCCGAAAGTAGCAATTCATGACATGTGGTTGATCATAAGCCATACGATAAACAATTTTAAGTTGTCTAACATTTTATCACTCGTCTATCGTCTTATTCGTTGTACTAATAAAAAATGGTTTGGAAAAAACGTGATCACGAAGCTGGATAAATTTCTTATCAAAAAGCGTATAGACAAATGTTGGTTTTTGTTTATACCTCATGTTTGTTAAAAATAAATACTTTTCACACATACAAGTCTATTCCATAAGACAAATGACAGGGGTAGCAAATACACATATATGTTCAATATGAGTAAAGAAAATATTTCTTAAAAGCATGACAGTGACCATTCAATTACTTTATTGCTGTATAAAAATGTGATATGCTCTTGTACTAAAGGGCAAGCCTACTCAAACACCCCAAAAAAGTATGGCACGGTGTTCAATATGTTCATGGTTCAAAGGAGGCTGCATAATGGGAAGAAATATGGGTTTGTCCGATTCAAGTTTGTCAACGACGTCGAAGGTCTTCTAGGACAGCTCCAGAAAATCAAACTGGAAGATGAATGGTCGAAGGTGTTTGTAGCCTACGACAGAAAGTTCAAGGATGGTCAGAGAATGGGTGGGGAAGGAATGAAACAGGAAACAAATAAAAAATACGGTAACAGGTACCGAAAATATGCGAATGATGGAAGAGTACACAATCGTGATGGTCAGAGTTTTGTGGATGTGGTAAACGTGGGGAACCCAAGTGTGGGGTTTGTTATAACTCCATGGATCGTTTTGAGTACTAGGAATAACAATAACAAAAGGCTGAATATTCAATTAAAGAATCAATTGCTATTGTAACAAGGTTTTCATCATTATCATTAAACACCATAAAAGCCCTAATTCTACCTTGATCAATGATAGAACACGTTACACACCTTGTAACAAGGATCAAAGAAATCTTTGACCTTAGGACTAACCAAACTCCCTAGTCTACTACATCTTGTGTACACACTATTAAACTATACGCCCCATGTCCTCTTTATATACTAGAGGATTAGGGTTTACAAAGGAATCATAATACAATAAGGAAACTAAATATTCTTTAAGCATATCTTCTAGAATCTTTTAAAAGCTCCATCTTTTTGTAGTTTCCCTTCTTGTCACTTTAAGGCCTTGATGTTTCATTCTTCTTGTTTTGTGTCATCAAATCAATAAATCCCAACTAGTGGTGGCTAGACGAATAAAGATACAGGAATGGAAGGATTTAAGTCGCAATAGGAGAATGATGGAATGAGAACAAGTGAGGGAAGGAACCAATATAACTACAATCGTGATGGTAGTCACACAGGGAACCAAGAAGTTGAGAGAACCATAATAGTTGAAGACAAAGACACGAACAATGAGATAATAAGTAGAAGTGTGGGGGTGAGGTGAAAGCGATGTGTTTCTTACATAAACTTCCAGTTTTCTGCGAGGAACAAAGTTTAAATAAGATCGAAGTGAAATTGCTTGGGGGACTTGAAGTTATGGTGGTTATGGAAAACGAAGAGACGGTGACAAATGTTATTGAAGATAAGGAACACGGTTTGAGGAGATGCCTCAAAAGATCAAGAGAGGAAATAGTCTTAACCGTATTGCAGGTAGAGTGACTTGGATCAACATCTTGGGTGTTCCTATGTCGTGTTGGAATAAAGGAACATTTAAAAGGATCGCGGCTCTGCATTTAAAAGGTAATCAAAGCTTAGTGTATGGGAGAGTTAACATTCATACGATTAACAAAGGTCTTATTAAAGAAGATCTTAATATTAAAATATGAGGAAAATTCATAAGATAAATGTGGTGGAAGAAGTACGAGATATATCTAGGTTGGTTATTCAGGAAGCATCGAAATCACGACATGATAACCAGAAAAAAAGAAGGGGAGCAGACACAACTGATGAAAATGATATGCAAATTGATAACAAGAAAGAGGATGAAGGAGATTCTAATAGCGAGGGGGAATCAAGTGATGATGAGGGTGACGATGATGAGAAGATCAATAAAAAAGGTACCGGAAATAACTCGATGGATGATAGTCGACCGGTAAATCTTTTCGGTAGGCAGTAGGACGAGGAAGACGAGGGATCAAGGTTCTCCGGCGAGAATAAGGTGAGCGAGTCGTTCAAGGAAGATTTAGGTAGTTCCAAGAAAGTGGATGTTGGAGAAGAGAATGAGACGAATGGAGAATTTAAAACGAATGAGAAATACGATTGTAATATGGAGCAAGGTCCCACACATGGTAGTAACAATAAGTATTACGAGGTTAGAAGTGAGATATTAATTAACAAAACTGATGTGGTAAATGGTGATGGTCTCAACATGGAACATGTATTGGACCATGATAATGGGCTAAGTGAGTTTAATAATAAAAGCAACCAATCATTGGGCCATGCGGCCAATCAATAGGAAAGAAAGGAAACGTATGAAAAAGAAAGAACAGAGGTAAAAACGTGGCTGATAACAACATAAAAGCTACAGTAGAGAATAATTTTCATAATACGGAGAATAGGTTTAAACGCGAACAGGAGGAGTCGATGACTAGAAAGGAGAAAATAGCGAAGATAGATTAAAGAAAAAGATGAAATTCGTATAAGACAGTGGGATCGCGAAGGTAACATGTGATAAAAACGGGATTGGAACGATAGAGGATACTTATGAGAACACGTTTAATAAAGGCAAGTCAATCAAAGAAGACCAGAATAGTAAAGTCTGGGTAAATGGATTATGAGAGAACATAAGAGGTATACCAGATGCGTATAAATAATTTTATGAGGATGATATAGAAAATAACGAGGTATTCAAATTCGGGTAAACACGAAGAAAACATGGATAACGCGAAGTGGGATATTAGTAGTGATCATATTAAAGAAGTTGGTAAACTGATTGGGGTGTCATGGAAACAAGTTGAGAACATAATAAAGCAAAAAGGCCAAGATGGTAGAGAAGAGGCGGCTGTAACTTTCATTGGGGCACATACCAGTCAAGATGTGGGGCAAAAAGATATTGTTGCTTTTGTTGGGCCATAAACCCAATAAGGTTATGGTATGTCGCTGATTTTTTTGTTTTGATAAGTTTATTTATGAAGATAATTTATTTAAATATTAGGGGCGTGGGTGAAAGTTGGAAAATAGGGTGGATTAAATATATTATCCGAAATGCAAAACCAGATGTAATTGGGTTACAAGAAACAAAAAGTAGGGTGGTCGATGACGAATGGGTTGAGGATATTTGGGGTGGTAAAGATTTCAGATATGCTCAATTACCGGCAATTGGAAATTCTAGGGGGATATTACTTATGTGAGATAAAAGGATGTTTACTTGTAAAGAGGCAATTGGAGATAAGAGATTTATTGCAGTAAGGGGATCTTGGAAGGGGAAAGATGAGGATGTGTTTTTTGTATGTATCTACGGACCACACGTGACTCGTCAAAAAGCATCTTTATGGGATAGATTAATGGGATTGATGAATAGATGGTAATGAGCATGGCGCATTTTTGGGGATCTAAATGTGGTTCAAAGTGTTGATGATAGACTTAATTCCCAAGCGATCATGAAAGACGTAAATGAGTTTAACGACTTCATAAATAATACGAGGTTAGTTGAAATTCTAATGGGGGGAGGAAATTAACTAGGATAAGCGACGAGGGCCTAAAATTTAGTAAATTGTGTTAGTGCAAATATTACGATATTTAATCTATACATTCTCATTTGTTTTGTTGATGACAAACATGTAACTTGTAATACATAACGTAAAATGTATAACTTACTTGTAGTTAGATCTTGTCTCAACATACTCTCAACACCTCTCGACGACTCAAGTCCTTGTATGCTACAACACAGGTTCGTACATGTTTGTTATGTTACATTATGATCAAACCCCCAACAAACCAATAAACATGTTTAGTTAAATAGTTTATGTATAACAACTAGTGTTTACATATTGGGTAAATATATACATAACTAGTATGTATTATAATAGGTAATATAAATGGGTAAAAACTTAAGTATTTGACTCATTGACCAAATACATTGAATGTAGTTGGGTAAAACCCAAAGTCCATGACCCATACCCATTTGCATGACATCATGCATAAGTCATATATGGATAATATCCATGACCCATGGTATTGACCCATACCCCTAAGACTAGATACATTGTACTCATTAGATACATTGTATCTAAAGGAATACCCATGGACCAACCCATAACCTATGACCCATGACCCAAAAACCATGGGCAAAAGGGAGCATTCTACGGATCCCTCAAAGGGCCCACGGATCCCTGGAATTACAAGGGCCGGATCCCTCCAGAAGGGATCCTTGGGGCAGAACATGGTTTTGGTCTTTTTGCCTATAAATAGCAAGCCACTTCTTACCATTTCTTCACACCTTCACACATAGTTTCTCTCCACCATTTCTAAGATATTTAGATCATTAGGAAACATGTAAACCACCCTCATCTCATATGATCATAATGCTTCTAACTCTCATTTGTTGTAAGCATACTCCCGAAGTGATCCTCCAAAGCTAGCTTAGAGATCTTGCTTCCTTACCTACTGAAGTGATCACCCATCACAAGATACAAGCTCATGAAGATCTTCTACAACAAGCTTGAGAAAATTGTCATCTTCATTCATAGAAGACTAACTACATCATGCTTTGGCTTCTTGATGTTTAGTTTAGGATTTCATATCCATTAGACACATTGTCTTGGATATTGTCTAGTATCATATTCTTGTATCTATGACTAGACTAGATGGTTTATGTGTTTGTGCCATAAAACACAAGGTTTGTTATGTTGGGCCACAAAACATAACGGGTATCATAGATGTGTTATATATCTATGACTAGACTAGATGGTTTATGTGTTTGTGCCATAAAACACAAGGTTTGTTATGTTGGGCCACAAAACATAACGGGTGTCATAGATGTGTCGAAGGCATTAGTGAAGGGTGCCGAGTAATCTAACTAAGGGCATTAGTGAAAGGTGCCTAAGGTGTACATTCGATATGATGTGTTTCGATGTACAAGATAGAGTAGTATTGGATCCAAGGATATTGATATCCTTGATGGTGTTGTAATAAGGAGTTGGTCTCCTTAGGGGTATAGGTGTTGGTGTAGTGTTGGGTAGTAGTTCCTCCATTGAAATGGAACTAGGTACTTACCCTAGTACCTAATAAAGGGTAGGCCACGTTGTGATAGGATTAGTTCTCCTTGGAGTGAAAGAACTCGGTGGTTAGCCTAGCACCGTATAAAGGGTAGGCGACGTTGTGTTAGGTGTGGTTCGCCTTGGTGTGAAAGAACTCGGTATTTAGCTTTGTACCGGAAAAAGGTGTAAGCGACGTTGTGAAGGCTTCTCCGCTATAAGGAGTTGGTGTAG
This sequence comes from Chrysanthemum makinoi, assembly GCA_910596185.1. Lineage (NCBI taxonomy): Eukaryota > Viridiplantae > Streptophyta > Magnoliopsida > Asterales > Asteraceae > Chrysanthemum > Chrysanthemum makinoi. The sequence continues at coordinate 134,290,130 of OU343221.1, forward strand.
TGTTTACGAACTATCGAGTAGGTGACTCGGGGAGTGGAGTAGGGCAAGGAAGGTGTCCTTGTAGCCGAACCACTATAAATCCTCGTGTTGGTTTGTTATCCTTTTTCTTATCGCTTTACTCTTATTCTTTCATTACATTGTTTATTTTCTATGTGGTTAATGTATATGTTTGTGATACATACTTGGTCTTTCATATAGTCATAAACTATATTTAACACTTTACATATTATGACACGCTTGATCAAGAAAAAGCAACCGGACTAATAATGGTAAAACTTGATTTATAATGAACCATTAATCTTGCGGAATCTTATGTGATATTAAGGGGTTGGCCTTACATGCCGTAATGCGTTAAATGCATCCTCGCGTCGAGATTAGCAAATGCAATGGTTTATACTATATTTGATACAAAAGTTTTAAGTTTGAAACGGAAACGTATTCAACCCCCCCTCTACGCTTTCACAATTGGTATCAGAGCGGGTTGGCTCTAGTTTTTAAAACAAATGGTTTTCAAAATGAGTAAGGTCATTGTATCAAATTCTTGGTGAAGTCAAGCATAATATGAAAAGTGTTTTGTTGATTTTTTTTTCTCTTTGAAGTTTTGTTGTTAGATATCTTGTTTATCAAGCTTGAATAAAGGTAAAAATGGATAATATAACTTCACTAAAAAGTCTACAAAGGTTAAACCTTTTCTTCGGGTTAAAACGTACATTTTTATAATTCTGTGTCATATCCGCGGATTGTAACCACCCGTAATTTTTCAGTTATTAAATTAACTATAAACATCTATTTATCATAATTTTAATTTTTATTTTCATTTTATATAAAGTTTAGACTCTCCTATAAACCCACGTCTCATTTTAGATATTAAGGTTGAGTTTATTAATTCATTTTAACGTTTCTTTTATAAAGCTCTATATTTGTTTTATATATTAACCAGTTTTAAAATTTCATAACCTAAAGACTTAACGTTAACAATTATCGAGATCAAAACTATACACTTTAAACTAATATCTACACAAACTCAAATGCATTTTGTTTTCTTTTGTCCTAGTTCAACGCCAAAATAAATGCCCATGCATCTTATATATATATTATATATTTTACTTTATAATTGTGTTACCATTTCACTTATGCATACAAAATCAAATATCATTTGATAATTTCCCATTTTCTTTTTTTGTGGGATACAACATCACAACAACTTTATGTGTCTAAAAATTATTTTGTGTCATACATATTTCCTTTATATATTTGTTATGCAACTTTTCAGCTAAGTAAAAGTTAGCTACTTTTAACTTTTTATTCTTGTATTATATTATAATCTATCTCTTGTACCATTGTTCCATTGACATGCTAAAAGTTGGTCATATTTGTCAAACTCTTCACATGCAAACATTTTTAATCGAATATAATAGGAATGATGCACCACCCTCCTAGCTAAGATATAACAAGCAAAAGACTAATTGGTTTTCACTTCTAACCGACACCACCTTCATGTTTTCTTGATCTTTTTGTATATCCTTGTGTCGCTATCATTTTCATGTTTTATTAAGATATATTAAGAAAACCAAAACCATTTTTTGGTTTCTCTATCTCTTTTAAAATTCAAATCCAACGCCAACTAATTATTTCTTATATTATTTCATAAACTTTGTGGACAAGCAAAATAAAATATATAAAGCACATCAATGATTTTCTCTTTATCAAACCGACCCTACTCATTTGTATATATCCGTTTCTTTTCTTTGATCTCACCACACAACACAAATATATCACTCTCTCTCAAATATACTTAATCATCATATTTTATCACTCTCTCAAAGAAGAAAAAAAAGAAGAATAACTCTTCTCACTTCCCTCTCCTATATCACCATCGACGCCACCAATCAGACACACCATCACCTCGCCAACCATCATCAAGATCAAGGAAGACCAAGGGCCATGTTAGGCTCGCGATGAGGGTTTATTTGGTTCATGAGCCACCGCAACCGAACCATCAACCTCATCACCTCTTTACACTGATTACCTCCCCTACTCTCCTTGTGGTAAATCTAAGTTGAATCTATCTTTATTAAGTTTTAGTCAAATGATTATTAAATTGTCATACATGTTTTCGTGGATTTAAACAAGATTAAAAATGTTTTGAAACCAAATCGTGTGGTATAAATTGTTTAAGGAGTGTTTGTTTGTTTTCTACTCGTTCACAGCCACCCAGCTAGAGTGTTTTTGGTTGTCTTGTTTCGGGTCACCAACGACCCAAAAGGGTGCGTCTGGTCTATTTGTTTTTGACCACTTAAAGCCAAGTCCGGTTTGTTTATATCGACCTACACCACAGCTTAGGGGCCTTCGTTCGAGCTTATTAATTGACTTAATTGTTAAATTATTTGTTTAGCTTATTTAATTTGCGGCTTATTTTGATATAGTGGTGTTTGGTTTGTGTTTATTTGTCTCGGCTTATGTAACTGTTAACTTATTATCTGGTTCACTTATATGCTTATTTTGATAAACTACTTATCAGCTTATTTATGTGACTATAGTTTTAAGCCTTTATAATTTGGGCTTTTAAATTGGTTTGTGAATTTATTACAACTATATGGGCCGAACCTATAACACTTAATGGACTATATATTGGACATTAGACTAAAACTATTGATATTAGATTTGGCACTATTGGACTTAATATTTTGGACATGGAACTTATATCGGACTCGTAACGGATTATATATATTGGACACTACATATACTTGAGTAAATTACAGATTATTAATGTTTAAACTATCGGACTCGTAACGGATTATATATATTGGACACTACATATACTTGATATCAAACATTGGACTTATATTGAAAAAGCTTATTAGACTAATATTGAATTAATATTATTTGGACTATATAATCGGATATTTTTGGCCATTGGATTATTATCAGACTATTAAGTGTGGTACATATGTGTTATATGTTTTTATACCTTGGCGGTGCGTTTTTCTTGAGTCTAGGTCTTCAAACCACCACACGAACTATGAAACTAAACATTTTTAACAAACATTGATACAAATCTTCCACGAAAACCAAAAACGTATTATCTTTTGAAACTCATACGCATTGGTTACTATTCACGTATCATATTCTGAGACATATTACATATCTATTAGGTTGTGCCGATTCCTTATTGTCATGCTTTATTTGACACCGTTGCATTACTTATGTCACTACATGCTAAGGTGAGTTCATATCCCCACTTTTTATTACTTAATTGTTTTACAAACCCTTGGGGAGATACATGCTTTATTTTAAACCGAACACATTGCTTTCAAACTGTATACTTATCTGAATGTATTATGTGCACTAAGTACCACTATTGCCAAACTTAAGTCCCTATTATCATGAACCATTAATCACTTGCGGGTGAGCGCGAATAATGTGGATAGATCTATCGGGATTGATGAATTCCGTTTGTTTGACCAAGTCCGGTAAACAAACGCACTCTATTTGAAGAACCATAGGTTAATTGGCAAATTACCTATTAGGGCAACTGTTTGACCAATGACCTGGCAAACTATTATATCAATTTCTATTGACAAGCTGTTAACGTTTTCGGTATCATGAGCTTAGTGCAATAATATGTGTTTTGCTTTCAAACTATTGATGTGAGTCTATAGCTCACACTACCAACATAATGTGTTCAACCATCAAACAAACTCTATGAATTTCACTCAACATTTGTGTTGACATGCTTTTAAGCATGTATTTCAGGTCCATATTGTATGAGGCTGGCAAGGAGGAGCACGGATACTCAAGAAGGCTATAAATTTTATTATCATTCGAAAACTCATTTAATGTATTTTGTAAACAATGGAACCAACTGGGACCTCATTTTTGTAAACTTCGATATTTATATAAATCGAATGATAAATCTTTTAAAACGACTCCATTAGAGTACGTTTTCTATTGTTATGATTGTTGTGCCATGAAGTAACACCCAGTTTGAATTCCGCTGCGTAAATTGGGGTGTTACAGATTGGTATCAGAGCTTTAATTATAGAGAAACGAGTCTAATTGAGACCTAAACTATAATTATTTTTTTCACAAAAACATTTTATAGCCTTTTCGCTCTCCGTGCCTTCCATCCTCCAGGTAATTATGTGACTTATAAACAGTTTATGCTACAGAAACACTTTAGTATACTGATATATACTTCTGATCACTTTATACAAAATAAACATACCTGCATATTCCTATTCTAAAGCATTATGACTTAATCACATTTCCCCGAGCATGTACCTACTTTTATATTTTTCAAATTTATGAAACCTCCTCAAGACATTGTAACCAATTACAATGGTCTCTCCTACTTACCTTATTTACACTAAATATATATACTCACAAGTTATTTTGAGTATTATGGCAACTTTCCTTGATTTTCTTACTCCCATCTCTAAAAGATGAGTGTAAACACTCCTTCTATACTTCCAGATCACCCAACTCTCCTTGTAACTCGTAGGTTTAGTACGCATGCTAATTCAGAAATTCTTAAGTAGGATGACTTACAATATCTTTATTTAAATGGATTGGGACGCCCTTTTATTTAAATAAAGAAATTGTGAATCGCCGAACCATAAGTTTATTTCTTTATTTACATTGTTTGGGGACTCTATGTAAATAATGAATTATAGATAAGTGGGCTTAATAGTATCTGAATTGATATCAGTACAAACTCGAGGATCTCAAGAATTCACAAAGTTATATGCCAAACACAAATAACGCATATTTTATTACCTTAGAATTCATGAATATTAATACATAATGATATAATAAGCATCGGTAGTACCAATGTTACAAAAATCACCAAATAAGGCATAATATCGCCAATTGGTTGACCTACCAAACTAATGAAAAACACCACTACTCCTATGAGAGCGAGAATCACGACTGGATGTAGTATCTTGATTATTCTGTATAGCAAATATAAATCAGTTATTAAGCATGGTGAATGAAATAACCAGAGACGTAACTCTATATATATAAGAATCTTGAAAAATCTTTAAACAATATTAAACGCTTCATTTTTATAATAAAAAGTGAACTTCAACCCGTTAGTAAAACTTTAAATCACAACCCACATTTAGATTAAAACGGGTCTCGACCCAGATTACATAAACAAACACACCATTAAGCGTATCAAGTTTCAACCCAACAACAAACACAAGACCACAACTCAATAAATGATAACGCATACGATTACACAATAACACAAATTAAACAACCATTTATTTTGACATTCCTAACATAATGCTTTTACCTCCATACTTTATCCACACCGATGGCAAAGACCACCAGTGGTACAAGGATCACTAAGACCACGGTCAAGATTTCGTAGTCTTCTTCTTCCGGAATGTAAGCCAAGTAAATAGCAGCGACAACAGCATACACGAGTGCAAAAATAGTAATGAAATGCGGCATTTTATAGTGTGATAAGAGAAATGTAGGTGAAAAATTAGTATGAAGGAATGAGGATTAAAATGGGATATTTATAAAAAGAAAAAGTAGCCGTTAGGGTACTATTCACGACCGTTGGGGGTACTATTCACGACCGTTGGGGGTTGCTGTTCAAGATCGTTAAAAATTACAGTTCACCGTACTAAAGAACAAACTAGGTCGTCATCTACAATAGCTAAAGTTCAACAACTTTCTCTCATTCGAAATTTTTTTTTGATATTAATAATTTGATTTTCATAAGTCATTATGAACCATGTTATTTTCAAAATTAATTACTAAAACATGTTAGACCTTATAAAATAACAATCTTCATTCAATATAAAAAATTTCATAAGTTTATATGATAATGTTAATCACATGTAAAAACAATAAATTATAACTTATAATATTTCACAAGTGAAACTACATTTAATCAACACTTAACACGGACTGAATCTCGGGACGAGATTCAATTTAAGGGGATGAGACTGTAACCACCCGTAATTTTTCAGTTATTAAATTAACTATAAACATCTATTTATCATCATTTTAATTTTTATTTTCATTTTATATAAAGTTTAGACTCTCCTATAAACCCACGTCTCATTTTAGATATTAAGGTTGAGTTTATTAATTCATTTTAACGTTTCTTTTATAAAGCTCTATATTTTTTTTATATATTAACCAGTTTTAAAATTTCATAACCTAAAGACTTAACGTTAACAATTATCGAGATCAAAACTATACACTTTAAACTAATATCTACACAAACTCAAATGCATTTTGTTTTCTTTTGTCCTAGTTCAACGCCAAAATAAATGCCCATGCATCTTATATATATATTATATATTTTACTTTATAATTGTGTTACCATTTCACTTATGCATACAAAATCAAATATCATTTGATAATTTCCCATTTTCTTTTTTTGTGGGATACAACATCACAACAACTTTATGTGTCTAAAAATTATTTTGTGTCATACATATTTCCTTTATATATTTGTTATGCAACTTTTCAGCTAAGTAAAAGTTAGCTACTTTTAACTTTTTATTCTTGTATTATATTATAATCTATCTCTTGTACCATTGTTCCATTGACATGCTAAAAGTTGGTCATATTTGTCAAACTCTTCACATGCAAACATTTTTAATCGAATATAATAGGAATGATGCACCACCCTCCTAGCTAAGATATAACAAGCAAAAGACTAATTGGTTTTCACTTCTAACCGACACCACCTTCATGTTTTCTTGATCTTTTTGTATATCCTTGTGTCGCTATCATTTTCATGTTTTATTAAGATATATTAAGAAAACCAAAACCATTTTTTGGTTTCTCTATCTCTTTTAAAATTCAAATCCAACGCCAACTAATTATTTCTTATATTATTTCATAAACTTTGTGGACAAGCAAAATAAAATATATAAAGCACATCAATGATTTTCTCTTTATCAAACCGACCCTACTCATTTGTATATATCCGTTTCTTTTCTTTGATCTCACCACACAACACAAATATATCACTCTCTCTCAAATATACTTAATCATCATATTTTATCACTCTCTCAAAGAAGAAAAAAAAAAGAAGAATAACTCTTCTCACTTCCCTCTCCTATATCACCATCGACGCCACCAATCAGACACACCATCACCTCGCCAACCATCATCAAGATCAAGGAAGACCAAGGGCCATGTTAGGCTCGCGATGAGGGTTTATTTGGTTCATGAGCCACCGCAACCGAACCATCAACCTCATCACCTCTTTACCTGATTACCTCCCCCTACTCTCCTTGTGGTAAATCTAAGTTGAATCTATCTTTATTAAGTTTTAGTCAAATGATTATTAAATTGTCATACATGTTTTCGTGGATTTAAACAAGATTAAAAATGTTTTGAAACCAAATCGTGTGGTATAAATTGTTTAAGGAGTGTTTGTTTGTTTTCTACTCGTTCACAGCCACCCAGCTAGAGTGTTTTTGGTTGTCTTGTTTCGGGTCACCAACGACCCAAAAGGGTGCGTCTGGTCTATTTGTTTTTGACCACTTAACAGCCAAGTCTGGTTTGTTTATATCGACCTACACCACAGCTTAGGGGCCTTCGTTCGAGCTTATTAATTGACTTAATTGTTAAATTATTTGTTTAGCTTATTTAATTTGCGGCTTATTTTGATATAGTGGTGTTTGGTTTGTGTTTATTTGTCTCGGCTTATGTAACTGTTAACTTATTATCTGGTTCACTTATATGCTTATTTTGATAAACTACTTATCAGCTTATTTATGTGACTATAGTTTTAAGCCTTTATAATTTGGGCTTTTAAATTGGTTTGTGAATTTATTACAACTATATGGGCCGAACCTATAACACTTAATGGACTATATATTGGACATTAGACTAAAACTATTGATATTAGATTTGGCACTATTGGACTTAATATTTTGGACATGGAACTTATATCGGACTCGTAACGGATTATATATATTGGACACTACATATACTTGAGTAAATTACAGATTATTAATGTTTAAACTATCGGACTCGTAACGGATTATATATATTGGACACTACATATACTTGATATCAAACATTGGACTTATATTGAAAAAGCTTATTAGACTAATATTGAATTAATATTATTTGGACTATATAATCGGATATTTTTGGCCATTGGATTATTATCAGACTATTAAGTGTGGTACATATGTGTTATATGTTTTTATACCTTGGCGTGCGTTTGTCTTGAGTCTAGGTCTTCAAACCACCACACGAACTATGAAACTAAACATTTTTGACAAACATTGATACAAATCTTCCACGAAAACCAAAAACATATTATCTTTTGAAACTCATACGCATCGGTTACTATTCACGTATCATATTCTGAGACATTACATATCTATTAGGTTGTGCCGATTCCTTATTGTCATGCTTTATTTGACACCGTTGCATTACTTATGTCACTACATGCTAAGGTGAGTTCATAGCCCCACTTTTTATTACTTAATTGTTTTACAAACCCTTGGGGAGATACATGCTTTATTTTAAACCGAACACATTGCTTTCAAACTGTATACTTATCTGAATGTATTATGTGCACTAAGTACCACTATTGCCAAACTTAAGTCCCTATTATCATGAACCATTAATCACTTGCGGGTGAGCGCGAATAATGTGGGTAGATCTATCGGGATTGACGAATCCCGTTTGTTTGACCAAGTCCGGTAAACAAACGCACTCTATTTGAAGAACCATAGGTTAATTGGCAAATTACCTATTAGGGCAACTGTTTGACCAATGACCTGGCAAACTATTATATCAATTTCTATTGACAAGCTGTTAACGTTTTCGGTATCATGAGCTTAGTGCAATAATATGTGTTTTGCTTTCAAACTATTGATGTGAGTCTATAGCTCACACTACCAACATAATGTGTTCAACCATCAAACAAACTCTATGAATTTCACTCAACATTTGTGTTGACAGTTTTAAGCATGTATTTCAGGTCCATATTGTATGAGGCTGGCAAGGAGGAGCACGGATACTCAAGAAGGCTATAAATTTTATTATCATTCGAAAACTCATTTAATGTATTTTGTAAACAATGGAACCAACTGAGACCTCATTTTTGTAAACTCTGATATTTATATAAATCGAATGATAAATCTTTTAAAACGACTCCATTAGAGTACGTTTTCTATTGTTATGATTGTTGTGCCATGAAGTAACACCCAGTTTGAATTCCGCTGCGTATCACGAAATTGGGGGTGTTACAGATTGGTATCAGAGCTTTAATTATAGAGAAACGAGTCTAATTGAGACCTAAACTATAATTATTTTTTTCACAAAAACATTTTATAGCCTTTTCGCTCTCCGTGCCTTCCATCCTCCAGGTAATTATGTAACTTATAGACAATTTATGCTACACAAACACTTTAGTATACTGATATATACTTCTGATCACTTTATACAAAATAAACATACCTGCATATTCCTATTCTAAAGCATTATGACTTAATCACATTTCCCCGAGCATGTACCTACTTTTATATTTTTCAAATTTATGAAACCTCCTCAAGACATTGTAACCAATTACAATGGTCTCTCCTACTTACCTTATTTACACTAAATATATATACTCACAAGTTATTTTGAGTATTATGACAACTTTCCTTGATTTTCTTACTCCCATCTCTAAAAGATGAGTGTAAAAACTCCTTCTGTACTTCCAGATCACCCAACTCTCCTTGTAACTCGTAGGTTTAGTACGCATGTTAATTCAGAAATGCTTAAGTAGGATGACTTACAATATCTTTATTTAAATGGATTGGGACACCCTTTTATTTAAATAAAGAAATTGTGAATCGCCGAACCATAAGTTTATATTTCTTTATTTACATTGTTTGGGACGCCTCTCTATGTAAATAATGAATTATAGATAAGTGGGCTTAATAGTATCTGAATTGATATCAGTACAAACTCGAGGATCTCAAGAATTCACAAAGTTATATGCCAAACACAAATAACGTACATTTTTATTACCTTAGAATTCATGAATATTAATACATAATGATATAATAAGCATCGGTAGTACCAATGTTACAAAAATCACCAAATAAGGCATAATATCGCCAATTGGTTGACCTACCAAACTAATGAAAAACACCACTACTCCTATGAGAGCGAGAATCACGACTGGATGTAGTATCTTGATTATTCTGTATAGCAAATATAAATCAGTTATTAAGCATGGTGAATGAAATAACCAGAGACGTAACTCTATATATATAAGAATCTTGAAAAATCTATAAACAATAGTAAACGGTTCCTTTTTATAACAAAAAGTGGGCTTCAACCCGTTAGTAAAACTATAAAACACAACCCACATTTAGATTAAAACGGGTCTCCGGCCAGATTACATAAACAAACACACCATTAAACATATTAAGTTTCAACCAAACAACCAACACAAGACCACAACTCAATAAATGATAACGCATACGATTACACAATAACACAAATTAAACAACCATTTATTTTGACATTCCTAACATAATGCTTTTACCTCCATACTTTATCCACACCGATGGCAAAGACCACCAGTGGTACAAGGATCACTAAGACCACGGTCAAGATTTCGTAGTCTTCTTCTTCCGGAATGTAAGCCAAGTAAATAGCAACGACAACAGCATACACGAGTGCAAAAATAGTAATGAAATGCGGCATTTTATAGTGTGATAAGAGAAATATAGGTGAAAAATTAGTATGAAGGAATGAGGATTAAAATGGGGTATTTATAAAAAGAAAAGTAGCCGTTGGGGTACTATTCACGACCGTTGGGGTACTATTCACGACCGTTGGGGGTTGCTGTTCAAGATCGTTAAAAATTACAGTTCACCGTACTAAAGAACAAACTAGGTCGTCATCTACAATAGCTAAAGTTCAACAACTTTCTCTCATTCGAAATTTTTTTTTGATATTAATAATTTGATTTTCATAAGTCATTATGAACCATGTTATTTTCAAAATTAATTACTAAAACATGTTAGACCTTATAAAATAACAATCTTCATTCAATATAAAAAATTTCATAAGTTTATATGATAATGTTAATCACATGTAAAAACAATAAATTATAACTTATAATATTTCACAAGTGAAACTACATTTAATCAACACTTAACACGGACTGAATCTCGGGACGAGATTCAATTTAAGGGGATGAGACTGTAACCACCCGTAATTTTTCAGTTATTAAATTGTCATACATGTTTTCGTGGATTTAAACAAGATTAAAAATGTTTTGAAACCAAATCGTGTGGTATAAATTGTTTAAGGAGTGTTTGTTTGTTTTCTACTCGTTCACAGCCACCCAGCTAGAGTGTTTTTGGTTGTCTTGTTTCGGGTCACCAACGACCCAAAAGGGTGCGTCTGGTCTATTTGTTTTTGACCACTTAACAGCCAAGTCTGGTTTGTTTATATCGACCTACACCACAGCTTAGGGGCCTTCGTTCGAGCTTATTAATTGACTTAATTGTTAAATTATTTGTTTAGCTTATTTAATTTGCGGCTTATTTTGATATAGTGGTGTTTGGTTTGTGTTTATTTGTCTCGGCTTATGTAACTGTTAACTTATTATCTGGTTCACTTATATGCTTATTTTGATAAACTACTTATCAGCTTATTTATGTGACTATAGTTTTAAGCCTTTATAATTTGGGCTTTTAAATTGGTTTGTGAATTTATTACAACTATATGGGCCGAACCTATAACACTTAATGGACTATATATTGGACATTAGACTAAAACTATTGATATTAGATTTGGCACTATTGGACTTAATATTTTGGACATGGAACTTATATCGGACTCGTAACGGATTATATATATTGGACACTACATATACTTGAGTAAATTACAGATTATTAATGTTTAAACTATCGGACTCGTAACGGATTATATATATTGGACACTACATATACTTGATATCAAACATTGGACTTATATTGAAAAAGCTTATTAGACTAATATTGAATTAATATTATTTGGACTATATAATCGGATATTTTTGGCCATTGGATTATTATCAGACTATTAAGTGTGGTACATATGTGTTATATGTTTTTATACCTTGGCGTGCGTTTGTCTTGAGTCTAGGTCTTCAAACCACCACACGAACTATGAAACTAAACATTTTTGACAAACATTGATACAAATCTTCCACGAAAACCAAAAACATATTATCTTTTGAAACTCATACGCATCGGTTACTATTCACGTATCATATTCTGAGACATTACATATCTATTAGGTTGTGCCGATTCCTTATTGTCATGCTTTATTTGACACCGTTGCATTACTTTTGTCACTACATGCTAAGGTGAGTTCATAGCCCCACTTTCTATTACTTAATTGTTTTACAAACCCTTGGGGGAGATACATGCTTTATTTTAAACCGAACACATTGCTTTCAAACTGTATACTTATCTGAATGTATTATGTGCACTAAGTACCACTATTGCCAAACTTAAGTCCCTATTATCATGAACCATTAATCACTTGCGGGTGAACGCGAATAATGTGGGTAGATCTATCGGGATTGACGAATCCCGTTTGTTTGACCAAGTCCGGTAAACAAACGCACTCTATTTGAAGAACCATAGGTTAATTGGCAAATTACCTATTAGGGCAACTGTTTGACCAATGACCTGGCAAACTATTATATCAATTTCTATTGACAAACTGTTAACGTTTTCGGTATCATGAGCTTAGTGCAATAATATGTGTTTTGCTTTCAAACTATTGATGTGAGTCTATAGCTCACACTACCAACATAATGTGTTCAACCATCAAACAAACTCTATGAATTTCACTTAACCTTTGTGTTGACAGTTTTAAGCATGTATTTCAGGTCCATATTGTATGAGGCTGGCAAGGAGGAGCATGGATACTCAAGAAGGCTATAAATTTTATTATCATTCGAAAACTCATTTAATGTATTTTGTAAACAATGGAACCAACTGAGACCTCATTTTTGTAAACTCTGATATTTATATAAATCGAATGATAAATCTTTTAAAACGACTCCATTAGAGTACGTTTTCTATTGTTATGATTGTTGTGCCATGAAGTAACACCCAGTTTGAATTCCGCTGCGTATCACGAAATTGGGGGTGTTACACGGATCCCTCAGGTTACACTGGACGGATCCCTCAAGCAAGGGATCCGTGGTACAGAAGACAGTTTTTGTCTGAATTTCAAAAATTCATAACTTTTTAACCGTAAGTCGTTAGAAGCCGTGCCACCTATCGTTTTAAAGGTATTTGAGTCTACTTTCATTTAAAAATGTTTTCATAAGCTGATTCAAAACAAAAATTTACAGAATCGTTGATTTATAATAGAAATTCATTTTTCGGTCATAACTTTTGCACAACATTTGATCTAATTGGAGACGGATGTTTTCATCTTTGAATAACAATGTGTCCTCTTTTGAAATTAAGGTTTTGATCATATTTATAAACATAAAAGAAACTAATCAAGCTTGGTATACATGTTTATATTTAACACAAAGCGATGAAAAGAACTTTCGTATGCTATGCTAAACGATAAATTGTCTTCTTTGCATTACTTGATTATTTGCTTATCACAAATAGCTTTTGTGCTTATTTGATTGAATAACATATGTGGTTTCCTTACCTTGCTATTCATTCTCTTGCTTGTCGATTTAATAACTTTCTACTAATCAATGTGCTACTTGAAGGAGTGTTTGGAATAACATCTAGTTGTGTCAAAAATGTTAGTTTTATAAGTTGAAAAATGTTTAAAACATATAACACACCTAATGGCTTTTTGATAGAGTTTGTCATGTGTGCAACATAAATGTTTTATGTGCTTATATGATTTATTGATTTCATATTTTCTTGTATCATTTTCTAAAAACAATAAGAATGTACATCAGATCATAACATACACTTGTGTTGATGATGTACTCTCCCGTTTTCCTTTTCATGATCGCTCTCCAAGCTTCATAGTAGGATTGACAACTTGATTATTTCATCCGATAAACACAAGTAAATTATTTTGCAAACGCAAATATAATTGTTCATATCCGAAAGTCCAAACTCGAGCTTTCCAACAACATATGTTGAACTAGCTCATCCAACCATTTTTTTTGTTCACCATATGGACAACTTTTAATTTTTTGACACATTTCTCACCTTAGTTGTTTCAAGTATATTATTAATAAAAACGAAGCAAAGTATCATCATTGTTACTCTTCTATTGACCATTGTAGGAATATAAATTTTCCTAACTTGAGAATGAATACTGGAGAACTTATTGCACTAGAAACTCAATTTGACCTAACGGTTGAATTGCTTCCTTGATAGAAGTTGGGTATGTGGAATCGCCCGTAAAAATGGTCATGTTTAGCCGTAATTGAGCACCGGTAGTAATAGTCTCATATTCATTCTCTCACCTGAGAAATTTATACTCCTATATTTTTCTAAAGTAAGTTTATAATGGAAATACTTTGCATTGTCTTAGGATTACTTATCAAACAAGTTGTAAAATTAATTTTTCTTTTAATTAATCACAACCACTTGCCTCATCAAGCGATTATCTTGCTTTGATCGAGAAGAGCTACATGACTTCATGGACTAAGCTCATTGTATGCTAATCACCATTCGTAATGACTAGATTGTCCTAAACTAGCACCTCAAAACTCTTTTGTCTTGAACACCATCACGTGCTCTTTTCTTTCTAAACACATACCTTGCATGTCATTGTTAGTGTAAATGATTTACTAATCTAGACCGTAAATTTGTTTTGGGCTTCTTGAATAGTGCTTGTTAAGTTTGCTAAACCTGTGTGTTATTTGTGAGCTCGATCTCATTTGATTGCCTATATGTTATCTCTACATGCTCTCCTTGCTTTGCTTAATGTATATACATGTATACTTGCTGTAGAAATCATTAGTTTCATAATTCGAAACATAGAGTAAAATTCTGCAACTATTCTGTTAAGAAAATTTGTCTCTGACGCCGGATCCCTTAGATGTAACTAGACGGATCCCTCAAGTGAAGGATCCGTGGGATCCGGGTGGACAGAAGTTCCTTTTTAGCCTCCTTGCATCAATCCAACATTCCAGACCTTATTGGACTAGTTAAACATGCTACATTAGGATCACTTAAACTTTCCTTAGGCTCAGTTGATCTCACATTCAATCATGGATGATTTAGGATCACATTCAAAGTATTTTTGATTTATCATTACTTCAAAACTCATCATCTTTCCACTCCAATGTTTACACATTGTTCCTATCATCTCAAAACACTTAGTTTGATATTTCTCTCAATTTTAGCAAATTGATTTTAGTCATCTTTACCTCAAAATAGGCCAAAAACTAGTTTTTAATTTCTTAAGATTTTTAAGGAATTTTCCAAATCTCTCTTAAGTCATCATCTGATCTCTAGGATCATTTAACACCACTTGACACTCTCAAATTTCTTAGTGTCATCTTTGATCATCCACTGGTGCTCATAAAGCCCTATTTCTTTCCATAAAAGGCCATCATTAGCTACCATCACTCATTGCTCTTGGTCATTTAAGTACTCTTTCATTTAAGACACTTAGGAAGACTGAAACACTCAAGGAGGTATAGGCGTTAGACCTTACAAACATCATTTTTATTCTTTCCTAACTGCTGAGAGCCGGATCCCTAGGATTAGCCTAGACGGATCCCTCATTAGAGGGAACCTTGGGATCCGGGAGACAGATTCATGTCAGCTCTAGCTAAAATGATCATTTAAGTCCATCTTCATATACGACACTTAATAGACTGAGTAACTTAGGATATGCAGGTGCTAGACCTTGCTAGAACCCAATCACCTCATTTTCACCTCATCTGTTAACCAGATCCCTAGACTTAAGCTAGCCGGATCCCTCTAATGAGGGAACCGGAGGAACCGTGGAATAGTAGGTACATTATCTCTTTAGATAATCATTTCAAATTTCCTTTTTCCACACAAGCACTTGTTCAACACTTAGGATTATCATTTTCGTATATGTTTATAAATTAGTTGCATTTATATGATTCTATACGTGTTCTTTCTTTTCGTTTCATGATTTTATGTGAACAATTTATCCATTTGTATAAATGTTTTCCTTTTGTACTAACTCTTTTGGATTCCTGTAGGATGACAATGGTCGATTTCACCATCAAGTCAAGTTGTGCTCATTCGCACATTTCTTTTATATATTCTTAATCTTGCATCATCCTAACCATCTTACTCCACTTTTATCACCACTCACAAAGTCATCATGTCTACCACCTCTATTGAGTCATCAACCAAGTCAAAGATTCACCTTGATACCTTTCATCACCTCTACCACAACTTCCATACCTCTAAGTCATAATGATGATTTCTATCACTATCACCGTGTCCAAGGTCTAGTTCATGAACTATGTGATGAAGTATGTCTCATGTTCTACCACATCCTACTTGTGTCAACCACAACCTCAAACCACAAGCTACTTGTGTCAACCACATCCTACAAGTGTCTCACTACCACTACAATTCATGGTCGCTCAACCATCCTTCACAAACATCTATGTTGTCAAAAGCCAAGTGAATTTCGTAATGAAATGCGTCTCATCCCTAAGCACATTTTTTTTCTTAACTTGAACAAACCTTACAACCTCTAAACCAACCATGATGATGCAAGTAGTAGGATCATTCTCTTTTTAACACTAATTTTTTTTGTAGGTTCTTCTTGACACCCTCGAGCTAGGGGAGCTTCCATCGAGCATTTATAAAGTCCATCATATGAGTTACTCATCCAAGGACGAATATAATTTTGCACTAACTTTTTGTTTAGTAGATTTTCAAAACATACTAGGAGAACTTGACGCTCTCAATAAAGGGGAGTCTTTCGTCAAAGCAATAACATTGCAAATTTTGCAACAATTTCGTCTTAGCCTTCCTAAAATACTTTGACGCCCTTAACAAGGGGGAGCAACCGTCAAGGGGGAGCATACACACTTTCATTCTTCAAAATTACTTTGTGTTTCAACCAAAGGTTCCTCTTAAAGGTGAGATCACCACCTTTTGAAGACGTGCAAGCTCAAGGTCATGAGTTGCTAAGCTTCGTCATTAGTGTTTCGTGTTGAAGGTATTGGCGTGGTGTGCCAATTGGAGCAATAAGGTGTTTTTATTTTACTTCACTAGGGACGATGCAAACTCGCCATTCTTGGGAGAAATTAAGTTTAAAGGACACACCCTTTTTGTTTCGACAAAAGGGGGAGAAGAGTGTAAACGAAGAAGGTAATGTATAGGAAGTACGTACACAAGTAACTTTGACATTTTACCTATCTATTACGTTTACATATATTTTGTCATCATCAAAAAGGGGGAGATTGTTAGTGCAAATATTACGATATTTAATCTATACATTCTCATTTGTTTTGTTGATGACAAACATGTAACTTGTAATACATAACGTAAAATGTATAAGTTACTTGTAGTTAGATCTTGTCTCAACATACTCTTAACACCTCTCGACGACTTAAGTCCTTGTATGCTACAACAAAGGTTCGTACATGTTTGTTATGTTGCATTATGATCAAACCCCCAACAAACCAATAAACATGTTGAGTTAAATAGTTTATGTATAACAACTAGTGTTTAAATATTGGGTAAATATATACATAACTAGTATGTATTATAATGGGTAATATAAATGGGTAGAAACTTAAGTATTTGACCCATTGACCAAATACATTGAATGTAGTTGGGTAAAACCCAAAGTCCATGACCCATACCCATTTGCATGACATCATGCATAAGTCATATATGGATAATATCCATGACCCATGGTATTGACCCATACCCCTAAGACTAGATACATTGTACTCATTAGATACATTGTATCTAAAGGAATACCCATGGACCAACCCATAACCCATGACCCATGACCCAAAAACCATGGGAAAAAGGGAGCGTCCTACGGATCCCTCAAAGTGCCCATGGATCCCTGGAATTACAAGGGCGGATCCCTCCGAAGGGATCCTTGGGCCAGAACATGGTTTTGGTCTTTTTGCCTATAAATAGCAAGCCACTTCTTACCATTTCTTCACACCTTCACACATAGTTTCTCTCCACCATTTCTAGGATATTTAGATCATTAGGAAACATGTAAACCACCCTCATCTCATATGATCATAATGCTTCTAACTCTCATTTGTTGTAAGCATACACCCGAAGTGATCCTCCAAAGCAAGCTTAGAGATCTTGCTTCCTTACCTACTGAAGTGATCACCCATCACAAGATACAAGCACATGAAGATCTTCTACAACAAGCTTGGGAAACTTGTCATCTTCATTCATAGAAGACTAACTACATAATGCTTTGGGTTCTCGATGTTTAGTTTAGGATTTCATATCCATTAGACACATTGTCTTGGATATTGTCTAGTATCATATTCTTGTATCTATGACTAGACTAGATGGTTTATGTATTTGTGCCATAAAACACAAGGTTTGTTATGTTGGGCCACAAAACATAACGGGTATCATAGATGTGTTATATATCTATGACTAGACTAGATGGTTTATGTGTTTGTGCCATAAAACACAAGGTTTGTTATGTTGGGCCGCAAAACATAACGGGTGTCATAGATGTGTCGAAGGAATTAGTGAAAGGTGTCGAGTAATCTAACCAAGGGCATTAGTGAAAGGTGCCTAAGGTGTACATTCGATATGGTGTGTTTCGATGTACAAGATAGAGTAGTATTGGATCCAAGGATATTGATATCCTTGATGGTGTTGTAATAAGGAGTTGGTCTCCTTAGGGGTATAGGTGTTGGTGTAGTGTTGGGTAGTAGTTCCTCCATTGAAATGGAACTAGGTACTTAGCCTAGTACCTAATAAAGGGTAGGCCACGTTGTGATAGGATTAGTTCTCTTTGGAGTGAAAGAACTCGGTGGTTAGCCTAGCACCGTATAAAGGGTAGGCGACGTTGTTTTAGGTGTGGTTCGCCTTGGTGTGAAAGAACTCGGTATTTAGCTTTGTACCGGAAAAAGGTGTAAGCGACGTTGTGAAGGCTTCTCCGCCATAAGGAGTTGGTGTAGTGTTTACGAACTCTCGAGTAGGTGACTCGGGGAGTGGAGTAGGGCAAGGAAGGTGTCTTTGTAGCCGAACCACTATAAATCCTCGTGTTGGTTTGTCTATCCTTTTACTTATCGCTTTACTCTTATTCTTGCATTACATTGTTTATTTTCTATGTGGTTGATGTCTATGTTTGTGATACATACTTGGTCTTTCATATAGTCATAAACTATATTTAACACTTTACATATTATGACACGCTTGATCAAGAAAAAGCAACCGGACTAATAATGGTAAAACTTGATTTATAATGAACCATTAATCTTGCGGAATCTTATGTGATATTAAGGGGTTGGCCTTACATGCCATAATGCGTTAAATGCATCCTCGCGTCGAGATTAGCAAATGCAATGGTTTATACTATATTTGATACAAAAGTTTTAAGTTTGAAACGGAAACACATTCACTACGTTTTCACAAATTGGATAGATTTTTAATGAACGATGAATGCAACAATTTATGGGGTAATCTTTTGGTTGTAGCCTTGGATCGTAAATTATTAGATCATTGTCCGATTGTATTGAAAGATGTGAAGTTAGACTTCGGGCTCAAACGTTTTCATATTTTAACACTTGGTTAGAAGAAGCCGATTTTTTGCACGTTGTTGAGGAGGCATGGAAGAAATAAGTTAGGAGTAATCGCCCGGATTGTAGATTTTGAGATAAAATAAAGAACGTAAAGGTCGATCTTAGAGAGTAAAGTAGAGGTAGGTTCGGGGGACATGTTGAGAAAATTGAAGGGCTAAAAATGGAAGCTTTGAGGTTTGAACTTGAATCGGAGCGGAGGACACTAAATGAAAGCGAGAGAAATGCTTGGTTGGAGGCTAGAAAACAGTGGGTGGATAGGGAAAAAGAATATACTAATATGCTACGTCAAAAACTAGAGTTAAATGGGGTATTGAGGGTGATGAAATACAAAGTTTTCCATTCATTCGTGAAACGGAGGAACAACAGATGTAACATAATAGGTCTAATGGTTAATGGTGTATGGTGTGAAGACCCTAAGATAATCAAAATGGAGATGGCTAGACATTACAAACCTTATTTTTCGAGGGAATGAGGATGAAGTCGATCTTTTGTTGCAATAGGATTGAAAAAATATAGATAGAGTATGCTCAACATTTGGAAAGGGCGTTTGATGAAAAATAAATATGGGAAGCAATTCACGGGTGCGGTGGGGATAAGGCTCCGGGTTCCGATGGATTTAACTTTAAATTCATTAGGAAAACGTGGGATATTATCAAGGCGGATTTAATAAGGGCGATCATATGGTTTTGGGATTCTATGGAGATTAGTGGTATGTGCTAAAACACATACCTTTTCATTATCAAAACTGACCCAAAATAACCAAGAAAGAGCCGTTTATTGCTAATATTTGTGGTTTTCTTGAGTTTGTGCTTGTGCAGTTACGGATATGTAAAAACACACAAAAGGAACCAAATCAGACATAAATCCGAGCACGAGAGATTAAGAGAGCTTAAGCCGAGCCGGAAGATCAAAATTGTGCATTTATGAAGATTTTATTCTCCGAGGATGATTTTTGGAAGATATAATCAAGTTTGAACAATTGGCAAAAATGGCCCCTCAACTTTGAGTTTTTGGCAGAAATGGCCCCTAAAGTTTCAGAAGTTGCAAATTCACCCTTGGATTATTTGAAGATTGACAAAGATGGTCCTAGATACTTTCAGAATTACACCTTTGGTCCCTTGGAAATCAGATTATACCTCTTTAGTCCCTAGTTTCTAAATGGATTATTAAATAAATCCTAAATCCAAATATCCTAAACCATAAACCTTCGGCCCCAATCCAACCTCTACCCGGCCCAAACTTAAAACACACTACCCACAGTATATATCCCAAACCCAAATACCCACTTAACCCGAACCAAACCCTGGTTTACCCAACCCATAACCCGGTTCCCACTTGAAATATAATAAACAAATCCAAACGCGCCCTTTTTACCCAAATCACCCGTTTACCCAATTACCACAAATTACCCCAATCCCCACCTCGTACTAGAATCTATTCACCTTCTAGAAGGCTTATCTGACACGTCTGACACATGGGTGTCACCAAACTGCCAGCGTGGCCATTTGGAGCTCTCTCATTGGACGAAACACCTCAATTGGTGAATTGGAGCATTTTGATTGGTGATTGAGACTCAGAGGTTGATTTGTGGTACGTGGATAAGCCTTCTAGGCTCTTCCAAGAGGAATCCCATGGATCAATTCGGCTATAAAAGACCCTTGGCTCACATTGTAGTCGTGTATTATTTTCTTTAAATTTAGTCTAATGTTCTTGTATTTTCAGCATTTTCAGTAGTTTCTTAATGTTTTCTTAAAGTTTAATGTAATCTCAGTTTTTCTTGTACTCTCATTTTCAGTTTTAATAAAAGTTCTCAAGTTTAATTTTCACCTTGCATTTCACTATTTGAAAACTAAATAAGCTGTTTTTAAGATTGTAATAAGCTCATATAAGCTGTCCATAGCTTTTGTGAGCTTATTTGTTGTTTACTTGTTCTATTTCATTCACTTACATTCACAAAAATATTTGGTCAACGAAAGTCAACTGGTGATTAGACTTGATTCAGAAATTGAGATGGGTTGAAATTATACTGAGTTGGGTCTGAATTTTTGGGTTGGTACTGTTATAATGCTCAAAATTTGGGTGGACTCCTTGTAAGTGTGATCTAAATCTCATTTCTAGCTTAATATTAAGTAGGAGTTATCATTTCTATTAGATCTGTTACAATCTTGTTATTTGCTGTCATATTAGCTTTGTTTCAGTATGTTGGATCTGTTTTGATGTTAGAATAAGCTTGTCTTTGTTGTTTGGTTAGAATACTTGCACAACAGTCACATATAGGAGTGTTTGGATCAGTGCTTAAAACTGTGCTAGAGGTTTAAATAATGGAATAGATCAGTTGCTTTAGGCTTGTCATAGTGTATTGCACTAATAGCTGTCCTTGTTTTGCATCATTTTCATTCTTAGTCAATATTTCATTCTCAACTGTCTTGATCTCAAAACTGTTGAAACAAGTTGCTGAATCTTTGCATATAGGTGTAAAAGTTGATAAGTAAGCCTGCATTGTTTTCATTTCATAATATTATATCATTACCAGTTCACAAATCTGATTCAAATCTCACATAAGTCAAAACATTCATAACTGTTTTCAAAAGTCAAACCATGTCAAAACCTGTTTTGACAGATCTTGCAGACATTGCACAGAGTTCAATACAGCTTGTTATGGTCTCATATCTGGTCCAATTGTAGTTTGCTAGGTGGTCTTGAAGACCACATATCACAGTTTTCAGTTTGGTGCTTTAGATTAGCTTATATAGTAGCTTAAAGTAGAGGCGTGAAGTTGTTTGGATAAGAGTAGATTATTAGCTTAAATCTAGGTAGACTGCTTATTTGAGGTTAGGAGTAGTTGCAAATGGTTGCTTTAGATTAGTTTTAGTATTATTTAGCTTCTGTAATCAGTTGGTGCTATTTAGAGCTTATTTGCTTAAATTCAAGTGCTTATTTACCAATCAGTTACACTGCAGCCCTCATATCTCTCACATAAACCTCATATTTTATATTTTTCATAGAATTAGATTAATATTTTAGAATTTTCCTGAGTTTTTCATAATTTTTGGTCACTGTTTGCCATTTTTCTCAATTTAAAATAGTTTTTAGTCATCTTTAAATATCTTTTATTGCAAATAATTAAGAAAAAGTTCCAAAAAATAATTTTTCAATTTTCTCAGTTTAAGAAAAATATAAAAATCATAAAAAATATTTTTCACTATTTTTTTCCTTTTATTTGGTATATTTCACAATTTAAATTAGATTTAAATAGTTTTAAATTTGTAGAAAATAGAAAAATAATCAGAAAAATACAAAAATAGTTTTGAAAATTCTCTTATGGTATTTTAGATTTTATAAAAATAGTTTCATATTTTTCTCCTTAATTTTCCTAATTTTTAGTATTTTAAATTAGTTTTAATAGTTAAAAATTAGTTTTTAATTTTAATAAAATCCAGAAAAATCCTAAAAAATAGTTTTAAATCTAAATTAGTTTTCAACTTGCATTTCTAGAGTAAAAGTAATTTTAGGCATTTTTAGGATATAATTTAGACGTAGTTGCTTTTTAATTACGTTTCGTTAATTATATTTTAGTTAAATCGCACTTAGGATTTCCCGTAAAATAGATTCCCTTAATTACTTTTCATATTCCCGTAGTTTAATAAAATCAAAATCACAAATCAAAACATCGAGCATTAAATTCCAAACCAAAAACGACGTTGGCAATTCACGCCTCGTTGGGAAACGATTCGGGTTGACTAATCCGTATCAACGATCACACACAGGATTTGATTTATTATTCTTTTTCCTAAAGGAATTTGAATCTATCTTCATGATTATTTTTGATATCGATATTGAGGTTTTATCCGTACACACATACCCTTAAGCCTTCATTATCAGCAAATCAGTGTCTGAACTGTTTTAAGTTTCTTACGGTTAGTCATTCACAAGTGGCTAGCTTGTGTGAGATAACTTGACGGTTTTGGCATTCTTTTGCATTAATCAAATTTTGGCGCCGCTGCCGGGGAGGTTGTGTCACGACAATATCGTTTGAGGTTTGACGATTAGTGACTCGAGATCCTTCATTCGTGAAGTTACTATTTTTCTATAAAATAAAAAGTAAAAAATATTTTCCATTTTCTTTTGTATATATATATCATATTAAAAATACCAAAAGATTTTCTCTTGTGTTTTTGCTAATAAATAGAAGACACCAATTATATAACATTCTCAACGGAGGTGTTATCATTAATAAGTTCCCGAACTAAAGATCAAAAACTTGCCTTTGTGTCGCTTGTGAGTCGATTTATTTCTATCGGATAAACAAACTATGTGGTGGGTATAAGGGACGGCCGACATTAAATTGCATTTTGTAAAGCGGGTTTTAATAAGCTTTGACCTAAAAAGCTTCTCCGCTTCGCGTTTGTCTTATAGAGGTGATTTATTCACTTGGGATTATTGGTTAAGTTCATCGTGGTTTTCGAATACCGTTCGTTTTAATTGCCTGGTTTTTAAAGTGCATGCACTCGTTCTAATAACTACGACCGATACGTGAAACCGCTACAATTCCGCTGGCGAAATAGACGCGTGCTCCATTAGTCGAACCGAGATTCGAACTAATCAAACCCCCATCATCATCGAAATGGCGGAGGACAACCGATCTATTCTAGAGCAACTCCAAGCACCCACCGAGGGTTATGGAGAAGCCATCGTCGTCCCAAAGAATCGTGCCGATAACTTTGAGCTTAAACACGGATTGATAAATTTGGTTTCGTCAAGCCAATTTTACGGATTTGAGAGAGACGATCCTCACACTCATATCCGACGATTCAACAAGCTCACGTCTACGATCAAGTACCGTAACGTTCCGGAAGAGGCTATCAAGCTTCTACTCTTCCCATTTTCACTCGAGGGGGCCGCCCGGATTTGGCTCGAAAAACTACCCCTCGATCGATAACCACATGGGAGAATTTAGTGTCAAAATTCGTGAACGAATTCTTCCCACCGTCTAAAACAACAAGCCTTAAAAATGAAATAACAAAATTCACACAAAGATTTGATGAATCATTTAGTGAGGCATGGGACCGATTCAAAGATTTGCTTAGGCAATGTCCCCATCATGGTTTTGCGGAATTACACCAACTTGATACGTTTTATAACGGTTTGAATGAGAATGATCAAGACTCTCTCAATGCCGCGCTGGTGGTAATTTGTTGACCGATCAACGAGATGCCTTGTTGATTATTGAGAACAAATCTAAAGTTCGTACCTCACGTAGCAAATCGGTTGCTGCCTGAGTGAGTGTTACACCATCGTCCTCGCCTTACTGAAAATACGTCTAGCACCGATGCTAAGATTGATAAGCTTACGGATATGATTCAGGCTTTGGTTAAGATTAAGACGGCTAAGGTTAATTCTTCTCCACCCGCTCAAGTCAAAGCGGTGGAAACGACTTGTACTACTTGTGGTGGCCCGCATGCCTACTACAATTGTACCGCCACCGATGGAAATCCTTTCGAAGCTAATGCCGTAACCAGAGGTAACCAATACCGTTCTCAAGTTGAACCAAACCCTCGTGTTAGTAATCAAATGGTACCTCCGGGATTTTCTCAATCGAACAATCGAATCGTTTTAATCGAATCAAGTTCGTGGACCAAATGTTCAAAACCAATTCAAAACCCCACCAAATCAATACCCGAATCAAGGAGTCAATTACAATCAAGGATATCCAAATTCAAGCTATCAAGCTTCGCCTTTGCCTTCAAATGAATTCACGAATTACGTTCAACACAATAATGCTACCATCGAAACCATGCAAACTCGATTTCAAGTTTGAGAAATGAGTTTCAATCTTCGTTGACTAGACAAAGCAATGAGTTTAGGAATGAGATTCGACTTCAGAACAACGAATTGGATGCTTCGCGAGAATAAACTTCGAAAACATGTTGAATCTTTGTTTTGTGTAAGGTCGTCACCCTCAACTTTGGGATCTCTTCCGAGTGATACCATTCCCAACCCGAAGGGTGAGTTGAAAGCTATAACCACACGGAGTGGTAAGGCTTATGACGAACCATCGTCTCCTACTCCGCTGGTGAGGGAGGAGGAACGAGAACCCGTGGTTATTGAAGAAAATGTGCAACCCGCACCCGTCCCACCTCCGGTCATTCAGACTCCGATTCCGGAACCCGATGTTCCGAAGACTACTCTCAAACCCTCACTTCCTTATCCGTCTAGACTTCAAGATCAAAGGATTCGTGATAAAACCGAGAACCAAATGGAGAAATTTGTTGAAATCATTCAATCCTTGAATTTTAACATCAGTTTCACCGACGCTTTACTCCTCATGCCGAAATTTGCCGCCATGATCAAAAATTTAGTGAGTAATAAGGAAAAGTTGGCCGAAATTGCAAAAACACCGTTGAATGAGAATTGCTCGGCGGTGCTCCTCAAGAAACTTCCCGAAAAGTTAGGAGACCCGGCAAATTTCTTATCCCTTGTGAGTTTCTGGGAATTGTGAAATGCTCCGCCTTGGCCGATCTTGGTGCGAGTATTAACTTAATGCCTCTTTCGATTTATAACAAGCTTTCTCTCCCGGATCTCACTCCTACTAAGATGACTCTTGAACTCGCAGACCGATCAACCTCTATTTCGAAAGGAATCGCCGAGGATGTCTATGTGAAGGTCGGACCACTACATTTTCCCGCCGACTTCGTTGTCGTTGACTTTGATGCTGATTCCCGAGTGCCGCTTATTCTCGGGAGACCTTTCTTACGAACCGGCCGTGCGATGATTGACGTTTATGAAGGAGAAATTACTTTACGATCTCATAAGGAAACCGTCTCATTTAACATTAACCATCCTTCGAGATACTCCTCCAATTATGATGATGCTTCTATTAATCGAATCGACGTTCTCGATATTGCTACGGAGGAGTATGCTCAAGAGCTTCTTGATTTTATGAGTGGTAATCCCACTATTCATTCTGAAAATATTGAACCATCTTTTGAGCCTATTATTGCCGATTCTTCCCCCTCTCTCACTCCGTTCGAGGGAGGTGATTTCATTTTGGAAGAAATCGATGAGTTTCTTGCTGATGATGAATCGATTCCACCGGGAATTGATGATGGTGTTTATGATTCGGAAGGAGATATCCGTTATCTTGAGCAATTGTTGAATGAAGATCCATTACCGTCACTCCTCAAAGAGATCACGATTAACGAAATCAAAGAAGTACAAACGTCTAATGAAAATCCTCCCGAGCCCGAGCTCAAGGATTTACCTCCTCATCTTGAATACGCTTTTCTTGAAAAACCGAACAAATTTTCCGTCATCATTGCTAAAAACTTGAAAGATGAGGAGAAAACCGCACTTTTGGATGTCCTACGAAAACAAAAAAATGCAATCGCTGGCAAATTCGACATCAAAGGAATCAATCCTCGTTTCTGTACCCACAAAATTCTAATGGAGGATGATTGTAAACCCGTGATTCAACAACAACGTAGGGTTAACCCAATAATTCATGAGGTTATCAAAAAGGAAGTTCTTAAACTCCTCGACGCCGGAATCATTTATCCAATATCCGATAGCTCATGGGTTAGCCCTATCCATTGTGTCCCTAAGAAAGGAGGAATGACCGTCGTTGCCAATGACAATAATGAGTTGATTTCCACACGCCTCATCACCGGATGGAGGGTGTGTATTGATTATCGAAAATTGAACGATGCCACTCGTAAGGACCATTTCCGCTACCTTTATGGATCAAATGCTCGAACGTTTAGCGGGGAATGAGTTCTATTGCTTCCTCGATGGTTTTTCTGGTTACTTTCAAATTCCGATTGATCCGCATGATCAAGAAAAAACGACTTTCACGTGCCCTTATGGAACGTTTGCTTACCAACGAATGCCATTTGGCTTATGCAATGCTCCCGGTGCGTTCCAAAGGTGCATGATGGCTATTTTTCATGACATGATCGAGAAGTCTATGGAAGTTTTATGGACGATTTCTCGGTTTATGGAGATTCTTTCACTTCTTGCCTCTCTCATCTAGACCACATGCTCAAACGGTGTGAAGACACCAACTTGGTCTTGAATTGGGAGAAGTGCCATTTCATGGTTCGAGAGGGCATTGTCCTCGGCCATAAGATTTCAAAATCCGGGATTGAGGTCGACCGAGCTAAAGTCGACGTTATAGCTAAACTCCCTCATCCCACTACCGTCAAAGGTATTCGGAGTTTTTTGGGTCATGCCGTTTCTATCGCCGTTTCATCCAAGATTTCTCTAAGATAGCCCGCCCTCTGACCCATCTCCTTGAGAAGGATGCTCCGTTTATCTTCACAAATGAATGCGTTGAAGCATTTAATTTTCTCAAAAGAAATTAACTGAAGCACCGATCTTAGTTGCCCCCGACTGGGATTTACCCTTTGAGCTCATGTGTGATGCAAGTGATTACGCAATTGGGGCAGTCTTGGGGCAACGTAAATCGAAACACTTTCAACCCATACACTATGCGAGTAAGACATTGTCTGAGGCCCAACACAATTACATGACTACTGAAAAGGAATTATTGGCCGTTGTTTATGCTTTTGAGAAATTTCGACCCTACCTTGTCTTGTCGAAGACCATAGTGTATACCGACCATTCTGGCCTTAAGTATCTTTTGGCAAAGCAAGATGCTAAGCCACGATTACTTCGGTGGGTTCTCCTCCTTCAAGAGTTTAATGTTACCATTCTTGACAAAAAAGGAGCGGAGAATCTTGCCGATCACCTTTCTAGACTTGAGAATCCCCATCAAAGTGTGCTCGAGAAAAGGAGATTACGGAAACATTTCCTCTTGAGACACTTGGGATGATTGCTAAGAAAGACCGAACACCCCATGGTTTGCCGACTTTGCAAATTACCATGCGGGCAATTTCATCGTGAAAGGGATGTCGTCCCAACAAAAGAAAAAGTTTTTCAAAGATGTTAAGCATTATTTCGGGGACGATCCCTACTTGTTTAAGATTTGTGCGGATCAAGTAATTCGGCGGTGTGTTCATGGCCAAGAGGCTCTTGATATTCTCAATGCTTGCCATAACGGACCCACTGGTGGCCATCATGGTGCAAGCTACACCGCTAAGAAGGTTTTTGATTCCGGACTCTATTGGCCTACCATATATCGAGATGCTCATAATTTAGTCAAATCTTGTGATTCTTGCCAACGTCAAGGGAAAATTTCACAAAAAGATGAAATGCCACAAAATGCTATTCAAGTTGGTGAGATTTTTGACGTGTGGGGCATCGATTTTATGGGGCCATTTCCATCATCTAAGGGTAATAAGTATATCCTCGTGGCCGTTGACTACTTGTCTAAATGGGTTGAAGCGAAGGTGCTCCCCACCAATGACGCCTTGAGTAGTTGTTAAGTTTCGAAGAACTTGTTTTCCCGATTCGGAGCACCTCGTGCTATCATCAATGATCGCGGTACCCATTTTTGTAATGAACAATTTGCTAAAGTTATGGCTAAATATGGAGTTACTCATCGTCTTTCTACGGCGTATCACCCGCAAACGAGCGGACAAGTTGAGGTCTCGAATCGTGGTTTGAAAAGGATTTTAGAAAGGAACGTAGGAGAAAATCGAGCTTCATGGGCCGATAAGTTAGATGATGCATTATGGGCTTTCCGCACCGCATACAAGACACCCATCGGGTGCACCCCATTCAAGTTGGTGTATGGAAAAGCTTGTCACTTGCCCATCGAGCTCGAACATAAGGCATTCTGGGCTTTGAAACATGCTAACTTTGATCTTAAGACCGCGGGTGATCACCAGAAAGTTCAATTGAATGAATTAAATGAGCTTAGGGATCGGGCTTACGAGAATTCTTTGATTTTCAAAGAGAAGACTAAGAGGATTCATGATTCTAAAATCAAAACCGCGTTTTCAACGTTGGTGATCAAGTTCTCCTTTTTAACTCTCGATTGAAGATATTCTCGGGCAAACTCAAAACCCGTTGGTCTGGACCATTCACCGTTGCTCAAGTTTTCCCTTATGGAACGGTGGAGCTTTCTCAACTCGATGGCCCTAATTTCAAAGTGAATGGCCATCGTGTGAAACATTATTTTGGAGGGGACATCCCATCTATGGTTGTTCCGGATCTCCAAACTTTCCCTAAGGACAACTGAATTCAGGGATCGAGTCAAGCTAGCGACTCGGTGATCAAAAATGGCGCTTCGTGGGAGGCACCCCATGCTTATCCATCTTTCTTCTTTCTATTTTCTAATAAGTGACGCGAAGGGGTGTGCCTCTTCGATTTCTCGTGTTTGGTTGTTTGTGATGTTGTGTTTAGGATGTTCGATATGAAGACTCTCGTGCTCGAAGTTTGTCTTTTCTCCACTCGAGTTTCATGATCGTTTTGATGGAAATCCGATATCCAAATCTTATCGACTAACGTTTATCTTCTAGCATACTTAATAAACGGCTTTTAGATTTTCGTGATACCCTTGCCTTTAAACATTGAGGACAATGTTTCGTTCTAGTCTGGGGTAGGGTAATCTTCGATTTGATTTGACCGCACTTGCTTGTTTTTGTCGTGTACTCTCGTAACCCCGTTTTTCCTTAGAAAATGAAAAATTGTGCAAAAATGAGCAAAATTTAAAAATTTTTGTAAGCTTTTGTTAAGTCTTTTTGATTGAAAAGTTTGCTAGTCTCTTAGATAAGAAGCTATAAAATGCGAATTCTAGCTCACAAGGCCAAGATTTTGCAAGTTTCCCTGAGTGACTTTAAATATGCATGACTTAATTTCATTTAGACAAAGCATTTGCTAAAGCTAATATATGTTTTGACACCTGGTTGACTTTCCGCTGGTGAGAGTAGGAATAGAATTCTGACTTGACCGGGCGTGTTGAGCCCTAGCTTGTTCCCTTAACCATAGATAATCTAAAAATTATCGGCTAAGCATCTGCAGATCTCATTATTTGGGATTTTAAATTTGCAGAGATCGAGAAATGATAGAGTTACTTATGAGTTTAGATGCTAAGCATGGAGTAGTTGGTTCTCTTTAGAGCCCATCGAAGGTACTTATGGCTTTTTGTTCCCACAAAATTGCTTCACCCCATATCTGTCTAATAAATAATTAGAGATGTCGAGTTTTTGGCGATAGTTAGTTCTTTATCTTCTTAAAAGAATCTTTGTTTTAAAAATTGGGTACACATCAAGGTTCCGTAATAAATAAGCAATAAGTGATATGTGAAAAGTAATAAGTAAAGTTATGAGCTGCGGTGTCGAGATCGGACCCTTGGATCTTTAGCCAGGATTGAGTGAGGTCTTAGCCTAGCCGGCCGGGATCCTCATTTCATGAAGCCTATAGTCTTGGAATTACCCCGGGAAGCTCCGTAGTTCATAGCTCATATAAATAAAAAGTATAAGTGCAAAAAAAAAAAAAAAATAAAAAAAAAAATAAAATGAAAATGGAAAAGTCAAAAATATAAGTGAATAAAAAATTCCTTGATGTGGACCTCATTTTTGGGACAATGGTTCTTGAGAGAAGGCGGATAACTAATTATCGACTTAGCTTTGTATCTTTATCGGAATAAAAGTTATCGAAACGAGAATTATGAAGAAATTCACTTCTCACAAAAATAAAAAATTCTAGAGGAAAATAGGAAAATGGGAACAAAAGGTATTTACACAAGTAACTTCCATGGGTAGTGTTAGCATCTAGAATCATATGTAACAATGATTTCGGTTTTACGCTTAGTTTGGGACTTGTGAAAAATCAGGGACGATGTATTCTATCCGTATGGTCACTTCACGCTGTGTTGTGTTTCCTACTCCGTGATCCTAACGTGTTGATTGAAAAATGTTGGAGTTATTGATCGACATGAAAGTTCAACAAACCGTCACTCATAACCGGAATGTGCTTAATCGTAATATCTACATGTGAATTGAGAGGTAAACGGGGCGTTTTTAGAATTAAGGCTTTCTTAATCTCTTTTGAGGAATCTTTGCTACTTCTTCATAGGTTTAGTAGAAAGAGATTGAAATCCTTGGTTTTAGAAGCGTGAGTTGATTGCATTGTGTGAGGACACGACAATGGTCTCGTCTGTGGTATTTTGGTATGTGCTAAAACACATACCTTTTCATTATCAAAACTGACCCAAAATAACCAAGAAAGAGCCGTTTATTGCTAATATTTGTGGTTTTCTTGAGTTTGTGCTTGTGCAGGTACGGATATGTAAAAACACACAAAAAGGAACCAAATCAGACATAAATCCGAGCACGAGAGATTAAGAGAGCTTAAGCCGAGCCGGAAGATCAAAATTGTGCATTTATGAAGATTTTATTCTCCGAGGATGATTTTTGGAAGATATAATCAAGTTTGAACAATTGGCAAAAATGGCCCCTCAACTTTGAGTTTTTGGCAGAAATGGCCCCCTGAAGTTTCGAAGTTGCAAATTCACCCTTGGATTATTTGAAGATTGACAAAGATGGTCCTAGATACTTTCAGAATTACACCTTTGGTCCCTTGGAAATCAGATTATACCTCTTTAGTCCCTAGTTTCTAAATGGATTATTAAATAAATCCTAAATCCAAATATCCTAAACCATAAACCTTCGGCCCCAATCCAACCTCTACCCGGCCCAAACTTAAAACACACTACCCACAGTATATATCCCAAACCCGAATACCTACTTAACCCGAACCAAACCCTGGTTTACCCAACCCATAACCCGGTTCCCACTTGAAATATAATAAACAAATCCAAACGCGCCCTTTTTACCCAAATCACCCGTTTACCCAATTACCACAAATTACCCCAATCCCCACCTCGTACTAGAATCTATTCACCTTCTAGAAGGCTTATCTGACACGTCTGACACATGGGTGTCACCAAACTGCCAGCGTGGCCATTTGGAGCTCTCTCATTGGACGAAACACCTCAATTGGTGAATTGGAGCATTTTGATTGGTGATTGAGACTCAGAGGTTGATTTGTGGCTGTGGATAAGCCTTCTAGGCTCTTCCAAGAGGAATCCCATGACTGAATTCAGGCTATAAAAAGACCCCTTGGCTCACATTGTAGTCGTGTATTATTTTCTTTAAATTTAGTCTAATGTTCTTGTATTTTCAGCATTTTCAGTAGTTTCTTAATGTTTTCTTAAAGTTTAATGTAATCTCAGTTTTTCTTGTACTCTCATTTTCAGTTTTAATAAAAGTTCTCAAGTTTAATTTTCACCTTGCATTTCACTATTTGAAAACTAAATAAGCTGTTTTTAAGATTGTAATAAGCTCATATAAGCTGTCCATAGCTTTTGTGAGCTTATTTGTTGTTTACTTGTTCTATTTCATTCACTTACATTCACAAAAATATTTGGTCAACGAAAGTCAACTGGTGATTAGACTTGATTCAGAAATTGAGATGGGTTGAAATGATACTGAGTTGGGTCTGAATTTTTGGGTTGGTACTGTTATAATGCTCAAAATTTGGGTGGACTCCTTGTAAGTGTGATCTAAATCTCATTTCTAGCTTAATATTAAGTAGGAGTTATCATTTCTATTAGATCTTCTGATCTTGTTATTTCTTTGTCATATTAGCTTTGTTTCAGATGTTGGATCGTTTTGATGTTAGAATAAGCTTGTCTTTGTTGTTTGGTTAGAATACTTGCACAACAGTCACATATAGGAGTGTTTGGATCAGTGCTTAAAACTGTGCTAGAGGTTTAAATAATGGAATAGATCAGTTGCTTTAGGCTTGTCATAGTGTATTGCACTAATAGCTGTCCTTGTTTTGCATCATTTTCATTCTTAGTCAATATTTCATTCTCAACTGTCTTGATCTCAAAACTGTTGAAACAAGTTGCTGAATCTTTGCATATAGGTGTAAAAGTTGATAAGTAAGCCTGCATTGTTTTCATTTCATAATATTATATCATTACCAGTTCACAAATCTGATTCAAATCTCACATAAGTCAAAACATTCATAACTGTTTTCAAAAGTCAAACCATGTCAAAACCTGTTTTGACAGATCTTGCAGACATTGCACAGAGTTCAATACAGCTTGTTATGGTCTCATATCTGGTCCAATTGTAGTTTGCTAGGTGGTCTTGAAGACCACATATCTGGTTTTCAGTTTGGTGCTTTAGATTAGCTTATATAGTAGCTTAAAGTAGAGGCCAGGAAGCTGTTTGGATAAGAGTAGATTATTAGCTTAAATCTAGGTAGACTGCTTATTTGAGGTTAGGAGTAGTTGCAAATGGTTGCTTTAGAGTAGTTTTAGTATTATTTAGCTTCTGTAATCAGTTGGTGCTATTTAGAGCTTATTTGCTTAAATTCAAGTGCTTATTTACCAATCAGTTACACTGCAGCCCTCATATCTCTCACATAAACCTCATATTTTATATTTTTCATAGAATTAGATTAATATTTTAGAATTTTCCTGAGTTTTTAATAATTTTTGGTCACTGTTTGCCATTTTTCTCAATTTAAAATAGTTTTTAGTCATCTTTAAATATCTTTTATTGCAAATAATTAAGAAAAAGTTCCAAAAAATAATTTTTCAATTTTCTCAGTTTAAGAAAAATATAAAAAGCATAAAAAATATTTTTCACTATTTTTTTCCTTTTATTTGGTATTTTTCACAATTTAAATTAGATTTAAATAGTTTTAAATTTGTAGAAAATAGAAAAATAATCATAAAAAATACAAAAATAGTTTTGAAAATTCTCTTATGGTATTTTAGATTTTATAAAAATAGTTTCATATTTTTCTCCTTAATTTTCCTAATTTTTAGTATTTTAAATTAGTTTTAATAGTTAAAAATTAGTTTTTAATTTTAATAAAATCCAGAAAAATCCTAAAAAATAGTTTTAAATCTAAATTAGTTTTCAACTTGCATTTCTAGAGTAAAAGTAATTTTAGGCATTTTTAGGATATAATTTAGACGTAGTTGCTTTTAATTACGTTTCGTTAATTATATTTTAGTTAAATCGCACTTAGGATTTCCCGTAAAATAGATTCCCTTAATTACTTTCCATATTCCCGTAGTTTAATAAAATCAAAATCACAAATCAAAACATCGAGCATTAAATTCCAAACCAAAACGACGTTGGCAATTCACGCCTCGTTGGGAAACGATTCGGGTTGACTAATACGTATCAACGATCACACACGGGATTTGATTTATTATTCTTTTTCCTAAAGGAATTTGAATCTATCTTCGTGATTATTTTTTATATAGATATTGAGGTTTTATCCGTACACACATACCCTTAAGCCTTCATTATCAGCAAATCAGTGTCTGAACTGTTTTAAGTTTCTTACAGTTAGTCATTCACAAGTGGCTAGCTTGTGTGAGATAACTTGACGGTTTTGGCATTCTTTTG
Source organism: Chrysanthemum makinoi (assembly GCA_910596185.1). Classification (NCBI taxonomy): domain Eukaryota; kingdom Viridiplantae; phylum Streptophyta; class Magnoliopsida; order Asterales; family Asteraceae; genus Chrysanthemum; species Chrysanthemum makinoi. The sequence goes on from OU343221.1 coordinate 134,325,200, forward strand.
CATTAATCAATTAGTAAGGGTTGTAACGCCTCTTTTATCACCATAATCCATAAAGTGAAAGATCCAATCAGGCTAGGGGACTTTCGTCCCATTAGCCTCATTGTATGTTATTACAAAATCATTAAAAAAAATTTGGCGGAAAGGGTAAAATGCGTGGTCGGTGACGTTGTTGGGGAAGTTCAAAATTCATTTATAAAAGGTAGGTTCATTCTTGATGGTGTTCTCATAGCAAATGAGACTATGACATATTGTAACACCCCCAAAATTTCACAGCGGAAGCGTTCGGGTCATGAGGTGCTACTAAATCAATATACACAACACAAGGTAATAAAGAATGGAAATTCTATTCCATTTTCAAAAGATATATTAATTTAAGAAATAGTTTTACATCATTGTTTCAAAGTGCGGAAGTAAAGCCCATAAAAATATATGTTGTCCCTTTAAAAGTTGTATTAAAATGTTTGGAAACACTTCGATGCCGTCTTCAACTAATGCCTTGCCATTGCCCACGCCAATAAGTAAACCCGAGAAAAACATGCTAAAATGTCAACACAAAGGTTGGTGAGTTCATAGGTTTAAGTTTACTTAAATCAAGTTTCCAAGTTGGACCACAGTTGCACATATAGCATCTCCGTGAATGACACTATATGCAAAAAGGCTATTACGTTAGTACCAAGTTCATGCGACCGAAACTACGACAGTGTGCATGCATCTAGAAGCATGATAAATAAAAGCCCAGCAAGTGTATTTCCAGTACACTCAATCAATACGATATGATATACGCCCGGCGTTTGCCTATCCGGTCAAACTCGAACGGGGTGTCATCCCCAATAGATCTATTCATAACAATCGCGCCTCCCCAAAGGGAACTAACGGTAGCATAGTTGGGATTCAAGGTTGTTTCACGTAATAGTGTTTTCAGTTTCAGGTCCGAAAAGAGTTTTGCATGTTTCTCACCCCAAAGTTTTTATAAAGCAAGTAAATAAGAGTAAAAGTGGGGCTATAAACTCACCTTAGCAGTTCGGTGAATAAGCACAAAGAGAACAAGTAACAAGTGGCTCCAACGCGCAACCTAAAATAGTGCGGTAAAATTTAGTTTAAGACTCGATAACGTTTAAATATTTATTGAAAGCTTAAGTGGTTGATGCTTGTGTGGCAGCGTTTAAATTTAAATGATTTATTAAGTGTTGGTAGACATTGGCTCATTGGAAAAATGTGGGAAAATGTATACGATACTTTCGTATAGGAGTTGGTTCGAATAGTGGTTCAAGTATTTATCGAAGTGGAAATAATTACGAGTTGGACTGAATTTATCAAATTCGTTGGGTTTCGTGACGTAAATATATATATATGTTATCTATATATTTTATAGAAGTAAAGAGTAAATAATATATTTGAATAAATGTTTTGATTATAATTTCCGCGGAGGTGTTTGTTAAATAAAAATATGTGTTAAGCATATTTATTTAAATAAGAAGTGGTAAAATATCATAAGTTTATTGACTCATAAAAGGTTTAGAGTGTCAAGTGTCAAAGTATCGACTGGAGGGGCTGAAGATGTACAAGTGATATAAGTTACCAACTTATACAAGTTTTTAGAAAAGTGTCAAGGGGTTTAAATTTGAAGGCTAAAAGTGTAAAGATGTACTTTATAAAACTTATATAAGTTCTTAAGGAGCTATGGCAAGTAACTCAAAGTTAAGGGACTGAAGTTAAAAAAATTTGCATTTTACAAAAATAGAAAAAATTTGCCAAAAGCGTGACTCGAACTTGGGTCGATTGTGTAGATGCTAAGCAACATAACCACTGAGCTAGGGGTATTACTTTGTTGTATCATACTTTTATATATATTTAAGGTTACTTTGCATTAATTTATTTTGTGTTAAATTTTACTTCGCAAAACTTAGTCTGTGCCTTGCATGCATATATATTTGAGTTTGTGTTTCCTTCCAAAACTGTTTCTCATCTCCAAAATGAGCAGTTGGGTTCCATTGGTGTAAACCAAACCAAGCTCAAAATAAATCCGATTTATCATTGTGTTTACCACGACTCAAAACAAAACGAACCCCAACTCATTTGAAACAAAAACCTTAATCCGATTTGTGTAAGTTTTCAATAGTTCTCATCTTTTAGGCACAAGGCTACCAAGTTTTAAAAGTTGGTTTAACGTTTCATGATTATAGTTGACATAAAAACATGTTTAGATAGTTTTCTAACATTTTAAAAGCTTGCGTTATATCTATTAGGTGTTTATGTGATCGGTGCAAAGACATGTGTACGTGAGATATTTGAGCGAGAACAAGAAATGAAAAGGGAGTCGAATGGGACTTACAACACCAAAATGGTGGCGACGAGGCACGAGGAGTTGATCGAGCAAAAGAGATACGAGTTAGCCTTGAACCCACACGATCAAAGTACTATCCCGACGAGACTTAAATGATCTTGAAACATTCACCAACACCCTTTTCTCTTCCTTTGAAGCTCGACAGAAATGGGATTGTGTTGTGAGTGAAAATTTAAAAGTGAGATGTGTGAGTTGATGAGTTTAACAAGGGTCTTAGAAGTTTGTTTATATAGAGGGACATGAGCATGGTCTTCACGCAGCTTTCTTGGTGTTATCTTCAGGTTGTGGTCCAAAGGAGACAAGGGGAGCCTTGGTTTTGTCGACATCCTCATGGGGAAAAGACAAGAGAGTGATTCATATTCAATTATGGTTGTCCTTGGAGGTGAGAAGGTTGTTTGAAAGGTTTACCATTTTTGGAGGTGGATGAAGCGTGTGCAGAGGAGGGAGGAGCAGAGAGAATGGCGATATTGGAGGGAAGAAGAGTAGCAGGTGGGGCGTGGGTTTTCTGAGGAAAGACAGAAAAAAGAAAAGAGATGATAAGGGGGGACCAAGTTTTATATCTTTGCTTTGACTTGTGTTGCTTTTGTTTGTCTCGCTAGTCACAGAAACAAGGGAAGCATGTTCCAACTATACTAGTGCAATTATTGTGTTACCAAGATTCATTCAAAGGTTTGTTTTTGTTTTCTTTGTTTTCTCATGCACGTAAATTGTACATAGACCAAGTGTTGGATGTTTTGTGTTTTGCTTTTGGTTTTGCTCGACGTTCTCACAGAAGCATAGAAACATAGACAAACTTTAACTTGTGTCTATTATTTTCAACATTAATTTCTGTAACACTCTTTATTAAATCATTGTGTCATGAATTTTTATAGTCATATTTCTTTTATTTTATCACTTTATTTTTGGGATGGAATTGTACGCATGAAGTGAACCGACAATAACTTAGTTTGATTATTTTACGTGCATGCTTTTGTTTATTTCACGTTTGTTACAAAACTCTAAGTAAACATTCTTTTCTTTTTGAAATCTTACACTACTCATTTTAACCTCTTTCATTAAATCATTTTTTTTTTCTTATTTACTTATTGATGGTTAATGGGATTAAAGGATGTTTTTAGAAGAAATTTTGACGAGATGTTACATATTAGCATTTGAGTTTTGGCCGGGTGATTATGTCTAGCTTATTATTGTTATTATTGCTATCATTTGTGGTATCGTTATGTTAGAGTAGAGTTATTATGTACTTGTTGTGGTATAATTTCATTAGGGTGCGTTTTGGGCTGAGAAACAAAATTGGCTAGGCTCAAGGGTAGTTTATTAGGTTGTTGGGTTGGTAGCTCACACGAGAGCCCAAGAAAAATAAAATAAACTGGATCGGGTTGGATTGGGCTTAGAGGCCCGATAGAATAATAAATAAAAAAAAGTTTATATTTATTTTATAAAGTTTTTATTATCGAGGTCGAGGTAAGTTTTTTTTAAAAAAAACACTCGTGACTTGTCGTGTTTAAAGTTCGAAAAGAAAGAAAAAAAAATATAGCCACGAAAATCGGTATGGAAATTTACGAGTGGCTACACATATTTAAAGAAAAGAGGGAAAAAGTTTAATCTTCAAAGTGGACTTCGAAAAGGCGTATGATAGTATACATTGGTGTTTCTTACTTAACATTATGAAGAGAATGAGGTTTGGGGATAGATGGTGGAAATGGGTGGAAGCATGCTTTAAATCGTCTTCAACGTCTATAATCGTCAATGGTTCACCATCGGAGGAATTCGGAGTCGATAGGGGAGTAAGTCAAGGCGACCCGCTTTCTCCTTTTCTTTTCATATTGGCGGCGGAGGGTCTAAACGCCATTGTGAATGAAGCGGTGGATAAAGGCATCTTTAGAGGTGTAAAGGTTGGATCAAATTTTATCACATCTCACATTTTCAATATTCCGATGATACTATTTTCTTTGGAGAATGAAATAAAGATAACGCCAAAGCTCTTATGTGTATTCTTAAGTGTTTCGAAGAGGTGCCGGGACATAGGGTAAATTATGATAAAATAAGCTATACGGGTTAGGGGTTAATGACGAGGAAGTGGATATTATGTCTAATTAGATGGGGTGTGAAATTGGGGAGTTCCCTTTCACATATTTTGGTTTACTGATAGGAGAGAATATGGGTCGGGTGAACTCTTGGAAGCCCGTGGTGGTTCAAAAATCGGTTGGCCGAACAGAAAACTAAAATGATGTCGTACGGGGCTCGTTTAACATTGATGAAATCGGTTCTTGGTAGCTTGCTGTTGTATTATTTCTCGATGTTCCGTGTGCCTATGAGTGTTATAAAATTTTTTTGAGAGAATTCAAAAAAAAATTCCTTTGGGGTGGGATCGGGGAAGGTAAAAAACTTTCTTGGGTTAAATGGGCTTCGATTCTTAATTCACTTGAGGAGGGGGGAAATGTGGGATCTCTTAGGGTGAAAAACTTGGCACTTTTGGTTAAATGGTAGTGGAGATTTAGGACGGAAGGTGGGGAGTTATGGGTTAGGGTTATTGTGGAAAACTAGAAGGGAGGGTTGAATAGTTTTACCAATTTAAAACTTTCTTCTAAATATTTAGATCGACTTATGTCAATCTATTTGGTTGTTTATGTTGGACGTTGATAGATAGATATATAAACGTGTAATGAAATATAAAGAGTAAGAAATACATCACCACGACATAAGTTATTTATAGTGGTTCGGCTACAAGGACACCTTCCTTGCCCTACTCCACTCCCCGAGTCACCTACTCGAGAGTTCGTAAGCACTACACCAATATCCTTATGGCGGAGAAGCCTTCACAACGTCGCTTAACCTTTTTCCGGTACAAAGCTAAATACGAAGTTCTTTCACACCAAGGCGAACCACACCTAACACAACGTCGCCTACCCTTTATACCGTGCTAGGCTAACCACCGAGTTCTTTCACACCAAGGAGAACTAATCCTATCACAACGACGCCTACCCTTTATTAGGTACTAGGCTAAGCACCTAGTTCCATTACTATGGAGGAACTACTACCCTTCATAACACAACACCTAATATCAAGGAGATCCACTCCTTGTTACAACATCATCAAGGATATCACCATCCTTGGAAATAAAAAAAATACTTATATGTATAACGATGCACCTCATCGATTATACGACCTAGGCATTCTTCCCAAATGCGACTTGATTTGATTCTTCGGCATCCTTCACTAATGCCTTTGACACAACGCTTGGTACCCTTCACTAATGCCTTTGTCTTGACACCTTTAGCATTATTCACTAATGCTTTGACACGGATGATGAGCACCTTTCACTAATGCTTTCATCTTGACACTTTCGGCTTTCTTCACTAATGCCTTCAACTCAACATCTATGGAGAAAGGAAGAACTATCAACAAGAGAACCTTAGTTGTCTTGATGATGACGAAGCATGGCAACTCATGGACTTGAGCTTGCTCGTCTTCAAGAATTGGTGATCTTGCCTTTAAGAGGAACCTAGAAGATCACACAAAAACAAAAGACAAACTACATAGATCACTTGGATATGAGGTTAGAGGGTTATAATACTTGGGGAAGTATGTGTGTAAAGTGGTAAGTAGAAAGGAAGAAATGGCTCTCTATTTATAGAGAAAATTCTCTACTGTTCCCCGGATCCCTACCACAAGGGATCCGACTAGCACAAAGTTAGGGATCCGTGGAACGCTCCTCTTTGCCCATGGGTATTTTTGGTTATGGGTCATGGGTCATGGGTTATGGGTTGATCCATGGTTTTCTTTCTAGATACAATGTATCTTAAGGATACAATGAACTTGGTTAAGTGGTATATATAAAATCATGGGCTATGGGTCAATACCATTTGCTAGTTTTTATCCATTTAGTATATACTTGTTTTTACCCATTTTAGTATACTTAGTTTAAGTATATGCTAACCCAATATGTAAACACTAGTTGTTGTACATATGTATCTAAATCATAAAATCACTTATACTTGTTTTAGTGTTTTATGTGAAAACGTGAGTGTGTTAGGAAACTATTAACTCACACTATTTACGTATCCTATTTGTTTCGTTAAAATGATTTTACGTTTGTTATCGACAAAACATTAGAAGATCGTAAAATATAAATAAACGTTTTTAGGGCTTATTTGTATTAACAATCTCCCCCTTTTGTTGATGACAAAACATAAAATTATTTTAAGGAAAAGCTAAAATTCGCAAAAGTTTGAATTTGTAGTTTTTACTTTCTTCTCCCCCTTTTTGTCGAAACAAAAGTGTTAAAAGAAACTAACACAATTTTTTATAAGAAAAGGTGTGAAAAAATGTAAAGAGAGTAAGTGACGGGAATGGTACTCGTCTTAGCTCCCCCTTGACGAGTCCATCCCTTTGAAAGGGCGTCAAGGACATGACGTAAAATAAACTAATTGTGTTTGCAATTATGTCTGCAAATGGTTCGTCTAAGTGACGAAAGCTTGCTCCCCCTTGAAGATTGCAAAATTGCAATGGGGTGTCATGAAGTATAGTCCGAAATTGGATTAAGTTGCAAGTGTTTTTGCAATTTCGTTTGACACAAAGCTCCCCCTAGCTTTATGGTGTCAAAATCTTCATGTGTTATTTTGAAAATCTACAAAGTAAAGGTTAGAAAACAAGAGTATAGAGCATAATTTCCTGCAATTAAACTCAAGTTAGTAAAAGTTGGTGTTACTGATCCACGGATCCCGCGGTTCCTTTCTTGGAGGGATCCGTCTAGGCATTTTGGAGGGATCCTACCGCTCTGCTGATGCAGTTTTTCCAAAGAATGATAGTGTTTCAATCAATGCTAACGAATGTGTGAAGTAGTATATGATATATCAAGCACAACACATAAAGCACATAACAAGTATGGCATATAGATATTCATTCAATAAAAACAAGAGATGATCAACCAAATCTCTAAAACTAAGAGAATGAACTAGCCATACAAGTGCTACTAATGCTAATGAGTTATCCAAACTCTAGATCCAACTAAAAACTTAATGATGATCAAGGATGAGATAAGTTTTCCTAAATATTCTAAGTTTGAGCTTGTGACTATGATGCTCATTGTAGTTTAGGCTTGTTGACCTCTTCGAAACGTTCGAGGAGGTGATAAAACATGAAACGTTGCTCTTCACGTAGTTCATGTATCAAACTTTCAACATGTTTACAATGATAGCAATCCTTGACATGGTTTTGAATTTCTTGAAGTGGAAGTTCAAGTGAGGTAGGTTGAGGATATTCAAATGAAGGAGGAATTGGTGGAGGCTCATTAAGTGATGGCTCTACAATGTTTAAGGGTGGAGGTAAAGAAGCATCAACTTCCATGTGGTCGGGTGGTTGACTTTGATGTCTTCTCATAATTCAAAATGGACTATTGGGGGGAATGAGAGAGTTTGACATTGGATCAAGTGTTGATTCAATATTTTGATTTTGTTGCCCAACCTTTTCAAGTGAGTTTGTTGGTAGTGGTGGAAGGTGAGATGGCCAAGGAGGTAAGTCTTCTACATTGTGAGAATGTGGAGATGATTGTGAGGTGGCTCTAGGCACCAATGATGTTGGTTGAGTTGTGGAGGGTATGTTTGGTTTGGTAGAGTTTGGTGATGAAGTCCTAGTGGGAACTATTTTCTTAGGGATTAGTTTGATTGGTTTCTTTGGTGTAGGAGAAATCCTAGCATTGGTGTACTTAACCGGAGATGATTCGATTGAGGAAACTTCGTGTATGATTCTAGCAAGTTTCTTGAGTGGATGAGTTAGCACTAGGAGCCTTTCTCATGATGAAAAGACTAAGGGAGATGGTTGCAATTGCTGATAATTGTGTTTGTGTTTGATTACTAAAGTGTTCTTAGCAATATGGCTTATAAAGGGAAGAACTTGGCAAGTGCATTTAAGACTTAATCCACTAATGTTCTTGGAAATGTGATGATTAACATGCACAAGGTTGAAGTTCAGAGTTTCACTGATCTAGAAACTCATTTAAGATGAGATGGAGTGTTTGAGTTAGGAACATGAGTTGAAATGATTGTTTTAGCAATGTTTGACATAAACTGTCACCCGGATCCCACGGTTCCCTCCTTGGAGGGATCTGGCTAGGCTATTCCTAGGGATCCGGCTCTCATAGCTATGACAGTTTGAAATGAGGTTTCTAGGAGCTAAAGCCTATCTCATTTTGAGTGTTTCAGTTCTCCTAAGTGTTTTAATATGAGAGGGTACTTGAATGATCAAAGGTAATAAGTGTTATAGCAAATGATTGCTTCTTATGGAAAGGAGATGGGACAAGATGACTACCAATGGATGTCCAAGGATAACACTAAGAGTTTTGGTGGTGTCAAGTCATAATAAATGATCCTAGTGATCAGATTTAAGCTTGAGGTAAAATTTGAAAAATTCTTAAAAATCACAAGAATTGAAGAACTAATTTTTGTCTCACTTTGAGATAAAAATGATTAGAAACAATTTCCTAAAATTTGTTTAATTTGTCCACTTAAGTGTTTTAAAAGATGAGAAACAGCTTGTGAGTATTCAAGCGGAAATATGGTGAGTTTTGATGTGTTGATAAATCAAGAGGCATTTTGACTAAGATTTTAAGTAAGCCTTTAGTGGGTCTAAGCCTTTCTCATCCTTGAAGTGGTTTTAGTTGGATTTTAAAATCATATGCTTAGCTAATGTGATGTTATCTAGAGAGTTATCTTGATGCAACGAATGATGTATTGCTGATCTGATGTCACGGATCCCACGGTTCCTTCAAGGGAGGGATCTAGCTAGGCTAATCCTAGGGATCCGGCATCTGCAAATCAGAATCTTCATAGAAATGATGTGCAGATTTTGCACACTAATAAATCTATAAACAAAGCAATAAGAACAAGCATGGCATCACAAAACACCACTTACAAAAGCATGATAAAGTAACAATATCCAAGTTACCATAAACCAAAAGTGCTAAAACGTAATCATCCAAACATGGAATAAAGGAAAACAAGCATATTCCTATTGTCTCTTTCGTCAATCCTTTATTTTTCTTTTTGACGGCTTAGTGAGGTTGTAAGCGAGGTTTTGAATCATGCCCCTCAATTGTTTAAATTCCGCGGTCTCGTTTGGAATGGTTGGAAGTTGTTCGTAGTAGTCAAAGGGTTCCAATTTGATGTTGGCTATGGGATCGACGTCTTCCTCATCTTCTTCTTCTTCACCGACCGAGGAGTCCGAGAGCTTCAGGTTTCTCTCCATTGACCATGAACCGTTTAGGGGGTTGTTTGGTAAGAGGTACCATGACGTGATCGGAAAGGTAATGATCATCGTTGATAGGAGATGGTTGCAATGCACCAACATACTTACAAAGTCGTGTTAGGAGCATACCATACGGAAGTACCATGTTGGAAGCTTTGAATACCCCAGCCATTCTCCTTACCATGAAATAGGCAAGATTAAATGGCCTTTGGTGGGTAAGACAATAGATCATTTGCACAAGACATGCGTTTGGATGATCTTTGTTTCCAACTAGGCTAATGACGTTTTCCCTAAGGATTTCTTCCCATTTTCTAAACATGGGATGCATTTCAAAAAGTTCCATTTGAAAGGGATCACGGTGAATGAGCTTTTTGTTATGGTTGTAACGGGATTGGTCGGTTCTAACTTTGAAGATAGTATCTCGAATGGTTTCGGGATTGTCGAGAGGAGTGTTATAGAGAGGCTTAGGATCAAGTGCAAGGTTTTGAGCGTTAATTGCCCAGTGTTGAGAGTACATACAAATTCCTTCACAAGGAATGCGAAGAAATTGAGCAAAGGTGTTGAGAGGAAGAATAAAGCTTTGTTTGTTGATGATGAAGGCGATTGAGATGCTATTGTCGGTGTTTCTAATGATCCTAAAGCTTTTGTAAAATTCAAAAATGAAAACCGGAAAAATTTGTTCATCTATGTCAAGGAGACAATCAAAGTTGATTGTCGAGAAAACTTGACGAATGTCGGTATCTTCAAGGAAACATTCCTTGACTACACGACCTTCGTGGATAAGTCGTTTTACAAGGCTTTTGAAAATTTTACGGTCGGTTTTGGTCAATCCCTTTTTACGATAGTAATGAGTAAGGTAATGGACGGTGTCATGATGATCTTCTTGAGTGGCTTTGGGCATGGTTGGTCCTAAAAAATACAAATTTTCAATTAAGTAAAATTAGTTGGGATGGGTTTATGGTTTTGATTTGTATTAACAATGTTGTGAACACAATGTGATTTTGTTAAAAACCCCATTTTCATGATTAATTTGAAAAACCCTAATTAAGTTAATTGATTAGAAACCATAAACCCTAGGATGAGGATGATGAAAATTAGAACAAGTTAATGTAATTACTTACAATGGTGTTCTAGGAAGGAATACTTGAAAGTATGGAAGCCAATGAAGATGAATTATGTAGCTTAGTCGTTTTTGTGTTGTGTGAGTAGATGGAAAAAGATCAGTGGTGATTTTTTGAAAGCGTATAGTTGAGTTCTGTTCCACGGTTCCCCCGGATCCCTTGTATTTGGGATCCGGCTAGTACAACTAGAGGGATCCGGCTACTGTGGATAGAAAAAGGGTTATTTGGCATTATTTTTAGAACTAGCTTACAAAAAAATAGTTTGGAAGTATTTAGATGGATGACGGGTTTTGATGAATCACATATCGAGGGTTCATATGTGACAACGACGTTAGTTTGACTAATCAAGAGTAATACTATTCCTGATGATGAAAAGGACGGAGAAGTGACGAAAGAGACTTCTTATGATGCTATTAATTTTTAAACAAAGAAAACTATGAAATAAATTAAACTCACGTAACCTATCTAATGAAAAGTAAAACATACCTCTATTCTTCTTGGTTTGGCGTAATACCAAAAAAAAAAATACTTCATGAGCTTTTAAAGTAATCCTTTGTACTTGGTGTACGTAGGTTGTGATTACTTTTTAGATCCTTCCTTGAACGTTGACTTCATTATTCTTTGAATAGAGATGAAGATTTTTGGAGAGATTCTAGCATGAAGATTTCTTAAAAGAAAATTGTTAGAATGATCTATCAATGTCCAACAAGATGATTTAAAAGAAGTATGACCCTTTAAAAAAAATCCTTCTTTGTAGTTTTCAAACATACACGGATCGGATCAAGTCTTTAAAGTACAACATACTTTAAGAAACTTGGTAACGAAGCTCTGATACCAATTGTGGAAAACTAGAAGGGGGGGGGGTTGAATAGTTTTACCAATTTAAAACATCCTTTTAAATATTTAGATCGACTTATGTCAATCTATTTGGTTGTTTATGTTGGACGTTGATAGATAGATATATAAACGTGTAATGAAAGATAAAGAGTAAGAAGCACATCACCACGACACAAGTTATTTATAGTGGTTCGGCTACAAGGACACCTTCCTTACCCTAATCCACTCCCCAAGTCACCTACTCGAGAGTTCGTAAGCACTACACCAATCTCCTTATGGCGGAGAAGCCTTCACAACGTCGCTTAACCTTTTTCCGGTACAAAGCTAAATACCGAGTTCTTTCACACCAAGGCGAACCACACCTAACACAACGTCGCCTACCCTTTATACCGTGCTAGGCTAACCACCGAGTTCTTTCACACCAAGGAGAACTAATCCTATCACAACGTCGCCTACCCTTTATTAGGTACTAGGCTAAGCACCTAGTTCCATTACTATGGAGGAACTAGTACCCTTCACAACACAACACCTAATATCAAGGAGATCCACTCCTTGTTACAACATCATCAAGGATATCACCATCCTTGGAAATAAAAAAAATACTTATATGTATAACGATGCACCTCATCGATTATACGACCTAGGCATTCTTCCCAAATGCGACTTGATTTGATTCTTCGGCATCCTTCACTAATGCCTTTGACACAACGCTTGGTACCCTTCACCAATGCCTTTGTCTTGACATCTTTAGCATTCTTCACTAATGCTTTGACACGGATGATGAGCACCTTTCACTAATGCTTTCATCTTGACACTTTCGGCTTTCTTCACTAATGCCTTCAACTCAACATCTATGGAGAAAGGAAGAACTATCAACAAGAGAACCTTAGTTGTCTTCATGATGACGAAGCATGGCAACTCATGGACTTGAGCTTGCTCGTCTTCAAGAAGTGGTGATCTTGTCTTTTAGAGGAACCTAGAAGATCACACAAAAACAAAAGACAAACTACATAGATCACTTGGATCTGAGGTTAGAGGGTTATAATACTTGGGGAAGTATGTGTGTAAAGTGGTAAGTAGAAAGGAAGAAATGGCTCTCTATTTATAGAGAAAATTCTCTACTATTCCTCGGATCCCACGGATCCCTACTACAAGGGATCTGGCTAGCACAAAGCTAGGGATCCGTAGAACGCTCCTCTTTGCCCATGGGTATTTTTGGTTATGGGTCATGGGTTATGGGTTGATCCATGGTTTTCTTTCTAGATACAATGTATCTTAAGGATACAATGAACTTGGTTAAGTGGTATATATAAAACCATGGGTTATGGGTCAATACCATTTGCTAGTTTTTACCCATTTAGTATATACTTGTTTTTACCCATTTTTGTATACTTAGTTTAAGTATATGCTAACCCAATATGTAAACACTAGTTGTTGTACATATGTATCTAAATCATAAAATCACTTATACTTGTTTTAGTGTTTTATGTGAAAACGTGAGTGTGTTAGGAAACTATTAACTCACACTATTTACGTATCCTATTTGTTTCGTTAAAATGATTTTACGTTTGTTATCGACAAAACATTAGAAGATCGTAAAATATAAATAAACGTTTTTACGGCTTATTTGTATTAACAGTTATAAAAAGCATTTATGGTGATTGTGGGGGCCTAGGGGTTTATAGAGGGAGATGAGGGGGTTGAAAAAGGTGGGGAGGGGGATTTGGAATGATATTGTGAAGATTGGTGTAGAGATAGATGGTTTGGGGATCGATTTTACTTCTTCCTTCGAAGGAGTGTTGGGCGACGGGAGGGACATTAGGTTTTGGGTAGAAAGGTGGGTGGATAATAGGCGGTTGTGTGATAAATTTCCTAGGTTGTTTCATTTAAATAATAAGAAGGAAGGTAGTGTGTTAGATATGGGGGTTTGGACAAATGACGGGTGGATATGGGTTTGGGATTGGTGTAGGAGTATTAGAGGTCGGGTGAGTAGGGAATATGACGGGTTAATTGAGGTCTTGCAAAATGTCGTTGTTTCTAATACTTGTAGGGATAAATGGAGGTGGACGATTGGTAAAGACAGCGAGTTCAAAGTCAAGATTCTTACAAGATTGGTCGAGGAGAAGAGTCTTCAAACGGAAAGTGGTGGCTTTGAAACACTTTGGAACAAGCTAGTTCCTAATAAAATCAACATTTTTGTTTGGAGAGCGCGTAAAGGGAGTCTTCCGGTTCGGGTGGAGCTTGATAGAAGGGGTATTGATTTGAATTCGGTTCTTTGCCCATGTTGCAATAATAATGTGGAGTCATGTGCTCATTGCTTAGTTACGTGTGACTTAGCAATGAGTGTGTGGTCCAAAGTTTTCATGAGGTGGAAGATGGGGAACGTTAACGATTTTAATTTTTTTTTTGGAAAATGGGAATGTTAATGTTCCCACCTCTATATCGTGTTGTGGCAAGCGTTAATTTGGACTTTCGGGTACTTCATTTGGAAGGAAAGAAACGTTCGTGTGTTCGGGAATAAAGCTTCAAGTAATAATAAGACTTTTCAAGATATTCAATTCAAGTGCTTCGAATGGATAGTGAGAATATCAAACAAATTTAAAAGGATAGATTGGCAACAATAATGGCTATGGGACCCACGGAATATTCGGCTACGGTAAATACAGTTGGCTACAGAAAAGTATAGCTCTACATATGTTTCTGTGATGATCAGACAGTTGGTGACTTCCGGCTACGGTAAATACAGTTGGCTACAAAAATGTACAGCTCTACATATGTTTCTGTGATGATCTGGTGACTGCTTGCAGTGTCAGTCAGTTTTTTTTTATTTTGATATGGTTAAGGTAGAGGGTGTGGTTTAGGTTTTTCCTTCACCATATCAGAACTACATCAGCCTTTTCTCTCTCCAAAATTTTTTCCTTCAAGTTTCCCTCAACTACTACATCACTTCTCTCTCTTAAATTTTTTTTCTTTCTATTTTTTATTATTCAAAATACCCCAAATACACAAACACCCACTTACAACCCAATAAATTATATTCTCTCTTTCTTAATAGCCATTCTCTCTCTCATTTTTATCTTCGGGACTATACTCCCGCATGAAATATTTTTGTTTCTTTTCCTACTCATTTCCCGTATGTGAGGGGAGGAAAGAAAACATCTTTTGGTATTTCCTTTACTTGTTTCCCGTGCCACACCTTTGACTATTAAGGAAGGTATATTTATGTGACAATACTTAAGTCTTATGGATGGTATGAGTTGCAGTAGAGGGCTAAATTGTACAATTTGATGTCTGTGGCTGTGTCCGGTCATCTCACTATACTCTTTTGTCCTTATTCTATTTCTCATGCTTTCATTGGTGTTCACTTCTCAGTGGAATTATAATATTCCTCATACGCATGTGTTAATTGTTTCGAGAGTTTTATTTTCAAAAGTGAGTGATGATTCTATTCAGGAAATAAAGGTGATAGTCTAGAAAAAGTCAAGAAATGGCAAATGTGTATGTCAGTTGTAATCTCAGCGAATTTTGGTACTATGTTGTGTTTCTATGGGTGCTACTAAATACATCAAAGTTTGACTAAAGCACAATTTTCAAGTAAAGATCGGCAATTAACTTTACTGGAAAAGACAATTAATACTGAGAAAGACAACATTGAATAAATAAAAGCAATTAATATACTCACACTTTTGTCCCCTCTCTCCAAAATGTGCATCATTCTCTTCTTTTTATTTTATTAAACAAAAAACTCTTTCTCTACCACAAATTTTCACTCAACAAGAGAAAATGGAATTGAATTCTGACCAATTGAGACAACACCAGTACGACACTACAACCCCCTTTGTTTGAACTTAAGCTCTGACCAAAGTTTCCATGCGCCGTCACACGCAACCACATGCCTCCGGAATCTTCAAATCCGGCGTGGGTCCAACTAACTCCGACATCACAACAACGATAAAAGTATCACTTCTCCTAGATCTGACCATCATCATCACTACTGATTGTGTGAATACTTTTTTGAACCTTATGTATACTTATTTGAGTTGATCTTTGATAGGTTGAACTTATGTATTTTGAGAAAATGAGAATGAGGAATCTAATAGAAATGGAGATGATAAACTCGTGTTGATGAGAGAGAACAGTAAAGGGTGGTGGAAAAAAGTTAAAAATATACGAAGTAGTAAATAATTAATATTGATGGTAACTATTAATTGGGATTAATTTGGTAATTATTACGTAATTATTTTGCTTTGTTTATTGTAAAAGTCAATGATTGGTATAATGATATTGGTGTATTTAGACTATCCCGTTTCTATTTATGTGTTTGTTTAGGTAGTATATGATAGTAGTTTTATTTTGGTCCAATGATGGTCCTTTATGTACTTTATTTTGTTCTTTTAGGTCTATTTTTTTTTTAACTTGCTTGATTAAATTTTTTTGGGGGTCTTTCCTTTGTAATTGTTTCTTTTGTGGGTTTTATAAAATTTGTTGCGTTTCTAAAAAAAAATATAGACTACTTAAAGAAGACAATGACTCAAAGTTTAAAGGAGGGCATAAAAGTCATTTTTATTTGTTGACAATTCAACATTCAATAAATATATGTACTTAAGATACTAGCCGAGTACTCGTGCTTAGCGGCGGCGACATTTGGTTTTCGATAAGTTTCGATTGCATGATTATTTGCGTGTGCGCTTTTGCTAGACAACCAATATTGATGGTTCTAGTTGATTTGTCGAAGTTCAAGTCTGGCTTAGAAAATTATAAGATTGATTTGTTTTATATATAATGTTAGAAAGTTAGTTGATGTTTTAAAAAAATAGAAGTATTTAGTTATTTACTACAATTTCGTGTCAATTACACTTTTTCTAATCTTCTTTTAGCTTTTTAGTTGTTTATAAATGTGGTATTGGTTATTTTCGTGTGCTAACACGACAAACCCAAACTTTCACATAAAGATAAACGGTCATGGCCACAGTAAAACAAAATGATCACTGGTAAACCCTTTATACTTACTTATTACATCAAAATATGATATATTTTCTTTGTGCACTTGACAAAATTAGAGAACTGATTAAATGAAATAATATCAATTTGATTAACATATTTTTGTGAAGTCTAAATGTGAAAAGGAAGGCAAACCCAAAATGATGAAAGATTTAATCTTATCACTTTAAGAATAACATTAATTAGTTGGTTGTGATTTTAATAATATGAATTTTTAGTTGTAATCAGAGGTATTTTTTAATAGTGACTATTTTTTTCATTCTACTTTGATATAGCATACAACTATGTAGCCATTTTGTCGATAAATATATGTACTTAAAATATTGGTTATAAATAGTTTAAAGTTTACCGCTAAGAAATGTCAACATTAAAAATTGGTCGTCATTGACGTGCGGCTTGCTTTTATTACTCTCATGATAATAGAAGGCTTTGATGCACCTGTGGTTAATTTTCTTGGTCCGCAACGGGTGCAATCATGACCGTATCATTCACCCTTAAACCGGCTGTTATGACAACGTCAAATATTTATATTTGTAAAATCGTGATTTTGGTTTAACTCTTGATGCAAAATTTACGGGTTCAATTTATAGTCATTGCGATATTGCGAGAAAAAAGTCTATAGGCTAGAAGGAAAAAAAAAAAAAGTTTAAAAATTAAACAGTATTTAAAATGTTAATTAGTGGTAGATGTTGTTACTATTTTTAATCAAAAGTATAATAGTCCACCAAAATCGATCATAAATTTATTGTACTCCCTTCGGTTTTGGTTTATCAAAAAGATTTCTTGTTGATACCAGTTGCTATAACTTTACAGCCATATATCTTTAATCATGTCACTAAAAAAGTAAGTAATACAGCATTAATCACATCTATAGCTTCGCCAAAGATATGATTGTGAAAATGCAAGATGAAAAAGACTACTTTCTGGTTCAACACCTCCTTTTCTTTGCCTCTCTTCTTTGATCGGGCATCATCTTTAAATCTGACTCTCGGTCGGTGTGATTTATGGTTGACATTCTGTCTTCTAACTCATTCTCTTGGATAGATTCACTGCATTTTTAATCTGTTTTGAAATTTGATTTTTTATGTTCTCGGTTGGTGCATCATGCTTGATGCTCCCTGATGTTTATATGTGGGCAATGGGCGCAATCATGGCTAAATTTTATTGTATATAAACAATATGGAACTTATCTATATATATATATGGGACTACATATGACACATGTATAATGCTTACTAGGCACTTTAATATTGACATGGCACATTCTATGATGAGCTGGAAATAATGACTTGGCACAAGATCCGGCTACACAATAAAAAAAGATGATAGATTGCAAGGTTCGAACTTGGGTTTCATGGTTGCAAGACATGCGCCTCAACCACTAAGGCAATCCACATTTTCCTGTATGAACCCCTTATTTCCAAAGTGGTATTCTGTTTTCAACCTTACCATCTTCATTATCAACTATTCCTAACTGAAACCCTACTCATTCGGATCTACATTACTCCTCCCCTTTTCACTCCTACAGTCCTACTCAGCGCACAAAATTCAAAATAAACCAAAACTGAATCCCCCCATTATATCTTCATTTCCAAAAAAAATCACCCAAATAACGCACACCCTAATTCAAAAAAAAAAAAAAAAAAAAAACAGACACAAATCCGGTTATCTAATACACCTAAAAACCTCAATGGATTCGACATCATCATTGAAGGTATCGTATTACTTTACTTCGTCTAAAGTCATTATTATTTTTTATTTTTTGTTCCAATTGAATCGAATTAGGTTGGCTAATCAGTTTTGATGCATGATCAGTTATAGATTAGTTTTGTATGACTTTATTGATTCTACTTTTGAAATCAACCCTGATTATAGTGTTGCATACCAAGTGTTTGATGAAAGTCCTAAATGGAATTTTATTTTGGAAACGCGTTTGTAGGTCTACTCATGGAATTCAGATATTATGCCAGGTACATGTTTGATGAAAATCCTCATAGGAAAGCTAAAAAAGGTATATTTTATCAAGTTTATGATGTCGAATTAAACTTATCGGGTGCAAATGAGAATAATATTTGTTAGAGTTATGGCTTAGTATCAATAACTTTTGTTTAACTTGATTGATGTCAATATCAGTTGGTGCATTTGTTTATTAACCCACATTCAAAAAGAAGCTATATTAATTTTGTTTCTTAACCATTAACAAAATTAAAAAACAATTAATTGTTTTTCAGGTGGTGGATGGTATTATATGGCACTGATGTAAATATATAATTTGTTGTTGATGAGAAGATTAATAAAAATGCTTATTGTTTCATGTTAATAGATGTCAATGTTATATTTCTTACTCTCAGGACATATAGAAAATGTTTTTAAGTGTTCTTCATTTCATAGAAAAGCAAGATTCATGGTTTAAGCCTATAAACTGTTGTGGTCATTAATTTATTATAGATATTTATTTATCGGTTGAAACATAAGAGATGTGTGGTAAGTTTGATATTTATTTATTTACAAGTTAGTGACAACTAAGTGTATTGTTCCTAATAATTTTTTTATTGGTTACCTTATTGAAAATTTTGATAGTTTTCTATCTTAAATAGTTAATTCATAACTTGTAAATTTGATGTTCTTTTGCACGGAATAAAACACTGACCACCTTAACTAGAAGTTGGGAATAGTTTGTCACATGTTCACACAGCTAGCCCCAGGGGCGGAGGGACCATATAAGTAGGGGGGGCCCTCAACAAATTGGGCCAAAAAAATTTATATAGTGCAAAAATTGTGTTTTAGTGGACTTTTATATTTCATGCCCTCAGCCCAAAACATATTTTGCCCTCAACAAAACTGAACCCAACATGTAATCTTTTTCTATATCAGTTCACGTATTAGAATTGCAGAATATGAATCTTTTTGCTGCTGTTTTTTACACTAAATTGCTACTGATTTGTTGCTGATTTGACGGCTGAAGTGATGCTGAATTACTGCAGAAAGGCTGCTGATTTCGGTGCAGAAAAGCTGCTGATTTTGCTGCTGAATAGCTGCTGATTTCGCTGCAGAAATGCTGCTGATTTCGCTGCTGAAAGTTGGTGATGCAAGCTGATTTTTGTGCTGAATTCTGGTGCAGTTTTTGTTGAATTATAGGGCTGTTTTTGAAGTGTTTGGGTGCTTTTTGGTTGCGCCTGTTAGGTTGTTTTGCGGCTGCCATTTTGACACAACATAAGGTGTGTTTTGTTGTTATTTTAGCACTATTAGTTCTTTTATGCAATATTAAGTCGGTTAAGTTCACTATTGTTTCGTCCTTAAATTTTTTTTGCAATATTATTTTTGCCCCCCATATTTCAATATCCTGGCTCCGCCACTGGCTAGCCCGTTTCCTTCTAACATAATCTGTCTAAATTTAGTAAAACAATGGCATAAGTCATTGGGGTGTTCGTACACTGTATCCTAATTCTAGATTTTCCTTTTTAAAAATGAAAGATTGGAATATTTTGGAGCGGACCAGCGTGAATATACATGGATGATGAAGATAGAAAGGTGCAAGATGATATTATGAAGCCTGACCTGTCACGTACTTAGATTGTTGTCTTGAAGAAAAACTTTTCATGTAGCTACCCAAACTTACCATTTCAAGAAGATTATCAAGAAAGAGAAGAAGAAACTTCATTTCAAAGTACACGATCACAACTAAAAAGCTTAGTAGGCCAATGATGAAGATGTCTCTTCAAAATCCAAACATAAGCAGGATTCAACAAAGAAAATGTCCAAGAAAATAGAGACTCAATGTTCTAATTTCAGCAGTTGTAGTAAGGAAGTTGAAGATGAGAAGCCATACTCAACTTCAAGGTTAGTATCTATTAAATCACTTCTACTTTAAATTTATTTAACAAAACAATGCACATTTAATGGTTTTCTACTGTATTTATGTATATATGGTCTTGCAATAGCACTTATATCGGTATGGTTGTTTATAATCTTGAAGCTTTAATTATATAGAATTTAAAGTATTTTTCCACAATTATAATTAGCAATGCACTTGATAAATTCAAGGAGTAATCATCCTTAGCGACTCTTCCACAAAATATAAGGAAATAATTGTGTCCGAGCACTGTTCACAACCCAAAATCCATCTTTCAAAGGCAATATTATTTTATAAAACGTTACCATTAAGATGTTATGTGTACTTATCCTATGTTTCTTGCAAAAATGCAATTTGATTAGACATTTTGTTTGGATTGGTTGGGTAACATGTAAAAAAATATACTTATGGAACGAGTAGGGTAGGATTGGTCTACATCCACTTCTTAGTCCATATTTTGTACAATAATTTATGCAATCATTAAACCCGAACTATTTCAGCCAGTGTAAAAATTACTTGTTATGACCTGTTACCTGATGAGTCTGACCCGCCAAATAGGGCACCTTTAAAAACTGCATTACAGATTAAGATATCTAAGTATTTACATATTATTTGATCGGTTAGGAGATAAATCATTGATGAAGATGGGTGGCTTCATACAAGGGATATTGGGTAAATGTGCTAAATTTGGTTGTTGTAGGTACATGTAAATACTGATGTACTAATAACGCTTTTACAACCAATTTTTTTCTTTCACATAATGAAATTAAGATGGTGAACGCATTCAACAAATATCTGTTATTGCTATATTTCAAGGGGTGTTTGGAAGTGTGTTTAAAATGATTATGACTACGCTATGTTAAATATACATGTCGTCCAAAACTCCAAAAATCAGATTTGCAGAAAGAGATATTCAAGTAAAGAGTTGTATAAGAAAATTGATATTGTGATTAGTGTAAAATCATATGACCATCCCTAACTATAACCACTTGATTGTGATTATCTTAATTTGATTCTTCAAGCTGCAATGTAAGTACATGTCGGATGTATGTATAGGACTATGGGCTGATTGAGTATGTTGATCTTTTCAGGATCCCGATTTAATACTCTTGGATTAACCTAAGAAGCTTATTGATCTAGACACGATTGGCATGGCCTAAAGGATATCACAAGAAAGATGTTCCAATGGTGATCATTATTCATGATAGAGCTTTTCTTTATCAGTCATGCACAAAATAATGGAGACTCACATCAGTGTTTCTAGGAAAATCAGATGAGAACTATTCTGATAACATTATTGGTACGCGACATGGATGTAAGCTTAATTTACAACTTGGGAGAAGCAACTGAAGGAAATCCATACTACAACAGGCTTAGGTTAGCAGGTTAAGTGATGGAAAAACTTTTGGACGTGCATCTTCTGCTGAAAAGGTATTTCTTTTACATAATATTAGAGTAGTCATGAAATCTGTATTTTCTTTTGGTGCTTTCATGTGTCTGTCGATAATCATCATTTTCCAGTTATCAATGACTTCAAGTATTCTAACAAGAAACACAACACTCATTATCTAATGACATCTTGATTCTTGAATTACTTATTGGTGTGTGACTATAAACCTGGTCTTGATGGTTATATAATGTCCAAAATTTTTCTGATTACTTAAGATAACAGCTTTGACTACAACTTAGTTTCCTGGTGATCTGCAAGACTGCAACCAGGATAATAAGTTTGATTCTTTGTTTTCACTTTTCGTTGTTTTACTGTTGTTTTACTTTGATGAACAGGTCAAGTTGACAAAATAATGATTTCTATGACCGAAGAAACGGCACATCAAAGGACTTGCATGTCTAAAATATTTGCCGTTATTCACTATCTATTTACGTCCAATTAAACTTTGTCAAGTAATATAATGAAGCTAGCCCGCCCATTGGGCGGGCTATGAAGCTAGTCGACTATAAGTGATTAAAAATGCATTACGGCCATCACTTTTAACCACAGTGAGTTCTAGCTAAAACCTTTGAGAATTCATTCTCTAACCCTTTGAGATAAAGATCATTGGACTTAGAAGAAAGACTATGAATGATGTGTTTGAGTTGATATATGCAAATGCAACACACTGGTGCATTCATAGATGCAACTATCTCAACAATTTGAAGAACTGCCAATCCAAACAGAATCGATATCAAGTAACTGTATAACTTACTACTAATAAACAAATCCAACAATTAAACTATCAATAGAAGGAAGAAACTACTAATGGACAAGCTAAGAATAAGAATAACAATGTCCTTTTAGTCGTATCTGAATGAATGAAATGAATGATTCAGAACCATATATCGAACAAAAAACAATACACAATACAAGCTGCTGGCCGGCGAAAATATGAAGAAAAAAAAAACAACTTTGTTATCAGGTTTTCTGTTACACAAGATCAAATGAGAATGAATGATGATTTACACTACACAACCTGTAACCAAGAAGTATCGTACACATTTTAGGGAACAGTAGGATTTTTATTTTATTTTTATTTTTCCTTTTTCGAGTAACAAATGGAACATCTTACAATTATAAGTTCTTATATCCGTGGCACACTGAAAATTTGAAAACTAATATCTACTTCTTATTGGTTCCGAGTCTTGGCACATTCTTCTTAGCATTGTTGACTGCGTTGTCGATGTAGGTAGCAAACGGTCCATGATCAGAAACCGTAACCGGGTCATGAGGGGTTTCTGGAACTTGTTCATTGTTAACAACACTTGGGTGCAGCAGTGCATACCCTCGCCCACCACTAGGTGGCCCCACCAAAACTGACCCATTAACACTTTGCTGTTGTTGTTGGTGCAGTGCATATGCTCGCCCAAATCCTTTTCCTCTACTCATCATCGTTGACATTATGCCAATAACCCCCGTCACATCTGTCCCCGATGATGCTGACTCATTCGGAATCTGTTCGTGATCAGAATCCGAAACAGGAACCGGGTCAGGATTGGGGGGTTGGTTTGGTGGATCTTCATTGCGTACTCGTCGGTGCATCAATGCATACCCTCGCCCAAATCCTCTACCACTAGGTGGCCCCACTAAAACTGACCCATTAACACTTTGAAGTTGTTGCTGTTGCAGTGCATATGCTCGCCCAAATCCTCTCATAGCCGCACTACTCATTGTTAACATTCCACCGCTACAGCCACTAGTCGTCCCCAATACTGGCTCATCATGGCTCTTTCTTTCACTATTTTTTATTTCTTGATCATGAACACATTCAACCCCTTCTTCTTCTTTAGCCGGCGTTTTCAAACATTGTGATTCTTGATTGGTATTATTTATTGTCATCATCTCCCCACTAGCCCCCGATACTAATTCACCACCTACTTCTTGGTGTTCTTGCTTATAATCATTATCATACGTACGCCATTATTAACAACTTAACTTTCGAGATGAAGATTAACGAAAACTTGCAATAAGAAAAGTAGACAAAGAACAAAAAGACTATTTAAAATGGAGGTTTAGAATTATGAATGAATGTTATATAAAAATAGAGGTTTGAAAGAGAAGTAGTGATCCTAACAGAATGTGATTTTTAAAGGATGATAAGAGGCTCCAAATTGAAGGTTTTATACTCAAGAATTGTAACAGATTTATCCTTCACTTGCTTAAGTAGTATTTTTTTAATCCAAATATCAAATTTGTTATTCTGGTATATATTACTTATTAAATTGAAAAAGTTCAACTGAATACTATTTCTTCAATTTCACTTTCAATTTCGCGTCCAGTCACTTTGTTTACAACTATTTCTACATTTGTCTATATGCTTTTTTTTTTTTTTTTTAAAAGCAAGGGCATCATAGGCGTTAGAAATATATCAAATAATGGCGTAAGTTGGTCGTGGAGCGTCGGGGGTTGTCTTTAAAGTGCTCAATTATCAAACTGGTTAAGTTAAACCTATGTTTTAAGGCTGTTATGACATACAAGAAAGCATATTTCCTTTCCAAGGGAGCTTCCTGGTGTCCCTTTTTCTGAATCATTTTTGTACATAACGGTTTGATTTTTTGAGTTTGTGTATGTTAAGGGGTTGATTTTAATCAAGTGATGTCTATAAACAATATACAAATTGTAATTGACTAAAAAGCAAGAGTTATTGGTCACATGTATAGCTTCGGCAAAAATATGACTGAAAATGCAGGATGAAACAAACAAACAAAGTTGTGGTTCACCGCCTCCTTTTCTTTGCTTCTCTTCTTCAATCGTGCTTCATCTTTAAACCATTAATTTTGACTCTCAGTTGGTGTTTTAATGGTTGACATTTCGTCTTCTAACCCATTCTCGTGGATAGATTCACCGCCTTTTTTTGTGTGTGTTTTGACATTTAATTTTTGATGCCCTTTGATAATCATTTGTATTTTTTTCCATTTAAGAATTCATTCTTAAATTCTTGTAGGCGCAGATTCTCATGAACAACCGTATAAAACACTTAGAAGAAAGACTGGTGCATGTAGCTATACAACTAATGATGATTTACACTATACAACCCTTATCAGAGAAAGTATCTTAGACATTTTATGGAACAGTAGGAGTAACGAATGCAAAATCTTACTAATGGTTTTCTAACAATAACGTCTACTTCTTACTGGTTCTGGGTCTTGGTCCTCGTGTTCTTTACAGTACTGTTGTCGATGATAGCAAAGGGTCCATCATCAGGAATTGTAACCGGGAAAAGAACCAAGATCTTGTTTGTTGTTAGCAACACTTGGCTGTAGTAGTGCATGTCCTCGCCCTGATCCTATTTCTCTACTCATCATCGTTGACATTCCACCTATAGTCCCCGCCACATCTGTCCCTGATGATGATGCTGACCCGTTCGGAATGTATTCATGATTAGAAACTGGGTCATGGTAGGTGGGTTGGGTTGTTGGATCTTCATTACGAACTTTTCGGTGCAGAAGTGCATACTCTCACCCAAGCCCTTTACCAATCCTCGCTGAGCCACTAGTCAGCCCCACCAATGCTGACCTGTCAACACTTTGCTGCTGCTGCAGTGCATAAGCTCGCCCAAATCCTCTTCCAGCCCAGCTACTCATTGTCGTCGTTCTACCATTGTGTGACAACAACAGCAAGTAGACAAAGAAGAAAAAAAACTATGAATGGATGAATGTAAACCTTTTTTTTTTTTTTTTTTTTTTTTTTTTTTTTTTTTTTTTAAACTAAACTTTTACTACTGTACTTCAGAGTGTCATTATAAAAGCCATGCAATAAAGAGAATCAATCTCAACTAATTGTAACAGACTAACAGAATTATCCTTCACTTGATTAAAGAATAATTTCAAATCTTTATATTTCTATAAACTGTTTGTTATATCAGTACATCTCCCTATTTAAACACATAAGAATATCCCATTTATTAGAATTAATAAATTCATGTGAGTACCAGTACACCAACATTCATATTCACATTCATTCTTTTTCTGCAACTATTTCTTCTACTTTTTCTCTCTGTTTTTTTTACTGAAAAACAAGAAATGGAAAAATATCAAATACTGGCGGAAGTTGGTCGTGGAGGGTTAGGGGTTGTTTTTAAAGCGGTCAATTATCAAACCCGTGAAATCGTTGCCATAAAAAAACTCAGCAAGAAATACAATTCACGGGACGAAGGTAACATCTTAAGAGGAATAAATGCACACATGAAGATGAACTATCATCCTAATATCGTCACCCTCAAAGAAACCATCAAAGAACATGACACCTTGTTATTGGTATACGAATACATGCCATGCAGTCTTTACCAATATTTGACAGAACGAAAATGGGTATCTTCATCATTCTCAGAAACCGAGATTCGACTCTACTGCTTCCAAGTTTTTCAAGTTCTTGCAGAGATGCATCAAAACGGCTACTTTCATTGTGACCTCAAACCCGAGAACCTTCTTATGAACAAGTCTATAATAAAGATTGGTGATCTTGGTCAAGCTCGTGAGATGAATGGTCAAAGGAGCTATAATGTTTCAAAACTTTGGTATTCTGCACCTGAGGTTTTACTACAGTCGCCTTGTTGCAATTATGCAGTTGATATGTGGGCAATGGGTGCATTCATGGCTGAATTACTCACCCTCCAACCACTTTTTCAAGGCGATTATCCAGTAAATGTATTGTTTAAAATGTGCAAGGTGTTAGGCACTCCAACAGAAAGTACAGGGTCTGATATAGTGAATTGGAACAATAATCAGTTTCCAGATCATCTTGGTGTGCAATTTTCTGAATTGTTACCAAATGCAGGCCCCGAATTGGTGAATCTGATTGCTACACTTCTTTCATGGCAACCGTCCCATAGGCCAACAGCCGATCAGACACTTAAACATCCGTTCTTTCATAGTTTTTATCCTTTTCCACCAACTGTACCAATCGTGTTCAGCCTGGCGCAGCAGAGGGAGGTGTTTAGGAACATAAGAATTTTACAGGGTTTAAGAATTTGGCAGGGTTTCACAAGTGTCCCTGAAAGAGTGGTTTCAATTGAAGAACAGATTAGTATGCTTCCAGAGAATCCATTTAATATGTAATATAACAGAAATATGATACTTGATTTAGTTCATTGCAATAGTATTAGTTAAATCGTAAGTTTTCATGTACTGGATTTGGTTTGATTGTTTGTAAATCAACTTACCTGAATGATCAAAAAGTACTTTTGGTGATCAATGTTTTGTATTGTATGTAATATATTATAGCCTTATCGTGTGTCAATTAAAAGCTATGAAGCTCATATGTTTCTTGAATGATTACCAGTTTCTCCGTGCTAGCAGAAGATCTACTAACAGTCTAACATGTACTTTGTGTCACCGATAGAACGACAACCTTTCGAACTCAATAATCAACATCCCATTTATTGTGAAAGGTCTTATGTCTAATTGTTAATATATACATAGGATAAGATGGTTTTAGGTGATGATCGGTATTGTTGAAAGGGTAATAACACAAAGAAATCATGATCAAACATACGTAGTAATAGATAGTCAAGGCCTCTCTACGTGAGTTGCCCATCAACTTAAAGGTTGTGGGTTCAAGTTTTACTAAATGCATTTGTGAGATAGTGGTATAGGTTAGAGAAAAATTGTCGTTCCAAAAATAAAATAAAAGTAGATCATTCTTATACGTGGTAAGTTTCCAAATAACTTAGTTATAAGGAGAAAGTGACTAGCTCTTTTGACTTGCAATTAAAATACAGTAGTGTTAATTAATAAAGGCAAACAAATAGTTTTAAGATATTGGTATTGTAATTGTTAGTAAAATGAATAAAGAAATAAAGGTAAAAAGTAATATTTATGTTGAAAGTATGTGGGATTTTAAAAGAAATAATTTTGAATATTTTTTGTGTTGTAATTGTTAATGAATGAAAGAATAAATGTGAAAAAAAATTATGTTGAAAGTAAGTGGGTTGTTTAAAAAATGGAATAGTGAATAAACATATTCAATAATAGATAATTAAACGAGTAATTGTGCATAGCAACGAGATTTTATAGCGATAAATTATTTTTTGTTAAAAAACGTTTATGGGATATAAACGAAAAATAATAAAAGTTTGAAGATTTGAGAATTAAACATGATGTTTTGAAACCCGGTTCGACCCGGGTGGTTCAACCGGTTGAACCGTTCCGATCGAAAAACGGGTCGATTTAAACCGAGTCAACCCCGACGGGTTGGGTAAAAAACGGGCTTAATTAAACCGGGTCAACCCACCGGGTTTGAAGCGTCGCGGGTCAACCCGATTTTCGATATGTATTAATATTTTCCTTCTAAAATATATGTTTTCAACATTTCTTTTTTTAGTTTCTACTTTTTACTTTTTACTTTTTGGTTTTTCCTTTAATATAGTATAAAGGGTACTCGCGTTAGCGTGACCCCGTGACGCATTAACCGGAGAAATAGATCTCGATGAGACCTGATTAACCAGTTTGTATCGGTTTCAACGGGTCCTCTCTGGTTCATTTTCAGATGGCTTTCATTGGTTAGCCGAACCGGTGCCAACACCAGTTTCCGGTTGAACTCGTTGATCCGGTCCGATTTTCAAAACTATATGTACCATCAACTTGTTAGCTTGTATGAAGCTTTGTGTGTTTTATTAATTTGTATAATGTGTATAATAACATTTACTTTTCATTTTAGGATGTTTTAAAAAATAACATTAATTAGTGTGTTTAATTATTTTATATTTTGAATTATTTTGTAGTTTGTTTAAGGATGCGTTTGGTATGCCTTTTTTGCTTGGAGTTTGGAGTTAAAAGAACCAAATACCTTTGATTGGTTCAAAACTTTTACAAATTAGCAACCAAACTTTGTGGCCTCACCAAATATTAATTCGGACATACCACCCAACTTTTCTTCAATGTTTTAAAAACCAGGTTTTTAATCGATCCGGTCGAGTCACCGGACACCGGTTCAATCGGTTCGACCGCCGGGTCAACCCGGCTTTCAATTTATTATTATTTTATTTTTTCCGGCCGGGTCAACCGATTCGATCACCGGGTCAATCGGTTCGACCGTCGGCTCAACCCGGTTTCAAGACCCGGGTCACTCAAAACCCGGCGGGTCTAACCGGTTAACCCGGTTTTAAAAACCCGGGTTTTTGTGGCCGGGCACCGGTCCGACCGGTTGAACCGGCCGGGTCGACCCGGGTTTAAAAACATTGCTTTTCTCTCTCTACTTTTATTTTTTAGGCCATCAACTATTTTCTCTCTATTTTTATTTAATTTTCTTTTTAAATTATATATTTTTAATTTAATTTATATTTTAATATATTATATGTTTTAGATATTATTTGCTCCCTCCTAAATCAAATCCAAATCTTAAACCAAACCCAATTCTAAATCAAATCCAAATCTTAATACTAAACCCACCTACAAACCAAACGAGCCCTAAATTATATATTGTGAAAATTTTATTGTATTTTTAGTAAGGGGTGTTTTAATTGGTTGTTTTTAAATTAGTAGATATGCTTTTAATTTGTTGTACAATGTGAAAAAATTATTGTACTTTTAAGTAAAAGACGTTTTAATAAGAGTATTAATTACACTATACATTTCTCTCACCTTTTACTTTCAACATTTCACTTTTCAATGTTTGATCGTTTTTCTTTTATATGTAGTAAGATGAGGTAGGAAGATGAGAATGAGCAGGGGGTTGGGTTCACAATGAAGGAGGTCCACAAAGGGTTCGTAATGGTTATGGTGGGGTTTCGCAATAGGGGAAAAGGGGTTCGTAGGAGGAAGAAATGGGGTTTTTTTTTGTTTGGGAGAAAGAACAGGCTCGTTAGAGGAGAGAAAATGTTAGTTTTCACATATATTTAATATAAAAGTGTATAACGAATTAACTCCGAATTAGTTACGAAATATTACGATTTTTTATATTTTTTTACGAAAAATTCTCAATTTGTTTAAAAAAAATCGAAATAAATATCAAATTAAAAAGCATCATATAATACATTGTATGGCATAATTTATTTGAATTTTTTATCTTGTAATTTCGCATAGATATCTATACTACATAATAATATATTTAGGACTTCATATAAAAGGAAGTCTTAAAATATAAGCCTACCCATGTTACTATAATTAGTAATTCATATAATTAAGAAAAGAAGCATAATGTAAAACACTTTAATGCATATATTTTCAGAAGTACAAGACAAGAAGCATAGCGTACACCACTTTAATGCACATATTAAAAAAAATAAAACACCACATTAATGCTATTTAATATAGTCAATTAATTAATTGGTCAATAAATACAATTAATACAGTTATTAAAACACCCCTAACAAAATAAATACACATTATCAAGCATATTTTACAACTAAATTAAATACAATTCCTACATTAAATGTCACTAACACAAATAATATTCAAGCCCGAACGGGCAACAGCTCAAATGGGCTTGAGCCCGAACAGGCGCAGGCCAAATGGGCTCGAGCTCGAACGGCCACGGGCTAAACGAAATTCTTGAAATCCGTAAATTTATTGTCAAAAAGAACATAATAAACTAAAATACATGATTCACTTGAATATTTTATTTCAGGGTAATTCGCCGCCGCAACACGCCGTACCCTGCATTAAATGTCACTAATACAAATAATAAAGCACATTATACAAATATTAAAGCCCGAACGGGCAACGGGCAAAATGGGCTTGAGCCCGAACAGGAACGGGCCAAACGGGCTCGAGCCCGAACGGGCGCGGGCCAAACGGGCTCGAGCCCGAACGGGCACAGGCTAAATGAAATTCTTGATATCCGTAAATTTATTGTAAAAAAAAAACATAATAAATTAAAATACATGATTAATCGGAAAAATTTATTTCAGTGTACCCGCCGCCGTAACGCGCGAGTACCGTGCTAGTGAGATTAAAAAGATGAATGTGTTTTAAGTATTTAGTAAAAGTGGAGACATGAAACACAACCATCTAAACAAAACTCACATAGTAAAAAAAATGTACTATGGACATTAGTTAAAGTTTTAGCAACGGGTGTTGATACTCACACTATTTTTTTTATACATACACCATAAGTACGTATTACTGTCTTGTACAATATGCATTACAGTATTGTATAATGTGATGTAAGTATAAGAAAAAATGATGTGAGTATCAACCGCTTTAGCAATATACTACAAATTTAATCAAGTTGGAAATAGTTAAAGTTTGGTGTCATATATGAAAATTTGCCGAACATTACTCATTTTGGCTTAAATCAAGAAAAGAAAAAGGAGTCATTTTGAGAACCCTTATTTCATCAACGGAATATTCGTTTGTATCATCATTCAAGCTAATAGGTAAACTCCATTAATTATTTTGATACATGTTTGGGATTCTTTTGCAAATTTAATTCTAATACTTGAAGAGGGTGCTTGGTATTGCTTAAACTAATAAGCACTTCGTAAAATAGTGTTTGGATTTGCTTATTTCGTAAAACAAATGTACATACGTATAATAAGTAGATTAAAAGATACTGAGGTGGCTCATTTGCGTGTATTTCAAGGTTTTAGGTTAGATATAGAGGTTTAAGGGAGTGTTTGTTTTTATCTTTTTTATGGAGCTTATTAGGTGATATAGTCAAAATAAGCCAGTTGCAGTGTTGGATAAAATTATAAGCTTAGCTTATGAGCTTATGTAATAACCCTTTTTTTGTCGCTTATTGGCTTATACAAGTCTATAAATTAATAAGCCTTTTTTCCATCTTAAGGTAATCCAAACACTCTCCCTTTGCTTATGAGCTTATTCGTCATAAGCCATAAGCTACTTATTTATTTTTAATAATGTTTTGGAAATGAGCACTTCCCAACTCTGCAAACGCTTATTTTTCCCCAAAATAAGCAGATTAGCAAAAACAATAAGCAATCCTATTCACACTCTTTAATTTACTTTCAGAGGCAATTGTAAAGAATTGTACATGCCTCGTAATC
Organism: Chrysanthemum makinoi; assembly: GCA_910596185.1. NCBI lineage: Eukaryota > Viridiplantae > Streptophyta > Magnoliopsida > Asterales > Asteraceae > Chrysanthemum > Chrysanthemum makinoi. Next base: position 134,357,039 of record OU343221.1, read on the forward strand.
ATCTGTTACTTTAGTACATTTTCTGCTATGTGGATATGTGATTATTTATCGATTTCGCGATGGTTGCAGAGTTGTTGTTGAAGCAATTTTCAAAGATTATGCAAGTTAAGAGCCTCGAGACCAATTCAACATGGTCGAGACTAGATATCTTCAATAGGGTTTTGAGACCGTCTACTTTTGGTTATAACGGAAAGCAGAAGTTTGTAACAACACCTTCATGGAGCTCAAGTATGTTTGTTTCTACATTTATACTTTGCATTGTATGTATTAGCCGTTAAGCATCCTTTTTTTAAAGGCGTGGTTCAGTTAAGAAAATAAATTTTGTTCATATGACAGGATCTCGATGTTTATCTATAAGGTGTGGAGTAAAGTTTCGACCTTGCATTGATATACATAAGGTTTGTACTTTCCATGTTTTGATGTTATTTTGATTGGTAAGTTTGACCCGGTAACTAATAGATGGGCTGACTTAGGTTGTGTCTTATGTCTAAACGGTCATACGGTGCAAATCATATAATTTACTTAAAGAAATGTTCGAAATATGCCACCCACCCAAACCGTATTTTATGCATATAACGTGATAAACTATTTTCGGCAGAAAGTGTTTGAGCCGACCTGTACCAAAGTCACTTGTTATGTCCCATAATTCGACTTGACTGGCACACCCATCTTACTGCCTCTAGTGTGTTTTTGTGTTATAATTGACCAACCTTTAGTCTTAATTAGTCTTCACAGAATGGATTTTGTTTATAAGAAAAGTTGATAAAGTAAATCAAGTAACGACATAATTCGAAAGTGTGATATATCTGGAAGAAAGCTCATCCAAAATTCTAACTTTTGTTTTACAGCATCTTTTATCACCCTTTTTGGTATACGTGGATAGTTTAGTGGATAATGTTAAAACGCGTAAGAAATTTGTATTTTCTTACCTTATGAAGTCTTTTATGTATTGTCAGGGGAAAGTAAAGCAGATTGTTGGCTCCACCCTTTCAGATATGAAGGGAAGTGACTCGACACTTGTTACAAACTTTGAGTCTGATAAATCAGCTGCAGAGTATGCCGCTCTTTACAAAGAAGATGGTCTTGTAGGTGGTCATGTAATCATGCTTGGAGCCGATCCTTTAAGTAACGAATCAGCCATTGGTGCACTTCATGCCTATCCTGGTAGGATGCTTGTCGTTAAATTTACCAACAAAAAAACCTCTACATTCTTTAAATCGTTCATAAAAGGAATTTTACGGCGAAAGGGTACATTATTATTACTTTTTAAATAAAGTGTTTTTACAAACCTAAAAGTCCCGTTTTAGATAAATAAGAAAAAAGCTCATTAGAACTTCAATTTAACTGGATTCTTGATGGTTGATAGTATGAACTTACAGATTTTTCCTTTGCTGAACTTACTGCGAGGACCATATCATCTAGGTGGTCTGCAAGTTGGAGGTGGTATTAATTCAGGCAATGCTTTGAGTTACATTGAAGAAGGAGCTAGCCATGTCATCATCACATCCGTATGTTTCTTTTTTATTTATATATCTGATTTATCTTTCTCAAATCTCTGTAGTACTGTTTCCTTTATTTTCTAGGTAAAATGAGAGTTGATGAGGTGAGGATTGTTTGACCTTTGTACTATTGAGTAAATAAGCTTTGGTCACTAGTCACTAATATATCGACTTTATCCAATGAATCAATTATAACTACAAGTCCAATTTTTCAGCCAAAAAGTTAATAACAGGAACATGAGGTATTGTAACAACTAACAAGACTAACCAACTAGATAATGATATGGCGAAGATGATTTAACTTTATAATGCATGGGCAAATCAGATGATTCTCCCATGATACGATAATGAACCCTAAAGTCAACAGCCACATATCATGCCTAAAGTCATAAATACAGAGCACCCGACCTTACAATAAATATTTATATGTGATGGAAATTTAGATCTTTTAGATGAGATGGAAGGAATTCAGGATTATGCATGTTGGATGGGATGATTGTATTTGTATAAATCTCAAATACTTGTGTAACAAAAAAAATAAGACTGAATCACATATTCAGTGTTATGAAATCAAAGGTTTAAGTTGTTAGTTTGTTACTTTATCGTGTTACCTTTTCACATTGATAAGCTTCATTAAGGAGGTTTTGGAAACTGTAATTTAACTGTTTTGTTAAGTGTATGATGAAACTTTAGTTAGACACATGTCTAATCATATTACTTGTACATTGCAGTATGTTTTTAACAATGGACAAATGGACCATGAGAGGCTTAAAGAACTTGTTCACATTGTTGGAAAAGAGAGGCTTGTCTTGGATCTTAGTTGCAGGAAGAAGGTATGCATCTTTTGTAGTTACGAAATAATGCATACATGTCATGCCTGAGTGTTTTACAGTGCCATTTTTTTTTGTTTTTGTATTTAGCAGATTATATAGCTCCATTTGCCTGTTACTGCCACTCAAGTCCCTTGAGCTATAAGGGAAAACTAGGATAATTACGATGTGGGTTTTTTGTTACTTCTATATTTTTCCTTAAACTTTCCTATTAAATTGAAAAGTGAAAAAAATTCAAAAACTAAATAAAGATAAAAACAATCTGTTTTGTTATGTTACTTCTATATTTTTCCTTAAACTTTCTTATTAAATTAAAAAGAGATTTTTTTTTTTTTTTTAAAACTAAAGATAAAAACAGTTACAATGTGAGATATTTGTGAGAATGTTGGGAGATAGGTGGTATAGGGTGTGAAAAAGGTGCTGTTCAAAAAAAAAAAAAAAAAAACAACAGAAACAATGATAATGTGGTCTTTAGTATGGATATAGATAAGTACTTACTTTTGCTAATAGTTAATAATGTTATGTTCTTTAAAGAATCAATGGAAAGTGAAAGTATATCATAGTGCTATATATATAGGGAAAGGGTCGGAAACTTGATCATGAGGATACCGCGGCTAGTATATCTTGAGTTAAAAACTCGCTCTCCCTGGGTAACCTGAACAGGGAAAACTTCATCCGTTTACCTGTATCATAGTGCTATATATCGATTGGTTCGCTACCTAACAAACCTTATACATAGTCTATATAAGCGTAGAAATTATATCATTGCTATGCAACTATGGAGTATATTAATACCATATCTAGCCAAGCAAATAACATCACTATTGTGTTTGTGGCATAGTGTTGCTCATCTTCAAATCACACCTTGTCCGCGAGTTGATCCTATAATGTCGTCACGACCATTGATAAGATTATGGGATTCCTGTTGGCGGTTAGTTCCCAGAACAGGGTAAGATAATCAAGTAGCAACTGCAATACCACTAGGTGGTTACCGTATATCACTTGGAATCGTGTGATCACTTTCCAAAGTAAACTATTCGACCCTAATGCCTGGGTTACACGAATATCTACTTGGGATAAGACCAAATGTAGTTATAGAATTAGGCACAATTCAATAACCCTTTTGCTTAGAAGTGTTAATCGTTTTCTGTGTGTCTCATGCATAATCAGATATCCTATTTATAGGAGGTTACTCTTAGCTAGTCAAATGGAATTATGAGAATTAATCGCTCATTAACGCCTCATAATTATCCCCATTAATAGTCAAGTGAAGTTACCACATGACCAATTAAACGTGGTCATACAAGATTTTGAAAGTGCCATTTAAAGACTTACATAAAGCACTAGCATTCTCCACTACCAAGATTCTTCCACTAGCACTAGAGATTTCAACTAGCAAGACTTTCCACTCAAGAAGTCACTTCGGGGTGTTCGGGGACCTTATGGGTTACACTGGTACCTCTGACCCATTACCGGTGTGAACTAATCCCACATGCACTAAATTTTCCAACAATCCTCCCCAAATTTAGTTCACTTCCTTTGCATGAAAACAAACATTAATCAAAACATGTGCATAGCGAAAATATCACGATTGAATTTCCATCTTAGTACATTAGCGTTCAAATATTAGAATCGGGGTGTTTAAAATTGAACCCTTCAACCCATTTGAATACACGAAGATAAAATACCACAAGTTTTCAAACACTTAAAAGCTCCCGACACTTATACAAGCCATGTGTCCATATCCAAATTCATAAATGTTGTAAAAGCTAAAAAGTCCAAAAGCTTCTACGTGAAAACTTCAACATTTACATAGGTGGTTCCTCTTTATTCATGCTCCGCGGCACTTTTCAAAGAAAATTAACCATTAAGAAGTAGACTTCATCCTCCTCCTTTCCCGATACGTTCGAGCCTGACGGGATGTAAATAAAACATGTTTCGAGTCCACTGAATGTTCGACTTTCCACATTGAACTCGGCTCCTAAGTTTCGGAGGGGAGTTGGGTGACCTAGCATTCAGATGACTAAGTTGGACTTAAACCCGTCCCTTTAGCGGAGACTTTATAACCAAGTCTCTAGCAAGACCCTCGAGTGATCGGCTAAATTTTGTTGAGATCTTACAAACTCTATAGATACCACCTCATTCATGATAAGCTCACGAATCATGCTATGTCTGACACCTAAGTGTCTAGATTTACCATTATACATCACGGTTATAAGCCTTAGCCAATGTAGCTACACTATCACACCGGATAGAAATAGGTGCTATAGGTTTAGGCCACAATGGAATCTCAAGAAGCAAGTTTTCAACCATTCACTTTACACGAAATTTCTAATTACCATGAAATTGATTCCATTGTTGAGCTGGTGATGCAAGTTTGCTTCTTGGATGCCCGAAATTGCATCGCTGAGAGGAATACCGACCGGTGAGCGAAATTGTCTACCGAGTTTGCTTCTTGGATGCCCGAATTGTCTCTGATTCTTGATCTAACTTGCATCGGTGTATCCTTCCAACACGATGGATAACGGTATATGAGAGACTATAATCCATAGTTCTTTTCAAATACTTGATGCTTCCGAATTGCTTGCGATGATGGCACTAAGATTACTAGTATACACCTTAATTTTCCCACTCAAAACCAATATCGGGCCTTGTCAAGTCATGGCATACATCGGGCGACCAATTACCTAGAATACTTTCGGTTGAGATCTGACTTTGCCATTATTAGGCATCGACTTCTCAAAGTATCCATAGAATTACCGGTACGAGTACAATCAAAGTAATTGAATTTCCTTAACACGCCAATATAATCCTTATACCAAGGATAACATCGGCCTCCCCATCCTTCATGGAGAACCTTGATGAATAACCAATTCACCATTCAAGAAAGCTGTTTTCACATCCATCCGATGAATAACAGTTATTGAATAGATGCGAGCAATCGAGTCCTTATGTGCGTCTGACCCACGGGGCATAAGTATCAAAATAGGCTATCCCGACTTTTGTTTAAAGCCACTGAAGCTAGTCTAGCCTTGAGCTTTCAATAGTTCCATCTACCTTCATTTTCCTTTTGAAAATCCATTTGCAACCCGAGGTTTGCAGCAATTGGTAGATCAACCCGCACTGATGTTGTTGCCCATGATGGAATCCATCTCATCATTGGTTTCTTCTCCGAAAGATATCCTAGGACTTCATTGCCTCTTCAAATGTCTTGGGATCATCCGACAATGAAGCAATAGGAGTATTGGTGCGAGACCTCATCCACTGGTTCCTTGACTAAGTATAGTTGAAACTCAGTCCAAATGATTTTGGAGTCGATACTTTTGCTCTTCGACACACGGCTTGAGTTGTTGAACCACACCTCGAGGGGGACCCGATGGTTCATCATCGTCAGGACCTCGATAGACGATGTCATGAGTTCCATTAGAAATCCTTGGGTCTAGGGGTGATGAGAATCTATTCTCATCAAAGTTTGCATCTTGATTCAATTATTGAGTTAGCGAAACATATTCATTAGGTTCAATAACATAGAACCTAAAAGCCTTGGAATGCTCAACATATCCAACAAAGATGAAATCAATGCCTCTTTTCCTTGAGTTTTCGGCTCGGGGAGTCTTCTGCCACCACAACCCCAACGAGATAGTTGGTTGGTTTCCTTTAGTCGAGAGTTAAGGGGTAACCTTGTTCCTTTTTTGGGAACCCTATTTAATAAATAGCAAGCTGTTAACATAGCTTCACCCTGAGAACCTGACTCGATCTGAATAGGACAACATGGAATTAACCATCTCCTTGGCACCTGTTTTCCTTTCGAAATGCCATTTCTTTGAGTATAGGCGTCGTTTCATGGATAATTCCAACATCTGAAAATTGTATCCATGTACTCACCTCCCTATCAGGCCTTAATCTTTTGATCGGGGAGTTGTAATTCACTTGGTTTTAAACACTTTGAATTTATCTAATGCTTCATCCTTGGTATGTATGAGATATAACAAAATCTAGGCATCATCAATAAATGTGACAAAGTACTTATTCCCAAATGGCATACAAATCACACAGTCGCTGTATTGTAAATAATGGTAAAACTCTTGTTGTATTACTTTATATCATTCTGAGGAATACATGACTATATTTATCTGGGATATTAGCTGAGCCTAAGCTATGTAATAACCCTAATGGTGTAATGTACTAATGGGTTTACTAACTCCATATTCTAACATTCCCCTCCAGTGAGCATATATGTTGATCATGCCCACTTGTTACAAATAGAATTATCGAGTTCGAGGTAGTGCTTCGTAAGAAACATCCGCTAATTGATTTTCGGTCCTAATATGAGGAGTTGTGATTGTCCCATCTTAACTTCCGAGTAAAATGACGATCCTTCTATGCTTGGTCCTTTCATGAAACTGGATTGGTTATGATGTAGATTTTGCTTGGTTATCACACCACATCTTCATTGGTTTAGATTGAAAACGATCTATTTCAATAATACCATAACATACAAACTTAGTCGTTTGTGCCATAGCTCTATATTCGGCCTCGAACTTGATGGAACAACATTACGTTTCTTACTCTTCCAAAGACTAGGTTGCCTCCAACAAAAACCTGATACCCGGTTTGTGGCGAAGTATTTGGACATCCAACATGTCGGCATCTGTGAACCCTATGCTATGTGATGCCCATGATTAGCATATAAGATACCGTCGGTGTACCCAGGATATCCTAGAATTTGATAGACATCCGATTAAGGCGTTCTAGGAGATGACAGAATGACTTACAACACTAACCGGAAATGAAATATCGGGAACGAGTAATAGTGAGGGTAGTTTAGCTTCCCAACTACTCGCCTATATTTCTCGGGATTGGTAGCAATCTTCCATCTTGGACTTTAATTTCATCTTTGGATCATAGTAAGCAATTATACGGCTTTGCCTCGATTTGATGCATCATCTAGCAAGTCTAGACAATATTTCCTCGAGAAAGGCAAATGCCCTTCCTATACGGACACTTCATTCCAAATTACTTGAAGCGATCCAGATCCTTTGTTTGGCAATGCCAATAAATGATTTTAAGTTCTTTATCGAGCTTTATCAGCATGTAATTACTATATCATGGAATAAACCAAAACCAGCAAAATCAACTGCGTCGGATGATGGTATAAGGCAGAATGATCATAAACACTCCTTATAAAGCGAACTTAGTTCGCATTCTTGATCCAAACAAAGCTGGAGGCTGTTTCAAGCCATATAAAGCTTTCTTAAGTTTACGCTCACCGCGAGTGAGCAACAAACCGGTTGCTCCATATAACCTCTTCTTGTAAGTCACCGTGTAAGAAAGCATTCTTGCATCTAGTTGATGAAGTACCCAATTGTAAGTTAGGCGAAATAAACAAAGCGAATAGAAGATATCTTGGCAACCGGTGAAAGTCTACGGTAATCAATGCCATATGTTTGTGCATAACCCTTACAAGCGGGCCCAATGAACAGCGAACCATCGGGATTCATTTTAACACTAAACACCCATTTACCGATTGGCTTCTAAGAGGTAAATCTACTAAAGCCCGTGTACCATTATGATCAGAGCATTCATTTCTTCAATCATGTGGCGTAGTCGGAATGGGCCAATGCTTCATCAGCGGTTTTGGGCGATGTAGTCTAAGTTTGCAACAAAGGCAGCGGTAGATAACCATCATGAAATAAATCGGAAGCTGGGATCACGTGCAGAATACGTTTACCTTTCGAAGTCAATAGGTAGATCAGTGGGAGAAGGTGATGGCAAATCGGGATCACTAGATGTTTCAATATCACTAGGTGCACGGGAATCACTTGTGCCTCACTAGGTGCACTTAATGGGTATCATTGGTACATTATTTGATGCATCAATAGGTGCATCTTCTAAGCTGAGAGGGTGGTTCATGACGAATCTGAATAAGCTCGAGGTGCCTTAGTATATACTTTAATAGGACGTTACAGTCGGACAACGGGGTAGGAGAAACATAAAACTAGCAAGTCATCATTCTCTCTTGAGGTGATAAGTAGTAACAGGAGTAAGGTAAATCTTCATGAAAAGTAACATCTCTTGAGACAAGATAGCGGTGAAGTTGAGGAGAATAACATCTATACCCCCTGAATGCGGGGTATCCAAGAAAACACACACTTGGATCCAACTTGGTGATCTTGGTAGTGTCCTAACAAAACACGTATACCAATTTTTGGATCGATAGAAATAGAGGTTTTGTAAGGGACTAGAACGAATAAGGGTAATTTCCACCAAGAAACGATTACGGCATCGATTTATCAAAAACAAGCGGTCAAGCAAATCGACCAAAATGGTTTAGGGACATTCATTTGAAACAAAAGTCAAAGCAACTTCAAGATGATGTTAATTCTTGCGTTCTATGACTCCGTTTTGGTTTGGTGTGTAGACAAGATGACTCGTGAAGATTCCATCTTTGAATCATATATGGTGAAATGACTCGGAAAAATATTCTTCGCATATGCACTCCGTAACGTTTGAGCAGTAATGGAATTGAGTCTTTATTTAAAGAATAGAAGCAAAAGTGTAAACTTGGTCGATTCATTAAGATAAAGCCAAGTAACACAGTAGTCATCAACGAGTAACTAGCAAAATACTTGAAACCACATTTAGATGTAAAGGACATGGACCCTACATCACGAATGAACTAACTCAAATGGGGATGCAGCTTATTTTCGAGGGCTTAAATGAACATGTTGGTGTTTAGAATAGCGAATCACGCTTTAGAGATGATAAATGTGAAAATTCAGGACATAGTTTCTTTAAACTTTGAAGTGATGGATGGCCAAGACGACAATGTACTTCAAATGGAGATGATGAGCTAAGTCCAACTAGGGATTTTGAAATCTCCAGTTTCAAACACGCTAAACCATCAAATTTTATTACTGCTGCGGTAGACGCATGCTGAGATCTTTGAAGATCTGATATGTCGGGGTAGAACTTTACACTGCTACTGAAATTGTTTGTTATTTTCTTGACGGATAATAGATTAAATGAAAATTGGGAAGACTTAGAAGATAATGAAATAGAAGGGGCTAAGATTGGCAATTAGATCCGAGGACTTTGTTGTAGACCCACAATCGTGACATGGCGTGGGGAGCATGTGTACTAAAATCGAGAAAATATTTGGGTTACCGTCATGTGATCACGGAAACTAAGGTCAATAACCCATTTATTCTTTGATGATGAAAACAACAATACAGTTGACAAAATGCATATGAACCTCTATGTTTCTTCTTCGCGTAATGCGAATAACAAAACAATGAACATCATAACTTCGAAGTCGTATCATCTGAGGAGTCATCAATAGGAAATGACCAAGAGTGGTCGAAGAACAAAATCTGAATCCACATAACACCTGATGTGAAACCCGCATCATAACCCCAAATCATCAACATAACAAAAATCGAAAATGATTTCATCATAATATCAAATCTAGAATGAAATTGGAAGATGAAAGCAGGTTGAAATCCTCCACGAAGATGGTGAAACAAATGATTGTCCGTTTGTGAAATGAACTCCACCCGAAACAAACACAAAGCGAACCCAATTTTACGATTCTTGATAATCTCTCTCTGATACCATGTAAATAATGGTAAAACACTCTTGTATTACTTTATATCATTACAGGGAATACATGACTATATTTATACAAGATATTAGCTTTGAGCCTAAGCTATGTAATAACCCTAATGGGCTGGGCTGTAATGTACTAATGGGTTTACTAACTCTACATATTCTAACATGTATTAGCTCCTAGAACCTAGTCTCACGACTAACACCCTGAAAAGGTTTCTTGGTTATCTAGGTCAACATGCAAGTTTTACACTTTTCAGTGTCCATGTCAAAAGCTGGGATTAACCCATCCTTAGACATATCTTGCATTCTTTTATAGTGTACATGGCCAAGTCTTGCATGCCATAGGGTAGAGTCAGTCTGGTCAGTGGTGGTCATGAAATCTGAATTAACATATCGATTGACAATATTAGCTTGAACATTTGATTACACAAATAGCCAAAACCAATAAATACACCATTCTTAGAAAGAACAAATTTATCGGACTCGATAACTTGTTTATATCCATGATTATTCAAAATAATTCTTGAAACCAAGTTCTTCACGATGCTCGGAACATGAATAACATTAAACAAAGTTACAATCTTTTGAACTAAAATTAAGATCTACAAACCCGAATACATGCGGCTATTGACTCATTTCCATGAAGAATAGAACCATCATTGTTGACTCATAAGTCTTAAACTAGCTTCTATCTTCTTGCATATGAAGCTGTTGCACGAGTGACCGCGCAACATCAACATCATCTATAATGAGATTCAGATACATATGTAACATAATAAATCTGAAAAGACTTATTAACCATATTCTAACCTTTCGGTGAGTTGGAAGAACCACCTCCTGAACCATTATTGCACGATCCATTGGCTTTACCACCTTAACACCTTTGCAATCCCTTTAATGTGACGGATTTGCCACATTTCGAACAAGTGGTGTTGCCTTCTTGTTAGGATCGCCCTTGTGTTATGATATTTCGCGTTTTCCTTTGTTGTCATTGTACCGTGGAGTTGTTATGCTTCACCATATGGACTATGAGGGCTTGTCATTATCCTGCACCAGAGATTCCTCAATGCGGATATTTGCTAACTTCAACGAGTTAACTCCTTTTTATGTTTCAGGTATGCTTGAAATCTTCGAAGGGAAGTTTATCAATGACACAAGAGACTTGAATAGCCTCATCCGTAATGCGTTGTGTAAACCTTCCAAGTATACCAAGTTCATTGTATTGTTATAGCGGTCTTGAATCGGTCATTTTGTAATTTGTGAAATTACTTACAAGGAACTTCTTACTTGATGCATCCTCGGCCATATATTTGGCATCCAAGGAATCCCATGTACTTTGAACTTCGATAAATATCAAGCGAGAATCATAGTCATCATTCTCCCATTTGCTCTCCTCTGCGTCTGGCACCGTAGCATCATCCCGTCATCAGGAATAGGTGGTTAGCACATCACCCACATTCATGTTTGGCGACAGAGATGCATCTTCTTACGCCTAAAGTCCACCCCGAACTTATCAAGCTTGGCAAAGTTTGAAGCCATATGTTTCATTGCAACAATAGCCATTGATTATCACAAATAGTTTACTTTGATTGTTGGCGGTTAGTTCCGAAGTAGGGGTAGATAATCAAGTAACAGCATATACTACTAGGTGGTTCTGGATATCACTTGGAATGATGTGATCATTTCAAAAGTAAACATGACCAATGCGGGTTACAGAATATCTAGTTGGGATAAGACCAAATGTAGTTATAGAATTGGCACAATTCAATAACCGCTTAGAAGTGTTAATCGTTTGTGTCTGCATTGCATATCGGATATCCTATTTATAGGAGGTTACTCTTAGCTAGTCAAATGGAATTATGAGAATTAATCGTCCCATTAATCGCCTCATAATTATCCCCATTATATGCATTAGTGGTTTTATGACCAATTAAATTGGTCATTAGCGGTTTCAAACCGCCATTTAGCAGTACTTAGCACTAGCGTACTTCCAGAAGTACTTTCAACTAGGAGTACTTTACTAAAAGGTAGGTGTTGAGGGACCATGGGTGTACTCAGTACCTCCTGACCCATTACCAGGTGTGAACTAATCCCACAAGTGCACTAAATTTTCCAACAATTCCAAGTTCTTTCATGTAGAGTTATAGAAGGAACCCGATTTATAAAAAAAATTACGCTATGTTTTTATGAATATTGAATAATAAATTTTACAAGAAAAGTGATGAACAAAACAGTCTACCCAATTTTTTTCATCACAAATTAATATATTTTTTTTCCAGCAATTCTTAATAATTTACTCTTTCATTTGTTGTGAAAATTTTACACTTTTTGGACTTAGGTTTTTTGTGTGTGGTCGTCAAGGCTTTTTATTTATTGGTTTCTTGTTATAGGATCTACTTGCTTTCATGTATTCCTATTTTCTTGTTGATCACATCGATCATGGTTTGAGGTCCCCAAGACTAGTACATGTTGACTTATATAGTCCTAGAACGGGCTTTTTATCCCTTATATGTCACCTTTGCATCGTCATCAGATATTGTCGTTAACTTTGCTAGTCCTTCGCTTACCGCCATCGCCCAGATTGCGTCCGTGTGTGCTGACCACCATGTTACAATGTTGGATCGATTTGAGCCTTTGATGTTCGGAATTGAATGTAGTGCTTGACCCTTATTGCTGGCACTCCTATCATTGATATCGATACGATCATTCATCTCCCCCTATATCCACTTTTATTGTGTCTTCTTTTTCTTGAAGAGACGGATGATGGGATTAACAACAAGGATAAGAGTTACACTGCGGGTGCTTGCATCTGGTTTCAATTTGGAACGGAAGATGCTCAATTTGACCCACCAACTTATGTGACATGTGTCAGCAGCACACAAAGGAAGATTGATTAAAGAGCTGTCTACGGGCTTGGGCCACACTGGCTGTTTGATTTAGGTCTCTCTTGTGTGATTATATTGTTTCAGTAATAATCTAATATTTTTATTTGATTTAGGAAGTGTTTTACTTAGAGTTATGCATTTGTGGGCTACTCTCGACCCGTTCAACCCATTTATTTGTTTGACTAATTATATTTAAAAGATCTGATCATGGATCCTTTTCACATTTACTTTGTTATCTGAGCTAGTTGCTTTTGCTTTTGGTTTTCAGGATGGTAAGTACACTATTGTGACAGATAGATGGCAGAAGTTCAGTGATGTATATCTTGATGAGAGGGTACTAAACTTTCTTTCGACTTATGCTGATGAGTTTTTGGTCCATGGTGTTGATGTTGAAGGTAAAAAGTAAGTAAGCAGTCCCTCTTCTATTCTCTTGGTGTGCTTTTCTTTGATCAAATGAGTTGTTACTTGTTGGGTGGCATCCTTGTACATTTTCTTTAAGCTATATGGTCTTTGGCTAGTGATTAAATGACCAGAGTTAAAAATCCGTGGACCACAATCAATGTTACTACTCGTAATATCTTATGGTATTGTCTAATATGTGCCTGAAGGCCTGATGTTAAAGAGCATTAAATGCATATATCATTTTATGCTTAGGACGTGCTTTTTTTTAATCAAATACCAAACAGGTAAGAATATGCCCTTTGGCTAGTGATCAAATACCTAAGATGGTCATAAAAAGTTAAAAAAATATATATATTGTGCACCATATTCAAGCTTAATAATCTCTCATAAGGATTGTTAATGGACAAAATACGCTACTTTGTTAACGTATGTTTTCAAAAGGGACATGTTGCCACACCAAATTTGGTGTCTTGGTTGGAGATGGTCTTTCACAACAAAACACCAAATTTGGTGTTTTGGTGCATACATTGGAGATGGCTAGTGATTCTTGCATCTTTTGGGACACAACCCAAAATCACACGTGTTGCATTTGTTCTAGGATATGGGAGTACTTCATATTCGAATGTGTATGGTAATTGGTATTCTATTCATTTCATTTTCTTATCTATTGCAGACTTGGCATTGATGAAGAACTTGTAGCACTTCTTGGCAGGCACTCCCCGGTATGTACTAAGCAACTTATTTTTTTCTTTTATTTGTGCAACAAAATCAGTTCAAGGGCTCATATAGTCATATTAAACACATCAACTGTTAATTATCATCTTTACTTCCTCTTCAATTTCGTTAATCTAGGAAGACTTAACAGGAACCCCAACACAAGCAGTTCAATGGTACAACCAAATTTAACCCGCAATAAACATATTCAACTCCTAGTTACTGGAGGTTTCTAAATGGGCAGATTGGGTAAGGAGCGAAAACGCTTATTATTTTGGTTAAAAGGGGTAGGGTTGGCCAAAAAATAATTTGGTTCAGGTTTTCATCTCTGAAGTACATGTGTCAAATTTGATACTAAAAAGTTGTATTTTTCATTATAGGAGGTTTCATGCATATAAGAAAACACGTTGTGGGACTTTGGACCCATCTGACATGTTTTGTTTGTAATTATATGTATATTTTATGTTACCATTAGATATCGACAATAGCCCGAATACATCTAACTTTTACTTGATGCTTTAACTATGCTCATCTGCCATCTGCATTTTGCTTATGTGGTGGTTTTATTGCCTTCAGATTCCAGTCACATACGCCGGTGGTGTAACCATAATGGACGACATGGAGAGGATTAAAGTTGCAGGAATGGGACGTGTGGATGTGACTGTAGGTAGCGCCTTAGACATTTTTGGAGGAAAATTGGCTTACAAAGATGTTGTCGCTTGGCATTGCGAGCAAGAGGCCCTACCAGTTTAGCTCTTTTTGTTAGTGAACAAACTCAATTGTACTCGTAGAATTTTTATCTCAGATGCATAAATTGGGGCACTATAACTTGAAATCACTTTTGATTCGTCCATTAAACGTGTTGTATCACTTGTGGCGTACAAATCTTCTTGTTTTGATCATTTCCTATTAATAGTGTTTTTATTAAGTCTGCTTGTGGTGGTGGTGGTGGTGTGATGGGAGAGTGTCAGCAGCTGCATTGGAGAGCCTCATGGTGATGCGATATAGATAGTGAGTTTGCTTGATGGCTTATAGTCTAGTAGTCGGTATGGACATTGTTTTTTAGGTTTGTTAGTCAGTGAGCTCTCCACATTTGATGGGAGGTCCAGTGGGTTTGGTATTTTGTCAGTTTTAGTCCTAGTAGATGTGTGAAGATGCGTTGGTTTGAAACAGGTCATGTTTTTACTTAAACTGTGTTCTCGAGGTTTAACATAGAGGAAAACTAAAAGAACAGGAAAGTGAAAAGTAAAAAGTAAAAGTAGTGTTTGTTTTTTAGATTTAACAGTAATGGCCGCTGATCTGCATGGGATTGCTTTATAGGCGATAAGATTTGGATGGGATTATTTTTAAAATTCTATAAAGGACTACTTTCGCGTGATACTTAAACCCGGACTTATTTTTTAGCCTTGGATTTCTTTCTGGCAACCAACTAAGCATAGAGGGTGGTACCAACAAAGTTAGCGATATAACGGACAAGTGTCAAAATTGGTGTGTCTTCTGGCTTTTAGATTAATAAGTGTAGGAGCATATGCCAATCTGTGGATTAAGCCTAATAGCCAGTAATTTGGATAGGGACTATTTTCGCCAAATTATATAAAAGATTTCTGGTACAAAAACTTTAAGGAATTTTGCAGCTTGAACTTACTTTCTGGCTTGACAAACGAGCCTCGGGGGTATTTTCGCCATTTTGAAGGTTTCAGATTAATCAACATGTCGTTACAAAGCAATGTTCTTTCAATGTATAGTATATATAGTAATAATAATAATAATAATAATAATAATAATAATAAAAAAAAAAAACCTAGGAATTAGTCTTTTAAGTTTGAAGAGACCTTGTTTAAATTATATTCATGTCCTTTACTTGTTGAATATCAAATATTTTAGGAGGGATTTTAGTTTTTATACAAAATATTTTAACTCATTCTTCCCTGAAATTACTTTTCCTTCAATACAAAAAACTCAAAGACAAAAAAATATTCAGTTTCTTTTCTGTTTAATTTAAATTGTAACTCAAGAAAACAAAGTATTATAAGAAAGGTTGGGTCACTGTGTGCCATATTACAATTTTGTAAAGAGGGTAATCATTTAAAAAATCATCATGTTTGTCTAAAAATACTTTTATAGACAGTGAACGAGAAAAAAAAAATTGTGAATATTAATGTTAATACTTTTGTCTTTATATGTGTATTGTGACCATTTTACCCTTCCAAATTACATAAATGTTCCATGTGGGTTTGTGAAATTGCATCCACCTTCCCTAAGGTAAATTACCTAAATAGTCCATGTCGTTTGGAGAAAATTGCATCCACCGTCCTGAAACTTTTTTATTTTTTATCCATTCCTTATACGTTTTTATATGTTTTCATCCGTTTTATACGTTTTCTTCCGTTTTTATACGTTTTCGTCCGTCTATATACCTCTTCGTCTGTCTTTATATGTTTTCGTCCGTCTTTATAAGTTTTTATACGTTTTCTTCCGTCTTTATATGTTTTCGTCTGTGTTTAAACTTTTTCATCCGTTTTTATACGTTTTCATCCGTTTCACACGTTTTATACGTTTACACACGTTTTTATCCGTTTTCATCAAGTTTTATACGTTTTCATACGTTTTTATCCGTTTTAGATCAGTTTTATCCGTTTTAGTTTGACTTTATCGTTTTCATCCATTTTACCACGTTTCGTCCGTTTTCTTCGTTTTTCGTGCGTGTTTATCTGTTTTATGCGTTCTTACCGTTTTTGTATGATTCGATATGATTTTGTTAGATCTTTATCGTTTTTCATGCATTTTATCCGTTTTCATCGATAGCGATATAAAGCGTAAAGATGAAAAAAATAAAAATATATATATGCCGATAAACGAGGAAAAATGTAAAAATCAGATAATATAGCGATATAAAGATAATAAAACAGACAGCCACGTAATCGGATGAAAACTTATCATGGCAAAGATAAAACTTATGAATAAGCGTTAGCTGATGAAAGCGTATAACCGGACCAAAGCATCATGACAGCGTACAATAACGGTATAAAACGGTCAGCGTATAAAAAATATAAAGCATTATAATGGATGGCGATATAAAACAGTAAAAATGTATATTGCGTAAAGCGTAGCGGGACAAAATAAAGGGTGAATTAAAAATAAATAAAAAGATTTAGGGACGGTGGATGCAATTCTCGCTAAACCACATGGACCATTTACGTAATTTACGCTAGGGACGGTGGATGCAATTTCAAAAATCCACCAGGTAAAATGGTCATCACAAGTTTTCACTGTACACATAAAGACAAAAGTGTCAATATTAATATTCACAAAAATAAAGTATTCGCCGCCTATAAAATTATTTTTAGAGCTCCGGGTACGGTGGCTGTTGGCTTGAGCTAAAGCCTTCGGCACTAACCTTTGGCACGAGACTCCACACCGCAGGTGGGCTGGTGGGTCTTGGCGGCGTGGCCACCAGCTCACGCCAAACACATATATATACTTTTTTTTGCTCTTTCTTTTGTGTTCGTGTGTTGTGTTTGTGTGATGTTTTCGTTTATTATTTTCTTTTCTTTTTCTTTGTGTGTTTGCAGGCATGGCAGGAAGAAAATGAAGTGTGGGTTGTGGCTGCAAGGTAAAATGATTAGGTTTACTCATTTTAATTGATTTTGCATCTGGGCCTTTTTTACTGACTTTGAGTGTGGGCCGTGTATATGAAATACACAAGTTGGGTTTGCATTTGGAATATCAGAAATTATTAGGGAGTAGTCGAGTACATAGTGTTTTAAACCCTTTTATTTTCAAATAATTGTGTGCTAATAATTTTTTTATTTAAATAAATGAAAAAAAAAAGAAAAAAATTTATGGGGTTTAAGAGTGTACGATAGCACCAGAAAACAAGTGTTATACTAGGGATGGGGTTTTCATGCCATAGTCAAATGTGGTGCCATAAGATAACGGTGCTGAGGTGGCATCACTTTTTCTCAAGACACCACCTACGACACCGCAAGATACCTAGCCCTCTTAAAAAAGTATGATGATATTTTAAATAAGAGGAATGCTACATCCACAAAATCTTTCACAAAATGACGTGTCAGGCAATGATTGATGGATTTTATTATAGTTTCTCTATTGCTAAACCAATGACTATCTGACACATCTTTTTGTGAAATATTTTGTGAATGTTTTTATGTGGATGTAACATTACTCTTTAAATAATTACCCCTTTTGTAAAGTCACATATATAGTGTCCTCAAAATCATAGATCCAACGACCACAACTATGCTCTGATAAAAGGTGCAACGTTTGATTTTGGGATAATGGTTTAAAAAGACATCCAACTTGTCACTTTTTCCTTTTGTAGGCATCAAACTATTTTTTTTCCTATTGTAGCCAAATACTTTCATAATCTTCCTATTGTAGCCATAAATCAAGAGTTAAATTACATAAATTTACATAAATCGTCTTTGTAGCTCTAAACAATTACACCATTCATCCTTAAGTCAATTACATAAAAGGTCCCCGTGGCTCTAATAATTTACACATTTCGTCCTTGTGGCTATAAACTTAAGGGTTGAGATCCCTTGCAAAGTAAAAAAAAATTAAAAAGTCTAGAAAACTTATAATTGAGTGACATGTGTCCCCCACCCAATCTCTCTATTTTTTCTTATTAAATTCGGTTAGGAGACATTTTGGTCCTTTTAACTTATTTTTTTATTCCACCCCAAAACTTCAAACGTAAATAACTTTTAAACGACAAACTTTTATAAAAAACCGATTTCACCATATTTTTTTAAATTTAATTCTCTTTAATTTGGTATGCATTATGATATATGAATCTCAACTTCTTTTTTTTTCCAACTTTTTAAGTGGGTGTTGATTTTCTTGAAATTTTCAGTATTTTCGGCTCTAATTTTGACTAGTTTAAAAGCCGAATTTTACAAAACTTAAAACATGAAAATTATAGGTTTTTGACCATTATTTACCCAAAAATTTGAATCACTCAAATTTGATATGATATGAGTAAGACATTGCACGTTAATTATGACGTCTTAGTCATATTTAATGCATACAAATTGTTTGATAAAATGCTTAAAAGAGTTTTTTCTTATAAAAAGTACATTCAAATGCACTAATTGGTATACCAAAATACATCTTTTGCATTTTTTTTTATTTTGGGTTTATTTTGAACTGATGAACAACTAAATGATAAACTGATGAATTGTGACCATAACTGATGAACATTATGATTTTTTTGAATACCGATAAACTTATGAACAAAATTTAAGAGAACTGATGAATAACTTTTTTTATTGATAAACAATACTAAATGATGAACAAGACTAATCGATGAACTGATGAACAACTAACAGATGAACATTGCGATTTCTTTTAGACAACTGATGAACACTATAAAAAATAACTGCTGAACATTATGAAAAATAACTAATGAACGTTATAAAAAATAACTGATAAACAATATCAAAAATAACAGATGAACTAATGAACATTGCTATTTATTTTTTTTAAAAATAGTGATGAAAAAGACGAAATAATAAAATATTTATTATTAGGTTGCTTTGTTCATCAGTTAGTGTCGGTTGTTTTTCAACTTTGTTTTTGTTCAACAGTTAGTGTCGATTGTTTTTCAACATATTTTTGTTCATCAGTTATTGTTTTTTGTTCATCACTTAGTATCAATTATTATTCATCATGTTTTTATCATTAAATATTGTTCATCAGTTTTAGTTCATCAGAAGTATGTCTTGTTCATCATTTAATACTAACTGATGAATAAGGTTAACTAATGAATAAAAACTAACTGGTGATATTGATGAATACAAATAAAATGGGAAGACATGTGATGAACAGAAGTATTTTTGTTCATCAGTTAATATTGTCCATCACCTCATCAGTCTTGAACAAGATTATTAATGAACAAAGACTCATTGATGTACAATACTAACTGATGAACAAAAACTAACTGATGAACAAAACATACATTTCTTTAAGAAAATTAATGGTTAAAAAATCTCACTTTTTAAATCTTACATTAATAAAATGATTAATAATGTGTTGTGGTAAAAAAAAAATTAGAGCATTTGACACAATTTTAACACTAAAAATCTAAGCTAGACATTTCATCAAACACCTTGTGTGCAACAAATATGAGTAAAAAGTCATCTTTAACGGGTGATATCTTACTCATATGACATGGGATTCGAGTGATTCAAAAATATGTGTAAAGAGTGAACGAAAATCTATAACTTTCATGTTTTAAGTTTTTCAGGAATCAACATTTATGAGGGTAAAAAATAGTGATGAAAATGCTCAAAAAATAAAGAAAGTTAATACCCATTTGATATGTAAAAAAAAGTTTCAAAATTTTTAACAAAATTTATACCAAATTAAAGAGGATTAAATTTTATAAATTATGGTGACATCGGTTTTTTCTAAAAGTTTGTCGTTTAAGAGATACGTGCGTTTGAAATTTGAGGTGGAAAAAGAAAAACGGGTCAAAAGACCATATTACCCCTGGACGAATTTTATGTATAAATTGGGGTGGAGGACATGTGTCACAATATGAATGATTTTCTACACTTTTTAATTTTATCACACTTTGCAATAGATCCTCACTCATAGACTTAAACTAATCCAAAAAACCACCATCCACCGCCTGCCGCCACCATAAAAAACTTGTGTACTCCATTCAACACATAAATGTGAAGTACAGAAGAAAGATTCTTACAAGGGCTCCCCACATTATTATGTGCCATACCATATTATTCAGCATTGATCTTAACTGTTGGACACGACAAGTCTCGAGAACCTTAGCAATAAACTCCAGGAGGAAGTTGTAACCCTTCCTTCTTTTCAATAAACTCCAGAACCTTAAAAATCTGGAAAACAAGTTCAACCATGGTTAGGTGAACAGATAATTCACACCATAAAGCTCATTATTTTCTTGACCCGCCATAAGGATTCGGCTTAGATTCTGAGCTCCATATCTGAACGCCATAACTCTTAACAGTATGCAGACTCCTGACGAGCGAAGAATACATGGTGTCGTCAGGCGAAATACCCTCGCTTTTCATCTCATCATACAGCCTAAATTCTTATGATCTTCCTTCCTTTGAAAAACCAGCAATCATAGTTGTATAACTTATCACGTTTCGAGCCAAGCCTCTTTGAGGCATCTCATCAAACAACTTGTTCGCTTAATCTACTCTACCTGCCATACATTCTCCATGTACTAAACTGCTGAACGTGTAAAGATCTGCCATACATCTCTCTAAATGTTCGTCTAGCTTCAATAAACTCTCCTTGCTTACAAAATATACCAATTAATGTCGTATAACTTAACAACTTTATCGCGTCATCAACATTTCCAGTTTTACAATAACCATCCATCAATGTATTAATTATAACATCATTCAAATCAAGACCTTTACTCTGCATCTCAACCAACAAAACTTCTGCAGCTTTCATCTCGCCCGCTTTTTACACGCCATTCAACAACACCCCATAAGTATGCACATTTGGAACAATACCTCTCTCAGTCAACTCATCAAACAACTCAAACGCCCTTCTCATCCTCCCCGCCTTACAATTGCAACTAATCATCGAAGTAAACACATAAACATCGGCAACTATCCCCTTCACAAGCATTTCACCAAACACCTTCTCTGCATCCAACAACGAATAAAACTAAATCAAAAGCGTATACCTTGCCACATTATAATAAACCCCATCTTAGGATCTTGAGCATCCAACAACAACAACACTAATAATAGCATCAGCCACAAAATCATCAATTTGGGTCCCTAAGAACACAATCCTTTCCCTTAAAAGCAACCCCATCGCATCGAAAAGGGTAAGCTTGGTTTAGATTTAAAAGATTGTGATAGGGTTTATGGGGAGGGGTTAAGAAGTGAGCATTTGATGGATTGGCGGCGGAGGGAGATGGGTTTTGAAAGGAGGTAGTGGCGGAGAGTGGTGGTTGTTGTGGTGTCGGTGTGGTGGTGCTAGAGAGAGAGAGAGAGGGGGGAGAGGCAGTAAGATAATGTGAGAGAGAGTAGAAGATAAATGTTATGATATAAATTTAATAGGACGAATGGTGTAATTGTTTAGAGCCACAGGGTGATTTATGTAAATTTATGTAATTAACTCTTGATTTATTGCTACAATAGAAAAAAATGATGTTTACAAAAGGAAAATGTGGCAGGTTGGATGTTTTTTTAGACCATTATCCCTTTGATTTTTTCAGTTTTCATTTTGGCAGAAATAATTCGATTACTGGTTCAACAATGTTGAAGACGATATTTGATAGATACATTTTCCCCACGTGATTATAATTGATTTGTATTTCCGATTGATGAACAAGAAGGAATATGGAATTCTTTGATTTCTGACTCACCCATAGATACATGATTATAAACTTATAGAGTGTAAATTTTTTTTTGAAAGGCAAACAGAGGAAAATATATATATGTGAAAAAACAGAACGTACAGATACAAGCATAACCATCTGAAACAAATGACTTTAATGCTCCCTCCCATGCGTCGATACTATAAGGCATAGTACACTACACATATGAGAGTTTAGAAACGGAGCACAACACCAAGACTATTAGAACACGAAGCAAACGAATCTAAACAGATGGCATCACAACCAAAAATTCAAAACTTCATAATTTGCATGCCAAACTTGGATTTATACACCATTCGTTCCAAGAAGATATAGCTCCAGCCGCTCTATTCGACACCCACAAGAAGGATAGCACTTGAAGTTCATCACAAATTCTTGAAAAGTTTGTGACTTTATTCTCGAATAGTCTTTTATTTCTTGTCATCCAAATCGTATATAACATGGACCACATCGTAGCTTTCCAAACGGTTCTTTGTTATAGAGTGTATATTAATACCCCTCAATCTCAAGATTACCTTTGTTGATTAGACGTGTATAAGGTTTTTATTTTTTCCTAAAATTAGATTGTTTTACCCCTAATGACAGACTTGTGTATAATCAAAAAAAAATTGTTTGTCATGTTTTTGATCACTTTACCAAACATTACAACTAGCTTATATTTATCTTTTTCCACTTTTTTATACATCATACGACATGAACTGCTAGTGAACATAAGCTTAAACTCAAATAATTGGCTTATACTAATACCTTCTTAACTCATTGTTAGACTTAGAAAAGATCGATAATTACCCTATGTGCATGAACCCGCATTTTTCGGCATGCAAATTGGATGCTTCCATATCCGACGTATTCTTTTTTGAAGACGTTATTGTGTAACAAGAAGATCTCTTTGCATTGTTGACTAATTTTATGCGTAATCTAATAAGATTATTTAAAGTTAAACGGCAGTCATAATTTTTTCTACCATGTAATCTTTAGAAATTAACTTGCCCTTTAATTGACAAATTAGATTAGCATGCATAAACAAGAATAAACTCAAACTAAATTTCTTACCACGTCTTATTGTAATCACAATTATGCCCACCAACTTTAATCAATCGTTATATATGTTTATCACTCGATCCTACATGGACCAACATTTCACAACATGCCCATCATATATATGCTCTTCATTAAAAGTTAACATTTTCTCCACCATTAAGCCTATATAAATAAATAAGATGTTCATGTATAACCGATTTGAT
The DNA here is from genome assembly GCA_910596185.1 of Chrysanthemum makinoi. Taxonomy (NCBI): domain Eukaryota; kingdom Viridiplantae; phylum Streptophyta; class Magnoliopsida; order Asterales; family Asteraceae; genus Chrysanthemum; species Chrysanthemum makinoi. The sequence goes on from OU343221.1 coordinate 134,380,631, forward strand.
TTCCAACAGCAGTCACTCAATCATGCATCAACATGCGTTTACCACTACTACCACGGCAGGTCTTTAGCGACGGACATTTCTGTCGGAAATCCGTCGGTAACAGTGGTTTCCGACGGATCTGTGACAAAAACAGTGCGTCGCATTATCTATGGTCGGTAATTGGTATCTTCCGGAATTCCATCGGAAACAGCGAGGAAAAACATTTGTCGGAATTCTGTTGGTGTTGTGTTCGTCGGAAGTCAGTCGTTTTCAAGCTACCCATGATGGTGTGAAATAAGTTCTCAAAGAAATTCTTCTCAATGTGCATTAAATAAAGATTGTGTCGAATTAACAGTCAGGCATTTCATCGATCACTTGGTCTACACATAACAACCTGTGAAACTAACATAACAACTCTTAAAACTAGCAATCCACAACATTCAACCAGTCAGGCATTTCATCGATCACTTGGTCTACACATAACAACTCTTAAAACTAGCAATCCACAACATTCAACCAGTCATGCAATCATTCAATAAATCAAAACACTAAAGCAAAAGTTAGGGCAAAATAAATAAGCTCAAACAAACTGATAAGCTTAAAACAATCAACAAAACACTAAAGCAAAAGTTAGGGCAAAATAAAGCAAAAGGAGTAGCGAATCAACTGATAACCTTAATGAAAGGAAGAGTTAGGCCGATGGCGGACGGCGGTGGCAGATGACGGCGGCGAATGGATGGAACAGTGATCGGAGTTTAAAAGAGGGAAAAATAGAAGTGAAGTTTTAGCGGTTATGTGAATTTTAAAGGTTTTAATAAGTTTTTATGTAAATGGAATTGGGATATGAATGTATAATAAATGGGATTGGGATAAGTTTTAAAGATTTTAATAAGTTTTAAAAAGTTTTTGAAAATTTTGTTGTTAATAAGTTTATAATAAATGGGATTGGGATATGAATGTATTAATTTTAGATAGTATATATATATATATATATATATATCTTGTGTCATTTAACACTTGTTTAATTTTTTTTTTTGTGTATTTGTAATTCAGAACAAAATTATATCAACATGTAATGGTGGAGCTATAAATTTGGGTTAGAGAAGGAGAGAAAATTAATACATACACGAGCCAGCATTAACAAACCTAGAAAAAGTAATTAAGCAACTCAAATAGCAATTGAAAAAAGAGCTTGTGATATCACGTGCTGTATTCATAATCAATGTTTTAAAATCCAGTTTTGTATTTGACCCGGTCGAGTCAACGATTCACCGGGTTACGTGTTCAACCGGTTGAACCGCCGGGTTAAGCCAGTATTATGACAAATGAAAAAATTACTAAATTTGAAAAGTTTGTAAAGAAAAACATATAAAACACTTCCGCTTTCCAAAAACAATACAATATCATACAAAATAGGCTTGACATAAAAGTAGTCTTCACAATTTTTATATTACATTATGTGTAGTTTTGTATATTATTCTAAATTTAATAAAAATAATAATTCATTTCTTTAAGCACATCAAAAAGTGTATTTGACTATATGTTAAGTTATAGATTTCATCAAACTACATAACCACTTGACCGGCTCATCAAGTCATGAGCCAAATACGAGTAATTAATGTAACAACCACTTGGCTAACTTGAAACATGAGTTGAGGGCGCGCACACAATAAAAGCCCAAAAACTAAAAGAATTTACACCGAATAGTGTAATCCTAAAAATAGTTAAGTTGAAACACGAGTCGACATAGTTTAACATATTATATATGTGTGCATAATAAATTTTTATATTTCCGTCGGAAATCCGTCGGAAATAAATAATATTTCCGACGGATTTCCGACGGAAATGTCAAAAGATAAAAAATTATTATAAATTAAAACATTTCCAACGGATTAGCGACGAATAAATATAAATGTCGGAATGCTGTCGGAAATTTGACGGTAGGTTATCTGAATTACTGACGGATTTCCGACAACAATCGAATCTCTTGGAATTCCGTCGGAAGTTACTCAGAAAACTACAGTTGTCGCTGTTTCGTCGGAATATGGTCTGTAAATTAGCGACGGAAAAGTATCCGTCGGAAAATCTGTCGCTGAAAGTCAACTTTCTAGTAGTGTACAACATGCACATCAAATGCTTCTTGCTGAAAACTAATGATCTTTTTCTCTATCAAACTATATAAACTAATTAGATTCTGGTATGCTTTCTAAACGAGGCTTCCATTTTCCATCACGTGTCTCATTCTTGATCAAGCTTCCATTTTTTCCAATACGAGAAACCAAGTCACCCACAGAAACTTTTCCTTTTTTCAACATCAATTCCAACTCCTGCTTGGTTATCACTAGCTTAATCTTGACACTTGTTTTTGGGTTCTTGACGGACTTGAGTGAAGTCAATGGAGATTCGTGCTCAAGACGTCTGAACACTTGAAGTTTGTCTGTGATTGTATGCTTTGCATGTTGTGATAGAACTTGATTGTCTTTGATGGGTGGTTTGTATTCAAGAACTTCACTATTTGTTTTGATCACTTTGATGATCATCTTGTTCTGTCGGATTAAGAAATTTCCCATGATTGAGAATCTTGTTTTCAGCTAAGGTTGTTTGAGTTAGGTTTTTATGTAGTATTGTTTATATTTATACGAAGAAACCTGGAGATGGCGTTATAATCTTGATTAATTATAAAAAATAAACTTAGATCACAATTTGGACTCTTGTTGTTGCTAATTTTTGGTATCTCACTGGAGAGAATATATATCATATCATTTAAGTAGTATCCCTTTTTTATGTAGGAATTTGTAAATCGGTTGTATTGAATGATCTAATATGTTTGTACATCAAAATTATATAAGATATATAATGTGCCGAATATACAATGGGCCGAATACTAATACAAATACTAATAGACTAACACTCCTCCGCAGTTTGAGCGGGAGGAGACCGAACACTAAAGCTGTCACAAAACTCAGTAAACAAGGCAGATGGTGACCCCTTCGTAAAAATATCAGCATACTGAAACTGAGAAGGAACATGCAGAACTCGAACTTGACCAGTAACAACCAAATCACGAACAAAATGAATATCAATCTCAATATGCTTTGGTCGATGATGCTGGACAGGATTAGAGGACAAGTACACTGCACTCACATTATCACAATAAACAATAGTAGCAGAGGACAACGGTGTATGAAGCTCACGCAGTAAATTTCGAACCAACATGTCTCACCTACAGCATTGGCAACACCACGATACTCAGCCTCAGCACTGGAACGAGAAATCGTTGGCTGACGCTTAGAGGACCATGAAAGTAAGTTGTTGCCAAGAAAAACAAAATAACCTGATGTAGACTGGCGAGTGGTAGGGAAACCAGCCTAATCCGCATCCGAATAAGCAACCAAGGGCTCAGTAGTAGAAGAAAATAACTGTAAACCATAAGCCAAAATCCCCTGAACATACCGTAATATCCGTTTAAGAGCAGTGAAATGAGGCTCGCGAGGATCATGAATATATAGACAAACCTGCTGCACAACATAAGTAATATCTGGTCTAGTGAAAGTGAGATACTGAAGAGAACCCGCAAGACTCCGATATAACGTAGGATCAGAAACCGGATCACCATCATCACCCAACTTAGATTCTGCGTCAACAGGAGTCCGAGAAGGGTTACAACCAACCATATGTGCACGCTCCAAAATCTCCATAGCATAGTTACGCTGTGACAAAAACATCCCAGAAGAGTCACGCGTAACCGACACACCCAAAAAATAATTAAGAGGATCCAAATCAGTCATAGAGAACTCCTTATGCAAAGAAGCAATAATCCGTTGTAATAAACTACGAGAAAGCATCAGACACAATATCATCCACATATAGTAATAGAAAAGCAATATCATCACCCTGTCGGTAAATAAATAAAGAAGAATCACACCGACTCGGAGTAAACCCAATAGTAATAATATAAGCAGCAAACCGCTGAAACCATGCCCGAGGCACCTGCTTACAACAATAAAGAGATCGCTTGTAATAACAAACATAATCTGGATGCTCGGGATCCCGAAAACCGGGTGGTTGATGCATATAAACAGTTTTAGCCAAATCACCATGCAAAAACGCATTCTTGACATCAAGCTGATGAACAGGCCAATTTCGAGAAATAGCTAAACTAAGAACAGTCCGAATGGTGCCCGGCTTAACAACCGGACTAAATGTCTCATCAACATCAACTCCCTCAACCTGTGTGCTACCGTTGGCAACAAGACATGCCTTGTACCGACTAAGAGTGTCATCAGCCAAATACTTATAGCGAAATAACCACATACACCTAACAACATTGACACCCGCAAAACGAGGTACACAAGTCCAAGTTTTATTCTTAATAAGCGCATTATATTCATCAAACATAGCATTTCGCCAATTTGGATCATCAAGAGCATCCTTATACAACCTAGGTGAAGGAAAGACAATGGACACATGACCATCATACTTAGGATTAGGACGAGTAGTCCCGACACGAGAACGTGTGACCATGAGATGAATAGATACAACAGGTGTTGGGGGCTCAGGAAGAGGTTCATTAAACGTGGGCATAGGTGGTTCAGGGACAGGTGCGTGAGGTGTAGGTGGGACATGGGAGGTAGGAATGTCAACTGGTGGTATAAGGATCGGGTTTAAATTAGGACCAATTGGGGTGGTGTTGATAATGGTGGAAATGAGATTGGAAGAATCTTCCAAAAAATCATATGAGGGGGTGGGTTTGAACGGATGGGATTGAAATGGAAAAACCGTTTCATCAAAAGTAACATGACGAGAGATAATAATTTGTTTGTATGAAGATCAAGACAACGATAGCCAAAATGATTGGCAGAATGTCCCAAAATATGGCAGGTGTAGCGCGAGGTCCTAATTTATGGTTGGTATCAATATGTGGGTAACAAAGGCATCCAAAAATATGAAGGACACTATAATCAGGTGTAGCACCAAAAAGGCGGGTAAAGAGTATTTCATTGTTAATGGCACGGGAAGGCAGGATGTTTAATAAATAAACAACCATATTAAGAGCTTCAGTCCAATAGTTGGGTGGTAAGTGTGCTTGAAACAATAAAGTACGAATAAGATTATTTATGGTACGAATCATGCGTTCAGATTTTCCATTTTGGTGAGAGGTGCGGGGGCAAGAATATCTAAACTGAATGCCATGGGTTGAAAATAATTTATGAAAGGCAGTATTATCAAACTCACCACCATGATCACACTAAAACGATTTAATTTCACACTTAAAATGAGTACGAATATAACTACGAAACAACTGAAATTTAGACAAAACATCAGATTTATTCATTAATTGATAAACCCAAACATACTGAGAATAATGATCAAAAAACAAAACATAATACTTGAAACTAGAAAGACTTGGAATTGGGGACGTCCACAAATCCGAGTGAACAATGTCAAGACAAGAAGTAACAGAACTAGACGAACTAACAAACGGAAGCTTCACGTGTTTACCAAGCTGACAAGCATGGCGAAGAACGGGAAGCTTCTCTTTATTACAAGAAATAGAATCACTAGACACAAGACACTGCAACACTTCACTTCCTGGATGTCCAAGTCATTGATGCACATTATCTTGACGGTAAGATATGCTTGAGGAATTGGAGAAGGCTTCGTAACAGGGTAAAGATCACCTGTGCTATCACAAAGGAGGAGTATCCGTCGAGTTAGGAAGTCCTTCACGGAAAAACCAAAAGGATCAAATTCAATAGTGCAATAGTGATCACGAACAAATTGACGAACAAAAATAAGATTTTTTACGATATGAGGAGTAATTAAAACATTATTTAAATGAAGAGGACGAAAAGGTGTAGACAAGATACTATGACCGGAGTTAGTAACGGGAATAAAACGCCCATCACCAACCGCGACAGACGGATAAATGCACTCATTAAGAATATCACTAAGACAATGCACAGAATCATTAAGATGAGAGCTCGCACCTGTATCCATATTCCAATTTCTAGCAAACGGGTCTTGAAGAGTGTTAGTAGCAAAATCATGCGGCAAAATGGTTGCTTGACCCGAACCTTGTGAACTGGACGCCAAGAGTTGACTTGGATGGAAAGGAACGCCTTGCTGTTGAACCGGTAGCTGCTGTTGAACCCCTGTCACAAACTGCCCCCAAGTGAACCGACCTGGAAAAGACCCCTGGTTGAACTAGCTGATGTGGACCCCCTTTCGGGTAGTGAACTGGAGGCGCAGATGGACCAGGCGTTTGTTGAACTAGCTGCTGCTGAACCCTTGGTGGAAAGAACCCAGCCAAGCCATTATGTGACCCCCAAGTGAACCGGGTAAATATGGCGAGGACCAGAAAAGACCTTGAATGGGCTTGACTGGTGGAACATGAAAGTGAACAAGCAAGAAAATAGGCTGAAACCACAGAAAGTGAGCAAGGACAAAGCACAGGCTGAACCATAGGGGAGCCCATGAGAGGGAGAAACAGTATACGCCAAAGGAGCTGTAGGTGTGAAACAAGTGGTAGCATTTAACCCGAACTTAGCCAACAAGGTTTGCAACATATCCAAATCCGAGCGTGCCACACCCGGCACACCGAAAGACGAACTCGAGGTACGCGGGATCATTGTAGACTTGCCATGAACACCATTGTGAAGATACTTACAAGCATCACCAAACTGACAAGAACCTTTAGCAAAACTCCAACATGGGTTGTTTACCTTTTCCAAAGAAGTACTACGCCGAGGCGTAGTATTGGTCTTTGCCACTAAAACCATTGGAGAAGCAGAGGTGGCATCGACAAGAGGGTCTTGAACCCTAGACTTGAGGCGCATCTCATGAGTAGTTAAAAAGGATCGAACTGTTTGGAGATCGGGAAAGGGTTCCCGACAAACTATAATGGTAGAGATGGTCTCATAGGTGGAAGGTAAACCCTCAAGCGCAAAAGTAACAACATCATCATTGCTAAGAGGGGAGCCAAGACCATTAAGAACCGAAACAATAGATTCTATCTTTTGAAAATACCCGTCAATAGATAAAGCCCCAAGCTTCAAATTGTGAAGTTCAGCTTTCAAAGCCATAGCACGTGGGCGCTTGTTGTCTTGAAAAATAGCCGCAAGATGTGTCCATGCAGCTTTGGCAGTTTTAGGGTTAAGGTCAACCAACCTTGTCCGTAGTGATGGAGCAAGTGTGGAAAATATTCAATACCGAATGATGAAGTCGATCTTGATCCATTTCGCATCCTTAGGGGGTGAATCCGTAGGAGGCATAGTGGATGAAGAAGCAACAAGATCAACAAGATGATCCAAGATCCCATAGCCATGACATAGGTGGGAAAAATAATACATCCAAGAGGAATAATTCATCGCATCGATATCCAGTTTCTCGAGAACAAAAGTGGTTAAATGATTCATAGCCATTAGTTTGTCCGAGAGGGTAAGGGCCGGTGTGGGGGGTGGGGTATCGATGGTCATGGTCTTATAGTCGAACAGGAGCACAAACCTTCAAACCAAAAAATACAAACCTGAAGAATTCCTTATAGTCGAACAGTAGCACAACCTTCAGACCAAAAACGTCAACCAAAAAACACAAACCTGAAGATATCGGACAATAGGAAAGTAGCAAGGGAGAACAAAAAAACTTCAAACAAGAAAACAACCCAGAGGCTAAACTTAGCCTAAACCACGACTAAACTTAGTCGAACACCAAGAAAAAATTAGTAGTCGAGTAAACCACCAAAAAGAGACAATCGAAACAGGAAACTTAGTCGACTAAACTTAGTTGAACACCAAGAAACAGTAAGGGAAACGTGTCAATTAAACCACCAAATAAAAGAAAAAGTTGCGGAAGCAGTAGCGTAGAATTGTCGACCAACAAAGAACCGGAAAAAAAAACTTAGGGTTTAGGGCTTATGTGGATGGTTTAGGCTGTAATACCATGTAGGAGTATGTAAATCGGTTGTATTGAATGATCTAATATGTTTGATACATCAAGATTATATAAGATACATAATGGGCCGAATATACAATGGGCCGAATACTAATACAAATACTAATAGACTAACATTTTATACTATAGATTATGCTTATTTTTTTAGAAGAAAAATAAAACTATTTAAAATATATGTTACATTTGGCGAACACAAATTATTATTATTATTATTATTTTTATTTTTTTATATATATATTTTTTATTTTATTATTATTATTATTATTATTATTATTATTATTATTATTATTATTATTATTACTATATTTTTTTTGTTATAAATTATTGTTGGAATCGCTCCTAACTCATAAATGGAACGACATTGACGGGATTACGTTTTCTATCTTTGTTAGCTTAAACACATGGGCTTGTTATGACAATTTGCCATAGTTGTATGTGTTTAGGTATAAATACCCTCCTAGACTTTCCTAGGAGGGTGAGACTCTTAGTGTAAGCTTTTCATTTTCCTTAATAATACACATACTAGTTTCTATTCTCTCTCTAGTTTCTCTCTCTAACTTGAAGATGGTGTTCTTCCATCTTCCAAGACTTCCCGATTCACCAAATCATCCATAAATACGGTCCTAACATTGGTATCAAGAGCAAGGTTGGTTTAGTTTTGGTTGATTTGTGTGATGTTCTTGTAAAAATTCGTTATTTTTAAAAACTGTTTTACCATCTTTCTTGAATCTTAAATATTCACTATTCTTACTTTGGTAACAGTTTTTATTTATTTATCCTGTATGGTCTAAAATAAAAGTTACTTGCTTTATGTCAAAGGTTACATTTATTTGGTTATTTGTGGTCATTGTCCAAAGTTATCAGTTTTATGGCAACCTTTTTCATATTGTGAATGTTTCTTTTGTACCATCTCGTGAAATAAGTGGTCAATCTGGTCATCAATATGGGTCAAAAGGTTTAATCCTTTTTGTCATGTTTCTGGGTTACAATGAATCTGGACGGAACTTTTGGTCGGAAAAATTGCCGGAGCAAAAAAGTCAACGGGTCAAAACCCTAGTTCTACGCCTAAGGATCTTCATATTGTTTACGAGTAACTTGGAAAGTTACTCGTAAGGTACTACGCGTAAGTTCTTACGCCTAAGGACCCTGGCTTACGCCTAAGGACCCTGGCTACGCATAAGGTTTTCAAGTTACGCCTAAGTCATGGGTTACGCGTAGGTTTTTGTAACTGTTTACGCATAAGACTCAAAACCAAAGATTTTACGCCTAAGACCTTGTGACAGAAATAGGAGATGAGAAGAAGACTTAGACCTTGACCACAACCAAAATACCTCACTCGGACATCAATTTAACCTCATTTGTCCAATACCAAGAAAGTAAAATAAATCAAAACTCGACTGATGATTACACTGCCACGCATCAAACCAGATCTTTCTAAACCTTCTAATCCTAATCGACACATTCCCAATTACCAACTCCGACTCAATCACATATCACATCCTCCTTTTTTAACACAATCTCTACTCTACCATGACTCGAACTTAATTGACAAATACTAATAGATCTCAGTTATTACTTTTGTTAGATTCAAAGACATATCATGACTCTTAAAAGGTCAAAAAACGAAAGTAAACAATCATCATCGATCAGCTTTATCGAAGCTTCACTTCAATTTTTTATCCGAACTTACAAGAAAAAGAGTAATAACAATTGCTATTCTCTCATCCTTTGTTCGTTTATTACATAAAAACACAACAATCATAACCTACCTTAGACCCCGAGAGGATCTTGAAGCCTTTGTCTAGCTTTCTTGATATTGCTTGTGCTGAAAATTAAATTATAGGTGCGTTCGATTGTGTTTGTTTCTGTGGGTTTTTATTTAAAAGAATTGTGTGATCGATTTTGTTGGAGAAGATATGAGTTTGGTGAGAGACACAGATATAGGAGAAAAAGAAGAGGCGTAATATTGCAAGTGATATGTTTTAGGGTTAGGGTAAAATTATTATCAAAATGTATCTACTTTATACTCACTTATAACCGGGTATGTTAGTTTGAGAATGGATCAGTTTGGATCTAGACGGGCCACATATGGACTGGGCTTACGTCGAGAGTTGATTGAATTGGGCTTTAATGCGGATTGGGTTGATGGACTTTCTATTTCCCTTAGACTTTGAATTGATGGATTGGACTGTTTTAATATCGTTTTGGATTGATATAGAGTTAAAAATGTTGTCATCAAAAATTTCTTATTCACAAGAATTTTTGGGTACAAATATTTAAGTTTGATTTTACGAGTGGTATTTTGGTCATGATAATTTTTCACGGGGATACAATTTTTTTGACAAGATCGGGAAACCATTATCAGATTCATTTAAATCGTTAATGAAGGCTAGTTTTGAGTATGTAACTGTAAGATGTGACTACGGAGTTTATTCTTTATCATTTATTTGAGGTTGAAGTGGGATATCACGGGTGCGTGTACTTAGTATCTGAAGATATCGGGGTTGGTTGGATGCATGATTCTTCGAGATCCTTGTTCGAGCTTTAACCGTTACGAATGACAAAGACTTGAGTTGTCTAGTTATACCTGATATAAGGAGTTATGTTGTTGTGCTCACAGCGTATAGCTGTCACTTTTAAGGAGTTACGTTGTTGTGCTGAAGTGTCACAAAAAGCTGTGGATAATTCGAGAAACTTTAAGTTTACCTTTTTTTCAATGGTGGTAAGAAAAAGGGTTCTTCGTCTGACAATAGTGTAAGTTTAAGTCACAAGTTTGGGTTATTTTACTTCAGTCTAAAGTTCGTCATATTGGATTTTCTCCATCAGTAGTCACTACAAAAAGCCATCAGAATGATAATGGGGTCGGTAAAGAGTTAGCTGAAAAGAGTATAAACGAGCAGAGAAGTTTTATCAGCAGTTGATTCTCACGAGATATTTGTAGTGCTTCACAATTGCTCGATTAATTGGACATACATGGTTTCGCTGTCTCCAATTCATCATCAACATACGTGGTGTATGATTATGATTCATTGAAAACATCGGGGGGAAGAGAGTGTACAGGGTCTTGTTTCTTCGATTTTTTTTCGAAAACCCGTTTCCCTTCATGAATTTCTTCAATTAGGGGGAAGAAATGAGACGATCTGTGGTTCAAATTTCTTACTTTGGTGTTATCGTCACACTTTCACAGAGTTATCGTGTGTGAAGTTACCTAAATAGGATGTTATGATGCCTCACACACGGTCATTTTATCGAGTAACTGCATATTCACAAGTGATTATTATTCCGATAGACAGCAACATTCAGGGGGAAGTCGTTTCATTTCGTCTTTCGCAATTTGTTTGGTGTGAAGCATCTACATACGTGAGAAGATCTTGTTGATTTCTTGCATGTTACCTCCGAACGGATTTTCCGCAATAAGTCAGATTTACCTTGTGTGGTTTACTGCTCATCTACAAATTCCGTTGCGTACTGAAATCTTCAAAAGTTAGAGGAAATGTTCACTACATCAAAGTTTTGAATTTGCTAAAGACGGTTGTCAGTTTGGGGGGAAGCTGATTCAGAAACTTCGCCAAAAAGAAGTATACGGAGAAGCTGCTAAAGACATGCAACATTATTTGGGGGGAAGTTAATCCAATTCATGCATATTACATCATTTTCCTACAAGTGAAGAAAACGGTTCTCAAGTCGAGCTACAAGAAGAAGACAAAGAGCGTAAATCCTCAGCACTTGAAGAGCTTATGAAGATCTTTCTTTATTTGTTTTCTATATTTGTAGTAAATGTTGTAAGTAATCCCTTATGTCGTCCCATTAGGGGAAGATTGTTGGAATCGCTCCTAACTCGTAAATGGAACGACATTGACGGGATTACATTTTCTATCTTTGTTAGCTTAAACACATGGGCTTGTTATGTCAATTTGCCATAGTTGTATGTGTTTAGGTATAAATACCCTCCTAGACTTTCCTAGGAGGGTGAGACTCTTAGTGTAAGCTTTTCATTTTCTTTAATAATAGACACACTAGTTTCCCTTCTCTCTCTAGTTTCTCTCTTTAACTTGAAGATGGTGTTCTTCCATCTTCCAAGACCTCCCGATTCACCAAATCATCTATAAATACGGTCCTAACAATTATTATTATTATTATTATTTTTACTTTTACTTTATTTAGCTTATAAAAATAATTTCTATTCATAATTTCTCTTCATTTACAGCTTCATCTACGGTCTATCAACATATACTTTTGCCATGACTTGTATATTAACTATAAATAATTATGATCTTTTTAGGCTTATTTAGTTAAAGTTCGTAAGTATATTTAGGGTATGTTTAACAAAAATATATTGTGCTGGTGCTGATGTTGATGTTGGTGCTGATAAAATTATAAAAAAGATATTATTTTTATAAGCTACATGAAGTAACATTTTATTTTCCGAGATTATGGAAGATTATTTTTTTAATAATCTCTTATAAGTTCTGTCTGACAAACAAATATTATATTTTAGGTAGATTACTTTTTGAAAAAATAAACATAACCTCTCCGTAATTTTATGTATCAAACATAGCTTTAAAGGTATCAATGGGTCAATAGACAGAATCAAAGTTGTTCGGTTTTGGCCCAACTGTTAGCCCACAATTAATAGCTTGAAGAAATAATGATATAAAAATGTACCTAGCTTGTTGAAATTTAGACCTTTGTGAATACCTTAATTTTTAATTTTGACTTTTGTATGTGTTTTGTGACAATTTTACCCTTCTTTTTATCAATAACGGAAGGGTAAAATCGTATAAAAATAAAAAGAAATAATACATGCCAAGAATGAAATTAAAAAGTGTGATACACACAAAGGTCAAAATTTTAGTAGGGCAAATCCAAACATAAATTTCGACAAGTTAGTTACATATGTTTCTATCATTATCTCGAACATGAATAAAGATAAATGGGTCGAAAGTGTAATCTTCAACTACTACTACAATACGTAAGAAATAAAGAGAATAAATCATTTAAATACAAAAAGTTTTATGAATACTAAAAGACAGTTTTAACAGGACTAATAATTCGAGAAGAGACTAATAATTCGAGAGGGAGAAATGATTAAGGGTAACATACTTCAGCAATTCCCAACTACTATAAGTACTCGAGAATTAATCTTATACAAACAGAAAAGGAAAGATGAATAATAAAATCAGGAACATTTTAACTAAAATTGCAATTACACCAATTTTTTTATAATTTAAATATCTCATGAACCGTTAATCATTAGACAAAATAAATTATACCGTAACGACAAACATTTTATTATCTTTTAAAAATGAGCACTTTCATATACATTCAACAAATTATTTCATTTTCTTTCTTTTTTTTAGTATTAACATACCACATGTGATTTAACAATAATATGAAATATCTAACACTATACAACTTTATTAAATTTGATATAAGTATTGTGTATATATCAAAGACTTTTCCATTTTTTGTTATGAAAAACACACATTTTTAGTGTGGAGGGTGTGGTAAGAGATTTTTTTCTCGTCACATCAGCTACACATCAACTTTTCTATCCCTTAAACATTTTCCTTTAACTTTCCTTTAACCATTGCACCACTTTCTCTTTCTTATAGAGTAAACTGCAAAAATCATCCATGTGGTTTGTGTATTTTCGTAAGAATCATCCCTATCTCAGCCCATTAACCATCCCCAAGTCCACAAACATTTAGCAATAATCATCCCTGAGCACTAACGTCGTTAGTTTTACCAGTTAAGTGTTAAATAATATTTTCCCGTTAGTCCCTCCGTTAATATTTTTTGTACCGTTAGTCCTCATTTTACGTTTTCGTCACTTTTTATCTTTTTTGTCCGTTTTTACTTGTTTTCGTCCGCTTTTTATCCGTTTTGTCCGTTGTTTGTATGTTTTCGTCCGTCATTTTTACGTTTTCGTCCGTTTTTTTATGTTTTCGTCCGTCATTTTACGTTTTAAATCCGTTTTCTTTATCTTTATGCGTTTTTACGCTTTCGTCGTTTTCACGATTTAGAGTTTTTTACGTTTTTGTCGTTTTAAATCGTTTTAGTCCATTTTTATATGTTTATCTGCTTTTATCCGTTTTTTTTTATGTTTTTCGTCAGTTTTGAGTTTTTATCACGATTTCGTCCGTTTTTAATGTTTTGTCCATTTTTACGGTCTCATCTATTTTTTACGTTTTCGTCCGTCATTTTACGTATTCGTCCATTTTTATGTTTTCGTCGTTTTTCGCTTTCGTCCGTTTTTTCGCTTTGCGTCCATTTTTTTTACGTTTTTGTCCCTTTTTTTATGTTTTCTTCCGTTTTTTGAGTTTTTTTTTCTGTTTTATACGATTTCGTCCGTTTTTTTTTAATGTTTTTATCCATTTTTTACGGTCTCATCCATTTTTTTACGTTTTCGTCCCTGTCATTTACGTTTTATTCGTTTTATGTTTCCGTCCGTTTTTTTCGCGCTTTGTCCGTTTTTTAAGCTTTTCGTCCATTTTTTCGTTTTGTCGTTTTAAATCGTTTTAGTCCATTTTATATGTTTCATCTGCTTTTTATCCGTTTTTATGTTTTAGTCCGTTTTTGAGTTTTTTTTTTTTCCATTTTATCACGATTTGGTCGTTTTTAATGTTTTTGTCCATTTTCACGGTCTCATCCATTTTCATTAGGTCGTCATTTTTACGTTTTCGTCCGTTTTTATGTTTTGCCCGTTTTTTACGCTTTCGTCCGTTTTTCGCCCAAGTCCGTTTTTCGTTTTGTCGTTTTAAATCGTTTTGGTCCATTTTATATGTTTCATCGCGCTTTTTATCCGTTTTATGTTTTCGTCACATTTTTTTTTTGAGTTTTCCGTTTTATAAGATTCGTCCGTTTTTTAATGTTTTTGTCCATTTTTCACAGTCTCGTCCGTTTTCGTTTTTAGTCCGTTTTTATGTTTATGTCCGTTGTTACTAGGTTATGAGAACATAAAAAACGTAAAAACGGGCGAATGCAAAATGGGCGAATACTTGGGGCCAACAAAATGGACAAAACATTAAAAAGCAGGCAAATCATAAAAGCGGAAAAACTCAAAAATGGACGAAACATAAAAGCGGATAAGCGATGAAACATATAAAATGGGCAGCGATTAAAACGGACAAAAACGTAAAACGGCGTAAGCGGGCGAAAATATAAACAAACGGGAACGAAATAAAATGACGGACCTAGCGTAAAACGGACGAAAACGTAAAGGATAGGCCGTAAAAATGGACAAAACATTTAAAAATGGGCGAAATCGTATCAAACGGACTCAAAATACGGGGCGAAAACATAAAAAGCGGATAAAAGCGAGATGAAACATATAAAATAGGCGAAAGATTTAACGGACAAAAGCGTAAAAAGCGGTGGCGTAAAAAAACGGTGGCATAAAGGGAAGCGTAAAAGACGGACGAAAACGTAAAAAGGATGAGACCGTAAAATGGACAAAACATTAAAAAATGGACGAAATCGTATAAAACGGAAAAAACTCAAAATACCGGCATTAAAAAGCGGATAGCAGTTGACATATAAAATGGGAAACGTTTAAAACGGGCAAAACGTAAAAACGGACGAAAGCATAAAAAGCGGACGGCGTAAAAAACGGGCCGAAAAATAAAAAGCGGGGCCAGCGTACAAAATGACCGACGAAAACGTAAAAAACGTCTGGCGTAAAAAAACGGACAGCGTTATAAATGGACGGACGAAAACATACAAAATGGATAAAAACGGACAAAAGCGGATGAAAGCGAGTAAAACCGACAAAAACGTAAAAAGTATTAAAACGTAAAATGGGGACTAACGGTGCAAAAATATTATGAGAGGGACTAACGGGAAAATATTATTTAACACTTAACTGGTAAAACTAACGACGTTAGTGCTCGGGGATGATTATTGCTAAACGTTTGTGGACTTGGGGATGGTTAATGCTGAAGGTTTGAGATAGGGATGATTCTTGCAAAAATACACAAACCACAGGGATGATTTTTGTAGTTTACTCTTTCTTATATTAACTTTTTTCTAATTTTTATCATTTAAAAATACCTACTAAACACAAATACTCACTCACAACATAATAAAAAAATTATTTCTCTCTCTTTTAAAGTAATTTCTCTCTCTTAAATGTCATATTCTCTCTCTTTGTTGACATGCGGAGTTACGGGTGAGCATCGAGTCAAAGTCGATCCGATCCGACAAAAACAGACCCGAACCGAAAACCGAAAAAGGGAAAAACTCAAACCGAGAACCGAACCGAATAACTCGGTTCGGGTCGGCTTTCGGGTTTTGAGCCGAAAAAACCGACAAAACTCGAATCGAACTGAAACCGACAAAAACCGAAATAAATATACAAAACCGAAACCGAACCGAAAAAAGTCAATTCGGTTCGGTTCGGTCGGTTTCCGGGTGAATTTGCTCAACCCTATGCAGAGTAAAGTCTTGCTAGGGAAACAAAATTGCATTTTGCCATTATTCCCCGTAAAAAATTGTGTGAGTTTCCTTCAAGGAAAATACATTTCCTTTTACTTTTGCCGCAACACACCCTTTACCCTTAACCATATATCACACACTTATTTGAATTATAAATTATAACAATTCATTTATGAAACTTTAATAATCGTGAAGAAAACACGTGCAGTAAAAACCATATGTGATTGAGATCAAGTGCGGTTCATTTGAATTATAAATTATAACAGTTCATTTATGAAATTTTTATAATCGTGAAAAAAACACATACAATAAAAACCATATGTGATTGAGATCAAATACGGTAAAAATCAATCAATGTGATTTTATGTTTTTATCCAAATTTGATAATATGATAGTGATACTTAAAATCAATCGGTGTATAATAGTGATACTTTTGTGTGGAAAGTGATTTAGTGTGCGTTTGGTTTGCGGCCGGATTTGGATTCGTATTTGAATTTGGATTATGATTTTGATTTAGGTTTAGGTTTTGAAAAAATAATAAAGAAAAATTATATGATAAATTAAATTATTTTTTGTTGTAAATATTGATATAATAATTTAAGTATAATTTCATAATAAAAAAAGAGGCATGAACATATATAAGTGAGTCACTATAGTTTGCTTACCCATAAATTCATACTTACCAATGGAAAAATCCCCACCATCCATCTAGTTTTATCTAATGGTGGGGATTAACCTAAGATTTAGTAGATAAACCTAAGTCTATGTTTTTTTACTTGTCTTTTTGTCTTTCTTTTTTATTCACATTTTTTTTTTGTTTTTTTTTTTCTTATTCACCTTTTTTTGTTCAAATTGACGTTTTTTTTTTTTTTTTTTTTTTTCTTCGAGTTCATACGTTTTCGTCATTTTTCTTTCATTTTCGTCCATTTTTCATACGTTTTCATCCTTTTCGGCGTGTTTTACTCTTTCATACGTTTTCTCCGTTTTCATCACGTCGTCCGTTTCTTTACGTTTTCGTCCATTTTCAGTTTTCATTCGTTTTCATACGTTTATGACTATCACAAGTGATTTTTGTGATATTCATAATATCACTTGTGATTATCTGAATATCACTTTGTGATATTCTGAATATCACTTGTGATTTTCTGAATATCACTCTATGAGATTCTGAATATCACTCTGTGATATTCTGAATATCACTTGTGATTATTTGAATATCACTTTTGTGATATTCTGAATATCACTTGTGATTTTCTGAATATCACTTTATGATATTCTGAATATCATTTTGTGATATTATGAATATCACTTGTAATTTTCTGGATATCATTGTGTGATATTTTGAATATCACGTGTGATTTTCATGTTACAAAACATTAGTTGAAAATCACTTGTGATATTAAAAAAAATCACTTGTGGTATTCAGAATATCACAAGTGATATTCTAAATATCACAAGTGATATTCTAAATATCACAATTGATATTCTAAATATCACATAATATCACTTGTGATATTCATAATATCACAGAATATCACTTGTGCTATTCAGAATATCACTTGTGATATTCAGAAATGTATGAAAACGTTTAAAAACGGCCGAAAACATTTAATAACGGACGAAAATGTATGAAAACGGACGAAAACGTACGAAAACGTAAGAAAACGGATGAATATGTATGAAAATGTAAAAACACGTATTAAAACGGACGAAAACGTATGAATAATTGACGAAAACGTAAAAACGGTAGCGGACAAAAATGTATGAAAACGGACAAAAACATATGAAAAAGTAGCGTATATGAAAATGGAGAAAATAGATGAAAGCATATGGCCCGGCGAACGTATGAAAACAGGGCGAAAAATATGAAAGGGAAAAGCGTGAATTAGAAAACGTAAATAACGTGAATTAAAACAAACAAACAAACAAAAACATGAATATAAAAAATGTGAATTTAAAAAAAAAAAAGTGAATATTAACAAAAAAGCGTTTAAAAAAACGTGGTTATAAACAAAAAACATGGATTAATAAAAAAGAAAAAAAAAAGAAAGATAGAAAGACAAAGAAAAATGTGAATAAAAAAAATAAAAAGACAAGAAAAAAACATGAACTTAGGTATATTTAACTAAAGGCATGTCAACACTATAAAATGCACGAGATATATGGTGTTTTTTTCAAAAGTAGTAGTAACAATGAGGAGTATCCGTGAGTAGTAGATGTAAGTAGTAGTTGTTAGCAGTAGCAGTTGTTTAAAAAAAATATTTGGTAACACAACTGTAGGTGTAATCTTAATGAGTAAAAAAGCTCTTAAAAGCTACTTCATGCAGTGTTGAAAAATGAGCATTTCAAAAAAGTAGATAAATGTACTTGTATGCATGACCGACAAGGGTAAAGGAATCACAAACAATGGTGTCATATCAAAGCAAACATAATATCCAAAAGAAGTCTTAACATAAATACGGAATAATTCAAGTCAACATTACTTCAATACATAGGTAAATGTGAAAAATAAACTCCAACAAAATATCTGAAATAATGAAGTCTTAAATAGCATCATAAGATCAAAGCTAAAAATCTCTAAGGTAAGTCCACTCATGTACTCATCCCAAAGCAAAACCGGCTCAATGCTTAGATACTGCCGAATAAAAAGAAGAAATGCGGGTGAGCCAAAAGCTCGGTGGCAGATATAAAAGCAAAGCAAATACGAAACGATTTCGAATACAAAATATAATGAATGAAAGATAGCAAAATCATAATCATTTTGAAAGTATAAATCAGAATTATCGAATAAAGTTTGTAGTTAACTACCACGAGCGAAACAAATATCGATCATAATCATATTCACATAAGGCAACATTTGTAGGGGAGACCTACCAGAGTTATGAAGGGCGTGCATGCGCCAACATCAATCATCGATAACAGATAACATATAATGAATGTGAAATATGAATAATGATCTAGGATGCATCCATAAGCCTAGAGCAGATATTGGTCATATAACATAACTTGAGCTCATAACAGATATGAGATAAGGCGTGGCGAACATCACTCTTGCCCTAGAGTCATATCGAGAGGTGCATCGACACGGACATGGAACCCCATGACTAGTGAAATATTTGGCTCGGGTGTCAAACTATCTTAGGTCAAATCGGAATGTCAAACGACCTGAATCATACTTTATCATAAGGTTAATCATATTTCCAAAATTAGAGTTTTCATATCATATAGTTCAAAATCAGATGTTTCATAATTCAGAAATCGAGTTCGGATAAGCAACAACTCAAACAAACGGAATGGGGTTCATAGCAAAGGCTTGGGAAATCTTAATAAGTAAAATAGAAAAGCTATCAAAAAGAAAACGTCATAAGGAACCTTCTGAAAGGTCGAATATCCGTACCTTATTCCAAAGCAAATGACCAAAAAGCAAAATACGGAAAGCAAAGGATCACTCCTTCTTCACATAACCTATACACATTAACTGGCAGTACATGTTATTTATGATTCCATAATTGTCGAAATGATCTTTTAAATGTTTGGTGTTTATACTTAATGTATTCAGTTATCTTAATATTTTAGAGATTTATGATTAAATGAGACTTAAGTGTTTTATAACCAATATTGTAGATTAAGGTTCATTATGTCATTTATTAAAGTTTAGGGTTAAATGTGAAAATAGTTTAAACGTCATAACTCACACATGAAATAATGAATTATTATACTTAGCTTCAAACCCTAATCGACTCTCATTTATGTTCTAGGGTTTTCTCATTCTTTTAATATCATATTAATGCGTACTTACTTTATATGTTACGTCATCTAACGACTCATTACTCTTGTTTATTTACTCAACACATTCATGACTTAACCATACGTTACTTATACACATATTATACATCAACTTATCCATGCCGCACGTTTATGATTTCATGTGACCCCAAAGTTACTTATTACTCGGATTAGTTACACATTTACACACACATGCACCATAGTTTAGACTAGATATGACCACGTACTACATTTACATATCAACACGCATGATACACGGTTCACAAACCAATTAGGGTTCGGCATGCATGGTTCAGTTCACACCTCAATCTAGGGTTTAGGTTTTATATGACCTTTCTCGTTTAACACACGTTCAAAAACCCTCACATGGTTCGGCTAACATGTAGGTTTCGGCTAACATGTTTTACACAAACACTAGCTCATCTACGTATCTTACTTAATCACGTTTGCATGTTTTACCTTGTCCGATTCATGATATATGTGGTTCGGTTATCTTAAGCTCGACATACTAATACCCGATTCATACAATACATATTACATTACATGTTCTGAGATTTATATTAGATCCGATTCATATTTATTTGTTTGATTTCGGTTTGCATAAGGTTCGGCCAAAAGAAGAAAACACAAGCTCGATTCAAAACGAAACAAGTTACAACATATATTAACGTAAGGTGTATCAAAGGAAGACGAATAGAACATGTTATACCTTAGCTTGCTCACGTTGGGACTAAACTCGCGACACCAAGGGTGTTGATAACTCTCGGCCGAATGGAACAAGAAAAAGAAAGAGGCAAAACTAGGGTTCCAATTTGAGTTAATGTGATTGTATTTATAGTGAAACAAATAGGTTAGGCTTATTGGGTATGTGGGCCGCTTAGGTCCAACCGAACAAACAAACCCAGCCCGCATGGCTCTCGGCTTGAGTCCAATCCATCAAACGAATGGCCCATCGGATCACAATTAGGCAAATGGCGAGGCCCAAACTTTTACGCGAGACGTTTAAATCTTTCGTCGTACAAAATCGATCACGTACACATATTCGTTAAGTTTTAATTATTCATAAGTTAGGTTTTAATTTCGTTAAATGAATATAAATGTATTTTTCGCTTTTTAATAAATTTCGATTTCAAGGGTATTTTAGTCTTTATTCATGTTTTAGATTTTCGTGTTTTACAACTTTTCCCCTATAAAGAAGAATTTTCGGTCCTCGAAAATTGAAATGAAAACAACAGCAAAATGAGAACATACCAAACTATTCAAAGAAATGAGGATAACTAGCTCGCATCGACTCCTCGGTTTTCCAAGTAGCCTCACGCTCGGGTGATTTTCCAAAGAATCTTAACGAACGGAATGACTTTATTTCTCATGACTCTTTCTTGCATTTCTAAAATAGCTTCGGTTCTTCGATAAAGACATATCGGACTGAATTTGATCAAACGGATAAGAAGCCACGTGTAACGGATGATAGTTGTATCCCCTTAGGAGAGATACATGGAAAACATCATGAACATGCGCGATGGCGGAAGTGCTAACGATCACGAAAACTTCTCCTATACGTTCCTGAATTTCAAACGGACCGATGAATCGAGGACTGAGCTTGCCCTTGATTCCAAAACGTTTTACACCTCTAAACGGCGAAACTTTCGAAATACGATCTCCAACCCGAAACTCTAAATCACGGCGATGCTTGTCATAACTTTCGGCCAGACCTAGCCTCCTTCAGCTTTTCTCTAGCAACAGCTACTTTCTCATTTCTGATCTCAATCATTTCCGGACCTTCAATTAAACGTTCACCTACTTCATCCCAACAAGTAGGTGATCTACATTTTCTCCCATAAAGAAGTTCAAACGGTGCTGCCTTAATGCTAGCATGCCAACTGTTGTTGTATGCAAACTCTACTAAACACAATATTCATCCCAGCCGTCTCCATTCTAAAGCACAAGCCCTTAGCATGTCCTCTAAGGTCCTGAATAGTCTCTCGTGACCATCTGTTTGAGGATGAAATCGTCTTGAAATTAAGTCGAGTACCCCAAGCTTTTGCAAACCTTTCCGAAACGGGGTAAAACGCGGATCTCTGTCAGACACAATAGATGCCGGAGTACCATGAAGCCTAACGATCTCTTCTTTGAAAAATTTCCGCCAATCTACCAATACCATAATCCTTTCTAATTGGTAAGAAATGAGCAGATTTGGTTAGTCGATCAACAACTACCCAAATCGCATCATGCTTCTTCCGAGTAAGAGGTAGCCCAATCACAAAATCCATAGATATCTTATCCCACTTCCATGTTGGAATATCCAATGGTTGTAACAATCCACTAGCCCTTTGATGTTCAATCTTAACCTGCTGACAAATCATACACCCGATACAAACGCCGCATCTTGCTTCATGCCATTCCACCAAAAGTATCTTGTTTCAAATCCCTATACATCTTGGTAGAACGGGATGAATAGTGAAAGGAGAACTATGAGCTTGATCATAACTTTCTCGCGAAGTACCGGATCATTAGGAACACAAAGCCTATCTTCATACCATATAATTCCGTCATCATCAACCTTAAACTTGCGCTTACCTTCTTCAACATTTTGCTCCACGGCCACGGCTCACCATCATCTTTCTCGAGCTTCTTTGATTTGCGGATATAAGGTTTGACTCCACCTTCATACTAGCCCGTATCCATCAAAACCCGTCACACAACTCAACATCCAAACGCTCTAAGTCACGAAGAATCCTAGGTTCAATCTCAATACTTGCAAGAATGCTTGATTTCCGGCTAAGTCGTCGGCAACTACATTATCCTTACGGATGGTGCCGAATGTTGGTGTCATAATCCTTAAGAAGTTCTAACCATCTTCTTTGTCTCATGTTAAGTTCTTTATGAGTGAAAATATACTTGAGACTCTTATGGTCGATGAAAATATCACACGTCTCTCCATACAAGTAATGTCTCCAGATCTTCAACGCGAACACCACTGCGGCTAACTCAAGGTCATGAGTTGGGTAATTCTCCTCATAAGGTTTTAGCTGCCTTGAAGCGTAAGCTATCACCTTTCCATGTTGCATCAAAACACTGCCTAATCCTTTCTTAGATGCATCATCGTAAATGGGAATCCTCCGAACGGATGGAAGAGTCAGTCAAAATAGAGGCGGACACCAATCTCGCTTCAACTCCTCAAAACTCTCTTCTCGTTCATTCGTCC
Organism: Chrysanthemum makinoi; assembly: GCA_910596185.1. Taxonomy (NCBI): domain Eukaryota; kingdom Viridiplantae; phylum Streptophyta; class Magnoliopsida; order Asterales; family Asteraceae; genus Chrysanthemum; species Chrysanthemum makinoi. The sequence goes on from OU343221.1 coordinate 134,403,990, forward strand.
ATACAAACTTTTCACTTTTTCTCATCAGTTGGGTTAAGGGCAAAGCTAAGCGAGAGAAACCTTCAACAAAACGTCGGTAGTAACCAGCAAGTCCTAAAAAACTCCTAACCTCGATCCATCATCGTAGGTCTTGGCCATTTAGTGATAGCCTCAACTTTAGAGCGGATCCATGGTGATACCATCGCAGATACAATATGACCAAGGAAGCGACTTGTTTTAACTAAAACTCACACCCGAAAATTTGGCATACTTCTTCTTCTCCGGAATCTCCAAAACTATTCGGAGATGTTGCTCATGCTCTTCTTCAGACTTGGAGTAAACCAAAATGTCGTCGATGAAAACGATAACAAACTTATCGAGGAACTCATGGAAAACACGATTCAATAGGTCCATAAACACGGCGGCATTTGTCAAACCAAAAGGCATAACGAGGAATTCATAATGACCATATGCAGTGCAACGGCGGTCTTAGGAACATCTTGCTCCCTCACGTGTGGGGTGATAACAGATCTCGATCAATCTTCGAAAAGAACTTTTCTCCTTGCGGTTGATCAAACAAATCATCAATACGCGAGAGGATAACGGATTACGAATGGTAATACGATTGAGTTCACGGTAGTCGATACATAGGCGCATGCTTCCATCCTTCTTCTTCACAAACAAAACAGTGCACCCCATGGAGAAACACTGGGTCGAATAAATCCATTTTCTATCATCTCTTGCAGATGCTCCTTCAACTCCCGGTTCTACAGGTGCCATGATACGGAGCTGAAATCGGTTCGGCACTGAGAATTAACTCAATGCTAAACTCAACTTCTCGGGGAAGACCGGAAGTTCATCGGGAAAAACGTCGGTGAATTCACAAACAATAGAAAGATTCTCAATGTTAGGACTCTCCAAAGATGTGTCCTTACGGATGCCGAGAAAACCTTGGCACCCATGAGCAATCATGGTCCGTGCCTTCATAGCGGAAATGAGCTTAACAGATTTGAGGGGTTGAGAACCAAAATAAACAAATTGGGATGTTTTACATCTCCAAAGATCCTGATTCTAGCATAGCATCAATGGAAGCTCTATGATAAGCCAACCAATCCATGCCTAGAATGATATCAAAGTCGACCATATCGAGAGGATACAGATTTGCAGGGCGAACACGATCATCAAAACGAAGAGGGCACTTAACGTATTTATGATCAATGATCATGTGGTTTTTCATAGGCGTAGAAATTGATAAGTGGTTTGTTAATGGTTTGGGAGTCATATTAAGTTTCTTAGCAAATGTGACAGATATAATGGAGTGTGTGGCACTGGTATCAAATAAAGCGAAGACAGAATAATCATCAATGAAAAGAGTGCCCGTAATGGTACTCGAAGTCGCTCCGCTGATTCGGTAGTAGCATAAACACGTCCAAAGAGTAGGTGGCGGCTTGATGTAGTTTCCAGGAATCACCGGTTCTTCTTAGGGCAATCCTTGATCTTGTGAGTAGTGGAACCACAAGAGAAACATCCACCGTGGCGCGAAACACGGTCGGATGAGCCTTTCCACAAGTAGTAGAGAGGTGGGGGGCAAAACCTCGGTTGTCCTGGCCGACCGAAGATCTGAAGCTACGACCTGATATGATCCTCGAGATGACCGATCCTTGTTGAAACGCTGGTTATTGTTACCTTGGTTGACGATCATTTCCATTCTTACCAACTCTGCTATCGACTTCTACTTCTCGAGCGCTCAGAGTCCACATTCCTCTGGCTGACCCGGCCCATCATAACTCCTATCTACGACCCTCGAATCATAACTCTGCGGAATTTCCTTATAATCATTACTTTGAGTCCTACCTTGAATCCGATCACCATCGCAGTTACGCTTGTTGGAACCCGAAACCTCATGAAAGATCTCAATGTTACGGTGCGTCATTGCAGGCCGACACATCCTCATACTCAATATTGGCCAGTCGGTCCAACACCCACTTCTTCATCCCCACTTGAAGTGCTTGGCAGCGCCTACCATCTCCAAAGGCAATCGCTTCCCACAAAACTTACCAAACCTCATAAACACGCCCATGTACTCATTGGAGTTCTCATGATCAAACTGAATCGCTGATAATCCCTCTCATACCTTTGTTGCTCGGCATGAGGGAATAACGGTTATAGAAGATAGTCCAAAACTCAGCCCAAGTACAAGTAATAGCAAAAGCATCTCCTCCTCTTGCCTGTTTGAGTGCCTTCCACCAATTCAAAGCATCATCCTCCAACTTAAATGCGGCTAAACGGATCTTAAATTCATCTCCAACCTAGTACTTCAAACGGCTTCTCAATATGAGTGATCCAGTCCTCGACCGGTGGGAGTAGCAGCGGTGCTAAAGAAAGAGGCTTGAGCTTACAAAAGCTCGATCCAAGTGTGAATGCCGACGGGTTGATTTCCTCCACCAAGCACCGGTCACGATTCGAATGTTGTTGATCACATGTCATCATCTCGTGTGGTAAGACGGGGAAAAGAGAGTGTTGAGAGCATTAGCAATCGTAGCATCCAAGTTAGGAGCATCATCGTCTCCATCCACGTTACAGTTAATGCGAGTTGAACCATCTAAACGATATTCAAACGATTAGCAAAATGAACAAAAGTGAGATCTGAAATGGAAGTTAGAGGAAACCTAAAGTCTACCCAATCCTCACGAGTTCAAAGCCTAAGCTCTAAGGTCTCAAAACCTAGAGTCCATATGTCACAGTCCCGACTATAAGAAGTAGTAAACCTAGGCTCGATGCCATAAATTGTAACGCCCCGACCCGACAAGGGTAAAGGAATCACAAACAATGGTGTCATATCAAAGCAAACATAATATCCAAAAGAAGTCTTAACATAAATACGGAATAATTCAAGTCAACATGACTTCAATACATAGGTCCCAGCAGAAAATAAACTCCAACAAAATATCTGAAATAATGAAGTCTTAAATAGCATCATAAGATCAAAGCTAAAATCTCTAAGGTAAGTCCACTCATGCACTCATCCCAAAGCAAAACCCAGCTTACAATGCTTAGATACCGCCGCGAATAAAAGAAATGCGGTGAGCTTCAAAAGCTCGGTGAAGCAGATATATAAAAGCAACGCAAATCTAGCGATTTGAATACAAAATATAATGAACGAAAGATAGCAAAATCATAATCATTTTGAAAGTATAAATCAGAATTATCGAATAAAGTTTATTGTTAACTACCACGAGCCCGAAACAAATATCGATCATAATCATATTCACATAAGGCAACATTTGTAGGGAGACCTACCAGAGTTATGAAGGACGTGCATGCACGCAGCATCAATCATCGATAACGATAACATATAACGAATGATGATAACAGATCTAGGATGCATCCATCAAGCCATGCGAGATTGGTCATATAACATAACATGAGCTCATAACAGGATAGCAGAGATAGGGACGTGTGAGAACATCACTCTACTACCCTAGAGTCATATCGGAGGTGCATCAACGACACGGACATGGAACCCCATGACTAGTGAAATATTTGGCTCTGGTGTCAAACTATCTTAGGTCAAATCGAGATGTCAAAGCGACCGCATCATACTTTATCATAAGGTTAATCATATTTTCAAAATCAGAGTTTTCATATCATATAGTTCAAAATCGGATGTTTCATAATTGAGAATCGAGTTCAGATAAGCAGCTCAAACAAACGGAATGGGGTTCATAGCAAAGGCTTAGGAAATCTTAATAAGTAAAATAGAAAAGCTATCAAAGAAAACGCCATAAGGAACCTTCTTTGAAAGGTCGAATATACGTACCTTATTCCAAAGCAAATGACCAAAAAGCAAAAAATACGGAAAGCAAATGATCACTCCTTCTTCGGAACCTATACATTAACGGTTAGTACATGTTATTTATGATTCCATAATTGTGAAATGATCTTTTAAATGTTTGGTGTTTATACTTAATGTATTCAGTGATCTTAATATTTTAGAGATTTATGATTAAATGAAACTTAAGTGTTTTATAACCAATATTGTAGATTAAGGTTCATTATGTCATTTATTAAAGTTTAGGGTTAAATGTGAAAATAGTTTAAACGTCATAACTCACACATGAACTAATGAATTATTATACTTAGCTTCAAACCCTAATCGACTCTCATTTATGTTCTAGGGTTTTCTCATTCTTTTCATATCATATTAATGCGTCTTTCTATATGTTACGCCATCTAACGACTCATTACTCTTGTTTATTTACTCAACATTCATGACTTAACCATACGTTACTTATACACATATTATACGTCAACTTTTATATCCATGCACGTTTATGATTTCATGTGACCCCAAAGTTACTTATTACTCGGATTAGTTACACATTTACACACACATGCACCATAGTTTAGACTAGATATGACCACGTACTACGTTTACATATCAACACACGCATGATACACGGTTCACAAACCAATTAGGGTTTAGCATGCATGGTTCGGTTCACACCTCAATCTAGGGTTTAGGTTTTACATGACCTTTCTCGTTTAACACACGTTCAAAAACCCTCACATGGTTTGGCTAACATGTAGGTTTCACTTAACATGTTTTACACAAACACTAGCTCATCTACGTATCTTACTTAATCACGTTTGCAGGTTTTACCTTGTCCGATTCATGATATATGTGGTTCGGTTTTCTTAAGCTCGACATACTAATACCGATTCATAAAATACATATTACATTACATGTTCTCAGATTTATATTAGATCCGATTCATATTTATTTGTTTGGTTTCGGGCATAAGGTTCGCCCAAAGAAGAAAACAAAGCTCGATTCAAAAACGAAACAAGTTACAACATATATTAACGTAAGGTGTATCAAAGGAAGACGAATAGAACATGTTATACCTTAGCTTTCTCCGCGTTGGGACTAAACTGCGACACCAAGGGTGTTGATAACTCTCGGCCGAATGGAACAAGAAAAAGAAAGAGGCAAAACTAGGGTTCCAATTTGAGTTAATGTGATTGTATTTATAGTGAAACAAATAGGTTAGGCTTATCGGTATGTGGGCCGGCTTAGGTCCAACCGAACAAACAAACCACCCCACATGGCTTCCGGCTGAGTCCAATCCATCAAACGAACGGCCCATCGGATCACAATTAGGCAAATGGCGAGGCCCAAACTTTTACGCGAGACGTTTAAATCTTTCGTCGTACAAAATCGATCACGTACACATATTCGTTAAGTTTTAATTATTCGTAAGTTAGGTTTTAATTTCGTTGAATGAATATAAATGTATTTTACGTTTTTAATAAATTTCGATTTCAAGGGTATTTTAGTCTTTATTCATGTTTTAGATTTTCAGGTTTTACAGTACTTGTTACTCGTCAAACAAGCATTAAAAATCACAATGTTCAACGCTCACCGCTCGCCGCTTTTAAATGCTCGGTGCCAAACACACCTATAATTGTGAATACTAAAACACAAATTTTAAAATAAAGCAGGTAGATCGATTAGATTTCCCATATTCAAATTACTTGAGGATAACTATTGTTAATACAAATAAACCATAAAAACGTTTATTCATATTTAGCGATCTCTTTATGTTTTGTTGATAACAAATATAAAGTTATCATAAGTAAAATTATAAGGATACATGTTATTTTTGTAAAGCATTTGCATATAGTCATTTAACATAAATTGTTGTAATAATTCATTTGTTGTAATAGTTTATTAGGTTGAGTAATATCCAAGTGTAACACCCCCCGAGATCATAATGACAGCAGAAGACTAGTCGGGATGTTACTCTAATGGATATCATAGTAAACAATTATAGGAAACGACTCGAAAGAGGCGTTTTATTAAAAGTAGTTATCATTCATCGAAAACTCATAGTTGTTACAAAATATTGTAAATTGTCCAAGTGTTTTCTCAAAATAAAAATCATGAGTTTGAAAAAAATGATAACTTTATGTTTACACCACAAGAAAGGTCTTGGTATGCCCCACTCTGTGCCTTGGACATAATCCTCACTGATTACCTGAGATAGCATGCTTAAAAAGGTCAACAAAAATGTTGAGTGAAGTTCATAGGTTTAAATAACAGTTGAACACAAGAATATGAGCTTGATCATTGTAAACTAACAATATCATAAAGAAAATCACAGATTATTATGCGCTAAGCTCATGTAACCAAGACTCAACTGCATATAACGAATTACTGATGTACGTAAGTTTTGCCCCAAAGGAGGTAATAGCCAATTACCTAATGCAATTCAAATATATGGCGCGCCCCGGTTATTTCTCTATAACCAAGACGGGGTCGTTACTCCCCATAGTACTATTCACGATATATGCGTTCACTCGCGGTGACTAATGGTTCATGATACAGGGGACTTATGGCTAAACACTTAGGAAATTCCAATAATCAAGAAGCGAACATTTATGAAAAACCTTGTGTTCTAGTTTAGAGCATGTATCTCCCTCGAGGGGTTTGCAAAAAAAAGTAAAAGCGAGGCTATGAACTCACCTTTATGATGATGAACAATCACAAACAGATCAAGCACAATGTAGCGGAGGTTCCAAACTGAAACCTAAAAATGATGAGATGGCGAGTCTCATATATGATAAACATTTTGGTTCGCGACCAAAATAATAGAGCATTGAATATTCTTATTCAATAGATCATTGAATTGTCCAATTCAATAGTGTGTGTGTGTGCTTAACGTTTTAAGTTAATTTACTTGCTACATTGCCTTAGTTGATATTTATTAAAGATCCTCACTTACGCATAAGTGAAATGTTCCCCCGTTGTGATCTTGTAAAAATGATAGTGTTGTTGAGTATTTTAGCTTGTTTAGATCCCACGTGCGTTTTATCGGATTATATATATAATTATAATCTTAAAAATCTATACATTATATATAAGAGGAGGCATGCCACATATTATTCCACGTGACATCCCATAATGTCACGTCATAAATCCATGTCATCATTACTATGCCATGTCATCATAAAATTTGAATTTAATTTGTACAAAAATGCATGTTACTGGAGTCGAACCTGGGTTGTTTATAAGTATCACATATATCTTAACCATCCCAACCATTAGATCAACACTGTTTTTTGGTTTATAGTTTGCAAACATAATCATATAAAGGAAACTAATTATTTACTTTAATTAGAGTTTTGAAGGATAAGTTTGAAAATTATTTTTACAAAACCATCACAACATCATATCACGTATTAGATAGACATCTAAAACCCTAAATCAAGAAAAACCCACACAATTCATTCATTGCCATCCTTCTTCTACAAAACCCTAAATCAAATGTATGTTTTTCTTTGAAGGAATTCAAATTTTTCTTATTAATCATATTCTCTAATACATCTCTTTTTCTTCCAAAATCTTTTTAGGGTTTTAAGAATGGCTACAATGATTGGAATGTCTACTAAGGTAACTTTATGTTCTATATCTTCTATAAAACTACATGTAAGAGATTTGCAACACAACTTGCAAGCCAAAAAATACGACCACATGGAGCTGGGAAAGAAGCTATTATTCCATCCACTTAGATAAGTTTTTTTTGTCTCCAGGATTTATATTTTTACATACGAACATATTTAATTTTTTTGTTGTTTAGTGTTTTTGTATTTTGATGAAATTACAGAGTCAAGATAGGTCAAACCAAGTGAGTAATCAAATCTTCTAATTGCATACATTATGGTTTATTGATTTGCTATTAGTTCTTAGTTTTTTTGTCTCATCCATTGTACATATTGTTTCATCTTAACATAGTACATAGTACTGGAAAAATGGAAACCATATTGTGTTTTCCCTGGATATTGGTTTTTATGTTTCGTTTAGCAGTTTACGATCATCTATATATGTTCTTGTTGTTTCTTATGGATGTAAATTAATTATTTTTATGTTCTATTAGCTAGGAGCAGGACATCCTAAATCAGCAGCCTTTTCTATCGTGATGGTTATTATCTTCTCATTTTTTATCTCTTCGATATGTGCTATCATTCTCATAGCTCTACGACACGTCATTAGCCACTTTTACTGATGGTGAAGTAGTTGCAAATGACGTATCAGAACTTACACTATCTTTGCAGTTTCAATCCTATTTAATGTCATTCAACCTGTCCTTTCAGGTAACAATTTTTATTTCCTCTACCAAAACTCAACTTTACCACCAATATATTTCTAGACATTTATGGATGTTTGCAAACGCTAAGAATATCCTTGATCAACACCCATAGCGGGTATGGTTTGCTGGATAACTATCAGATAACACTATCTCAACAAACCAGGCTTACAAGAACTTATGTAGATAATCTGGTGAAATTGATGACAGACGATGATCTAAAACTTTAAGACTTGCATGTATACACTGCCTTTTATCATGCGGCTCTATTCACTTTATATATTTCAACAAATAGATGCGTGCGTTTAGTATTTGAGTTAATAAGCTAATACGGGTTTCAGTTTCACTTTTACAGAAACGAAGAGAAAGAATTAATGAAAGACTTAAGACTCTTCAGATCCTTGTGCCAAATGGTACAAAAGTTGACATATGTTCATTATGTGAAGTTCTTGCAGCTTTAAATCAAGGTAAGATTAGTAGAGTCTAAGATTATATTATATATCATATCGTGTCATTAAAAAGAAAAAGAAAAAAGCCTATTTTTTAACTTAAAGGTTAAAACATGTTACCAGTGTCTAATATATTAATTATAGTGTAATCGATTTGGTGTGGATGAAGATATATTCCCTAAGAGTATCAGTAGCCTTTTATTCAGGCTTGGCGCCTTGACCCGTTGCTCTTTTTCGCTAATCATGATATACTATATTCAAGTTACTTAGATGACTTAGTAGTTTCATTATGTGTGTCCTATTATAATGAAGACGAAAATGATTTGTCGGATTTTGTTGAGGAAAATAAGGGTAAATGTCAATGAGATGTTGTTTGATAATCGTAGAGTGAACATGATGAAATAAGTGTCGCATACTCATACATCCTTCTAATGTAAGAAATGGTAGCATAAATTGAATATTAACCTCAAAGGCCTTTCTAATCTCGATGCATTATTTTAATTTCCAGTTTATAACAGAACAAAATCAATGCATCTGAAACAGGAGACTGCACATACAAAACCAACTCACTCAACAGATGGGGTATTTGGCATTACCTTAATAGAAAGATCATGACCAGCTCACTCTACATCATACAAAACCACTACTATCATGACTGAATTTAACATTATTGACCCATCATACATGTAAATTTTTGAAATCTAAAGAATTTTTTAAAACACAAAGCCCTATAAATATTATGTTTTGTCACATTAAGATAATTAATTATATATTTGGGGTATTTTGATTCGAGAAGGCTATCTCTCTATCAAAATTCACATGATTCCATACCGCGATTATCATGATATCGACCGACTCTCCGTCCAAAATGTTCCTGCTGAAGATCATGCAATCGTTGACACAATCTCCATTTCGAAGCGGCCTTGATGCCAATGCTTCAGTAATGCTCATAAATCTAGTGGCAAACCTCTTCACAAGGTCTGTTATCCATATATATAACCTACTTCTGATTCATTTAGGCATGATTCTATTTTATTAATCGTGTGGTTTTTCCACAGGTTTGTCTTTAACATATAGGGACGTAGGAGACTGTGATCAAGTTTGTGAGTATTGTGGTGTTATTTTTTTGTACGAGGAGCGCCTCAAAGGCCATTATCCAACTCAAAGAGGTAAATACAACCGATGTTGTAAGAGTGGTCGAGTTAGGTTACCACTTCGAAGGTACTGTCCTGAGGTAAGGAACCATACTCATCTAAAAGCATCTGTCAAAAAATTTTGAATAATAAGTATTTTTATATGTTTTACTTTTCGTAGATGTTGAAAAATTTGGTTGAGAGAAGGAAAAGTGTAAAAAGATCAATGAAGAGTGCAACAGGTCTCAAACACCAAAAATTTGATATTCAACAGCAAGCATTGAAACTCACGGCTAACAGTTTGATAGATACAACTCTTCAATGTTTAGTGACCATTCAGTGGTTGCTGAGGGGTCATGCATACCTTCTGACCCTTCGTGTTCGGTTGTTTCTTATGTAGAGCTCGCTAACGAGCATTCTGAACAACAGGGAATAGTTCATCCTACATTCAGATGTAATTTCCTTATACACTTCCACTGGTAGTAAGTTTTAATTCTCTTTTTCTAACATGATGCTTTATTCTTTTAATATTGGATCCAGATTTGCCAAATGCTTATGTTACTTTGGATTTTGGTAGGAAGTTATTTGGACTAGGACGCCACTTTATCGCCTCACAGTGTCGGCATTAGTTATCCGAGGGCTATCCCAAAAGGCAACGACCGCTCGATATGGTAAACTCTACTGATTATATTAACACTATACTCTTCTTTCATATTAACACCATGACTCATGAAGTGAGAGGTCATATGTCCTCTTTTTTCTTTTTATCGTTATACTTTGTGAAATTTTTGACTCATTTAGTAGTGCACTCCCAACCCGTCACTCTCTTCATGACGAAAATTCATTTTAATGATTTTGAGCAGATTCCTTAAGAACAGTTGATGAAGAATCATAGGATTTTGAGTTTCAACAGCCTAAAAACTTTTAGGTAATTACTTTTATATTTACTTTTTACATGTTTTGTTTGTTTATTGAAGTATGCTTTGATTTTAGGAATTAGTGTTTAGATAAACCTGATTAACAAGTAATCTTCTCTATTTCTAAAACAAGACAGTGAACTAATAACAATGGTTACCAAAGATACAGAAACAAATGGAACTCCAAGCATTAAAGGCAAAACATCGAGAACATGAAATAAGAAAACATGTAGAGGCAAAACATCAAGAACAAGATATAAGAAAACATGCAGAAGAAATGGTTAACAACATACAAAAGGAGATGGAAGGTCAAGCTGTAGAAGCAAAACGTCGAGAACTAGAAATAGAAAGACGAGCAGAAGTCCGAGCTCATGCTATAATCTGTGAAATTGAAAGGCAACGTTCTATTCATAAGCAGAAGCAGAATGAGCTACGTGTCTCTCTAAACCAAGGAAATAATGTGCATGAAGTCGATACATCTTAAATTATGCAAGTGTCTCAAACTTCATCCCATCTTCCAGGTCTCGTGTCCAAATCTTATGACCCGACCAGAGGCGATGAGATCCCAAAGGAGTTTTAGTCTCTCTACAGCAAAATATGAGGCCCAAGCGTTAGCGGCTTGTGAGGTATTACCATTTCCCATAGTCCATAGACTAATTATGCTGGTAAGATTACATGCATTTTATTTGGGTGCTGATGATGGCATCTACAAAGAGCTTACTATATTTTGTTTTAAGTTGATGATGCCATTTTTTTTGTAGTAGGAACTATGTGTTAGGCGTTTATTAAGCATTTGAATTCTTAGATCAAAGACATTCGCTAATAACTACGACATATATAATATTTTTGACAGAGAGGTTTTATTACTCTCACCAAATATGTTAAAACAACTATACAAATATGTAAATTTAGATATTCACCGAGGAATTAGTCGAGCATGATGAAATTAACGCAAGCTTGACGTGGGAGTATACATTCGCACTGGTTCCATTGAAGTTGCTTTGGTGCAAGTAGCCTTCTCCATCGAAGTACGTAAATCTCCATCCTATGATTGAACCGGTGTTGAACGTGTTGTGAGACGGGTTCGCTTTAGACCAAAACAGGGTTCTGGAAGGTTGACTTTACTTCATATTGCATTTGAAAACATGGTTCCAAGAGTGTTGGATGCATTAGGTAATGATCCTTAAATGGTACTTTTTCTTTCTTTCTGTAATGCGTACAAGCTCTTAAATTGTTTTACTCAAATAATTAAGTTGTTATTCTTACTATTTATTTTTTCTCATGTTTTCAAATTCAACACATCAATTAATTGAAAAATATGATAGTTAACGGAAGACTCATAACATCACTGTGTATAAGATAAAATTGTTTTGAAGCTTTATATAATTTTGATTTATAAGTAGTTCGATGACTTTTAGCAGGAACCCAACTTTCACATTTAAACGATGAACAATCTAAATTTTCAAACAAATAAGAAAATAAATGTTACAAATCTTTGAAAACTTGGGTGTCCTAGCCTAAGATGCCAAAGTAGAATCTCTTCACGAACAGGATTTGAGCTTATACCACAAGGGCACGAGGTATTTTATTGATACACAAGGAATCATTAAAAAGTAGTAAAGTATCGATCAACTTAGAACCTATCATCCTCGAATACCGGTCCTAGATAAAACAATCAATATCTTAGAAAATGACATAGGAATTATAATCTTTAGAAAGTTTATTAACAGACAAAAGATTGCATGTTAACTTTGAGGCATAGAGGACGGATTTAAGTGTTATCTTATCAGACTAGAACAGAAAACAGATTGCAGATTAATTACACCTTTTCCTGCAATTGGTTAATAACTTCCACCTTCTATTCTAATTTCTTCATGACTAGAACAAGGTTTATAGGTGACAAATTGATTAGAAAGATTAGTCATATGGACTGAGGCACCTGAATCGATAATCCAAGGGGCTGAATTCAACGAATATGAGAGAGCAGTAAAGGTTTGCAATGGATTGTCCAACGAGTTTCTTTTGTATGGCAAGGTTTCTGGCAATGATCACACCGAACTCAGGGACGCTCTGATAGATTTTGTGAAGGGGATGAAGTATTTACTTGAATTGGGATTTCCAGCAGCTAAGGTGAAACTTTTAACTAGGGCTGCAATCAAGTCAAGCTTTTATCAAGCAACTCGAGCTCGAGCTCGAGCTTGACTCGATCAATTCAAGCTTTTATCAAGCTCAAGCCCAAGCTCAATCCCAATAAATTGGCTCGAAACATATAACAAGCCAAGCTCAAGCTTTTGATAGCTTGGCTCGAGCTTTTATCAAGCTTTTATTAAGCCTTAGTATATATATCTTTTTATATTAAATTCATATAAGTAACTAAGGGCTAATTTAAATACTATTCTAATTATAAGGATTTACTTCATAAAGAATTATTTAATATTCTCTTGAAGGACTTTTATATGGTAAATAAAGTTGTAATTATTTGTAACAACGATATCTTAAACTAGTGATGTTTACTTGCTTTATATCTAGAAGCGAATACGAGTTTCTAGTTATGAATCGTGAATGTTAATAGACCAAAATATATACTACTATTATATAATTTTAGCTTTTGTTTATACTTAGTATATCGATGACAACATTAATTAGTACTTTGCCTTATGTTTTATTCCAATGTTGGACTTAGTACGGAAATGTTATTGTTGGCTTTATTACTGTTAAAATAATCTAATTTGGTTTTCAAATGTTGTTTTAGTTTGTATTACTTTATAAATATATATATTTTGATGACTTAGTCTATCAAATACAATATTTTTGTATACATTCAAGCTTTTCAAGCCAAGCTCAAGCTTTGCTCGAAATCTATTCAAGCCAAGCTCAAGCCTAGATGATTAAAGCTTGACAAGCTATCAAGCCAAGCTCAAGCCTACTATTTTTGTTTCAAGCCAATCTCAAGCCTTGTCGAGCTCGAGCTCGGCTTGACTCGATTACACCCCTACTTTTAACAGTAGTCAAATCACCTTTTTGTTCCCAACATGTCACTTTAGCTTTCCTCGCTTCTTAATTCAGAAAATACCTCACCAATGGGTGGGAAGGGTTGTTTTCCAAGAATGCGACCTCATTTCACCATATTCAACGACCAATCCAGCTAGAAACTTGTAGATCCTGCTGTTTTCAACAAGATTCATAAAGTGTTTACTATCACATGTAGTTGGAGCTAATATCTTCCTCTATCAAAATCACAAGCCATGGCATCACCATTTTATTTTCAGCATCCCAAAATGCATATTAGGGGTCTTTAACATGTGGTTCATTGTTTCACCTTAGATAACCTATCTTTCCTCATCCCCGAAGATACATGCGTTTAGATTGAGACCAATGTGAAAAGTTATCGCCATTTAGGTGATTGTGATAATGAATCAATGATTTTCAAATGGTTAGTTATCGTCACCATAATGAGGGTTTTAATTACCTTGAGAAAGAACCAAGTTGTGCAAACTAATTTGTATTTTTAAATGTGGTTAAATGACTATATATAATAATGATAATCATAAAATGATTTGAAGGTTTTATGCATTTAGACTACATGTTTATGTAACTTTTTACCTCAGCCTGTGGTAACCATTTTTTGTTTAACTTGACCCATTTGAGTCAATAGTACCAAATTATTTCCGAAATGGCGTGGAAATTGCTCCTTTATTTTTATCAAGAATCCTCCACTCAACTACATCCCTAATGCATATGAGCATGAAACCCTCTTTCTGCAATACGTTATCTGGACAACTTGTTTTGCCAGCAATATTCTGTTTTAGTATTTCAAATTTGGTCAATGATGATTATGTGTTCTTTAGCTTCTTGGTTACTTGGGTCCTTGTAATTAGTTGCTTTTATATGATTTTTGCATTTTGTATAGTAGATGATTATAGTGATTTATATATAGAGACTGATTAACTTCCGATTTTATAAGTTCATTCGTGGACACCAAAAGATAATTGATACCTCAATAATATTTAACACTGATTTCCTGCACACAAGTGCTTAAAGAGTATATCCAGTGTTTGAAGTTTCCTCGAGTCCTAAATGATTAATAATGGTCGGTTTAAGTTAGCACATGACCCGGAAATGAACAAAGTAAACATATTTACGCATGCAATATGTTTTAATTAGCTGGAATGTTGGAAGTTCATACTGTGAGCATCTTTGCAGGATCAAAACTCTGCATAGGCGGGCATGAACCAAACATTGGTGAGTGAGCTGGAGAGCGAGTTCAAGAACAGGTAGATCTTTGTCAACTTCCTCTATTAGATGGTGTGGACCACTATATGGTTTTCTAGGTCCACTAAAGGACACCAGCATGCAAAGCCGAGTAATAATCGATAAAGTATATTGATTCGATAATAATCACTAAAAAAGCTTATTTAATCATTTTAATTACAAGAGTTGACAGTATTAATATTCTTTATGTATGAATTCCATATATTACAGTAGCAGTTTTGATCTTCTTTATATTTTATCTTTAATCCCATTTTATACCTTATTTAAATATTTCATATTCTCTTATCTAAATATCAGGGGCCTCCATGTTTAGGAAGAAGCCTGCGTCTTCTGGTGGTTTTCGGATCCACCTTCAGGAGAACAGTATACTGTCATACGCTCATTTGTATAGTCTCAATTGCGATTTATGGTCTTATGCTTTGGTTAATTGGTCAGATGTATAAGGAGGAGGATGGTTCGTTCTTCAGCCATCACGGTGTTATAGTCATAGTTTCTATGGTTTCAATGATATATGTTGTTGGGTTTATTGATTCGATGATACAAAACAATAAAGAATGAAAAATCAAGGGCTTAAAGTGACAAGAAGGAAATCTACAAAAAGATTGAAGGACTTGCTTGCGAAAGAAGATTTATTATTTAGTCCTAAGTAGAGATTTTTAAACCCTAATCCTCTAGTATATAAAGAGGACGTGGGATGTAGGTTTTCATATACAAGTCTTCCATAATGTAGTCATTAAAGGTGTGTGTGTGTAACCTAGACGTGTACCTATAAACGTCTAGGGTTAGAGTTTGTTTAGTTTAGCCTCAAGGATATTTGATCCCCATTACAAGTTAAGTGTAATGTAGTATTATTGATCAAATAATATTTGAGGCTTGGAGTGATTATAATGAAAAACCTTGTGTCAATAACAAAGTATCGTTTTATTTATTCCGTTGTGCAATGTATTAGTCTTTGTTATTGTTAATCCTTAGCGCTCTAAACGGTCCAAGGAGTCTAACAAACTCCACAATTGGTATCAGAGCTTGGGGAGCTCGTTACCTAGGGATTCGCAAGGTTTTATTGGTCGAATAATGGCGAAAAGATGAAAAAATTCGAATCTAAACAATTTTCGTAATGCTTCTGCAAAGACTGTTTTCTAACGACGATATCTCACTCGTTAACCTGTTGGATCGGGCTACAATTTTTACTGGAGCTTCTCTATATACCCATCTAACTTTTCACCGGAGGGATCGTCGATCGGAGCTTTCATGTGTAAGTTATAAGGTGTCGAATATGGCTGCAGACAAAGGTAAAAAGTCGAATTTTTAGGGTTTCTTCATTGTTCTTGTCGTGACTAGTTGCTGATATTGATAATTGTTGGAAGGTATTATGTTGCTATGATTGAAAGTTGTTCTTGATTTGGGGTAAGGAGTGATGGTGCAAGGGTTTTTGGAGGTAGTCGACAACAGTTTGTGATGTGATGATAGGTTTCTACTGCTGTTGTGAATTTTTACTGCTCGAGCATTGAAGAAGGTTTGTATTGCTTCTTATACTCTTTCTTCAAGTATTGCCTTCAAGTTTATTATAACTTGATCAATTGCATGAGATTGTTTCTACTCAATTTTATTAACCTCGTACAACATTATTAGTCGGTGGTGGAAGAATTTGTTGGACGTGCTACTGTGCTAGTAGATCTCATTCGCTTTTGGAGTAGGTTATGATTTGCATGCCGTAAATTACACCTCGTACTGAATTTAATTCTCATCATATTGCATTGATCTTCACAATAAATTGGTTGATTGCGATATTGTGATAAATCTTACCTCGTACTAATTACTTGTAAGTCGGTAGTTAGATTATTATTCTATGTCAACTGTCAAGTGCATGCTGCTACCATAATACTGATTTGATTTATTGGTCAATGAAGTATTCTATTCTATTCTATTATGGGACGATGACGTATAATATATGAAGGGATTGTTTTTTATCTTACATGCGTCTGAATTTGGGTATCTCACATGTCATAAATGTACTTGGTATACCACTCGTCATGCTGTTGATATTCTATTTGTGATTGTGATCGATGGATAATAAGTTGATGTTGTTGATACGCATGAGTTATTGGATGATGGTTCGTCTATGGCTATGCTTCGCATGGAAGTTTAGGAGGTCTTATGAAACTCATGAGATTTTAACAAGCATGTAGCAGGAGGATATGAGGCACTATAAAATAGGAGAATCGCAACAACAAGTACTACTACCTTTATTTGGTAACCACTGCTAGTTTTCTCGCTTCCACTGCTAGTTTTCTCGATTCCATTGCTAGTAATTTTCGTAACCACTGCTACCTCGTCAGGTGTTTATCGTTTCCATCTGCTATACCTTTGAGATACTATCGCTTCTCCATTTGTTCTTTGTGCTACGGTTATTCTTAATACTATTCTTGAAAGTTCATGCAGTTGTCTACGTTACTACAGAAGAGATTGCATTGATATTTACTTCTTTCGTTGTGGTTTTATGCGTTTAGTGTTGATCGAAGTCGATGATGCTAGCCTTATAAGCTGCTGCTACGCTTTCATGATAGCTAGCTGCTTTCGTTTGATAAATCTGGCGCTTTCACGACTATGGTACTACTCTTTCTGTTATTATACATTGAATCTATTTGCTTGCTAGTAGTTATTTGTTACTCCTCGTGGTTAATTCCTACTGCATTTGTAAGTTGTTATTGCTCATAGTCATGATATATGCTCATGGTATTCTGGATTTCTTATTGGGCCACGTGTGAATCTAAATGTGAAAGTGAGTTATCAATTTCAAATGAAGATATTCACGTGTCCTATAAATACATGCATATGTTATATTTTTGGTCAGTAGTTGAAGTACATGAATTTGGCATTGGACTATAAAAAAAATAATAAAGCTTTTGATTGGATTCTTGAATAAAAGTGAAGATTAAAGGTTCAAGGTCAAGTTCGAGTTTTTAATATAACGAGAAGTTTTGTGCGATATTGGATGGTATATGGTTTTTGGTTCTCGGCAAAAGTTTGGAGTTTGGATGGTTTACACACAAAAGGTTATTGGTTCACACACACAAGGAGATTGGTTTATTTGTTCTTAAAAGATATAAAAACTCGTATTTGGTTTTTATTGAACAATTGATTACGAAGACAATTATTTATTACTTTTTTGAAGATGAAGTGGAGTTTCTTGGATGCGTGTTCTTATTATATTTTTAAACGGCAGAATCGTTTAAAAGTAACTTGTTCGTGCTTCAATGATTGTGACGAAGAATTGGCATAACACTTAAAGGAGTGACGTTATTGTGCTCAGTGATTATTGTCAAGAGATTGCGGTCTCCCTATACATGGGTATACGTTCAAAGTCACGTGGATAAACAAGACATAAGACACAAGTTTGGGTTATTCTACTTCTACATCAATTTCGTTATACTTAGTTTTCTTCACAAGTAATCATTACAAGGAGCTTACTGATTTGATGTTCATGCACCACTCAAGGGGAAGTTTCTACTGCTTATATTCTCTATTTGTTGATAACAAAAAGGGGAAGAGATGTTGGAGTGGCGTGGCATGGATTAAGGGGAAGACAAAGGAAGACAAGAGTGCTTCATTCATGGTGAGATTTAATTATCTCAACTTCTGCTACTTCGTCTAGGGAAGTTAGTACAAGAACCGTGTTTGTTTTGTCATCATCAAATAGGGGAAGATTGTTGGGTTTATTGATTCGATGATACAAAACAATAAAGAATGAAACATCAAGGGCTAAAAGTGACAAGAAGGAAATCTACAAAAAGATGGAAGGACTTGCTTGCAAAAGAAGATTTATTATTTAGTCCTAAGTAGAGATTTTTAAACCCTAGTCCTCTAGTATATAAAGAGGACGTGGGATGTAGGTTTTCATATACAAGTCTTCGATAATGTAGTCATTAAAGGTGTGTGTGTGTAACCTAGACGTGTACCTATAAACGTCTAGGGTTAGAGTTTGTTTAGTTTAGCCTCAAGGATCTTTGATCCCTGTTACAAGTTAAGTGTAACCATATTATTCTGATCAAATAATATTTGAGGCTTGGAGTGATTATAATGAAAAACCTTGTGTCAATAACAAAGTATCATTTTATTTATTCCGTTGTGCAATGTATTAGTCTTTGTTATTGTTAATCCCTAGCGCTCTAAACGGTCCAAGGAGTCTAACAAACTCCACATATGCTGCGTTCTCGGCAGTATTCTTGTGTGTAATCTACTTCTTAGCCACTGCAGACCCAAAAATTATGTATCCTAGACGTACGAGGTTTTTGTGGGGGACTTTTTGTATGCAGCATGCTTTGGCACCACAGTGATGTGCTTGGAGTTGTTTGTTTGACCACTTGGTTTTAAAGTGTTTGCATGGGCAGTGTTAGGTGCTACTTTGACACCAGTGGGATTCCATTAGCTAGGGATACTTAAATGTTCATTGAGGAAATACCAAGTTTAGGAAAGAAGATTTTGCAATCTAAATTATAAACAAGATTTTGTATGCTGGTGGGTGGTGGGCCTTCCGTGGATGATTCAGATGAAGTAAAATCTCACTACAAAAATATTGTCGTTTGGTGACACTTACTAAAGGTAAAAGAGTGTCGTCAACAAGTCCCATTACATCATTTAAACCAATAATATTCAGGTAAACAAATAACTAAACGATCATAATACCCTGTGCGTAAATGTAACAATACATAGAAGGGATAATGAGAGAATATATACATGTCTTGGCCGCTATGTGCCTTCATGCTTTTCGACGTATTGTGCTGGTGTACATAACCCAGTTGTCAATAACAAGTACATTTGAGGAGATGGCAAAGTATGAAAGAGGAGTACCCTTGTGTCTCTGAAACAAATCGAAACATGAACTGGGCATATCAAGTGATAACCGCCATATGACACATGTAATGCTCTTGGACTGAAAACACAAAAACATGTTAGCAAAGAGGCTCACCCATACTTCTCCATCCAGCCAAGCTGGTCCGACAGTCACATACCTAAAAAAATTCAAAGTAGCAACTGTATTTCAGAATAATTTTGGAATTGGCCACATGATTAAATGTTTTCTATCATTGCCTCACCACTGTAATAATACCCCAATCATAATTTGGCCACGGGTTACACAATAACATAAACTTACTTAACCGAAGTCTTTACTTTCTTTAACACACGCCAATAAAGATTTGATAAAATAATTAACTTAGGTACAACAACCAGTAGACAACGAGTGTAATGACCTCTTACCATGGTTAAGGCACAAGTATGGGGCAGAATTTACGTCCCATCTGTCAATTGGGAAGTCAGGTTACGGCAGGTAAAATTTTAAACTACATTTCCCACCTTCTTAACATGTTAACTATAGGTACATTTACGGTAGACATATAACTTATGAACACCTTTTTTCATACATTCAACTTTAACAAGAAAGAACCTCATTACATATACTCTGAAAGTTTATATATATTTTCTACTCATCCATGTGTAGTGAACGCAGGTCATTGATCCATAACATGCCCACGTAGTGAAATATACTTGAGGTACTTAAATAATCAATTTAACCTAGCATAGTTAAATATTAAAATAAAGTGTACCACTTATAAAGATACAATGTGTACTTGGGGGGTGTTGAATCTAAGTTTATGATTTTTTGCTTATGGTTATTTAGCAATTAGTTTTAGATAATTGTTTTCGTACTTGCTACAACAATACATTAAATGGTTTCATAATAATTCCAATTTACACTTCTAAAAAAATCTAAATTGAGTGTTGTTACTGCCACATCATATGACAACTCCTTTTCTTACAAGAACATTCGTTTTGGACATTTTATGTAAATTTGTCAACACTCAAACAAATAATCACCTTATTATTCTACATCTACAAGTTTACAGATAAGATGCCACGCTGACCACCAGACATTACAGCCAAAATAAATGTCTTGCGATCTTTTCAAATGGTTACCAATGAAAGCAGACATAGTATTTGGACTCTTTCAGGAACTACATCTTAATAGCTCAACAAGGTGACCAGTTCGTTGATGAACTCAGGTTCAGGTTCAGTGTTTTACCTTTAGATATGATGTAAAACACTCAGTTAGACCAGACTTTAAATATACATAAATAAGAGAAAATGGAAATAGGTATATAGTGGGAAAATTGTATCAACACAAAAAAATAATAAATGTTAATAATATTATAAAATGTAAAAGATTTTCATCATTAATATTGTTTATAACAAAATGTTATAAAGTAGCTACCTCCAATTAGCCGTATTATTGATTATGGTAACATCAGTTATTTCTTTTCGGTCTTAATACACTCGAGGTATATTTTTACCCTTTTCTATTCTGCTGATATGAATACCTCTAATAAAACTTACGAACTTCTATAGGTTATGTGTTGGGTCGGTTAGAACCGGAAAAAATGATACAGTTGTTACGAACCTTCATTGGGAATCTACTTATTAGTGTTCTGATTAATAATGGACATCCTTAAGGAAATCTTAGAGATTAGGTTGATACGGAAAGATATGTTCCCACTATATCGACAAAAATAACATAAACACATTGTAGCTTTTCTTTAATAAACACAAAAAATTAACAACAAAAAAAATAAATAAATAAAAAACACAAATCAAAGTACTTACCTGCTTTTAGTCGTTTAATGGATTATGGTAACATCAATTATATATCTTAACTATTTCATTTAACTTTTAATTACTTTTTAGTATATATTTGATCCACAAAATCATAAAAATAAAAACCAGAAGTCATACCCGTCCATCGGACGGGTTTTGACACTAGTATATATATGTATGTATATATATATATATATATATATATATATATATATATATATATATATATATATATATATATATATGTATATATATATATATGTAATACATTTAACGATATCCGATAATAAAATACTTTGAGAACAATTATATGATTAAAATACTCATTTTTATGAAGTTACGTTAAGTTTATAAGTTTTTCTAAACTTTTCCTGAATTTACACTTTTTACCCTCAAGTTTGAAAATGTACGAGTTTAGTCCCTCAAGTTTGAGTAATTGACACTTTTTACCCAAAATGTGTTTTATATCAAAAATTTCGGTAATTGACAGTTTCAACCCCTATTGAAACTGTTTTTACGCAAACATTCCTCCAAATATGTTTTTGATGCGTTTAACCCTAGAGTTTTCAAGTTTTACACTTTTGACCCAAAGTTTATATTTCATCTTTATAACTAGTTTATCAATATTACAAAACTGGTCCTTGGACTTTTCATGCATTCATGCGCACGTACGAATACACCTTTAACTTTCGGATATTTACAAAACAGTCCCAAGACTTCCCATGCTTTCAAAAACACGCTTAAACATACCCTTCTAGTTTCATAAACTTTGCATTTTCTACCCAATGTCCATTCGATTTGCAAGCATAGTCCAAATTTCATGTTTTTCTACTTATATTTCATTTGAATTTTTCAAAATCTTTTACTAGTTCATAATTAGCTTATGTGAGCTTATATCTTATTTATATCCAACTTGGGCCGGGTAACAAGGACATTGGGCTTATTTGTCACGTATTGGGCCTTAAGGCCCATACGGTTTTGCTTGGTTTTGAAAATGATCGAGACAATCGATTAAGGTTTAGAGGAGTTGCTAGTCGGTTTTAATTAGGTTACAAGTTTATGTTAGTGTTCGCGTGTTGTTTCTAGTGTAAGAGTGAGTGTCGAGTAGGTTGTTATACGTGACATACAAAGAAAATTTTGTGCTTAGGGTGCGTTAAGTGTTTAATGTGTGATATATAAACGTACTAGAGTGAAAACAATAGAATAATCTAAATAGGTTTCAAAAGGACTTACAACACTCGAATTGAGTGGAGATGGAAGCAACGAATGAGCGAATAGAAATGATATCAAGACCCTTGTTCTCCTTATATCCACATCGAGTTACCCAAAATCTTCCTAGTTCCCTTGTTTTGTCACGTTTATTATTTCCCTTCTTAT
This sequence comes from Chrysanthemum makinoi, assembly GCA_910596185.1. NCBI lineage: Eukaryota > Viridiplantae > Streptophyta > Magnoliopsida > Asterales > Asteraceae > Chrysanthemum > Chrysanthemum makinoi. The sequence goes on from OU343221.1 coordinate 134,426,915, forward strand.
TTCCTTCGAATCTAATTCCCACAGTGGACGAGTTACAAGTTGAGGGTGGATGACAGTGAAATGAGTTGTAGACTTGTGACTTTGCCAAGTATTTGAAGTGATTTATAACGAAAACTTAAGTATGGTCTTCGCATTATTATATACATGTTTTCTCTTGTTCCCAAGTAAAGGAAGGTGTCTTCTTTGTTTGGTTTTGGAAGAGTGGAGGTGGCAGCCGAGAATTTTAGACATGCCAAGCCTTGTCCCATCGAGTGTAGCAAGAAGAAACATAGTATCCTTTGGTCCTTAGAGTGAAAGTTGAGTCAAAAGGTTTAGGTTTATTAGAAAACTTGTTTAGGGTGGCTAAAGTATGGGGTTTGTTTCCTACTTTTACTCAACATGTGCTCAATTGAAATTGTCTTGTTGGTGACTTGTGGTATACGACCGGTTCTCAAAAACAAAGTAGCAATATGTTACTTAGTTCTTGTATCAACTAAGTTGGATGCAAAAAAATAGAAATGGTGAGCTTGGGTTGGCATTGGGCCGGCAGAAAGGTGAGGCCCAAGGGAGTAAGATGGATGGGCTTGGGTGGTATGCGGGACGGGTTGGGCTTGGATTGAATTAAAAACAAAGCCAAAGGAAAATATATGGTTAGTGGGCACGGGTGTAGGACGAGGCCAAATGCAATATGGGTGGGTGTTGGGCTTTTAGGCCCGGTCCAAGGGATATATAATTTATTTTTATTTATTATGTATTTCTATATAATTTTATTTATATATTTTAAATATTTAAGGATTTCGGGATCGAGGGGAATCTTATTCTGATCACAACGGTATAATTTTGAACGCTCAAGCTGCGTTGATCATGCATATGCCAAATGATATGCAAATGTGATAATTAGAAAATTTCATGATGATGTAAATCGTGCTTTATTTCTGATTAAAGTCTTAAGTACAATGAAATTTTCCGGAAGCTTACAGTATCTACCCCTTAAGAGAACCGCATCCCGCGGTTTAACTCGCAGAGGTTGTCATGGGTGGTTAGATGAACAGGTGGGGATACATGGAACGCATTACATCCTTGCACTCCCAGGTGAACTCTGCACCTCATTTCTTATGATTCCATCGAACTTTAACGATAGGAATGCGGCTTTGCTTAAGCCTCTTGACTTCCCTATCCATGATCTCAACGGGTTCTTCTACGAAGTTAAGTTTGTCATTGAGGTGTATGTCCTTTAGGGGTACGACTAGGGTTTCATCCGATAGACACTTCTTAAGATTCGAAATATGGAAAGTGTCATGTACTCAACTAAGCTCCTCGGGAAGTTCGAGCTTATATGCCACTGGACCAATTCTTTGCAGAATTTTGAATGGTCCTACGTATCGAGGTTTGAGTTTTCCTCTCTTTCCAAACCTGACCATTCCTTTCTAGGGTGATACTTTGAGCATTACTCGATCTTCGACTTGGAATTCCATTGGTTTTCTCCTGACATCTGCGTAGCTCTTTTGTCTATCTCGAGCTGCTTGTACTCTTTACCTGATTTGCATTATCTTTTCAGTTGTATCCTGGACAATCTTAGGGCCTGTGAGTTGTACTTCTCCAACTTCTACCCAACAAACAGGCGACCGGCATTTTCTTCCATAAAGCACTTCAAAAGGAGCGGCTTTATCTTTGGTGTGGTAATCTGTATTGTAGGAGAATTCGCGAGAGAGGTAAGTGCTTATCCCATCCTTTTCCGAAATCGATCACACATGCTCTCAGCATGTCTTCCTGAGTTTGGATCGTTCTTTCACTTTGTCCATATGTTTGAGGATGGTATGCGGAACTCATATCCAATTTGGTACCCATGGCGTTTTGGAGTGTTTGCCAAAATCTCGAGGTGAATCGGCTATCTCGATCAGATATGATAGAGATCTGTACACCTTGACGAGAAACAATCTCTTTGATGTACAGTCTAGCGAGTGTAATCATCTCGTCGTTCTCCTTGATTGGCAGAAAATGAGCGGATTTCATGAGACTGTCTACAATGACCCAAATGGTATCAAAACCATTAGAAGTTCTCGGTAACTTTGTGATGAAATCCATTGTGATCCTTTCCCATTTCCATACGGGAAGTTCCGGTTGGGTTAACAATCCTGACGGCTTTTGATGCTCTGGTTTGACTCTCAAACATGTCAAGCATTTACTGGCATATTCGGCGATATCAACCTTCATGTTTGGCCACCAGTATAAAAGCTTTAGATCTTGATACATCTTGTTGGGACCAGGATGTATGGAATACTTCGATTTATGTGATTCATGCATGATGAGTTCTCGGATACCTCCGTAGAGTGGAATCCAACATCGATCTTTGAAACATAACATTCCGTTCGATCTTTTCACAAATCCATTTTCATTCTCCGGCATGCCATAAATCTTCTCATTCGGTTTGTTTTCTTCTTTAAGAGCTTCGATCTGAGCTTCAAGAATTTTCGATGGTAGGGGTGAATTGATTACCATTCCCAATGATCTCACTCTAAGTGGCTTAGGGCGATCTTTTCTGCTCAAGGCGTCGGTAACAACGTTCGCCTTTCCGGGATGGTAACGAATCTCGCAGTCATAATCATTGAGCAATTCTAGCCAGCGGCGTTGACGCATATTCAGTTCCTTTTGATCGAAGATGTGTTGAAGACTCTTGTGATCATTGTACACTATACACTTGGTTCCATATAAATAATGTCTCCATAACTTGAGTGCAAATACCACAACGCCGAGTTCTAGATCGTGAGTAGTATAATTCTTCTCATGAGTTTTGAGTTGACGTGATGCGTAAGCAATCACTTTGTTCCTTTGCATGAGAACAACGTCTAAACCCATATGTGAAGCATCACAGTATACTACAAAATCTTCTACTCCTTCGGGTAGTGCCAAGATGAGTGCTTCGCAAAGCTTGCTCTTAAGGAGTTGAAATGATGATTCTTGATCGTCTCCCCATTCGAATTTCTTCATTTTATGGGTTAACTCGGGCAATGGTTTTGCTATTTTTGAAAAACCTTCGATGAATCTCCGGTAATATCCAGAAAGTCCTAAGAATTGACGAATCTCAGTGGGGTTGGTTGGTACGGACCAATTCTTTACGGATTCGATTTTTGCGGGATCTACGTGGATTCCTTTACTGTCGATCACATGACCAAGAAATTGGACTGTCTCAATCCAAAAATCACATTTTGAAAACTTTGCGTACAATTCTTCATCCTTGAGTAACTTCAGGGAAATTCTCAAATGTTCCGCATGTTCTTCTTTATCATGAGAGTAGATAAGAATATTGTCAATGAACACAATGATGAATTTATCCATGTATGGTTTACATATTGTATTCATGAGGTCCATAAATACAGCAGGTGCATTGGTTAAACCGAATGGCATTACTTGGAATTCATAATGACCATATCGAGTTCTAAATGCCGTCTTGGGTATATCTTCCTCTTTTAACCTTAACTGATGGTATCCAGATCTTAAATCAATCTTCGAGTATACTCGAGCCTTGTAACTGATCAAACATATCATTGATTCTTGGTAAGGGATAGCGGTTCTTGATTGTGAACTTGTTCAATTCTCTGTAATCGATACACATCCGAAATGATCCATCTTTCTTCTTAACGAATAAAACTGGTACTTCCCAGGGTGAGGAACTTGGTCTAATGAATCCTTTGTCAGATAGCTCTTATAGTTGTTTAGACAATTCTTCCATTTCCGAGGGTGCTAAACGGTATGGTGCTCGTCTACGAGGGTAGCTCCGAAAATAAGATCGATTTAAAATTGACTTGTCGGCGGTGGTAGTCCGGCAAATCTTCTGGAAACACTTCAGGGAATTCTCTAACTACAGGTACATCCTCTAGTCGTTTCTCTTCCGACTTCTTTTCCGTTACCTGAGCTAAGAAGGCATAACATCCTTTCTCCATGTGCTTTATCGACTTCGCACAAGATATGATACTTAAGTACTTTCTACTTTGATCTCCTTGAATAACTAATATTTCACCGTTGATCTGGCAATGAACGGTTTTCTCGTTGCAAACAATCCTAGCATGGTGTTTAGACAACCAATCTATGCCAATTACGACGTCGAAACTACCAAGTTTGATTGGCAAAATATCTATAAGGAATGAGTGGTCTTGTAACAGAATAGGGCAATTACGAATTACGGTGTTGGTTCCTATTATCTTTCCATCAGCTAGTTCTATCTCATATGTTGTATCTAAGGAAATTGGGGAAATTTCAAGTAATGGTGCAAAGGTAGTAGATACAAAACTCTTATCGGATCTAGAGTCAAACAAGATTTTTGCGAATGATTTTTAAGAGAATACGTACCGTCACAACATCGAGGTTCAACAGACGCGTCTCCGTCTCTAGCACGCATTACACCCCTTGCACGCATTGTTGATTGAGTGCATTCATCTTTGGGCATTGACTCTTGAAATGACCCTTCTCTCCACATCCATAACAACTCATGTTTGCTATAGTGTTTCCACCTCCAGGGTTTCGGCAATGCTTACCTTGATGACCTATCTTGTTGCACTTGTCACAATTCACAATGCATGGTCCAGAATGGTGCATCAAACATCTATTACACTAGGGATGTGGTCCGGCATATCCTTTTCCGGCAGTGGGTGCAGCATAAGCCCTTGCGGCTTCTTGTCTTCGGTTTTGCCGATTGTGATGTTGGTTTCTGTTGCGGTGATACTGGTTGTTGTTGTTCCGATTGTTGTTGTTGAATTGGTGGTTGGAATTTGAGCTTTTCCTATCATCAAGCTTTCTTTTGTTATCACTTGAGCCTTGTGCATTTGCAAGCTTCAATATTGGCTCCATAAGGCGGTGGGATACAACGGCAACTTCCTCAATAGTCTTTGGATTAGAAGCGATGACATCTCCTTCAATGCTCCGAGGTAGACCTCCGATCAAAGCTTCTAAAAGCTTTTCATTGGTAGGGAACAGATGAGGACACAGAGCTCTCAGCTCGTGGAATCTCTTGAAGTATTTAGCAGCCAAATGGTAATACTCATCTTCTAGCTTCTTTATCTCAGTTCTCGGGTAGTACTGTTTCATCAACAGTTGTTTCAGATCTGACCATGAAATCCTACAAGCTTCTTCCATTCCAATTGTTTGAGCATGGGCTTTCCATCAAGATAACGCATCTTCTAGCAAAGTTCCAGTTGCAAACTTGACCTTGCAATCATCTGTGTAGTCACTTAGTAGAAACACAGTCTCGTTTCTCTCAAACCAATGAAGTAGACCAATAGCACCTTTTGTGCCCTTGAATAATGTTGGCTTGCAGTTCATGAATTCCTTGTAGCTACACTTACGAGCTACGGAAGACTCACTTTGATTTGTTGGAGTGTTGGTTTCATTTGAGTTTGCCATTTCAACAATACGTGCTGCTGCTGCGACATGAGTTGCTTCAGCAAGACGAGCAGCCTCGGCTTCACATGCTGCTTGGGCAACACGCTTAGTTTCAGCTTCTCGAGCGATCTCCGCTTCTCGGGCAATCTCAGCTTCTCTTGCAATTTCAGCCTTTCTTGCAATCTCAGCTTCTCTTACAATTTCGGCTTCTCTTGCGGCAACTTCAGCTTCACGTGCCTCTTGGGTAATTCGTTCACCCAAAGAATGCGTTCACCGGCTCTAGCGATGTCGTGACATGCTTAGCTATAGCAGCGCTAACGCTTTCAACGACCATTTTTCGGACAACAGTCGGGGTGATGGTGGATGAGGTAGCTTTCTTCTTGACCATTTTTCTAAAATTACCAAGAAAAATACACCAAGATTAAGAATCATCAACGATAATAAAAGTGATTACATATTATAAACATCATAATAGTCAAGATCATCACTTAAAATCAATGAGATGATATCGTTATGAACAGTAATAAGTGAATCATGATTTATCTCAACAAAATCATAACATATATAAGGACATAATGATCGGTTCAGCATATATGACCGATGAATAATATCACAACACAAGAATATAGAAATACAACCATAGATAGCATAGAATACATCGATACATAGTAATTGTTCACAACCATAGGTTACAACAACAACATTCTTGTTCCATAGTTACAAACCAAAAGGATACAAGCCTTAATGCCTCATATGGTGGATTTATGATACATACTACAATAAAGATGACTAGAACCTATGCATCTCCTGATGCGTCATCATGACGATGGCGAATCTCCTCAACTATGGCTGTCAAATCTCGGATCTGCTGCTCACGTGCTCGATCTTTCGCCTCGAGGTCATCAATCCTCTGCTCTGGAATAGCGGGGTGTGAGCATGAGCGGATGCAAGCTTGTGATGTAAGGCTCTCTCTCGGCCTAAGGCAATGTCTCTCAAAGTACTGGCATCTCGAACAGTAGTCTCAAGCCTCTGGGTCAAGCTGGTCACGACATCTCTCGCCTCCAAAATCTGGACGCTCATCATGTCAAATACAATCTCAATGGAATAACGACCTATCACGAGGTTTTCGACCGCTTCCTCCAAGCTCTCTATCCTAACTAACGGAATCTCATCATAATGTACCAGGAGCTCATTCAGTTGGTCCACGTGTCTAGGGGTGCAAACAAGCCGAGATTTTATCAAATAACTTGAGCTCGAGCTCGAGCTTGGCTCGATCGAGTCGAGCTTTTATCGAGCTCAAGCCGAGCTCAAGCCCAATATATTGGCTCGAAACATATAATGAGTCGAGCTCGAGCTTTTGATAGCTCGGCTCGAGCTTTTATCGAGCTTTAAGTATATAAGGGTTAATTTGAATATGAACCTAATTATAAATAAGTATTCAAGTTATGGAAATCATTTTGTTCAAGTATTCAAGTTAGCGAATAATATTTTGTTGAACCATTTTAGACATTCGAACCTTAACTAGTATTTACTTATTATGTTTCATTTTAATGTTAGACTTGTTTCATCTTCTTGACTCTAGAATGTGTGGCATCAGGTGACAATTTATTCACATTTTGTCCAAGTTAGATACGATTCATTGGTTCAGGTGTATGTCCCCTCTTTAAGGTCTTTATATGGTTTTATTCATTGGGTATTGTATTGTATTTGTTTTTCTTTTCGAGTCTCAAGTCTCAACTTCTTAATCAACTTGTTCAGGAGTTGGAATAGGGGTGTAAATGTGTAATCATGTATTCATATACATATATTTGAGCTTTTCAAGCAAAGCTCGAGCTTTGCTCAAATGAATCAGTGAGCTCAAGCCTAGATGGTTAAAGCTTGATGAGCTATCGAGCCGAGTTCGAGCCTTGTCAAGCTCGGGCTTGGCTCGGCTCGGTTACACCCCTACTCGTGTCTAACGAGTCTAGTTGCCAACAGAGGAATAGTGTGGTGTACAGGCTCACCGGTAACTGGCAGAACTGGAGTTGGTGCAGTAGTTGAGCTCTCTCCAAGCTCGAAAGGACTCGGTGCTCCCTCCTCTTCTCTCCAACGACGAAGTAGAGGTATCACGAATGACCATCGTCTAGCGCTGGCCTTCTTCCTAGGTCCGGACTGGACGTCCACACGAGTAGGCATGTAAGGATTAGATAGTGATGGAGGATAACATTTAATGCTAAGTGGCAAGGGTGGCTCACTTAAAGTATCCAATGGTGGTGATGCTTCAGGTGGTGATGAAGCAGGAACAGTAGTGGTCTGATGGTAGAATACAGTAGGTGGCGGTGGTGGTGATGTACCAAGAGGGTGGAGCGATTGGGTGGCGGTGATGACCGGCGGTGGTGAGCTAATGGTGTCACATGAGTCATAGTGATGGATCGCACACGCTTCCTAGCCGTATGCATGATGATAGCACTCTTACAACGTGGTCTGTAAGGCACTCCAAATGGCTCGGGCTCATATGGCTTCAGGACACGGATCCTACGTCGGCGATGACGGATCGGTAAAGAAGATGATAAAGAAGAGTCTGATGAGACAGAATCAGTGCTCTTGGATGACTTGGATGATCTATCATCCACTGCAACATCTGAAGCAGGTAGCCATTGTTGCGACTCATAAAACTGATCTAGTGTCATAGAAGCAAAAGCAGTACGCTCTTGAGAGCGAGCAGTCATGACTGGAATGGTAAGAGTTCGGGCAACCTCGCCTTCCTTAGAAGGTTCCGTCTCGTCCGAAACAGTGGCTGCTATGACTGGACTGGGATGAACTGGCATATTGACAGTCGTAGAGGACATAGTATCTTCCATCTCAGTATCTAAAGACAGAACAACCAGGTGGGAAGTAGACATGGTACTGTAACAACCCATAAAATAATAATGTAAGTAAAATGCCAAATAGTATGATTAATAAGATTTTAGTTAGTTGCGCACATCTGGCAAGCAAATCTCCATGCCTAACTAAAATGAATGCAATTTACTTATGATCTAGCGATGCATCAGTCTTAATGCATAAAGCGGTCACGGAAGGGCATAGGGCAGTGGTGTAAAAAAGTCCCGTTTTAAAAGTGTGGTTATAGTCCAAATGTTTTTGAAAAACTCTTTGGTTCTCTATAACCTTGGCTCTGATGCCAATCTGTAACACCCTCCGAGATCATAATGACAGCGGAAGACTAATCGGGGTGTTACTCGAATGGAGATCATAGTCAATAATTATAGAAAACGACTCAAAAGAGACGTTTTATTAAAAGTAGTTATCATTCATCAAAAACTCATAGTTGTTACAAAATATTGTAAATTGTTCAAGTGTTTTCTCAAAATAAAGATCATGAGTTTGAAAGAAATGATAACTTTATATTTACACCACAAGAAAGGTCTTGGTATGCCCCACTCCGTGCCTTGGACATAATCTTCACTAATTACCTGAGATAGCATGTTGAGTGAAGTTCATAGGTTTAAATAACAGTTGAACACAAGAATATGAGCATGATCATTGTAAACTAACAATATCATAAAGAAAATCACAGATTATTATGCGCTAAGCTCATGTAACCAAGACTCAACTACATACACCGAATTACTGATGTAAATAAGTTTTGCCCCAAAGGAGGTAATAGACAATTACCTAATTCAATTCAAATATGGTGCGCCCCGGTTATTTCTCTATAACCAAGACGGGGTCGTTACTCCCCATAGTACTATTCACGATATATGCGTTCACTCGCGGTGACTAATGGTTCATGATACAGGGGACTTATGGCTAAATACTTAGGCAATTCCAATAATCAAGAAGCGAACATTTATGAAAAACCTTGTGTTCTAGTTTAGAGCATGTATCTCTCTCATGGGTTTTGCAAATAAAAGTAAAAGCGAGGCTATAAACTCACCTTGATGATAATGAACAAGCACAAACAGATCAAGCACAATGTAGCGGAGGTTCCAAACCGAAACCTAAAAATGATGAGATGGCGAGTCTCAGATATGATAAACATTTTGGTTCGCAACCAAAATAATAGAGCATTGAATATTCTTATTCAAATAGATCATTGAATTGTCCAATTCAATAGTGTGTGTGCGTGCTTAACGTTTTAAGTTAATTTACTTGCTACATTGCCTTAGTTGATATTTATCAAAGATCCTCACTTACGCATAAGTGAAATGTTCCCCCGTTGTGATCTCGTAAAAATGATAGTGTTGTTGAGTATTTTAGCTTGTTTAGATCCCACGTGCGTTTTATCGGATTATATATATAATTATAATCTTATAAATATATATATATATATATATATATATATATGTATATATATATGTATATATATATATATGTAATACGTTTAACGATATCCGATAATAAAATATTTTGAGAACACTTATATGATCAAAATACTCATTTTTATGAAGTTACGTTAAGTTTATAAGTTTTTCTAAACTTTTCCTGAATTTACACTTTTTACCCTCAAGTTTGAAAATGTACGAGTTTAGTCCATCAAGTTTGAGTAATTGACACTTTTAACCCAAAATGTGTTTTATATCAAAACTTTCGGTAATTGACAGTTTCAACCCCTATTGAAACTGTTTTTACGCAAACAATTCTCCAAATATGTTTTTGATGCGTTTAACCCTAGAGTTTTCAAGTTTTACACTTTTGACCCAAAGTTTATATTTCATCTTTATAACTAGTTTATCAATATTACAAAACTGGTCCTTGGACTTTTCATGCATTCATGCGCACGTACGAATACACCTTTAACTTTCAGATATTTACAAAACAGTCCCAAGACTTCCTATGCTTTCAAAAACACGCTTAAACATACCTTTCTAGTTTCATAAACTTTGCATTTTCTACCCAATATCCATTCGATTTGCAAGCATAGTCCAAATTTCATGTTTTTCTACTTATATTTCATTTGACTTTTTCAAAAGCTTTTACTAGTTCATAATTAGCTTATGTGAGCTTATATCTTATTTATATCCAACTTGGGCCGGGTAACAAGGACATTGGGCTTATTTCTCACGTATTGGTCCTTAAGGCCCATACGGTTTTGCTTGGTTTTGAAAATGATCGAGACAATCGATTAAGGTTTAGAGGAGTTGCTAGTCGGTTTTTATTAGGTTACAAGTTTATGTTAGTGTTCGCGTGTTGTTTCTAGTGTAAGAGTGAGTGTCGAGTAGGTTTTTATACGTGACATACAAAGAAAATTTTGTTCTTAGGGTGCGTTAAGTGTTTAATGTGTGATATATAAACGTACTAGAGTGAAAACAATAGAAGAATCTAAATAGGTTTCAAAAGGACTTACAACACTCGAATTGAGTGGAGATGGAAGCAACGAATGAGCGAATGGAAATTATATCAAGACCCTTGTTCTCCTTATATCCACATCGAGTTACCCAAAATCTTCCTAGTTCCCTTGTTTTGTCACGTTTATTATTTCCCTTCTTATGTCCTTCGAATCTAATTCCCACAGTGGACGAGTTACACGTTGAGGGTGGATGAGAGTGAAATGAGTTGTAGACTTGTGACTTTGCCAAGTATTTGAAGTGATTTATAAAGAAAACTTAAGTATGGTCTTTGCATTATTTTATACATGTTTTCTCTTGTTCCCAAGCAAAGTAAGGTGTCTTCTTTGTTTTGTTTTGGAAGAGTGGAGGTGGCAGCCGAGAATGTTGGGCATGCCAAGCCTTGTCCCATCGAGTGTAGCAAGAAGAAACATAGTATCCTTTGGTCCTTTGAGTCAATGTTGAGTCAAAAGGTTTAGGTTTATTATAAAACTTGTTTAGGGTGGATAAAGTATGGGGTTTGTCTCCTCCTTTTACTCAACATGTGCTCAATTGAAATTGTCTTGTTGGTGACTTGTGGTATACGTCCGGTTCTCAAAAACAAAGTAGCAATATGTTACTTAGTTCTTGTATCAACTAAGTTGTATGCAAAAAAAATAGAAATGGTGAGCTTGGGTTGGCATTGGGCCGGCAGAAAGGCGAGGCCCTAGGGAGCAAGATGGATGGGCTTGGGTAGTATGTGGGACGGGTTGGGCTTGGATCGAATTAAAAACAAAGCCCAAAGGAAAATATATGGTTAGTGGGCTCGGGTGTAGACGGGGCCCAAATGCAATATGGGTGGGTGTTGGGCTTTTAGGCCCGGTCCAAGTGATATATAATTTATTTTTATTTATTATGTATTTTTATATAATTTTATTTATATATTTAAAATATTTAAGGATTTCGGGATCGAGGGGAATCTTGTTCTGATCACAACGGTATAATTTTGAACGCTCAAGCTGCGTTGATCATACATATGCCAAATGATATGCAAATATGATAATTAGAAAATTTCATGATTATGTAAATCGTGCTTTATTTCTGATTAAAGTCTTAAGTACAATGAAATTTTCCGGGAGCTTACAGTACCTACCCCTTAAGAGAATCGCGTCCCACAGTTTAACTCGCAGAGGTTGTCATGGGTGGTTAGATGAACAGGTGGGGATACTTGGAACGCATTACATCCTCGCGCTCCCATGATCCATGACCCTTAACCCAAATAAGGAGGAGCGTCCACGGATCCCTGGGATTACACCGGATGGATCCCTCAAGTAAGGGATCCGGGGAACAGTAGAGTTTTCTTGCCTATAAATAGTGAGCCATTTCTTTATTGTTACTCACCCATCTTCTTACAAACTCTCTCATATATTACTTCTCTCTTCTAATCTCAGATCTCTTGATCTATATAGTAGTTCTTCTTTCTTTTGTTGTGATTCTCATATAGGTCCTTCTCAAAGGCGAGATCACGAGATACTACAAGTCATCCAAGCAAGGGGTCCTTGATTGATTTGTTCCTGCACAAGATTTCTGTAGCAAGATCTTGTATTTCATATTTCACATAGTTGTTGTGTTATAGTAGTGTTGGTTTGGTCCTCCGTGTTAAGGACTCGGTACTTAACTTTGTACCGGAAAAAGTGTAAGCGACGTTGTAAGGCTTCTCCGCCGTGTTGAAGGAGCTTGTTGACATAGTGCTTGAACTCTCGAGTAGGTGACTCGGGGAGTGGAGTAGGGCAAAGAAGGTGTCCTTGTAGCCGAACCACTATAAATCGGTTGTGTCATTACTAGATGAATGGTGGGGATTTGTCCCTTGGTAAGCATCAAAATAAGAGTAATCATTTGAAAATTTCTCATATAAGTGATAGATATTAAATTAGGACTCACATGTAAGAGAAAAAGACAAATGAATGAAGTGTAATTTTGTGATATACTTTGGTCAAGAATTGTAAAAAGAAAATATTAAGGATTTAATATCAAACTTAGGACCCACAAATATGAACCAAACACTTAGAGCATGGGGTGTCGAGTGTTTTGTTCCTCGTCATTTCCAACGTGGCTACTCGCCGGTTTGCTTCATGCCTCGCCACCACACCATTGGAGCTCGTCACTTGAGGATTCGTCGTTGCAACGACGAGAATAAAGACAAGAAAACTTTTGCAGCAAAGGGTGTATTTGTTTGATAAAGGAAATAAAATGGGTATGGGTGGGGCCAAGTGAAGAGATTTGGGTTTAGTTGTGATTGGGGGTATTTTTAAGTGAGCGTGTTGGAGTGATGTGAATGTGATGTGGCACAAGTGGGGCCCAAATGAAAAGAAGTGGCTTCCCCACCACACCCCATGCTCTTAGATTTTACCATCATGCCATGGACCCACGTCAAAACCTAAAAACCAAACGTATCTTTATACTAATTTCGTCTCATAATTTTTGTCTAGTGTTGACTTTTGAGGTTTTTAGTTTTTAACTTTGACTTACTTGATGAAAAATACATAAATGAATTAAGTTTTAAATGTATTTTTATTAGTATAATTTTTATCAAATATAATATAACACAAATAAAAATATGTAAGATCAAGATTGCAAAATAAAAACTTTAAAACCGAGAGTTAGTAATTCGTGAGAGATAATAATTTGAAACAAAATAGGCTCCATGCCTTTTGTGTGGTGTAAAACAAACCCCCATCATTCATTCCCCACCAAAACTGTCATACAAACATTACATCGAACACTTGGCCAACACAAAAATCCCAAACCCATAAAAAAAAATGGCCGGAGTTCTAAACTTCACGTCATTACCACCTATCTGTAAACCCATTTGGCGCCAAAAAGCACCATCATTTTCATTATCATCTACTAATACTAGTAGAAATTTTGTTATAAAAGCATCAACAGAAACTACGGATACATCTTCTACTAAAGTTAAGGATATTACTGCCCCGGCTAACTTTAAAGCCCCTGAACCCAAGCTATTTATGCCCAGATCGGACCAAGTTTTTGATGTTATTACTGCTAGTTTTAATCTCTTGTTTCGCTTAGGGACTGGTGTTTTTGTTAATGGGTATGTTCATTTTTTATTCAATTTAAGGGGTCTTTGGTTTACCTTATTTGTGTCCTTATGAACTTATTGAATTTTTGAAAACTCATTTTTTAGAGTTTAGGAGGTTATGGACTAAAACTTATGGCTGAAGCCGTAGTCGATAAGGTTATTAAACTCTTAAAAAATGAGCTTATTGGCTTTTCAAAATTCATAAGGAACACAAATAAGCTAAACCAAATACCCCTAGTTAAAAATAAAAAAATAAAGTTGGTTATGATTATCTAGTGAACATATAGTTTTTCTTAGTACTTAAGTAAACGTAACAAAACTGGTTATGATTTTTTCTGATTTGGTAATGTATATGTTATTACGAGTAACTTATTTGTTTATCAGAATAAACAATCAACACACATCCAAACACTTTGTCATATTGTCATGTTACCGTTTTGTTATAGCTGAACGCTGATACTCTAATTCTAACTATTAAATATCGCATAATCACTTTCAAGACACAATGCTAAATAAACATACAACAGTTCAGTTCAAATGTCTACAAGAGTTTCGAACTTTTAAATTTTAAGATAATATTTGTGATGATGTATCAGGTATTCAGTTTCTTTGGTTCCCAAGAGTGAGTATCCATCTGGTCAGTATGGTCTTGAAGTTGGAGGTAACGATATTTACAATTAACAGTAACTTAATGGCTTTATATCTCTGATCGTGTTTGAGTAACTAGAAGAAAAGATCTGCATAAAGGTTTTTTTGTTCAAGGATTAATCATCAATATACCATGCATTCATGCTTGCAGGATACGTAGCAAAAGAAACTGCCAAACTAGGACCTCGACCTGAAAAGCCTATCGAGATATATGAGTTTGAAGGGTATGAAAAGATATACAGTTTTGTTTTCATATTATATTTTTCATTTTGATGTTTTGACTCTTAAAAATTCTGACTGACTCTACGTATTACCTTCTCCTCATTATGCGCTTACGTGGAAACTTCATCTGCCCTTTCTGTCGGGAGGTAAGATTTATGTTTACGGATTATAGTTTCTTAAGAATAGGAACTAAGGAGTTAAGCATGGATAGTACCAAAATGACTCGCATGCTGTTGTTTTCTTATTTATGGAATTACAGGTGAGGGAAATTGTTGCAGTGTTGGATCTTGATGTATTATTTTATCCATGCCAAAGAAATGGTCCAAATTTCCATCCCAAGGTTGGTCAGATGGGTGGCAAACAGATGTTTCCTTACATGGTATATGCTAATACTCCTTTCGTATCAATATCTTATATAATTTTCTCAATATAACCTGATAAGGATCCACAATTTCAGTTTGTATAATGCAAGTTCAAAGAAGGCAATAGAGGTGCATAAAAGGCATAAATATATACGACGAATGACATTGTCTTCTTATTGCTTTTTGCTACAGGTAGATCCAAATACAGGAGTTTCAATGTATGAATCAGATGACATTATAAAGTATCTTGTCCAGAAATATGGTTAGCATTGCTTCTTCACATCTATTTTGTTTTCTTGTGGTCTTCATCATTATGATGTTACCTTTAGTTGAAAAAGTTGGCAGGTCAGCTGGGTCGGATATGGGTCATAATGGTATTTTTGTGTAGGTTTCAATGGGATGGGTTGACACGAAACACTTTTATCAAATAATTTTATTTTATTTTTTGTCGAACATATATACAAAATATCATATTATTTTAATGACAAATA
Organism: Chrysanthemum makinoi; assembly: GCA_910596185.1. Taxonomy (NCBI): domain Eukaryota; kingdom Viridiplantae; phylum Streptophyta; class Magnoliopsida; order Asterales; family Asteraceae; genus Chrysanthemum; species Chrysanthemum makinoi. Next base: position 134,442,378 of record OU343221.1, read on the forward strand.
ATTTAGAAGTTTATGCATTAGTAGTACACATATGGGGATACTCTCGATCAATTATCGTTTACTCTAGTTCTTTTTTTAATTTATCCCTTTGAACCGTTAGAGATAATTTGTAACCTGCAGGGCTGAAGCGGCCAATTCATAAGTAAATGAGTCAGAATTGCTGCCTCTAGTGTTTTTCCGTCCCCAAAATTCCTTTTAACCGACATCTTGAAACTCACATTTAGTGTTACTTTATCCCTAATAACTAATTCTAGAAAAGTCCCTTAAGGAAATTAATCGATAGCAAGACGTTTTCATAAAGTCTTGTAGTGTTCACAGATTTCATGATTTCTTCCATCAAATATATGTTTTTGTTATAAGAATGTTAAGAGTGATGGTGAATATGTTTTATCTCTTTTAACAATGACCTTAGACATCTTTGTTGATTCCTCTTTCCAGGAGATGGAAATGTGCCATTATCTTTGTCACTTGGTCTGCTCACAGTAAGTGATAAATGTTAAATATTGAATCATTCAGATTATGCAAAGAACAATGTGTGCATCATACATTTTTTTTAAAATCATTGTTGCGGACTAATTCTGTTACAGACTTTGACTGCAGGTTTTGCCATGATTGGTCGTGCAGGGAAGGTATTTACACTTCTTAGTAACTGTGCATGTTATTGACAATCATTTTATGCACAAGCGTTCCTCCTTGTATTAAGGATTTAAGGAGATGGCTGGATGTTTGTTATTAAACTTGTCATCTGATTATTTGGAACTTGAGTCCGGATAATCAGTTTTTAGTGTTTGAATAAACTGAGTCTGATTATAAAAAAATCAACATTACCAAATCCCGTTCCACGAGGTATGGAGGAGGTGAGATGTAGACAGCCTTAGCCTTACCCCTACCTGAAGGTAGAGAGGCTGCTTCTAGAGGACCTCCGACCTTTTTGCAGGGAGGATTGAACCCTTGACCTTTTTGTCCAAAGGAGAGGGGTTTTCCAACTGAGTCTGATTATGATTTACCTAATTATTGGGTCACGTAGAGTATCGCATAAGTAGCTTTTTACCCACAGTATCATTGTTAATAATTCCATACAAAAAATGCTTATCGGAATTATATATGATAAATAATATACAAAATTCGTTACTAAATGATTTAACCACCACCAAGTTGCCTAGTGGTGAGGCCCTTTGTTTCCTCACAAGAGGTCAAGGGTTCAAACCTCGCTAGGTGTGTATACATTTGGGGCCTTGGGGGTGGTCAGGGAAGGGTTGGAAACGGTCCCGGGATTAACCCGGTTACATCTTAATAAAAAAGGCTTGGCCTCCCCGGGTAACCTGAACGGGGAAAACCTCATCCATTTACCCGTTTGTTACCATCTGATTTATTTATTATAACTGTCTATGCTACATATAAAGCATAAAACCCATATTTAATGAAAATTCAACACATTGAAATTGCTAAACTACCCCTTGGATATTTTTGAAATTATACAACAAAATTTCTTTCTTTAATGTTTTGATATAGTTTCCATAACTACAGAACCAATATCAGAGCAACAAAATAAAAGAAAGCACAAAACTTCAAGAATTACAAAATCCTAATATCACATTAGAGAATCAATGGAACAGTTGGTTTACTCAGTAAATCAATTATGCAGACTCATTTTTAGCAAATTTATGCGTATGCTATGTCACATTTCGCAGCGACAATTTTATTTTAAAATATATGTTTGTAAGATGAAACTTATTTTGTTGTTTGATGTCGTAGCTATTTTTCGCATAACATTTAATCATAAATAAACTAAATTGCAGGAAACGTCTAGTACATAATAAGACCCTCATTTTTTAAAGTTTGAATACTTCAACAATGCACCAAAATTTTCTATTTGATAGAATATCATTTCATCTATCAGTTCCTTAAATAATCGTAAATTTCCAAAAAGCTCAAAAGATCGTTTATCTAATTATTACAATGTCAAACAGTAAAAGCACTCTTTGACATCCAAGTCTTCTCCATTAATAAGACGATGAGATTATCAAACATTCGGCTAGTTTTACGTGCAAAAAATCATCAACATGTATTGACAATCTCGAACTTCTATCTATTCAGGGGAGTATCTATACCAAGGCAAAGATGCCACCACAACCACTTGAAGTATGGGCGTATGAGGTAATCACATACTTAAATCTTGTTCAAGTCCCTGAGGTGTTTATTCTCACAAGCATTCGGTTTTAAGGTGTCTTATTAGCCTCTGAGTTTCTATAATCTGATAGCACAATTTTTTTTATAGGCATCACCCTTCTCCAAACTTGTGCGTGAAGTTCTTGTAGAGTTGGAGCTGCCACATATTCTTCATAGGTAATTTTACACTTGAATTTATATACATGCCATATAAACTGAACGTTTAAATAAAAAATGCTTCTTAACAGATGCAGAATCATTTGTAGTGGGAAGTAAAGAGTATATTGATAACATTATACATGAGGACAATTTTTGACTCATTAAGAATTCTATATAAATTGACCCCATCACAGAAAAAGCATGAATTAAACTGAATTTATCATAATGTTTATATATGATGTCCTAAAAATTCTTTAGTATTTTCCTTTTAAGCTGGTGTGTACAATATAGTTGTGACTTGCAATTTAACTGGACGAATACAATTTCTTTTTAAGATGCTTTATAACACAGATCCATTTCCTAGTAACTTGGTAAATACATGTCACTTGGTTGATTGGCGAGCCATAATAGTTCACCTATTTCTGAAAGAGCGAGATGGACAAATTTCCTTTTCATTTCTAAGGAAAAACTTTTGCGTTACATTACATTATGTGAAAATAGAGTTGAACATGGTTTCCTCTTCTTAGGGTAGAAGGTGTTTAAATCACTTGGTATCATGTTTTATAAATTTATACAAAATTCTTTCAGTTGTGCTCGTGGAAGCCCAAAACGACAGGCGTTATATGAGAAGGTTGGCCGCTTCCAGGTAATTTTTTCTTTCAGGTTTTGAAGATTCTTATGTTATTGGGAAAATATATGCTATAGGTGCCAAATTGAGCAGGTCGGGTTGGCGGCTGCGTGATTTATCAAAATGGTTTTGGGACAAAATGTCATATTTTCTTTTGGTAGTCAGGTTGACCCAAAACAATGGGTTTCTGAAACAATGATATATTGATAGTACCCTTTTTTAAAATAATTTAATGACTTGAAAAGGTGCATGCCTTATTAGTACATTTTGGGTGATTTTCGAGTTTCGACCCATTTGTGTTTTACTTACTTTTTTTAACCTTTACAGGTAAAGATAAAAACAAATCTGAATGGCCATTTATAAATAAATGGGTCGAAATTGATCTGTATGATGTATTTTAGAACTTTACCAAAGATATGAATCATTTCTTTTTTCATTGACAGGCACCTTATTTAGAGGATCCAAATACAGGAGTGAAAATGTTTGAAAGTGCTGAAATAGTGGACTATTTAAGAGCTACTTATGCTCTCTGAGAAGCAAGGTTATCCTACTGCTTTAAGGTATTCTCGATCCCTTCTTATGTAGATTCATTTGATCGGCCTCAAAAGTTAGTGTTCTTGTAAAGTTATATATTGAAATAGATATATACCTCTTGTAAACATTTAATGGTATATACATAGTTGTGTCCACAGTTCTCACATATACGATGCATACATGAATTTCAAGAAAGTTGTCATATGATGCTGAATTTACTTTTGGATTACAAGGATTCCACTAATTTTCCATTATTTACAACACTGTGCTTTGATCTGTATGTTGATACCTTAAGAGAAATACTTTTTTTGCTGCATTGTGCGATCTTTGTTGCATGACGTGCTATTTATGAATATAAGACTTATTTCCGTCTGGTTCATGGGTCAAAAGTTCAAGTTAGCATTGTGACTGTTAAGCTGGAATTTGAATGTGTAATTATGATTGGATAATCAACTGTAATAGAATGAGGTGCAAGAGATACCGGGTGTGTTTGGCGCGGAGCATTTAAGAGCGGTTACCGTTGTGGTCTTTAATACTCGTTTCACAAGCAACAAGTAGCTTTATTTATTTTTTCGGAATGCTCATTTTCCAACGCTCCATGTAGTAGCATTTAGAAGCGTTGAGCATTTAGGAGCTGGTTTACACATTATGATTACACTTATAGCTACATTACCGAACGTTTTTATAGAAAAAAACTGTTACCGCTTACAACTACTACTCACTGCTACTTTTGCCAAACACTGTTTAGATGTCTCTTGTTAATCAGAAATGATAAATAATCAGGTTTCGGGTTATATACGGAACTGTAATAAGATAAAACATAAAGATGTATTGTGAAATCATAGTTAAAGGCTCTTGACTTTAATTAAATACATAGGGCAGCAAGTAATCGTGTTACACCAATAAATATGCAAAGCTGGTTATTTGTCATTTTTTGAACTTACATTGTGCATACTAAAATAGTTGTTGATGTTCTGGCCAGTTCGGCCAACCGAGCCACCTTGGCCAGTTTGGTCTGACATTTGTGATTACCGATTTGGTCGATATATTTTTGCCAATACCAGCCAATTTGGACAGTCTGCACCCACTATATTGATATATACTTGCAAGAAAAAAGTATCACAACATACCTACTTAGTGACGAATCAAATCTAGAGGTGACTGAGTGCACAAATTTTCTCGAACTATAATATAAGTAATTTAATCAAAGTTGAGGTTAATTTTCACTTTTGAAATAATGTAATTAGACAAAGGCTAGTAACATAATTTCTTTGCAACCGGTGCAATTAGGAAAAATATGGTTTTTCACTATGAATCAACATTACATTAGGGTCTTGACTCCTGTGAGACCACAAGACACCCCTTATTCCGCATTTGTCATACTGAAGATGATGCATTTGCTTAAACAATAAAATAACAAGAAAAAAGATTAAAAAAAAGTGCAAAGACAATTAGTGAAAGCTTTTAGAGTTTTTAATATTTAAAGGAGTAAATTGCATAAATCTTCCTTAAAGTTTGGCCAAATTGCAGGTTTCGTCCTAAATAGTTTGAGAGATTGTTCATTTTTTAAACCTTTTTGCAAATTTTGGTCCTAATTGGGACCAAAAACTGTCCCCAAGTTTTGCCCAAATTGCATGTTTCGTCCTAAAAAGGGTCCAAAATTTGCAAAAAAAGTTTGAGAAAGGACAATCTCTGCACTTTTAAACTATTTAGGACGAAACTTGCAATTTGGTCAAACCTTAAGAACGATTTATGCAGTTTTCTGTTTAAGAAAGGAGTCTGAACTCAAATCGTAAAGAAACTTCGGGGCATTTGTTGTCTCTTTTTTCCTTTAAGAACTTTGATTTTTGAGAAAAATAACTTTAAACATCTTATTGCTTTCCTTAAGAATGAATATGCTTTTGACATCTTAAAAAAATCACGTCATTTGTCACATATTTGTTCATGCTAACGACCCCTTGTAAGCTTTTAAAGTACTTAGGCTGTTTTTTGCGACGAGTTTCTTTGGTTCATTTAACGTTTAATATATAATGCTTGTTTGACGAGCATTAAGCCTGTGGTTGGAGCATTTAACGCTTAACATATAATGCTTGTTTGACGGACATTTAGCTTATGGATTTCTTTTTAACGCTCCTATCTGAACCGCTAATAAAATAATCATTTACACTTTATGATAACAACCATGTTAATTACCAAATGCTTTTATAAAACATATAGCTGCTACTAAATACGGAGTATTCCTGGTACACAACTACTGCTAGTTTTGTTAAACGTAAATTAAATCGAAACAGTATCATATGAAATGATTTGACCAACTAGTTGATCCAATAATAAACGACACTACACAGTTAAACTTTTTCCAATTCATTTCAGTCAAAAGTTGGCACTCAATACAACGTGTTTATAACTTGTTACCAAAAAGTGGATGGGAATAATCCAAAAGACCCACGAAAATGAGTTAGTCAAAATAGAGGAACTAGTCTTTCCAAAGTCACCCAAAAAAAGGAAAAAGAAGATATAAAAAGTAGCTATTGTTCTGTACTTCTTTACATACAATACAAGTAAAGCCACAAGTTAGGCAGTTGTGCTTCAAGGAAAACACAGAAAGAGTCCAAATTGTGGAAATAACAAAAAGCCTTTGACTAAATTAGGTAATAGGTACACTGTTATGACTAAAGAATTTGTTTCTTCACCTGTTAAATATTTGGTAAAAAGGCGTACCTTGTTTAGTTTGATTTACTTAGTTTTGTATTCAATGTTTGAAATATATAAAGACCAGAATCCTATCTCAAACGAGTCAAATGAGTTGAAAGTACCGAAATCTATTCGACTGCTTACATTCTAAACAGCAGCTATAGTCATAAGCGGTAGATCATTCTCACTTTAAAGACCATAGAAATGTTAGTGCTCTTTAAGTAACTTATGGAGTTGTTTGGTTGAATAGGTGGGCAATATTTGGAGAAAACTTGACATTTGACACTCGAAAAGTCTAACCAACTATAACAACTAACCGTATTCATTTCCCTTAGAAAAATGGACACTCAAGTGCTATATCGCAGTAATACATTTGAGTCTGGAGAACACAGGTAGACATAACACTTATACACAGACGTAAATACACTCAGTTGACACAAACACACATCGATTCAACGATTCACGCACACCGCTTGTACAAACATTAATACACAATTACGCATGTATCATATTGCATGTTTTCACTCGTGACTCGAATACGTGATATGTCGTTACTTTCCAATAAAACATTGTAAATGGCGTAAATTCACCATCGACCGGTCACAGTCGAGCATGAGATCTTTGCAAAGTACGTCATATTATGATAACTAGCTTATAGACCCGTGGAATCACGGGGTTTTAAAAGGGTTTATGCATTAAAAATTTAAGTGCGTGAATAAAGTAAGAAATGAATAACAAACGTAAACGATATGAAATGTTCTTTTAACGAAATAATAAGTTATGAGTCAATGATAGTATAAACTACTATGTAAATATTTATGTAATTAACGTTCATTGCCTCGTGATCTCCAATTTTGATGGTCTTAAAAAGCAAATGTATGTACTGACCATTGTAACACTTAAACACAAGATCCATTGCGTCAACACCTAATAAGTTTAAAGAAGTTTGTGACTAATAATAAGTGTAAATATAAAAAATGGCATAAAACTTGTCATACCGTTGATCATAGACCTTAAAGAACTTCTTTATAAACAACATTTGTAGTAGTTTTTTATAGATTACCATCCGCATCTGAAACAACAATTTTCAAACTTTTTTTCGCAACTTAGTTAAACCATTTCCTCTCCTGGAAATGTCTTAAGCAAAGATCATTTATGTTGTCGATCATTTCATTCATCGGAGCAAGAATGGACTTTTCTAACCATTTTAGACTTACAACTGAGCCCTTGCTAACCCTTTTCTTTCATCTATAGAAACTAAAGTATCCACCGATTGAGATGGAAGTGAGCCTGATCGTGTTGGTGCAAAAGGTATATGTGTCAATTTTCTGTTGACAATACTTTGTCCATTTTCATTTCTTCTTCATCAACTCCACGTTTTTACCATGTAAACACTATAAATCAAAAATATTTTAAAATTTTAGTATAACCAACTGCACAATATAGTTTATAAACCCGTGCATACACATGTATTTTGCATTAAAATTAGTTTTTTTAGATTGAAATCTTAACGGGTGTTATATTAAGACCTTTAAAATCCTAAAATATGAATGCCTCATAAGAAAAACAATAATACAGTCGTCATTGTTACTTTATTTCTTGTTTGGTGTTGGTTATGACAACCTTAGAAGCATCAAGGGTCAATTATTCAGCCTCTATCCTACGCATTATCTTGTGTGTATCATTAATTTGATCTTTAGGTCATTTCCCTTATCTTAAAAGTTGTTCCAACTTGTCTCTCCCTAGAGACTGACTCGTGAAAAGCATGGGTACATTCATAAAGAAAATCAGTTGAGTCGCCACCATCTACATAATGACCGAGGATAGCAACGGGCCAAACAGGATGACCTCCACCAACTTGCTCAGCCAAAACTTTGGATATTTGTGTTACTTTGGCTAAGCCCAATCAACAATTCAGGGATGTGAGGCCATAGTGATTCTTTAGGAATATATTTTTCTTTTAGACCAAATATAACATGGATGATGTATGCACCGCTACTTCACCTATTTCTTCGGGTAAAGCATATGTTGAACCATCTAAATTATTTGGTGAAAGCATTTCTGCTGGTCACCATAGTTCAAGTATACTTCAGGAGATGCTACTTGTCTAGTGAGTAAGTCAACTCGGTAAACACTCTGCATCGAAGTTAAAGCCCGTGCAAGTTCCACAACATACTTAACCTGCAAGTTCCACATCTGAATGCATAACAGTAACTGCCAACATGCAATAAAGATATGTCACAACTTATGCGCTAACAAAATCATCTTAAAATATTATGAGGTGTTTAGAAATTCAATTTAATTTGACCCATTATAACAGTTACATAAACTATTCAAACGGACCAGATATCACGATCATGTTCATGACACATAATGAGTTCACAAACTCGAATGTATTCAAATACCTAAACATCTCAGTATTCATTTGTAGATTTAAATAAACTAATAGTTCATTATAAGCTAAAACCTAAACTGACCTAAACATAGCCCAAATTATTACGCGAGCTACTTTATAGTGGCTACATACCGAAAAGAAAACTAACAAAAGTGTTTATCTGAACCCAAACAAAACTATATGATCCCAACGTCTCACTAATAAAGCAGCTCAAACAATAATCAGAGTAAAGTGATATGAGCTACACATCTATAAGAGTCTCAAGAAATGTAATAGTCCTACTGAGTAAAGAGTTTGTTCGGTACTAAAATGTTCAATATTACAAACGTGTTCCTTGTTTCATTACTCCGTCAATTTTCAAAGTTAAATAGGGGGCGCTCTTTAAAATACTATATAGGATGACTATATCTTTGATTCTTTTCCTAACATTCCGGTGCGTTAAGCTGAAGTCTCCAATATCCATAATGACTGTAATTGGGTTGTCCCATAGAACCCTCTCCATCACTACATATCATATTTCATCTTTTAAAAGACATTATCAAAAACAAAGATGCATTAACTATCTCAACATTACATAATGAAACATCACATCGAATATTAGCTAATGTTAATCAGTGTGTTGTCAGCTAATATCCATCCTACATTTCTTTCTTATTTACAATAATACCCTCAACACAAGACTCGTTGGATGGACATCTATGAATTAATTTTGAATACCATAAGAAAATATATAATTATATAACCACATTAGTTTGGATTGAAATGTGTACCACCCAACAATCAAGACTACAATAGATACGTTGGAATTTTAAAATACATATATCAAATAGTATACTCTTAGATTAGAATGCGCGCACCCAACAATCAAAGACTACAATTCTATCTGAGAATGATTGTCACTAACCGTAAAGTTATTTATCAATTATATAGAATATTCATCTTTTTAAGAAATGTTTCTTATAGTAAACATCAGAAAATAAAAAATAGAAAGTGGATAAGAATTATTGACATTGATCCAAAACCTTTTAATCATCTTTCCAATCTGCTTCTTCTGCCATTTAACTTGTAAATTGTGCCAATAATGTTCCAAGATGAGAACATTTTAAAGATGGAATGAAGATATTTGTTTTCTTGGCACCTCCATTTTTGTTAATGTCTTGAACCTCCATGTGCTCTAACTTGCTCTCTCTTTACTTAAAATTACATTTTCATGTCCCATTGGAGATTTAATCAGAATATGTACTCCAAAAATATAAGATAAAAAAAAAGAAACCAATACAATTTAAACTATGGAAATTTTGCTAAGCATATTCGAGAAACAGATGTGCATAGAAATAAAAAAGAAATGTCCAACGATTTAGAAGTCGCTCAACATACTCATGTATATGCTATAAGCAATCCTAAACAGTCATGTATATGTTTTAAGCAATCCTAAACGCCCCTAATCTCATACGACGGTTAGTAAGGAACTCAAACAGCCCCTTCATATTGTCCCTTTAATATTATCGGTTGTCAAGAATAAATGGGTATGCCTCGTGTGAATTTTAATTACAAGTATAAATATTATGAGAAGCAAAGTAAAAAAAATAAAAATAAAAAAATTATTATTCCAGTTCTACGGGAGTGTTTGGTTTGCAAATTTTTAAGCATATGTTAATGGGTTATAAGTAATCCCTTGATAAAAAAAACTTACCTATGTGCCTATTTACTTAAAAATGTAATTAGAAAAGCCTTATTGCCCCCTTGCAATAGTAAAGGGTTCTTTATTTTTTTTTTAAACATGAAAAGTCAAATAGCCAATAATCTTGTAGTATATGCAATCCAGACATCCTCTAAGTAATTGGATAAATAGAAACAAAATATATCAATCCAAACACTAAATAATTCTACCAATCTTACTATTCGAGTTCAATATTTAATAAGCTAAGTGAGACTAAATCGAATTTTAAAAGGAAAGGTAGCACTGAAAAGCATCATTTGTATGCGACCAGGGGGAGGCATGTCTGAGCGCTCCACAATCTTTCAAATTTGGGGTTCAAACCCCATATCTAGCATTCGACCAGCCTCATCTACAACCTAGGTACTTGATCTTATTGAGTGAGATTTTTTATCTTTCAATCATGTCTGTTAGTCGTCTTGGTCTATCATGATTAGAATATTCAATAAATAGTGATGTTAAATGTTAATGGTTGAATAATCTTGCAACAATATATATACCTGATTATGCGTCGATGCACCTCCATAGGCAACAACAAATTTCACACCAATTTGATGACAATAACTTTTTAGCTTCTTAAAAAATATGGCATAATAATGTTTGAAGTTAGAATATCAAATAAAAGACTTCTAATGACCTGACTGAATGCCTGATATGGTAATGATACACATGCAATACAAAAGAATGGTATCATACAACCATATAACATACCTTGTTCATTGTATCCGTGTATGTTTCCTGAACTTCACCAGAGATTTCCTTCTCATGCTACTTGAGGAACAAAATAACATACCTGCATCATCATGTGCATGTTTGATAATATATTACAATAATGTTGAAGTTCTAATCAAATAGAAGTTAACAAAATGAAAAAAGCTTATGTACTGCCTTCATTAACTTGAGTTAAAGCTCTTAACGTACTCGAGAAAATATTAATCACCAGATTGGATACTTTTGTTGAGTAGGACTATTTGCTTCTCAAACGATATCACATTCGGCTCTTTATATCTGAATAAACAAACGGAAATTTCATCAAACATTAAAAACAATTACATGCTTTTGAGACTTTAACTCAATCAGTAGTGATATAAACACAGACTGAAACAACTACCTGATTGATTGTTGAAGAACATAAATTCGATTTACTCGACAGATCTCGTGCTCTGAACTTTTGGCCTACATAAGAAAAGATGACACAACCATACTTGAATCATGAAGAAATGAAACAGCCACACAGTTCTCAAACAACCACATCAATTAGTTTATCATATTTATGAAAACAAATTCATACAAATAGACTACCATCAATTCATAAACGCAGTTTTTCAACCAAAAAATAAAAAGAAAAAAAGGTTTTGATATGAAAATATGTAATTCGTAGTTACTCAAATCAAATAAATAAAATCGATCGATACTAATATCACATAGGAAAAAACTTAAACAAAAAATCAATCAATTTATAACGGATAGGTACAAAATATAAGTAACGAATCGAAAGAAACTTACAAATTATGCATGAGTCGAGATATAATAAAAAAAAAATATCAACTTATGTTTGAGATAGTGTTAATGGTTAATGATCTTGGATGATGTTGGTGCATTGATTTGCAATTGTATATGTGTTTTTTGAATCGGAGAGGAAGGTAAAATGGTTAGTTTTTTGAATCTGTGTTATGAATTGAATTGATAAGTGGTGATTTTGAATGGAAGAGAATAAACTGTTGATGTGGTATTAATTGTGGTGTTAATGATTTAACAAAAATACAGAAGCGTATCAAGTAAGCTTTGGTAGAGAATTGAATGCAATTAATGAGTTAGCAAAAATAGAATGAAGAAGCTTTGGTGTTGTACGCAATAAATCATCAGCCAATCATAATCATTACACGTCAGCACATAAATTTCATTTGCTGCTTTAAGGGGTGGTACAAAACTCTTGTTTATTATATTAGATAGATAGTTTGTTTTTTGGTATCTTTAGACATAAGGCAAAAGTTCAATATAGAACCAAAATTTACCATAGATCCAATCAACCAATAATAGCCATTCATTTTTTTATTATGATAAACTTTCACCCTTTTTTAAAAAATTAAATATCTCGCAAACCGTTAATCGGTACGCGATAAAAATTATACCATCGTGACGAGAATTAAATTATCTTTCTATAGATATGCACTACTATATATTTTTAACAACTTTTTTTTTTTCAAAATTTCGGTCAACAAAAATCATATATGATTTGTGAAAATCATATATGATTCGATTTTTACGAATCACATATGATTTTTGAGAATCATATATGATTGTAAAATCATATATGATTCGTAAAAATCGAATCATACATGATTTTTAAAATCATATATGATTCGTAAAAATCATATATGATTTTTTCGGACAGAATTTTTGAAAAAAATGTTTGTCGAAAATATGTAAAAGTGCATATCTATAGAAAGATAATTTAATTCTCGTCACGGTGGTGTATTTTTTATATTTTGAAGATTTACCGTTTGTAAGATATGTTGTTTTAAAAAAAAGGTGGAAAATGATTTTGTATTAATTTAGATAAAAAATGGAGGGTTATGATTGGTTCATTTGTTCTATGACAAATATGAGTTCTATATTGATCTCAACTCTAGACATAATTTGATATATAACTTTTAAACTTTGATGTTGAACACGATATGTTTTAAATATAGGAGTAGCTGTCAAGACGTGTATAACATGACAATTCTGATGCGTTTGGTAACCTGATGGAATCAAGCATGGTATGGATTTTTATAATTTATTATTAATTTTTTAATCAGTTTAAATTTGGTTTATAGCTTTATAAAAAAGATACACACGCGCATTAAACCTAACCATTACCAGAATCTCAACGTTGTTATCTAATCCATGATCTTGCATATCAAATTGCCAGCTCCTTTAATAGATTTCTTTTAATATATATATTTTTTAATTATTTATCTACGTACTGTTGCGTTATTTTAGAATATGATTAGCTTAATCATCGGTTTAAAACTCATTATACTGGGTTTACAAGGTGATCAATTTTAGCTTATGAACGTAAAAGAGCTTTTTAGCTCAGGTTAATAAACTCTGATCAACTTAAGCTTAAAAAGTTAAACAAGTCTTTAGCTCAAGTTGACAAACTCAAAAAAACTTACTGATATTTCTAAATTCAAATTAGCTTCTCTAACAAAAAAAAACTTACTGATATTTCTAATTTCTAAATTTAATTTAGCTTCTCCAACCAAAACCTACTAATATTTCTAAATTCAAGTTAGCTTCTCTAATTTAAACACCCCTTAATATATTTCAAATAAGTTTTTGTCAAGTGTCTATGTAACAGGTTCTAGACTTCTAGGTTAGTTACTAATTTATTAAGCAAGTCAAAACTACCACCTCTAAAACTACAAAACAATATACAAGATGATAGAAAGAAGACATTTATGCGACTACACAAAACTATTTAAAACATAAAACATGATAGGTTGCCATTACAGTAAAAAAAAGTTACAAAACTGTTTATCACACTTTATACAGTATCTTTAATAATTTACAATCTACAATCACACAACAAAAACAACCCAAAAAAATCAAAACAAGACTAGCCATTTTTCCCAGAGTAACGATTTTCAAATTTTACAAAATGTTATCATACAAAATAGGCAAAAATATCAAAACGTCTTCATAACATTAAACACTTATCATACACTTGTTATTAACTTTAGCGATTAGTAAAGTAATATAAAATCATGTCATTTGTCTAAAAAAATACAAGTATATGATTGTGTTCAAGCTAGTAAAACCCAAAAAATGACGTTTAGTTTATTTTCACCGTCATCTTATAAAAACAACATTTCACAAAATTTCAATTTTACTCCAGAAAATAAATCAAACCTATAAAATAAAAAGCAAACCGTAAAAACCGCTGTACAAAATCATCCCACGTGCCACGTCAGCTCAACAAACTCCCACACTTTAGTCAACATTAACATCCCAATCGATGCCACGTCAGCAACGAACAATTCAACTTTTGCCATCGACTTGGATATCATCGGCCCATGACTCCCCTCTTCGACCGGACGCAAACCGGTTCATCCCTCCCAAAACCGGTGCTTCAGGTGGTGACTCCGGTTCACTATTAACCGGTTTAACCGTCACATTATTTCTCCTTGAATATGAATTCTCCTTCTCTAACTGCTCGTTCACTTTCCCCTTTGACTTACTTTTCTTCTTTTTATTTCCATGGAATAAACCGGTTATACGTGACATGAACCCGGTTTTTTCTCCTTTTTCTTGGATCACCGGTTGAGCTACCGAACCGGCCGGTTTACGCCGGTTCGAGCAACGCTTCGACCTTACTCGCCCAATACACGAAACTTTCGGTGAGGACGGTTCAGCAACCGGTCCACCAGTAGATTTTTGCTTAGGAAACAACCGCGTATTAGCCGGTTTACAGCTTCTTCGGCCCATATCAACATGGGTGTTTTTTTGTGTTTTTGGTAAACCTATTATGGCCGGTTTAGACTTTACGTTGACCGAGAATTTCTGTGAATTAGACTTTGTGTACGTTTTGTTGTTGTTGTTTCTTTTAGTTGATTCTTTACGTTCTAAAAAGGCGTTGCGGTCGAACCAGTCGAATTCGGAGTCTTTTGACAGCCAGAATGAGTCCGGAGGGACGAATTCTGAGCTGTTAGAGATGTCGGGGTTTTGATCAGCTTCGGTTTCGGTTTCGTCGACGTTGTTGTTGTTGTTTACTGGATCCATGAAGTTTAGGTGAATAATAATATGTTTGGTTGTTTGTGTGTGTGAGGGGAAAGATATTATGGGAGAAAATGTAGAGGGGTTTTAGGAGCGTATAAAGGAATATAAGTGGATTAGAGTTAACAATGTTTGTTTCTTGTGTTGGATTATTGTTTAAGAAAATGTAGATAAAGATTAGTTTATTCGGATATTGACTTTTGTAACTAAGAAGGCGGTGAGTTATATTTGGTTTTGATTTTGAGAATCTTAGGTTAAGTTTGAAATATTTGAAACAATAAATCTTAGTTTATATATGGGTTTTGTTAAACATAACCTAAATGATTATGTATAAACATTTTATAAATATATAATTAATATTTAATGAACATTCAATGAACTTTAACCCAATAACAGAAATAACTTAGCTCGAACCTGATTCAATAACAATATCGGGTTATCGGGTCAAACTAACCCGATAAGCTTTTCAAACCCGATTAGACCCGACGCTATAAGCCTTATCGGGTTCGGCTTCGAGTCGGGTCAACTGACCCTATTGACACCCCTACTTACAAATGTATCTAATGATTTGATTGGTTGATTTAAAATAATTGTTGGTGTGAATTTGAAGAGAGAAAGTACATAAAACAATTGTACAAGTGATTATTCATTAGGCATGTATTTACACTATGTTCCCGAGTTTAATTTTAAGAGAGAAAGGGAAAGGTTTGGGATGGTAATAAAAAAAAAATGTGTTCCCGAGATTTTTTAGGAGAGGAGAAGAAAGTAAAGGATAGTAAATTACACCAAAATTACTCTCCTAATCTTCTTCCTAAATTAGGATGAAATTGAGTGAAGTTAATTTTAAAGGATTTTTTTACTTGCATCCTCCTCTTTTCTTTCCAACTCGAGAACACAAGATCTAAAATAATTTTTTATTCCTCTCTTCTATACTTCTCTCTTTTTTTTCCCTCTCCATCTCTCTTCTTTCCGTTTTATACTCTGGAACAGAGTGGCATATCTCGTAGGTCTAAATAGCACTACTCAAAAGTAAGATTTAAGACCATTTGAGGACAAAATATTCTTTACATTCCAAGAGATCAATCTCTACCCTCCATTTTCCTTACATTTTTTATTTGATCTAATAGATCAGATTAATCCCAACAATTTAAAAAACCCACTTTCATTATTTTTTTTTCAAATATTAATATCTTTCAAACCGTTAATCGTTAAGCGAAAAAAAATATATACCATTACAACAAACATTTAATTATCTTTCTATAGATAAACACTTTGATACACTTTCGACCAAAAAAAAATCGTATTTTTCTCATATTTTTTACATTTTTTTCGTTTTTTTTTTCATTACTGAGATTTGCATGAAAGAAATCACATGTGATTAAACAATAATTTGAATATCACATGTGATATTACATATCATATGTGATTTAACACTAATATCACATTTGATATTCAAATTAGTGTTTAATCACCTGTGATTTTTCATGCAAATCTCAGACTCGAAAAAAAAAACAAAATAAAAAGATGAATAAACGTGAAAACAATTATTTTTTTATTTATTTTTTTAAAAGTATATCAAAGTGCCCGTCTATAGAAAGATAATTAAATGCTCGTCGCGATGGTGTAATTATTTTCGCTTAACGATTAACGGTTTAACAGATATTTAAATTATAAAAAATATGTGAAATAAAAAAATATTTTAAATCTCAACTACTGATTCATTTTTAGATGAAGGGTGGTGATGAGTCATTTGATATGTGAGAAAAGTTTGGTATGTACGATAACTCTTCTCCAAAGTAATATATGGTACTTTTGTATTTTTTCAACTGAGTTATATTTAACTAAAGTCATGTCAAAACACTATAAAATGCACGAGATATAGGGTGTTTTTTTTGTCAAAAATAGTAGTAACAATGAGGAGTATCACTGAGTAGTAGTTGTTAGCAGTAGCAGTTGTTAAAAAAAACGTTTGATAACGGAACTGTGGGTGTAATCTTAATGAGTAAAACAACTCCTAAAAGCTACTTCATGCAGTGTTGAAAAAGTTTTCGAAATCCATTTGATCGAAAAAGTTTTAAAATACAATTTACTTAAAAACTGTTTATAAAACATCCACTTGATGCCAATTGTGAAAAACTAAAAGAGGGGTTGAATAGTTTTACCGATTTAAATTTAGTTTGTAAAACTTTAGATCGATAATATGTGAAACATTTGGATGTTAAAGTATAGATAATGCAAGCTAATAAGAAAGAAAATAAGTATGATAAAAGTAAAGAGATAAAAGGGATAGAAGTGCGACATTATGATTTATAGTGGTTCGGTTAAAAGGACATCTTCCTTGCCCTACTCCGCTCTCCGAGTACCCAACTCGAGAGTTCATAAACACTATGTCAACAAGCTCCTTCAACCAAAGTTTTAAAAATCGCGCCGCCTAGGCGCCTAGTCGCACGAGGCTCTAGCCTTTGAGATTTTTTTTTGAGATTTTTGCGCCTCGGGGATTTTTGCGCCTCGGAGATTTAACTGGTTTTTGGGCCCATTTTCTTAATATTTAGATAAGATAAATGAGCCTTATAAGTTATATACATGGGCCTTTTAAGTCATAGGGTGAGTATTTGTATGATTTGTCAATTTGAATTGATTTTATGTTTATTTATTGATTGAAATTTTCTTTAAGAAGTTACTCTGTTTCATTAAGTATTTTCTTTATGTCATATTATAATGACGACATTGTTCCTTGAATATTAATACGTTGCTTGTTTGATATTTTGGGTTAAATTGTGAGCTTTGTTAGATGAAAGTCTACAAGTCTAGGACACAATCATATTTAGTCTGATATGGATTTTAATCTCTATATAGGTCATCGGGCTAAAGAGTTGATCCGTTTTATAAGTGACAAATGATCCATTTAATCTTTATAATGGAAATATGTGCCATGTATTAAGTATTTTAATGTTATTTTGTGTTATTTAAGATACATAAATGGTCACATATGTTATAAAAACTTAATGTATTTAGTGCACCTCTTATTCATGAATCCCGCGCCTTGGAATGCGCCTCGACTCGAGGCTCTTTGCCCCTCTTTGCGCCTTAGTGCGCCTTGAGCCTTTCAAAACATTGCCTTCAACCGGTGGAGAAACCTCACAACGTCGCTTACACTTTTTCCAGTACTAAGCTAAATACCGAGTTCTTTATAAGGAAGAACCAATCCAACACAACAACACAACTATCACAACTACTTTAGAAATACAAGAAGAAGTATCAAAAACAAGAAGCAACTCAGTGGTCTTGAGGTGATGTAGAATCCGAGAAACTTGGAGAGAAGAATGGCTCGTATGAGAGAAGGCGTGATCTCGTCTTTGTACTAAGTACTTTGAGAAACACAAGAGAAAGAAAGCTACAAGAATGATCTTTATAGATCAGAGGTTAGAGAGATATATGAGTAGGAGAGAAGATATATTAGAGAATGTTGAGAAATAAGAAAGAAATGGTTCACTATTTATAGGCAAACTGATCACTGTTCACCCGAATCCGGTGGATCCCTTTCTAAATGGATCCATCCAGTGTTAAGCCAGGGATCCTGATAAGGATTTAAAAGGTACACTTTTGAGGGGTCATTTAAGCCCTTAATCGATCACTTTTGTATCCGTTACTACTTAATTTCGTTCCGTTTCAATTTTTATGTCTCTTGAAGGCAAATTGCTGGAATGACACTTATTCGGACGAAAAGGCGCGAATATATGAAGAAAATGGCCAAAGTCAAGAATCAAGACACTCAAGCTGCTTGAGCAGAAGCTGACGGCGTCACAGCTAAATGGCGACTCTGTCGCAACACGTTTCGAGACGACTCAGAGAGCAAATTGCTATTCTGCACTTGACGGCATCCGGTTTAAAAGAGTAGGGCGTCACAACTCAAACGGCCTAGATTTGGATCCCGACTGCGTCAGAAGATGAAGCCGACGGTGTCACAAGCATAAGGTGTCGCCGTCACAACGTTGACGTGGCCAAGACGAAAACCTATTGGCGGCGACCCGACGGCGTCACAATTAAAGAGTGACGCCGTCGCATATTGTAACTCTATATATAGAATTTGGATTTTCAGTATTTAGAGAGGTAGTTTTGTGGAGTAAAACCTAAACTGAACTTTGGCTGTCTTAGACAGTATCTTAGGGTTCCATACCCTATTTTACAACAAGATAAGTGATTTACTTCATTAATTCAATTATGTCTTCAATTGTTTGTGTGTATGCTTGCATGTTTTCCATGTCTAGCTAAATTACTTGTGTGTTTGCTTAGATCTATGAAACCTAGGCATTGAATATTGATTGGTTGTCTCTTATCTTAATTGTGATTGACCTAGTATTGCGATAGGTCATTTGTTGTGTTTTTAATGCTTGAGTAATCTTTGTGAACATTAGTTTATAATCACCTAGAGTTATTGTAGTCAAAACATCCAAAGATAACCTTAGAGTTAGTTTATGAATCCTAGAGATTTCGTAGGCAATAACCTTAAGGTAGTCTCAAAGAGTTAGGGAAAAACGCATACCCTACGACTTTAGAAGACACAACGCGTTAAGAATAAGGACGTGACAATTCAACCATCAATAGGAGATAACTAGGGAGTAATAGCATCTAAGTAAACACATTTTTAATCATCATAAGAGCACACAACAATAGACATAGACTACAGTCACCTTAGCTTAGATAAATTAGATAAGTAGAGTAATCGGTAGAAATACCAACCCCTCAAATCCAATACCACAAGATTCGTACCTTTCAATTTTCTAAAAAAATATAAAAATGATAAAAAAATAATCTTCCTCAACCCCAACCTTAGCATAGTAATTTCTCACTAGCATTCCTATTCCCCTAGAGAACGATATCAATTCCTGATGCTTACCCTAATACTACACTACAACGATTAGGTTCACTGCCTAGGGTGTTGAAAAACTTGCTCGACGAAAAGGAAGTTCCTTTGACCCCGAACGCGCGTTGTACGCATATCAACTTTTTGGCGCCGCTGCCGGGGAATAGAATAGCTAGTTAGATTTCCACCTCGTTTAGGTTCCCTTGCTTGATTCCTATCAAGTAAGCTTTTTTTCCCCATTTTTAGCTTCCTTGTAGTCTATCCCTCTTCTTCGTGACCTTTGTCAGTAACCCAATCACTTTTCATCATGGAAGGTGATAATCAACCACCACTCATCAACCCACCACCAAATAAATGCCTTTCACTCAAACCCCAACCCAATGACCAACACAACCGCCGAAGACGTTATGTGAGTAGAAACAACGACCTTCAAGATTTGCAAAAGGTATTTGACAGTACAATTAGGGATGCTGTTGAGAAAGTGGTTAGCGCCTCTGTTGTTGGCTCCATGATCAGCAGTAATTCGGATAATAGCTTAGCGGATAAAAACGTGAATGAGGAGGATAGTGCTTATTTCAATCTTTACCCCACTAAGGAAGAGGTTGCTTACCATAGGCTTGAGACTAGATCAAACCTCCATCGCTTTGGCGTAAGCACCTAGGAAAGACTATCAAAGAGGTCTTTTAAAGGGTTGTAATGTTAGGCTTACGGTAGGAAAATAAAGGGTTTGGTGGGATAGGCTATTTAGTGGTGGCAAGTCAAAAATCTTTATGTTACAAGCATGCGAAGAATGGCGTTGCTAAGATAAGACTCGACACTCTAGACTCTAGATAACTGAAATAAACATACATAAATTTAAAGATAGATGTAGGATGGTAGCCCGTATGTTGTTGTTTCTTTTTTTTATTGTTTTTTTTAACACTCTATTTTTTTCTTTTTCTCTTTTTCTATTTTTTTCGATTTTTTTTTCCATACACTTTTACTCTACCATCCTCTACGGTAGCATCAAAATGATAGGGATTTATAGGCACATCCCTACACTTGAGTTTTTATTACTCTAACACTAATATGACCCGAATTGAAAAGATCAAAACACTTGGAGTACATTATTACGCAAATAAAGGGAATTTGAATTTAACGTTCCCTTCTCGTCATTTCATAAACTTTAACTTTTCCCATGAGTCCCAATCGTCCCAAAACTGTGTACAAAGGATATGACTCGATTTAGCAACTTATGCAAGCAACTAGATAATTGAACTAAGGGTTTAGTGTGATAAAATAATGCACTAAAAGTGAGTGCATACAAGGTAGGCTAAGGTGATTTGGGTGTACATTTGGGGGTGGGTGTAAACAATGCTCTTCATTGATATACCGGAAAACCGAAAAATCACGAGAACCGCGAAAAGGATAGGCTCTGAGGGGTTAACTAGGGGTATCGTGTACTAAAGATGAGTACAACGCAAAGGTGTGGGGGAATTACTCAACCGATGTGGAAGAAGTAATTATATTACGGGTATCAAACAAGGGTTATCCTAATGCCTCTTATCATTTAGTTATTCCTAACTACACAAGTGTAGTCTTACTAGCGATCTCGGGATGCATCAAAAAACAAGTTCTAGAATCTATTATACTACCGGTTCACACACTAAGCATTAAAGATGAATGCTTTAATTCCTACTAATCTAAGGGCGATCCTCACATTTTGGGTGGAATTTAAGTGGTAAAGGGTTTTTTTTTTGCTAGTCATATAATTTCCTATCCATGATACGCTTTTGTTAAGACTAATGGCCCACTCCTATATGTCATGAAAAATTTTAAATTTGGTGCCAAAATTACCCTAACCGACATTTTCTCATGGTTTATTACACAAATTCAATTGGACAAAGCAAATATTCAAGGATAAGCATAGTTTCAAAGTTCCCGTTTTATTTTCCCTCCCTACACTTAAACTGAACATTGTCCCCAATGTTCTTCGAAAGTATCAAAGTTATGATAATGGAAGGTAATAAAAGATGAAAGAAACTAGTACTCCCCTGATTAGCTCGGTAGGATCCGTGTAAGGTGGTGGTTACATTTTTCTTCAAGAGAAACGTTTGCGTGAAAAACTCCTTCTCATCTTATGTATCTTCTTCTTGGTAAATTAAACCTGCACACTTGAAGAAAACAAACGAAACCTTCGCGTAAAATCGGCGGTAATAATATATATAGGACTCTACTAAACTAGGATATAATGCTTGTGGAATGGATGTTTACAAAATTTCTGGAAAATTAAGACCTGGAAAATTCCAAAAAATTATAAGCAGCTCAGAAAACGAGAAAAAGTAATCAGTTGTTTTTGTTCCTTCCTGACGCCGTCAGGTTGCGATCCTGACGCCGTCAGGTTATCCTGACAAAAATTGGTCTGCGATTTTCTGGAAAAAATTCTGGAAAATTTACATCTTTAGAATCTGGAAAAACTTCCTGCAAAACATCCATTATGACTCGATACAAGCATTTGACTCGAACAAACCCACATATATATATCTTTTAATTAATTGAAATTCTCATGTTTACGTTTCTTTTGAAAACGTGTGTAATCCTCCCAACACTTATCTCTTATGTAAAATACCTTTATATGTAATTAAGACGAGGTTAAAGACAAAATAAAGCATTTTTACAAATTTAAACATGAGAATAAACAATCAATAAAAGATATATGACACAAACAAGCAAACAATTAAGCATGGGTTGCCTCCCACGAAGCGCTTTTATTTATTTATGAGTCTTGTAGCTAGACTCGTGGTCGTGCCCCTACGTACCGATATAAGTAAGCCTATCCTTAACAATGTCATAAGGATCAAACTTATCATTTAAGTTCCTAGTAGTACGTTTGGTTCGATATGCTTTTTCAAACTTCTCTCCATCGGGATCAGAGATCGTTATCTTAATGTGCCACTCTCCATTACCATCACTAGGCGGTCTATCCCAATCCTATTTATGTTTAGGCTCATCGCTCTCAACTTTCCACTTATTCATGACAAGGTTGACTGGCAAGCTTCCTAGGAACTCGGTCATCTTTCTAAATACTAAGGCGTCCTCGAACGGGTTCACTTCCATGTCCCTAGCCATTTCTTTTTCATGGAAAGTTGCTTTACTAGCAAAACCTTCATCTAGGTAGAAAGGTCGTTGGGGACCTACGAAGTTCTTATCTAACCAAGGTCCATATCTAGATGGCATTCTATCCAACCTAATCTCATGTGGGATTTCCTCTTCTTTGTAGTACGTATGCTTTTTGACATCGCAAATTGACCTAGCACTCCCCTCTCCTACCACTATTTTGGACATCTTACAATCAATGATGGCACTAGCGGTAGCTAAGAATCCTTTTCCTACTAGCAATGGGCATGTCGGGTCCTTATTCATGTCTCGCACATGGAAATCCGCCAAAAGAGTCAATTCTCCTACGTGTACTACCATGTCTTTTATTATCCCTACCGGATATGCAATACTACCGTCCGCTAGACCTAAGATAGTTTCTGTTGGTTCTATCTTACCTAAGTTAAGGCTTCTATGGAGGGACAACGGAACAAGATTGATGCATGATCCTAAGTCGGCTAGAGCATCGAGAGGTTTGGAAGTTCCAAGCCTACACGGAAGAGTAAATAGCCCGGGATCGTCTAACTTCTTAGGTAGATTATTTCGCACAAAAACGGACCCATGTTTTCCAAGTTTAAGTTCTAACTCATATTTTTCTTTTAAAGCATTATAATAAGGTGCATGAGCTAAGACTTCAAGAACCGGTTTTTCTTGATGGAGCTCCTTGTACTCCTCTTCTAGATTAGGTTTGGGTTCTTGGTTGACGGGTTTCTCAAGAATAGGTTCTACCAATGGTGCGGGGCCTTGGTACCTCATTTTGGGTTGCTTGGAACCCTTGTTGATAGCATTTACCGAGTGAACCGTTGAGTGTGAGGGGCATGGATGTGCACTCCCCCATGGTGAACAAGAACATGAAGTCGATGAGATCGAACTCACTTTTGAGTTCTTTATAGTATCACTTGGGAGTGCTCCAATTTCCCGATCATTAAAGGCTTTTAAGAGGGCATCAAGCTTGTTTGTCATCTCGCTTTGTCTTCGCTTAAAATCGGCTTCAAGCTTAGTCAATCGAGTTTCTTGAGATGACATGAATCTAGATGCAATTGCCTCAAGACTAGCGGGGTTCCCGGTGCTTGGAGGATTGAACCTATTAGGTGGACTAGGTGAGCTTTGGGGTGTGCTTGAGTTTTGGTTCCACTTAAGGTTAGGGTGATTTCTCCATGAGGGGTCTTCAAGCTCAAGCATCCTACGGTCAGAAGATTGTGAGTCAATGGGAGGCAAGGAGATTGCCTTAACTATTTTGGGCAACTCACGGGGGTCATTCCAACTTTAATTGTCATAGAGAGCAAGGTCCTCTATTATACCCCATGATTCTTCCGCGGTGAGATCACTAAGTTTTCCACCGGCCGCTTGGTCAATGGATCGCTTGGTGGGGAAGTTGACATGATCATAGAAGATTTGGACTTGGAGCCAAAGATCAATGCCGCTTGGTCAATCTGATACGCGTACAACGCGCGTTCGGGGTCAAAGGAACTTCCTTTTCGTCGAGCAAGTTTTTCAACACCCTAGGCAGTGAACCTAATCGTTGTAGTGTAGTATTAGGGTAAGCCACGGGAATTGATATCGTTCTCTAGGGGAATAGGAATGCTAGTGAGAAGTCACTACGCTAAGGTTGTGGTTGAGGAAGATTATTTTTTATCTTTTTATATTTTTTAGGAAATGGAAAGGTACGAATCTCGGGGTTTGGATTTGGGGGTTGGTATTTCTACCGATTACTTCTACCTATCTAATTATCTAAACTAAGGTGTATGTAGTCTATGTCTAATTATTGTGTGCTCGTATGATGATTTAAAGATGTGTTTACTTAGGTTTTATTACTCCTTAATTATCTCCTATTGATGGTTGAATTGTCACGTCCTTATTCTTAACCGCGTTGTGTGTCTAAAGTCGTAGGGTATGCGTTTATCCCTATCTCTTTGAAACTACCAAAGGTTATCGCCTACAAAATCTCTAGGATTTATAAACTCAACTCTAAGGTACTCTTCGGATGGTTTAGCCTACAATGACTCTAGGTATTATAAGCTAAGGTTCACAAAGATTAATCAAGCATTAACTACACAACGAATGACCTATCGCAATACTAGATCATTAACAATTAAGATAAGAGACAACCAATCAATATTCAATAATCAAGTTTCATATTCCCTAAGCAAATACACAAGTAAATTAGCCGGACATGGAGAACATGCAAGCATACACACAAGTAATTGAAGACATAATTGAATTAATGAAGTAAAACACTTATCTTGATGTAAGATAGGGTATGGAACCCTAAAATACTGTACAAGACAGCCTTGGTTCGGTTTAGGTTTTTACTCCAAAAGACTACACACCGAAAACTAAAAAATTCGGATTCTATATATAGGATTACAAATGCAACGACGTCACCTTATGATTTGTGACGCCGTCGGGTCGCCGTCATTAGGGTTTCGTCTTGGCCACGTTAGTCTTGTGACGGCGTCACCTTATGCTTGTGACGTCGTCCCCTTCAGTCTCTGACATCGTCTGGATCAAATCTAGGCCGTCTGAGTTGCGATGACCTACTCTTTTAAAACCTGAATCCGTCACTTGAAAATAAGCAATTTGGCTACTGAGCCGTCACAAAAGTGGTCCGACGACGTCACTGATTTGTGCCTGACGCCGTCCCCTTTAGTTCCAGCAGCCTAAGTGTCTCGATTCTTGACTTTGGCCATTTTCTTCGTATATTCGCGCGTTTTCATCCGAATAAGTGTCATTCCAGCATTTTGCCTTCAAGATACCTAAAAAGTGAAAAGGAACGATATTAAGTAATAACGGATACAAAAGTGATCAAATAAGGGATTAAACGACCCCTCAAAAAGGTACATTTTAAAACCTTATCAACATGATCATAGAAGAGTTGGACTTGAAGCCAAACATCAATGCCGTGATGAGGGACTTTATGAAGTAAGTCCTTGAATCGAGTCCATGCTTCGTAGAGAGATTCACCTTGACGTTGTTGGAACATCAAGATATCATTCCTAAGCTTAGTGGTTCTCCCTGGTGGGAAAAATTGGGCAAGGAATTGATAGGTGAGATCATTCCATCTTGAGATGGAGCCGGCGAGAAGTCTCTCAAGCTAATTACTAGCTTGGTCCCGCAGAGAGAATTGGAAGAGACGCAGACGCGTGGTCTCCCAAGTAGTAGCATCGAGGTCGATGGAATCGACAATTTTAAGGAAGTCCTTAAGATGCTGATTAGGATCTTCGGAATGAAGTCCATGGAATGCACATCCGTTTTGCACCAACCGGATGGTGTCGGATCGCAGGGCCGTAGTTTGGGCTTGGTTGGGAAGCTCAATGGTGTTCCTATAGCCTAGGTGGCTTGGTCTCGAGTATTCACCAAGAGTAGGGCCTCTTGGCGGGTCATTTGGTGGTAGGTTGATGAATGGTGGTTGGTTATCACCTTTCATGATGAAAAGTGATGGGGTTTACGAACAAAGGTCACGAAGAAGGGGGATAGACTACGAGGAAGCTAAAAAATTGGGAAAAAAGCTTACTTGATAGGAATCAAGCAAGGAAACCTAAACGAGGTGGACTCCTAACTAGCTATTCTATTCCCCGGCAGCGGCGCCAAAAACTTGATAACGCTACATGCATCGTTCGGGGTCAAAGGAACTTCCTTTTCGTCGAGCAAGTTTTTCAACACCCTAGGCAGTGAACCTAATCGTTGTAGTGTAGTATTAGGGTAAGCCACGGGAATTGATATCGTTCTCTAGGGGAATAGGAATGCTAGTGAGAAGTTACTACGCTAAGGTTGGGGTTGAGGAAGATTATTTTTTTATCTTTTTATGGTTTTTAGGAAATGGAAAGGTACGAATCTCGAGGTTTGAGTTTGGGGGGTTGGTATTTCTACCGATTACTCTACTTATCTAATTATCTAATCTAGTGGGTAGTCTATGTCTAATTATTATGTGCTCGTATGATGATTTAAAGATGTGTTTACTTAGGTTTTATTACTCCTTAATTATCTCCTATTGATGGTTGAATTGTCACGTCCTTATTCTTAATCGCGTTGTGTGTTTAAGGTTGTAGGGTATGTGTTTATCCCTAACTATTTGAAACTACCAAAGGTTAATGCCTACAAAATCTCTAGGATTTATAAACTTAACACTAAGGTACTCTTCAGATGGTTTAGCCTACAATGACTCTAGGTACTATAAGCTAAGGTTCACAAAGATTAATCAAGCATTAACTACACAACGGATGACCTATCGCAATACTAGATCATTAACAATTAAGATAAGAGACTGTAGGATCGTATATTTATTGTGTTTGATGATTCGAGTGGTCTTGGATGATGGAAATACATGTTAGACATTTTAGAGAGAGAAAGTAGAGAGATGGTGTTCTTGGTAGAGAGTTGGTTCAATAAAAATGAAAGGTTAGATTCCAAGCCACACCCCTTCCAAGGATGGAAGGGGTATTTATAGTTACAAGACTACACGACCTCCTGACGGCCTGTGGATCAGGTATACAGTGGGTAAAGACCCGTCCGTCCTCCACGGTGTTACTAAACTAAATACAACTTAACATTAAACAATCTACGACTACGAGCTTTCTAACGATTACATATACTTGAGGTGACCGACTCTTTAATGACTGGATTTTCTAAATCCTAATAATCTCCCCCTAAGGGAGGTCACCTCAAAAATACATTGAATACAAACAGATATTACATTAAAATTGTTCTTGGAATCTCGTTAAAGTTCTTTGCTCTGAAGCTCGTAGTCATCGATTCTTCATTATTGCATGTTAGGTTAATCCAAGTGGAGGTCTTTATCTGATCCACGTGATAATGAGTTTTGAAAGACAATCGCGTATTGCTTAGAAGAAAGAGTTTTGCAATACGACGAAGGTTTTATGAGAAAGATCAATTTTCAATCAAAAATACTTTCTGTATTTGAAAATAATACACATTCGATGTGCTAGAGAAAAGAAGAGATTAGCACATCGAACGGTTTTTCCAAAAGCATTTTTTCAATCAGAGATACTTTTTGTGTTTGAAATATGAATACACATTCGATGTGCTAGAGAAAAGAAGATTTGCACATCGAACCGTTTTTTCAAAAGTATTCGTCAATTCATTTCCTGGACCAAGGTTGATTCACGAGTGAATCGCCCCATTGTTTCTATCCAGTTGTCACAAGCTTGATCTTATGAAAGATTTCACATGCCACCTACCAAGAGCTTGTTTGATGTTGGCTCTAGAAGGATTTCCATCTTCATTGTGAATATTTTTACATATCACTCGGATGTTCTGGCAATACCACAAGGATAATGCGTAGGACTCTTAATATATTCTTACTTTCCACATTGTGTGAAACAGCAAGTCTTCATTAATTTTGTGTCCTAATGAGATATTGTGGATGATCTCTTGGTTCTAGACTCAATCGTGCACATTTGGTTCCTATGCCGGAGACTAGGGAGAAGGTCTCCTTCTTCAATATCAACAATCTCTAAGAGAAAGTCGATAGATTATGTCGGTTCCCCGTGAGAATGAAACAAGCCCTTTTAAGAGGAACTTGAGTAGTTTGGGAAGTTAGGTGCAGTGCGTCACTGGGTCCATGACGTCTTGTCTTCAATACCAGTGTTACCTTGGTAACAACTAGTAGCATATGTATTGAACCCGGTTTCTGCCCTAAGGTTGAATTATTGGAGGGCTATTTCTTTTCACCCTTTTTCACATTCAATTCTTTTTCATTCTTCAACCCCTTCAGTGCTTACCGAGACTTCATTACTAGAACCTTGTTGGGTTTATTCCAGTACTAGCTCTGTCTCAGTCCGCACTCTTCCCATATCTCACTTTTCTCCTTTTTTCATCATACCTAAGGACTCTACACTATCTAGTGGATTTTCCCTGGGTAGATCCCTTCGGTTCTGGCGGATCGTGGGAACTAATACCTAACCTCACCATCCTTATAACTCCATGCATAAAGTAAAATGGTTGGTCTTTTGGTACAGTTCATTCTTCCTTGAAACCAATTGAAAAATCATTTGGAAAAATCAATCAAGGTACTTGTGATACAAAATCAAAGCATTTTGTACCTTAATTGTTTTGATCATTTAGAAATACTCCCCCTCAACATGTGCATATGATTTTATAAATTGTTTAGCACATGGAGGCAAGAGTTCTTTGAAATAATTTCTTGATCACAATTTCCTTAGAAAAAGCAATTTGATTTTCTTTGGTAAATTCTACCCCTCAATATGTGCATAGGATATTTGAAATCATTTTATCACATAGAGGCAAGAGTTCATTTGAAGCACATTTACGATCACACAAGCCATTAAGAAACCATTCGCTCCCCCTCAATATGTGCATCACTATATGAAAGAGTTTAGCACATATTAGAGAGAACCAGCACATAGAATCAAATGATATTCTTTTATCAAATTTCATATTAAATTACAAATTCTCCCCCGATCAAAAATATCAAACCCTTTGAGATTTTGGATCCCAAGTGATTTAATAAGGTTTAGAAAACATGAGAGAATATGTGGCCAGGTTTAAATACTCATCTTGTTTTTGGATAAATCCTCCTTCTCAACATGTGCATTGTGTATTTGAAATCATTTGGCACATGGAGGCAGGAGTGCCTTTAAAGGACTAAAACCAATTCCATTTAAACAAATTTGAGATTTAAATCACTATCTCTCCCCCTATCAAAAATTTCAAACATCTTGAGATTTGTGATCCCAATAGATTTAAATCATTTAGAAAATTTTGGGGAAAGACGTGGCAAGATTTGATGTTGAAAAATGACAGATAAGGACCATTTTAAGACATTAAAGATTGTTAGTGTCAGGTATGATTATTTTAAGAGATCTTTAAGTAAAATAAAACAATTTCACAATCAAACAAGAACAGAAAAAATTTCATTTTGAAAGACCTTGATTCAAAAGAAAAATCATACCATGACATAACATTAAATCTTTAGATCACCACTTTATTTCGTACAAACGGACTTTTATGAAGAAATATTGTTTGAAAATAATATATTTTAAATCACTCTCCCCCTCAATCGATGACCGTAGTCGATGATTGAGTGACTTATAGTTTTGATAAAATGAAGTCCGGTGATTTTCAAAATTTAGTCTAGTTTATTTTCAAACCCAATATTTTTCCATTTTTCAAAACAATATTATTTAAAAATTGTTTAAAAAATGGTATCATCACAATTATCCTGCACAAAGATACGTTAGGTGGTTGTGCTGCTTTTGTTGTTGTGCTGGAGGGAAGAAAACCATCTGCAGAAGCAGTGAGACTTCTTACGTTGCATTTTTCATGCCAACTGAGGTCAAATTAAGCTCCGTTTCTTCATTTGATGATGAAGAAAACCATCTGCTGATGCAGTGAGACCTCTTACGTTGCATTTCATGCCAACTCTCCATAGAAGTCCAATTAAGCTCCGTTTCTTCATTTGTCAACCCAAGATATAGTTACCCTTTCCTTTCGGCATCCAATCATCTTCAATTGTGGGATCCGGATCGGGAACATTCTTATATACCAATATACCTGCATACGTTAGTGGACACAAACATATATATGGTGGTCGACATCACCCAAACAGCAATCGACTAATCAAAGTCAATACAACATATCAATCAGATCATAAAAGACATGGGAATAATGTGTTCCTCAAACTCTAATCATCTAATCCTAACAATCTTATCCTAGGCACCTAGTCCTTCAACGTAGGTTAACACCATTTTTCAGTTAAGCATTTAGGATAATTAAGAAAGCCCGTTAGATGATATAGATTTGAAAACATTCTCCCCCTCAATCAATGACTCATTTTCTGAAAAGTTTAAAAGCGCTGAAGTCATTGATTGAGTTTTCAAATTTTTACGAAAACTCTGAAACTGATTGATTTTCAAGCAACTCATTTACCACCACTTTTTGAAAGACAACAAATATCTTTCTGAAGAATTTTAGAAGGAAAAACATTTGTGTAGGAACAACAGTCTTTTTGACGACATGCTTTCCTTGTTTTGTTTTTAGGATAAGTGCACGAAATATTTGAAAATTGGTTTAGCGCAGCACTTTCCTTCTTTGAAAAACGGGTTGCTATCTGAAATAATAGCAAGCCATAGTTTTAAGCACGGGTTACAGTCTGAAATAACTGCAAGCCATTTGATTTGTGACATGTTTTGAAAAGAATATTTACACCTCCTGCTCGAACTTCATCTATGGTCCCGTGCCATTATTGAATGACATTTCTAAGACCGTAGATGTTATCGATACCAGAAGACATGTCTTTAGAAAACATATTTTTTGTATTTTTGAAATTTTCTGATTTTTATGGATTTTTGAAGGTTTTATAATTTTCTATTTTCTTTTGTTGGTTTTATATTTTTGTATTTGGTTTTTAATAAATATATACAAGGAAAGAGAATATGATATAGTAAAATAAGATGATGATGATACGAGTACCGAGATAAGGATATCAAGCAGCACGTCGTAGAAGATAGAATTCGTCATCTCTTAAAGTTCCACCACCAAAGCTTCCGAGGCTACAGAATAGAAGATAGAACATGAGCCTTTGAGAAAGAGAGACTTTGGCAGCTTCCCCCAAACCGAAGATTCCATTAGATGAGCAGATTCGAAGCTCTATTTCAAGCTTGCCTTAGCCAGGTGCACAGAGAAGCACACCATTATCATAAATCCCGCTGCTCCTTTAAAGCACGATAATCGAGATTCTTCGTTCGGGGTTATATCATCAACAAGAACAGCAACGTATCATCCCACTCTTTATATTTCTTCTCATATTTCATTACCACTAAAGTATGAAGTGATCCATACCAAAAAGTTGTCAAGAAACCACTTCCCCCAAGTAGACGAATTGATGCAGTCAGTCTCTCAGACTAGAGCTCACGAACCCGAATACACAATTACCCAAAGACAAAGAAACTTATAACATCGAAGTAGCAGATTAAGTTCGATAGCCAAAGAATAACCCCGATGTATACTTTTCTCTCCCCTGATGATAGTGTATGAAGCTTACGAACCCGAAGTACCCAAATGCCCAAAGAGAGAATAACCGATAACACTGAAGTAGCATGGTGAATCACCGATTATCTCTGCGGATGACAATCTCTGCGGATGTCAACTCTGAAATAAGTGATTATATCTCTGAATCATTGATTAAGCCCTCAAGTAAAACAGCTGACCATCCCCAATGTACACAATCTCTCTCCCCTGATGATTGCGATTACATCGAAATCATCACACACTTGTGTATCTCTTTTTATCTTCAGAAACTTTCTCTTACATCACTTCCCCCACGTCGTTGGAA
This sequence comes from Chrysanthemum makinoi, assembly GCA_910596185.1. Classification (NCBI taxonomy): domain Eukaryota; kingdom Viridiplantae; phylum Streptophyta; class Magnoliopsida; order Asterales; family Asteraceae; genus Chrysanthemum; species Chrysanthemum makinoi. The sequence continues at coordinate 134,474,747 of OU343221.1, forward strand.
TACTAACACCAAAATCCTTGATGAGTAAAACCTTGAGTTTCTCTGCGGTCATGTCATTTGTTTTCCCGGGATATCTTCAATCACTTAGAAGAGTTAAGTTCATCAAGTTTACTCGCCATGAGTCAAACCTTGAGTTTCTCTGCGGTAATAACATTTGTCTTCCCGGGATATCTTCAATCACTTAGAAGAATTAAGTTCATCAAGTTTACTCGCTTTGTGTTTAGATGTGAGTCTCCTTCCCCCTTGTTGGTTTTGACACTTCAGAATCAGCAACATATTATAAGCCCATGTACTAGAAATCTTTTGAGAAGAACACTTGTAATCTTGTGGGAATCAACTTGCTGAAGAAAGAATGTGAGCAAATCTAATTAGGGATTGAATTCAACATTTCACTCCCCCCCAATTAGTGCTCTCCCTTAAACCGACAATCTTTTAATAAATGCCCAGATTAAGAAGAAGTCTTTAGATAATCAAATGCAACTCGTCTTTAGTCTTCTAACATGTAGCAGATAAATGTAGAACCAACTGTAGACTCGACCTTCTTCAAGATTGTCCGAATGGGGAATAGAATGTTAACATCTTCAACTCACACCAAAAAGCATCCCACCAAAAAGCATCCCAATTAACTTACATCTTGCAAATCCCCTTAACTAAAATCCCTCCCAATCAAACAAGAACAGAAAGATGTTCATCAAGGAAATCAGCAATCAGGCCGCAACGAACACACAAGATGGTAACACCAAACTACCAATCAAATCAAACAAGAACAGAGAGATTGTTCAGAATCATCATGTTGATGTATACGTGAAGCATTAACCGGAAGCACTTTGTCGATAAACTCATCAATCTGAGAGAAGATGTCAACCAACGGCTCTTAAGAAGAAACTCCATGTAAAGATGACCCGATAAGAAGAAGCTCGGTTCTTACATGAGTTAGGAGCCGTATGACCATATATTCTCATATGACAATCAACCATGCAGTATTATCATACTTCTTCTCCCCCTCAAGAATTGCATACGGAGATGCCATTCTTGATTAAACAAGTGAAAATCATCCAAATGTAGTCTATTCACACTTCTCCCCTGCAACATTAGCACATGATGCCTCCATCTTCATTATAGTTTAGCAAGTGGAATAAGAAAACAATCAACAGCAGCCCGGTTCACTTGATGACTAAAAGCGCATGCAAAAAGTTTGAAGCATGTTGATGAGAATGGTCATAATAAGAAGATTTCTTCTTCTTCGGAAGATAATGCACACTGAATCGTACACATTTCTTTTCTTTAGAGTACGAGGCTTGAACTGTTGTGTTCAAACGTCATTATGATTAAGTACGAGGCCTGAACTGATGTGAACAGGCGTCATAATCTCTCTCTTTTCAGCTCTCTTGGCAAAACATGTAATCAACCCCATTATCATTCCTTAGGCTCTTTGAAGTGACAACTGATGGAGGAAACCCAATATGATGAATTTGACCCTAAAGTAAACTAACCCGAACTCGTGACTTAAACTTGCACATATGTAACAAAGAGCGGTGTCGAGACTTCATCCTCCATTGAATCTCTAAGTACTCTGTACTCTTCATCCAACCAACCATCAAGTAATAGACGTACATTACCTCTTGAAAATCCACAAATGAATGTGACACTGAGCACTACAACGTAACTCCTTAAAGTGATAGTTATTTTGAGGTGATAAGAGCCCAATTCCCCCAAGTGGAAAAAAGAAAAAGTAAAATACACCCAACAATAACTAGATTTCAAGTTCATTTTGATAATAAGCTCGAACAAGGATCATGAAGAATCTTCATCCAACCATCCCCGATACCTTCAGATACTAAGTACACTCACCCGTGATAATTTACTTCAACCTCAAATAAATAATATCAATTAACGCCGTTGTCACATCTTCTGGTTAACTTCTCAAATCTAGCCTTCTTTGACATTTAAACGAACTTTGATAATGGTTTCATCCAGACCATGGTTAAAAGCACAAAACCTCATAAAAACAAGCAATAACCAAACTGCCATGACGAAAATCCAAACACACATCCAATTTATGAAGTACACCCTTTTATCCCTTCTTCGAAACAGAAACCGTAACACCAACATCAGAAGACCCCGGAATACGCTTTCCTTTCTCCAAGATGGTTCCATTATCACGAGATTTTACAATTCTATAGTTTAAACCGAGAAATTGTTTCTTTCGCGGGATTTTACAAAACCAAGAATAAACTGTAAGATAGTTCCAGAAATGCACTTTACAATTACCAGGATGTTTCCATTGTCACGGGATTTTAGAGGTCTATGATTTAAACCGAGAAATAGGTTCTTTCGCGGGATTTTACAAAATCAAGACAAAACCGTAAACAATGTCATCTTGAATGTGTTATGACAATTTGGGTTTCGGTGAATATCTGTTTTAGGGGAACATGCAGTGGTTCATCAACGGTTCATTATCCAACATCATCAACCATCCAATAAATACTTTGGTAAACACATCGTTCACGCATTCTTTCGGCTATTGTAGTGACCACATGGAGAAGTAAACCCGATATACCAAACTTGATCATGAAGCAGAATTCCCCAGATTTGTTACTTAAACTTGTACTAATCCTTGTGAAGAAGAAACGGTGTACCCAATGTACAAAACCTCTTGATGTATCCTCAACTGCGTGAGACACCGAAGTGATAGTTACGTTGTGGGTTAAGCGAGAAAGAATCACAACTGTAACTAAATAGCCAAGTCTTTATCACACTCAATAAAAGCCCAAACAAGTCATCCTCGCGGAAGGGTAGAAAGAACGAAGACGAAATAAGTAAACGTGCCCGGAAAACCTTACTTCAAATCCAAAGAGACATATGATAAATAATCCGCACAGTCAACATTGAGCAATCATTGATTCAAGCCGTAACATAATATCTATTGTGAAGATGTATATACCAAAGTACCAAGCATCATAACCCATCGACTATCATCATAACATCTCTTTAAAAAATCGGATAGAAACAATCCAATACTGTGAAGTCCATAATTTTATCATCCATCATCTTATAACCCATTTGATTTAGTCTCAAAATTAATAATCACGTCAAACTCTTTATGACCAAAATTAAGATCTAAGTCCAAGACTCCTTCCAATATCAAGCCTACCAATTGAAAACCCATATTCGGCCCATGTCTTCAAATAAACAAAAATGGCCCATGTCCAAGTAATCACAATACCCAAATGTTAATCGGTATATAACAGCACACTTCTCACACAATACCTAAAAATTTGTAACCCTAAAAATACTTCACCTAATATTACGCCTCTCATCACATCTGCTACTCACTCTTGTATCCTCTCACCAAACCCTAAAATTAAATCTTAATATTCATCAGCCTCCCATTATCTTCGTTTTCTCCCACCCCATCTAATATCAAAAATCAGGAAACAAAACACATTTCCAAATCAACCATCTACCCCTTTGTATCATCAATTAGCAGTGAATTAATACTCAAACAAATTTAATCAATCCCTTTCAATCGCTCCACACAACAACTAATCTTAACCGAACAAGATCAAAGACACCAAGAAGGTTTTATGCTTCAAGATCCTAGGATGGGTCTTGGGTAGGTGGTAATTTGTATGTTTGAATTGTTTTTGATGAAGGTCTTAACGAATTAAAAGAATAATTATAACAATATTGTTATCAATTGTTCTTTAAATATTCGAAAATGAGATGAAGCTAAGCTTCTAAAGTAGTAGATCTGTGATGAAGGAGGTTAACAAAATCTTTTGAAAGATTAAAAAGTGAACCGGTTCTGAGATCAAGTGATGTTTTAATTATTTTGGGAGATTGTAATGAACGTCTCATATTTGAATTTGAATACGGATAAAATGTTGGCTGATGAATGTCTCGATGTTCTCATTTATTTTTGTCATAAGATTGTGGACTGAGGATGTTGGATACTGAGGTCGTGTTGCTTTTGGTGTTCGGTATAAGTTGGTCATGTATTCTCATTCTTCATTTCTGTCTAAGTCAAGTCGCTAGCTTTTAGAGTCATGTCGCTAGGTCTAAGTCGCTAGGTCTAAGTCGCTAGGTCTAAGTCGATAGATCTAAGTCGCTAGGTCTAAGTCGCTTGGTCTAAGTCGCTAGATCATTTATTTGACACAATAGTCAAATAACCAAGTCGCTAAACAGCCTTAACACAAGTTGCTACGACTTGTAAAGACAAGTCGCTAGTGTAAAACAATGAATCCGAACACTTGTTCAGACAACTCGCTAGCATGAATATTTTCATTCATACTCAAAGTTACCCAGAAAAAGAGACAACAAAGCTTCTATAGACCCATGAATATGACCAGTTTATAAACCCAGAAAAAGACATAAAAAGATATACTCTTTACCCATTTTGACCACAAAAGCATGACCAGTTTAAACCAAAAAACATCATGTGACCCATTTGATATCAATGTTTGACCATAGTTTGACCATGAAAATGGTACAGAAATCACAAGACAGTTGCAGGTTGGACATAAATTTGACCAAGACTGATTTGAGACGAAGAAAGCATCACATGACATTTTTTACCAACAAAAAACACCAAGACTTGTAAAGAACATGTTAAGAACAGTTTATAAAAAAAACAAATATTCCGACCACAAAAAATACATAAAACAGTTTCAAACAAGTATCAAAATCACAAAAAAATCATCAAAACACGACAACCTTAGCTCTGATACCAATTGTAGGATCGTATATTTATTTTGTTTGATGATTCGGGTGGTCTTGGATAATGGAAATACATGTTAGACATTTTAGAGAGAGAAAGTAGAGAGATGATGTTCTTGGTAGAGAGTGGGTTCAATAAAAATGAAAGGTTAGATTCCAAGCCACACCCCTTCCAAGGATGGAAGGGGTATTTATAGTTACAAGACTACACGACCTCCTGACGACCTGTGGATCAGGTATACAGTGGGTAAGGACCCGTCCGTCCTCCACGGTGTTACTAAACTAAATACAACTTAACATTAAACAATCTACGACTACGAGCTTTCTAACGATTACATATACTTGAGGTGACCGACTCTTTAATGACTGGATTTTCTAAATCCTAACAGAGACAACCAATCAATATTCAATAATTAAGTTTCATATTCTCTAAGAAAACACACAAGTAAATTAGCCGGACATGGGAAACATGCAAGCATACACACAATTAATTGAAGACATACTTGAATTAATGAAGTAAAACACTTATCTTGATGTAAGTAGGGTATGGAACCTTAAAATACTGTACAAGACAGCCTTGGTCGATTTAGGTTTTACTCCAAAAGACTACACACTGAAAACTAAAAATTCGGATTCTATATATAAGATTACAAATGCGACGGCGTCACCCTTTGATTTGTGACGCCGTCGGTCGCCGTTATTAGGGTTTCGTCTTGGCCACGTTAGTGTGCGGACGTCATCACCTTATGCTTGTGAGCGGTCCCCTTCGTCTCGGACGTCGTCTGGATCAAATCTAGGCCGTCGAGTTGCGACGGCTACTCTTTTAAAACCTGAAGCCGTCACTTGTAAATGGGCAATTTGGCTACTGAGCCGTCACAAAAGTTGTCCGACGGCGTCGCTAGTTGTGCCTGACGCCGTCCAATTCAGTTCCAGCAGCCTAAGTGTCTCGATTCTTGACTTTGACCATTTTTTTCGTATATTCGCGCCTTTTCATCCGAATAAGTGTCATTCCAGCATTTTGCCTTCAAGATACCTAAAAAGTGAAAAGGAAAGATATTAAATAATAACGGATACAAAAGTGATCAAATAAGGGCTTAAACGACCCGTCAAAAAGGTACATTTTAAAACCTTATCATACATGTGTGTTTTTTCGAGTCAAATGCTTGTATCGAGTCATAATGTATGTTTTGCAGGAAATTTTTCCAGATTCTAAAGATATTAATTTTCCAGAATTTTTTCCAGAAAATTGCAGACCAGTTTCTGTCAGGATTACCTGACGGCGTCAGGTTTGAGTGGAAAACAGCTTCTAGCTTTTTCTCGTTTTCTGTGCTACTTATAAAGTTTTGGAAATTTCCAGGTCTTAATTTTCTAGAAAATCTGTAAACATCCATTCCACAAGCATTATATCCTAGTTAGTAGAGTAAAATATATATTGTTACCGCAGATTTTACACGAAGGTTTCGTTAATTTTCTTCAATGTGCAGGTTTTTATTATCAATAAGAAGATACATAAGATGGATGGAGAGTTTCCGCATACATTCTTCTTGAAAAAGGATTTAACTACTACTTCACACGGATCTTACCGAGCTAATCAGGAGAGTATTAGTTTCCTTCAATTTTAATTACCTTCCATTATCATAACTTTGATACTCGGGGAACATGGGGACAATGTCAGTTAATACAAACGGGAACTTTGAAACTATGCTTATCCTGACTATTTGCCTTGTTCCAATTTCATTTTGTAATAAACCATGAGAAATATCGGTTAGGGTAATTTTGGCACCAAATTTAAAATTTATCATGACATGCAGGAGTGGGCCATTAGTCTTAATAAAGCGTCTCATGGATAGGAAGTTATATGACTAGCACAAAACCCTTTACCACTCAAATTCCACCCCAAAATATGAGGATCGCCCTTAGATTTGTAGGAATTAAAGCATTCATCTTTAATGCTTCGAGTGTGTACCGGTAGTATAATAGATTCGATAACTAGTTTTATGATGCATTCTGAGATCGCTAGTGAGACTAAACTTGTGTAGTTAGGAGTAACTAAATGATAAGAGGCATCGGGATAAACCTTTGATACCGTATTATAATTACTTCTTCCACATCGGTTGAGTAATTCCCCCACACCCTTGCGTTGTACTCATCTTTAGTACACGATACCACTATGTGGAAAACTAGAAGGGGGGTTGAATATAGTTGATATAAAATCAAATAGTCCTGAATATTAAGTGTCAATTTCCCTCGATAATGCTCGTTATTTATATCATTTATATGGATTACGCTTGTTTTCCATTGTTTTCCACCTTCAGGTAAATTACAGCATTGAGCTAAAGAGACGCGGAAATGGAAATATTACTAAAGATGCATCACAGTATGCCTATTTTGAAGAAGTTACGGCGTAACTCCTCTCTCACATTACGCTATAACTATTGTGTGACTCAGAATACCAACTTATCAAGAGGTTACGGCGTAACTCTTCCCAAAGGTTACGACGTAACTACATTAGGTCAAATTAGGATCCACGCCGTAACTACTGCATCATTTATGACGTAACCATGTTTATTGAAGACTACGACATAACCACTAATTAGGTTACGCCGTAACTAGCAGATCTAGTGCTTTTACGACAGAATAGAAGGTTACGGCGAACTCCTAAATGGTTACGCGTAACCCAGACCTGGCCTATAAATACCCCATGAATTCCAGCATTTCTAATCATCCCATTCCACACACAACTCTCTGAGAACGTGGGAAAAAGCTCAAGGCAGGTCTAGGGGAGCATACGGAGCTGTTTCCAAGGGAGAAGTCACTCCATTACGATAAGCTTTAGCGTTTTATATTTCTTTTATTTTTAATTCATGTAATTCGTACCTTTGAATATTGAATTGATTTGCATGATTAATATGAGCGGCTAAGCACCCTTTGGTGCTAGCCTAGTTATGATTCCTTAATTGTTTTGTTTGCGTTTACCTTTACTTCCGTACAATTATTTCTAAGTGTATGCATGCATAGTTCTTTGGTAGTCACCCTTGATTCGGTAGTTTGGAATGGCGGTAGAGGCCAATTGCCTAGGAGATATGACCAACTGACCCTAGGTGAGCGGACTGAGACGGGAAGGGTAAGATATGACCAACTGCCGACCCTTTCTACTTGTGCGATTTGACCAATTGATCACCTATCGTTTGGATGAACTTAAGAATTGGGGGGTGTAGTGTCTAAGTTCCTAACGGCCGGGCACTCACTATTTAGAATCTAGCATGTAGCGGTACTTAATGACTTGGCTTAGGGGACCAGGAACAACAGAACTTATGACGGTGCGCCTGATTTCTCCTATGGAGGCATCTTTACTGATAGGTTAGGGCGAATTGACCAAATGCTGTCCTCTCGAATTTGATCTATTGATTTCCTTTTATCCATTTACTTGCTTTTATTATGCATTAGTAGTTTAATTAATTAATTCCCTATCGTAACCATTATTATTCTGTGACACTAGAATTAGTAATAATCCAACACACATAGCTCTTGGGACGACCTCGGCTTTACCATTTACTACACTACACACGATCGGGTACACTGCCCGTTAGTGCATTAGGGTAGACCATAGGTATAGCGAGACACTATAAACATTAAGACCTGGTCAGTAAAACCTGCATCAAGTTTTTGGCGCCGCTGCCGGGGAGCTATTTTAGGATTTTTTTTTATTAAGTCTGTTTTAATTTTCTTTCTGATAATGTCAGGATACAAGACTCGCAGCTCTAGGCCTTTTCTGGCCACCCCATTCGATGACCCTGAGAAGCAGTTTCGTAGAAAAAAAATCTATTCTCCGGTTCCTATTCACAACATTTTCTCATTCTATGAACAGACTAGTCGGACGCAGAACCAGAAGTCATCAATGAGGATAAATCGATGACTTAACCATGGAGTAGTAGTATTTAGAGCGACCGAATGAGAAATGCAACGAAGCTTCACTCAAGACTCTCACACTAAAAAGTACTCTATTCCATCTATTATTCGAGAGTTGCATGAACTTGAGTTTTCTGGAAACGAAGATGAGGACGCTCAGAATCACGTAGAAGAAGTTCTCCACTTGTCTTCCCTTTTCAACATCAGAGGTACTCCAAGTTATTCAGTCACTGCACGGATTTTTCCTATGACTCTCTCTGAGACAGCGAAAAGATGGTATAACAAACTCCCTCACGATTATAAAGGAGAGTGGGGTAAACTTAGAAAAGAATTTGTACTGCAATTTTACCCCCCTTCAAAAATGGCCAAGCTTCTTGGGAAAATTTACCGTCATCAGATTGGGAAGAAACGCTTACCAAGCATGGGAAAGATTCAACGAGCTTCTCTATCGATGTCCTTCACATGATTTAAACAAACATCAGATCGTATACGTCTTCTATCGTGGGATAATGCGCGGAACGAGAACTTCTCGATTCACCAAGACCTATTCTTGCATGACTCTGATCGGCCTTGGAATGTATTCAGCGTGATTTCTGAACATTGCTACAAGTGGCACATGGATACAGGTACGGACGAGAGATAATTTCGATCATAAGGTAATGAAGACAATAACGGCAAGAATACAATACGGGAAATTTTGGAACAGAAAGGTTGGAAAGAGAAGCTGAAGCATGCAAGGTTGAAAAGTTAAGAGCGTGTTGGAACCAAAACCGAGCGATCTTGAAAGAAAATTCTCGACCACATCAGAGAATCTAGAGAACGAGATGATAGGATTGAAAAATTGATGAGACATTCGTGAGATAAAAAATCTCTTCTCTACAAATGCACGATGATAGGATTAAAAGATTGGAAAAAAGTATTAGTTCATGTTCGGAAGCTATCTCCGACTATTTAGCAGCCAAAGAGGAGGAAGTTGTCCACATGGAAACTATCCTCGAAGAACCTTTGACCTTTTTAGAAAAGGTTAAACGACGAATCAGACAGGAGAAACAATCTCTTACGGACCAAACTGGCTGGTAAACCCTCCTACCAATGATTACGTATTACACAGGAATTAAGTTATGATGAGACTATTGTCTTCACAAAAGATGCTCAGCAGTGATGTTGAGGAACGAGCTACCGCCAAAGAAAAAGATCCAGGATGCTTTACTCTCCCTTGCTATATCGGGAGTCTAGACATGTGTAATGCCCTGGCAGATCTTGGAGCTAGTATCAGTATAATGCCTCGGTCAATGTTTTTGCGTATGGGAATTGGTAATTTAAAGCCGGCAAAGATGAAAATTGAAATGGCTGATCGATCAATGCATCACCGGTCGAACATTGTTGAAAATGTGTTGGTAAAGATTAAGAGATTCCTTTTCCCAGTAGATTTTGTGATTCTTGACATTCGAAAGACAAACAAGATACTGTCATTTTAGGAAGACCCATGCTTGCCACGCTTCACACTAAGGTGGATGTCTTTGAAGGAAAGATTGACTCTTGAAGCTAATGGAGAAATTTCGCTTTCGACCTAATGAACATTGTCTACCCCGGAGAAGGTATGTGCAATTGACCCTGTAGGAGATTTTGGTGAAGCTTTAGAAAAATTTCTTAGCGACCCCCCGGATCCTGGAGAGGTTGACTTGGGGAAAGATTTTGATGTTTTCGTGAATTTTGAGGAAGAGGATAACTTAGGATTAAGTACCGAAGACCTCTCAAGTGATGTAGAGATGACCCATTGGCAAGATAACTTCAAAACATTCTTGCAATCGCATCGCACTACGCATGAGATGGGGGCACGAATCCATCATAGGAATCCCTATTATCTCGAAAATCTCATGCAAAATTGATTCATTGATTTTCACCCATTTATCGACACTGATTCCCCACTAACATTATCTCTAAGGAATGTTACAACCAAGTTTATGGAAAAGAGCATCTTATAAAGGAAACAACTTCCTCTCGATTGCAACAAATATAATGGTTTTGTAGGAACTCACTCATTTCTAGTCGACTTTGTGGTCTTGGATGATGTTAGCGAAGTTCGCGTCGATGGGCTAACTAAGGGTGATTTTCGGAAAACCATTTAAAGAAATATCGGGCTTGAGAAAAACGAGAAGGAAGGACCGTTTGGTTAAAGATTCTTATGATAAAGCTTTTTCAAAATGCCAAGGATCACAAGAATTTTAAAATTGGACCAAAAACAGCTTAAGTCATGCTCGGGTCAGCCGCTTATATTAGTGACGAAGATAAGGCCAAAGGTTTTGATCACCCTTACCAAAAGATCAAAATTTTTTACTTAGGGTGTTTAGAACTTGGAGAAGGATACAAACGGGATGAGAATTTGATCAGCTGGCTTCAACAAGGAGATAGCCAAATCTACTGAGATGACTAACAAGCACTTCTAGCCCCACGCTCGAAGTCTAACTTAAAGACTCGTTAAAAGAAAAGTGCTCTTTCGAGACAACCCAATTTTCCCTTTCTTTTGTTTTATTTCTCGCTGGGTTTTGTGTTTTCTAACCATTGTTGCAGAAACGAGGAACTAATTGTGCTGCAGCTGTCGATTCGAACAGAGTTACGGGCGAACTCATCTTTGTGATTACGCCAGAACCAACGCTTTTAGCGCCAGTAACTATTGACGCATTACCACCACGGCGTATACCATCTCGGTTACTGCACTACTCTTTTATAGCTCATACCAGTTTGCTGCCATTTAGAATCCCTCATAGGAGTTACGACGTAACTTTCCTCCTCGCTTTAATTCTTTTCATTTTAAACACAGAACCTTGTATTAGTTTTCAAATGAACTTTGTGTGTATGTTCAGAAACCCTCACGAGACTTCACTCATCCACTGGGACAAAGTGGTTTAAAAGGCTTGTTGCATACGCTAAATGCAACCGTGATTCCTACGAAAGTGAGTTAGGTTGTTTTTCATTTTATTTTTTTTCCTTTTAGAATTATGCTTGTCGGTATTGTGATTTTAGGGATTGAAGTTTGTTCATGACGCTTAAACAAAGGCACGGTTCTTTTTCATGGGCCTTCTTCTTTTTGAGCAAATTTCAGTGGAAGTTCTCGCTCTAATTCTACCTTACTCTTCACCTTTATTTTAATGCCTAGTACAAAAGGGACTTTGTACAATTCAAGTGAGGGATCGAGTAGAATTATCTCTTGAACTTTATTTCGGTCTCATTTTTCTAGTTTATTTTGAAAAATTATGCCATTTTTAAAATTTTGACATGTTTTTCCTAACCTAACTAGATTAGACCTTAGCCGAGCACATACAACCCTTGACATTACATGGTGAGATTAGCCTTATCCATTTCCAATATTTTACCCCAAATCAACCAAATTATGAAGTTGCAAGCTTGTAAACTTTAGAACTTGGCCTTTGCATAATTTCTTGACCATAGACGAGGTATGTTGAGTTAGTCGATCGTATTTGGACTTTTCAGTTTTAGGAGGAAATATTATAGGATTATCACCCAAACAGCCTACCATTGTGAGTCTATCGATTAGTCACCTCACTTTTCGAACCCCCATGTGAAAACCTTTTTGTTGCACTCCACCTTTAGTGCAAGATACCCTAGATACACCCTTCCAGCCATTCATTTCATTTTGTCAACCCAATATATTGTTTCATACACCTATACACCTTAGTCACCCCCTCAGTAGTCTTTATTTTTGATTGGGAAGTCATTATTTGCCTAAGTTCAAGGTTCGAGTGGAAAGGTTTGGAAATCACGCTTTCATCGACAACATTCATGAAGATCATTGAAGACCCCCTGAATTCCCATTGTTCATCTCAAGTGGGGGGATGTTATGTTATGATTAAAAAAAAAATTTGAGTGATGATATTGTAAAGTGCGTTGTTATAAGCACTATAGTTTGAGCATTATTGATTTGTATCGAGGAGGCCACCTCACATACATTTGAAGATTGGAGTTGGTAGTTTTGCCAACAGAAGAAGAAAAGGTGGTGTGCCCATCACGACGCCCTCTAATGACACATCTACCTTGCATTTCATGATCCGGTTTCTAGACTTCTAAACTTGAACTTTCAATAACAAGTAGTGGTGATGACTTGGTTATAGATTTAGACTACTTGCTTGTTTTTCATTTTACACCAATTATATATCCCATGTCTTATCCTACCCTTAAGTCATGAAGCATGTCTAGAAGATGAGCAATCTTTGGTGTCTTGGCCATGGATTTGGTCATGTATCATTGATTTTGTCCACTTCGCCGTGACATGTTAGTAATGACAAGTCACCCATTAACCTTTGTCGTGTCTACCCATATTGCCTTCGAGAATTGTTTAGTCTTTAACTCTAGTGGTGGAGATTTGTGTAACCGCCAAGCTTATGATAGAATACATGCGATGACTGTGCGATTGAGTGATCACCCTCAAATTGACACTTAGAATAGTTGAGAGATTTGAGTGTTTGTTCCCCTTTCATGAGGTGTTCGGCTTTGTTTTATTCTAGCATAAGGAATTTGTAAACTCATATTTTCCGTGTCTTGGGAAATATCTTTTAGGAATCTATCTAATAAGGTCTACTTGAGGGTAAGTAGAGTTCAAGTGGGGCGATATTTGATAACATCAAATAGTCCTGAATATTAAGTGTCAATTTCCGATAATGCTCGTTATTTATATCATTTATATGAATTTATTTTTTCCATTGCTTTCTTACTGTAAATTACGAGCATTGGAGCTAAAGAGACGCTGAAATGGAAACATTACTAAAGATGCATCACAAGATGCCTATTTTGAAGAAGTTACGCTGCAACTCTCACATTACCGCACTATTATGCGTGACTCGTAATACCAACTTATCGTAACGGCCAGTAACTCTTCCCAAAGGTTACGACGTAACTACATTAGGTCAAATGAGGATCCCCGCCGTTGATACTTACCGTGAATCATCGTGATCATTTACTTACATAACCATGTTTATTGAAGATTAGGGTAACCACTTATTAGGTTACAGAATCGTGAACCAGCGTATCTAGTGTTTTTCCACGTATCAGAAGGTTACTTAAACTCCTAAATTGGTTACACCGTAACCCATACCTGGCCTATAAATACCCCACAAATTCAAGCATTTCTAATCATCCCATTCCACACACAACTCTCTGAGAACGTGGGAAAAAGCTCAAGTGTGTCTAGGGGAGCATTACTTAGCTGCTTCCAAGGGAGAAGTCACTCCATTACGATAAGCTTTAGTGTTTTATATTTCTTTTATTTTCAATTCATGTATTTCACTCTTGAATATTGAATTGATTTGCATGATTAATATGAGCTGCACACCTTTGGTGCTAGCCTAGTTATGATTCCTTAATTTTGTTATTTGCGTTTTTACTCGCATAATTATTTCTAAGTGTATGCATGCATAGTTTTGGTAGTCACCCTGATCTGGTAGTTTTGAATGGTAGAGGCCAATTGCTAGGAGATATGACCAACTGACCCTAGGTGAGCAAACCGAGACGGAAGGGTAAGATATGACCAACCCATCCACCTTTTCTACTGTAAGCATTTGACCCAACCGATCACCTATCGCTTGGATGTACTTAAGAATCGGGGTGTAGGTTCTAAGTTCTTAAATCACCATGCACTCACTATTTAGAATCTAGCATGTAGCGGTACTTAATGACTTGGCTTAGGGACCAGGAACTACATGACTTATGACGGTACCGATTTCTCCTGTGGTGGCATCTTTCGCCGATAGGTTAGGGCTAATTGACCAAATGCCGCCATCTCAATTTGACCCCACCTGAAGTAATTGGAAGTAGGTAGACGTAGACATAAATAGCTAGGAGGATTGACTAGGTTAGCACCACTATTCCTCTATTGATTTCCTTTTATCCATTTACTTGCTTTTATTCTGCATTAGTAGTTTAATTAATTAATTCCCTATCAAAACCATTATTATTCTATGACACTAGACTTAGTAATAATCCAACACGCATAGCTTTCTTTCTGACACTCGGCTTTTACCATTTACTACACTACACGGTCGTACATCGCCTGCTAGTGAATTATTAGGGTAGACCATAGGTATAGCGAGACACTATAAATATTAAGACCTGGTCAGTAAAACCTGCATCAAGTTTACCGATTAAAAACTTTGTTTTGAAACTTATTGAAAGATCAATTGATATTGATCTTAGATGTGTTAGTGAAATATGTAAACAATATATATAAAGAGTAAATAAGGAGAGAAACAATCAAACCACAACAAGTTGTTTATAGTGGTTCGGTCTACAAGGACTCTTTTTCCTACTCCTACTCCACTCCCGAGTCTCACACTCGAGAGTTTAACTTCACTAGTCAACAAGCTCCTTTCACCGATCGAGAAACCTTTACACTTCGCATAACACTATTTTCCGACACTAAGCTAAATGTCGAAGTTCTTTTCAAGGGTACAACCACTCCCACACACAATGTATTTTAAGGACTAAAATACTAACCACTCACACTCACAAAATTATGATGGTTTGGTACAACAATGATGTATGAATCAACACAAGATCATACAACAACAAACAAACAAGACTTCCAACTTCTCGTTGAAGCTTGAATGTGACTTGATCTTCTTTGCTACAAAAGAGATCACTATTATGATATGAAACTGAAAGGAAAGGTTAGAGAGAAGGAATGTATGAGAGTATGATGGAAAGGGATTAAAAACTACTTGGTTTGGCTTCTGCTATTAATAGCCAAAACACTTCAAAAGCACCACGGGACCACGGAACCCTTTAAAAGGGTTCCTACTGCAGTTAAATTATGGTGTCAGCCGAGGTCCTGATAAAGAAGATCTCAAAATGCCAAAGTCAACCATATCTATGCAAGATTGTGTAAGATATGTAGAGCCTAAATCTACACAAAGTATCTATTGAAATCTTCCAATGATTTCAATGATGCATCACATGATGTCATGTATTTGTTTTTCTATTTTTAGAAATATGTAAATACATATGTAATGTTTAGTTTTTAAGAAACCAAAACATTCTAAAAACTACTATCATATATTATGGTTTAGAGTCATATCAAGATATGATTAATCACAATGTAAATGCTTGAGTGATGAAGATATTATTTGAAAAAGCTTGTTTTAATATCTATTAAACTTGACAAGCTTTAAGCTTTATAAAAATTAAATTTACTTTTGTCGTTAACAAAACTTAGGTAAAGATCAAAAATATAAATAACGTTTAATGACTATATTTGTATTAACAATCTCCCCCTTTTGTTGAGGACAAAACATAAATTTTATTTTTATAAAAGATGTAAAGATTGTACAAGAGTTATAAAAATATTAGTTTTAGAACTTGAAAGAAAAATTAAGTATGTCCCATATAGACATGATGTTGACTTTTTCAGAAAGTCAAAGTCTTCACTAGTTGAAGCATGATGTCGACTTTTTCAGAAAGTCAAAGTATGAAGTTTGATTTTTTCAGAAAGTCAAATATAACCAAGTTCTATATATTTCACCCTTTTGTCTCAACAAAAAGAAGAAGATGCGAGGTTAATGTGCAATGAGCCCTAGCCATTATCTCCCCCTTGACCAATGCTCCCCCTAAATTGGGTGCCAATGGAAAGATACACGGATTGTGAAAAAGCTACAAAAAGATTTGTTAGTAATAAGCATCATCACAAGCATTTCCAAACACTATGTAATAAGCAAAAACAATATAAGAAACACCATTCATTCGTTAAAATTTTCATGATTTTAAAAATCATGAAAGGAGAACACAATGAAGTGTTTAATACAATGATAAAATCTTAAAAACGAAATTATCCAAAAAAGAAAAAATTACAAGAAAAATCATAGAAAATAAAAAAAAATGCTTAAAAGAGATAATCTATGACCCTCTTATTGAGGTGGTGGATGAGCAAGAGCATTTAGGCGCTCGAGGATGTGATTGAGGATGAACCTCATTTCCTCTTGGAACTCATGGACCATCACCCCGTCCGTTCATTGTTTGGGCGGTTTCCACAATTGGAGCAATCATGCCTAGGATGGTAGTATGGTTGATGATTTTGTGGTGGTGGAATGGTGGAGGTGTTGGTGTTGGTGTTTCGTGTGGTGATGCGGAGGTTAGCAAAGCACTTTGAATTTGCATAGCATCACTTAGATGAGAATCCACCATATTTGAGAATCGGTGGAGATGTTGGAGTTCGGCTTGAATCTTCTCGTGGGATGATCTTCCCAATATGATTCCTCAATGTCCTACAGAGACATTGATGTAGGAAGTGATTGATCCCCATAAAGGACCATGGATATCTTGTGGATGGTGGAAGAGTATTGTCTAATCTGGCGCTTTGTCAAATGATTCTTGGAGACTCATGAGCAATCCGATCAATAGTACCAAATGACGGTAGTGGTGGTGGATGATTGGTCCTAGGAGGAAAATCTTCCAAGTCCTCCAAGAAAGGATTTGGAGAAGTAGGGTAGAGAATAACCCAATGGGATGAGTGTTGGAGATTTGGAGATGGTGTTTTTGATGTTGGAGGGAGCCTGTGGCGGAACTTGGAGTCTTTGTTGGTGGGAGTAGTGATGGTAATGGGTGATTATGAGGTGGTGTAGGAGTAGCTAAAGTGAGGTTTGTGTCATCCCTTATGGGAGATGAGATGGTTAAGGAGATGACTGGAGGAAGAGTCAAGTTGAAAGCAACAAGGTTTACGCTAATCCTATGTTCTTGCAAGGCTTGGTTGATGGTGAAGTTTTTGTCATTTTGACTTAAGCTTTTGCTAGTAGATGGTGAGAATTGAGAAGGTGTGAAGATGATCATGGTAAAACCTCTTAATTTATAGGAATGGAGAATTATGGAGAAGTGTGTTTGATTTGATGTTAAACCATAGAAGAGATGAGGTTTCTAATGATTTTGAAGTGGGTTTAATGCTAGTCATATCACCCAAGTCAATCCATACAAAGAAGAATGGAGCGGAAGAGACAAAGATTTGCAATAAATGTGTTCTAATGATTATGAGATCCTAAGAATCGAGACATCTATCGATTGCAAGGAACCAAATTTTTGGTTCCTTCCTTTATGCAAAAGGGCTCCTTGGGTGGATTTTTAAAAATTTTGAATTTTGTGGAAATGGATTTATATGCCTAAGTATGTTATACTAGTTCTAATATGGGTAATAACTAGTTAAGATTAACTTACGAGCAATGTATGGTAATTTGAATGTCGAATAAGCGAAATCTCAAAATTAATCAGAGGATCCACTCGCGACCAAAATTTTAACAAGCTTTTAACCAAAAATGGTGTCACTGGCCTCAGCCTCTACGTGAACTGTGGTACCAATTCCATAACACGGCACTCAAATGTTTGGTGCCGCCTGATCCGTGGGACAATTCCCAAGTTCACAACGTGCTTTAATCTAAACCTAAAATTTTGCTCAAAACATGTGACATTAATTATTTCTAGTTAGGAAAAGTAAAGAACACATACACAAACATAGGGAGCATAATTTCTAACCAGCATAACAATTTTCACATTAAAGTGAAAATGGGTAAAATTTGATAACACACTTGTGCTATCCCCTGCATGAAATTGTTAGCATACATCATTGTTTTAAGTTATATTATCATCTTACAAATAAAAATCAACCAAATTGTATCAAACATTAAAGTTAATGTCTTGTTCCAAACACTCCTTAAAATGACCCTTACTTGTCCAACTTCTTGTAAATCTTGTTCATCATCCTACCAAGGCACTTGAACATCCCATTGGTTTGCTTGAACCCAATGATTCATTCTCAATCTGGAAGAGACGATAATACTCATGAGGTGGAAGGCTAGAATTTGGAAGACCATCCTCCTGAGCTATTTGATGATGATGATGACAGTTGAGTTTTGATCTTTTGCCTTTGCCTTAGCCACTCGCCGCCACCTGGCACAAAGATGTGAGGGATGAGCTCATAGTGAAGTTTAACCCTTTTGGGCTTCCGTGGAATTGGTGCAAAAGGCTCTATAGGAGACCTGTGAGAAGCATCCCGTAGCGGAAGAGCAAACTCCATCCTTGAGTTGGAATGTCAATCATTCTCCTAGCAATAAAGTGAAAGATTGAATGGTTGGACGGGTGGACAAGTTGTAGAGCATGTGACAAAAGGCAAGCTGCTGATATGGTCCCTATTCCCTGTGGTGCTAATGACGTTGGCTCTAAGAAGTTCCTCCCATTTCTTAAATCCTGTTTTAGTTCATTGAGCTCCATTCTATAGGGATCTTGGTTCACCTCCTTTCCTTCTGGTGGCACTCCTGCTGAGCAAATTGTTAAAGAGGCCACCGGATGACATCCTTTATCCGCTGAGAGTTTAATAGGAAGAGAGCGGTCATTGATTCCATCAAGGATGGAGCGCACCACTTATTCTGAGTAGACACAAGCTCCCTACTGGGAATTCCTAACACTTGAGCAAATTGAGTTAATAAGGAGATGGTGTAGTCATTTTGGATTGATCTTAAACTAAGGCTAAACTCATAATCTTCATCAATGAAACCGGTGACACTAGCATAGAACTCTAACACAAACCTAGGACAAATAGGTTCATCGATGTCAAGGAGACAATCAAATTGAATAATTCTGGCTAGCTCTTGATGGAGATTGGTATTGTTGACAAAAGAGGAGTGAATGGTTCTACTCCCAAGGAAGCACTTTCTTTGTTTCTAGATTCTTAAAGATTTCACTTGTTCCTTGGAAAGTCCTTTGGTTTTGTGATGTTGGGAATGTAGTTAATTCAAGTATCCCTTTGATCATAGAATTTTGGCGCTAATGGTTATTCCTATGAGCAAGAATTTATATGTTAAAATGAGAATAAATCTCAACGCTTTTGATTTCTAGTGTGTGCCTATATGAAAACGTGATTTGAGTCGCGGTTATCTCACTCATTTTATGTATAAATGGTTTTTAGTTGGGTGTTTCAAAATGGCATGAGATAACTAAACGCTTCCTAATCTTCAATGTGGCTTCATTTGAATATACGGGAATGCATATTAGTTATGCAATACCTTTAGTATTCAAGAGCATGCAATGAAGAAAATTTTAATGTTTCTATTTGTATTAACAATGAAAAATTGTTTTCCTACAAGTGAGAAGCTTTTCAAAATTTTTGACATGGGGTGTTTGGTTATTTGAACAAAACCTTATAGTCATTATCTTTGATTAGTGGAAAATATGATTGTTTATAATATAACAATGTAGGTACCAATTTCAAGATCTGAAGTTGGCATGCCAATTGAATCCATGTTTTGTACAAGAATATACATAATCCCCATGTAATGATTTTGTACCTTAGAATCCTAGACTCGCATTTAAGAGATAAAATGTAGTTAGGATACTTACAATGATGTTATCTCCAGTGATTAGAGGGTGAGAAAATGTCAACAATGAAAGTCAGGTCATGTTTACATCTTTGGTGAAGTGGGTTGTGAGGAAGAAGGCGTTTTGTAGTAGCATTTTTGCAACACTACTGCACCGCATCGGCACCAAAAATATGGTTCCGCCTTTGTTGTCGCTTGCGCCGTGAACAATAGCATGTTCAAAACAAATTTGTTTTGTTTTGTTTGTTCTAAGGTTTAGACTATGTTTTACCTATATATTTGGTTCCATTAGCCCTAAACCAAGTCTAAGAAGATTAAATGGTTCTCGCTTGAGAGGGCTTGTTAGGAATGTCCTAAATGTTGTCTTGAGGATACTTTCTCAATTGAGATGTTTCTTTTGGAACATTGTCTTTTAAGAAAGTGATGATCGATTTCAATATGCTTTGTAATGGCACGTTAGACGGATTTTGTCCAGATTCAATAGCTCCTTTGTTGCTCCAAATATAACGACATCGTTGAGATGAATTCAAGAGTCCACTAGAGTCAAGCTCATCCAAAGAGCTTGTTTAATACGATTCACCGGAGACGCACTTCGCCAAAGTGAGAGATAGCTAAAGCCGCTGCTTCTTTGTAAAACCAAGAATGTTGGAATCACTCCTAAACCTTATTCAAGTGTTAGTTACTCATATGTAATAGTTAGCTTATTATGGCCTTTATGTTTGTTATTAGCCTTAAGCTTATGTAGAAGGCCCATGAGCTTAGGCCCAAGCCCATAGGGGAAAGGGAAGGAGTAGGAGTGTTGCCCTAGCTCCTTGCCTATAAATACCTTATGTAAACCTTCATTTGAAGGTTGGTTGTTCAAGTTTTCTTTTCACATACACTCTTCGCCTAAACCGTATTATTCATATCGTGTGTGTGTGTGTGATACTTGTTCAATCGCCTCTCTATCTTTCTTATAAGCTTGTGTGGGAAACCTTGTGACCTAAAGTGGTATCAATGCCAAATAGTTGGGTGTACACTTTTGTTTTGAAGTTTTTTGGTTTTGGTCTTACGCGTAAAGATAACGTACTCTTTGGTTCGCTTAAAAACTTGTTTTTACACTTTTTAATCCAAGATTCTTGTACTTTCAACGTTTTAAGGTGTTAAAATACTTGTTTTTGGCAAAAGTTTCAAACTTTATGCGTGGATAATTGTTTTTGAACTTGATTTTGTTAGTGGGTGAAGTTCTACTGCGTAACCCGTTTTAGCCGTTTTGGTTCATCAAGTTTCACACTTTTGTGTTATTTTGGTGATATTGAAGCTATTTCATAACAAAAATCTGGTTTAGAAACATATTTGGGCAAAATCAAAGTTACGAGTAAACCTACGCGTAGTAAAACCCTAAAACTACGCGTAAGTGCCTCCTTGGTTTGATCTTCATTTTCGTGGTTTATTCCGTGTTTTCTTACTTGGATAAGTCTGAAAATACGTCGACTTTGGATATCTTTTGCTTTGTGATAGTGTAAAAGATCATTTGGGCAAAAACCCTAAAATTACGCATAAGCATAAACTTACGGCGTAGAAATCCTACGCCTATGATTTTCCCTACGCCTAAGCCTAGTCTTACGCATAAGAAAATCCTCGCCTAACTTTCTCGCCTAACTTTTGTCTACGCCTAACTTTAGTGTCTTTTCCTACTTACGCGTAAGCTAAATCCTATGCGTAACTCCTCATTGTTACGCGTAACTTTGGTGTTTTTACGCATAAGTGCTACTTGGTTCTTGTCTTTTCTACGCCTAAGGATACTTCATCAACAAAGGTTCATTCGACTACAAAGATCCATTTTACCAACACAAGTTTATCAACATGTCACAACCACCATACTCTAACTATTTCCCTTACACTTATCCTCATCCTCAGCGTCAACAACAACTAACTCCACAACATCAACAATGGAATCAACAACAAGCAATTTATCAACAACAATTTAACCAACAACATACTCCACAACTTGCTGCAAATCCACAACCTCAAATGGTTCAACCACCACCAAGTCTTCAAGCTCAACCGTACACAAATGACTTTAATCAACATCCATCAAGGATCACTATGAAGGAACCCACTTGGTTTGCAAAGATGTTTGAAACTTTAAGCAACCAACAATCAATTCATGAGGCTGGATCACTTGATAGACCTCCAATGCTCACTCCAGAAACTACGATCAATGGGTGATAAGGTTCTTTAGGTTTTGTGATCTAAAGAAGCCACATGGAAAGTTCTTAAAGAAGGTTATCTTGGAAGGTCCATTTGAGATGCCTACTGTCATTGTACCAGGAGATCCAAATGCCATTCCACCAAGAGATGAACAAACGAACATTGCTCTTTGCGAGACTTGAATCCTCAAGAACTTCTACACTATGAAGCGGATGAGCTTGCAATGGAATATATCCTCCTAGGATTACCAAACCTAATTCTTTGTAATGTTGATGCTCAAAAAGCGCAAAGAAAATGTGGGATCATATTCGTCTTCTTATGGAAGGATCCGTACTCAATCAGGAAGATTTGGAATCCAAAATTTACTTGGCTTATGAACACTTCATGATTGAACATGGAGAGACACTCGAGTCCTATCATCACCGATTTTGAGACATCATCAATGATTTGGATAAACACAACATCCACATGCCAAGAATTGCGGTGAATACTAAGTTCCTAAGTAGTCTTGGTTCTGAATGGGAGAAGTATGTCATTTTTCTCCGTCAAGCTAAAAACATGCATCGGTCTACCTACGGATTGTTGTACGATTACTTGAAGCCTCATGAAAAGGAAGTTGATAGGGAAAGGATTCTCCGTGCTCAAATTGCTCCACCCACACATCCGGAAAATCAACAACTTGCCTTATATGCTCAAAAAAGTTATTCTCCTCAACCAGCAACTCAACCAGCTGCTACAATCACACCACATGATCCTTCACAACCTCCATCTCAACAAACTCAATTGGTTCCATACAACAACAACAATTCTCAAGTTGAAGCTAATGAGGAATCCGATCCGTTCGAAGCATTGCAACAAGGATTTGCTATGATTGCTAATGCCTTTAGCCGTTATACCAACAAATCCAACAACCGTATTAGTTCCTCATCTAATACAAGGAATCAAGCTGTTGTGAACAATGGGCGAGTTGAAGTTCAGAATCGTGGTTATGGTCGTCGGATGGGCGGTGGTCAAGGGTTTAATCTTTGTGGGTAGGAATAACAATCGAGCTCAAGTGGTGGAGCAGGAAATGCTCCGAATGGGTTGAATGGTCTTGATGCTACAAGCTGCAATGAGAAGGGACACCTGGCTAATGCATGCCCAAAGCCAAGGACTAGAGGCAGTGCTTATTTCAAAGAGGCTCTTCTTTTGGCTCTTAAGGATGAAGCCGGTGGATCTCTCACGGACAAAACGAGTTTTATGGCAAATCACGACTCGGATGATGATATGGAGGACTTGCGGGCCAATGCATTTGTTATGTTGATGGCTAATATGCATGAGTTACACATGAGTGACACAGGCCGGTGTATGACATGATGGCTTGTCTCGGTACCGAACAAACCATATTTATCTCTGATCTCATATCTCCGCCAACATCTGAATCCGGCAAGGCTCAGAATGGTCAAAATGAGTCATCCACATCTCATTCCGGCGATTTTCAACTAGACCTCGTAGTTATATTTGACGATCAAGATGACCAAACGGTTTCCTTGATAATCAAATTGACTCCGTGGTTATACTTGAGGATCTCAGTAATGATCATGTTGAGACTCACGTTGAACACGCCGAACTTTTGCCTCATCCAGATTTTGCTCGTTTAATACAAGACCAACAAACCATAGTGGAAAAATGTCATGCCATTAATCTGACTTGAAATGCAAAATGCCTTTGTTAACCAAGGATTTTGAATGTTTACAAAAGCAACTCAACTTTTCAAAACTCAAGAAAAAGCGTGAAAAGCGGTTTTGAAGCGCCTTTGCCAAATCTTATCAAAAGCGAAAAATATTTAGAAAGGCAGATCGTGATCTAGCAGCGAAGAATGCTTTGTTGTTCGAAATAGAACAACTGAAACATGAACATAAAAAGCAAATTAACGCTCTCACCTTGGAAAATCAAAAAGCTAAGGGTGAGTTGTTAACTTGTCAAAAACAGTTCTCTGCATACAAAAAGCATTCAACGAAGCGAATAGATGATCATCTTGAAGAAATCATCGGCTTGCAAAACAAACTTAAAGAGTTTAAAACTGTTGTTTACAAACATGGCGAGTCGGTCCCAGCCATTGAAAAGTTTACTTTAAAACCCAATCCAAATGGATATGGACCGAATCTTGCTGATTACAAACCTAAGCTTTCAATCAAATCATTCAAACCAAATCTGAAGTTTCGGTGCGAGAATATAAAGTTGATAATTACATTTATGAATGTTGTTGAATATCATCGTCAAGAGGAATTAGATGCAGAAGGCGAGAGTCGATCAAAATTAGAAAAAGTTGTTTACAACAAACCTTTTAACTATTCAAAAGCGGTCACTTTCGTCACACCAGCGGATTCTTCTAACACACCAAGGGTTATCATCAAAACACACGAGTCTTCTAATGTTAATCCCAAACAGATTATGCACAAATTTATGGTCCTTTACCTTCCATCGATGAAGTAAACTCAAAACACGAAAATCGAAAAATTCTTAGATATT
Source organism: Chrysanthemum makinoi (assembly GCA_910596185.1). Classification (NCBI taxonomy): domain Eukaryota; kingdom Viridiplantae; phylum Streptophyta; class Magnoliopsida; order Asterales; family Asteraceae; genus Chrysanthemum; species Chrysanthemum makinoi. The sequence goes on from OU343221.1 coordinate 134,499,442, forward strand.
TTGACATTTTCATGGTTGACCTCAAAATTTTACAACATGAGATAGAATATCATTACGAAATCAAAATTGATCATTTTCAATCGCCTCTGGCGCGAGAACAAAGAGACATTTTTGAGAAAAATCTTTTACCTAATGTTAAAATTTGAAAAATTGTGCATTGCTTGGGAAAAGGATTTTCATAAGGAACTTGGGTGATGAAGGTCGTTTTAGAAAAGCGAAACATCTATTTCTAATACTAAACGTAAAAGAAAATGTTGAGAAAAGATGTTGATCGACTCTTGGAAGATGTCATCTGTTCTGATGTCCATAATGTTGTGTTATTGAATTCTTTGTCATATGCATTTGATCATACCTCTGCCGATACTGTTGATTACGTGATAAATGTTGAGAACACGATAATGTGCTTGGTCGAGTCCTTAAAGTTGAAAACAAGCGATTGTCAAGCGAACTTTCAAATGCAATACGTCGTCTTAATTGGTGTCAAAAAGATATTCACGATCAACAAATTGCTTATCAACACAAAATCGCCGATTGCGTGCAAAATCTTCTGATCCTAAAATTGAGCAACTGGATGATCAAAGCGTGTCTTTTAAGTGTCAAATCTCAAAATATGAACAAGAACTTTTAAAAGTTAAAACGGAATATGGTGTCATATTTGATTTACTCAAAAGACTTCGTGATGAAGCATCAAATGAACTTGATCATTATCTTGCACACACTAAAGAAGTTATGCATTTCTTTGGAAATGTTAGGTCACGAAAATCAAGATCGATTCACACTATCCTCAAGTTAAGAGAAATGTTAGGAAAGTATGAACAACTTCCGCCAACCATCATTAAGAGATTAGCCCAGTAACACTTAGTACTCATGAACCTAGAATCCCTCTTGCCAAATCACAAGTGCTAAGCGTGCTTCCTTCTCTTGAAACAGGAATAGTTGCATCTTTTCCAAATGTCCGCACTTCACAGCCTAGGAGCACTAAATCGAAGAATAGGAAGTTGCGACCTAAGAAAAGATCAATCAAGAATGCTAAAGTAGAAGAACACCCTAGGACTATGAATAAGACTCACGTTGCCTCCACTATAGATATTGCGTTCGGCAAATGTAATAGAAATAGTGATGTAACGAATGCTAAACCGTTAAGTACTTTTGATATTGATCGATGCACCTTGTGTTATTTGTGGTAAAAGTATGAATTCCGATTGCCATGATAAATGTGTTGCTAAAGCTATCATCTCTCGTTTAAGGAATCCTAAGAACAGGAATACCTCTAGGCCCACTAATCTTTCTAAGTCTATGCTTGGTAGACCGCCATATTTAGATTCTAAGAACGCATTCTTTGTCCCTGTAGCTCAGTTTCACCTCCTAGGAATGTAGTACCACCTAGTGCATTCACTAAGACTAAAGCAAATACTAGTTGGAGATGGCCGAAATGGATATATAACACACTAGGATTTAAGTGGATACCTAAAGCTATTGATGTGTATCTATCTACTATACCTTTCTGGAACCCTCTAACATTTGGGTTCCACATCTACTTCTATTCCATCATTATTAGATGCGTGTGTAATGCGGTGTCTGAGATCATTCTCGGATTGTTGATAGCGGATGTTCCCGACACATGACAGGCAATCTTAAAGTGTTATCAAACTTTATTGTAAAGTTCATTGGCACTGTCGGGTTAGGAATGATCACTTAGCAGCTATCATGGGCTCTGGAGACTATGTCAATGGGAACATCGAAATTAGCGGGGTTTACTATGTGGAAGGCCTCGGTCATAATCTGTTTTGATAGGTCGGTTTTGTGATGGAGATTTGGAGGTTGCTTTAGGGAGAAAACTTGTTTCATTAAGTGATCTACAAGGAAATGACCTTATATGCGGATCGCGTAATTCTAGTCTCTACACTATCTCTATGAAAGACATGGTTGCTTCATCTCCCATATGTTTACTTTCAAAGGCAACATCAACAAAATCCTGGCTATGGCACCGTCGTCTCTCACATCTAAACTTTCAAACCATCACCAACCTTGCTCGACACAAACTAGTTGAAGGACTCCACGGTTTCGGTATTCTAAAGATCACCTTTGCTCGGCTTGTGAACAAGGCAAAAGCACTCGTGCTCATTTACCTTCAAAGGTGGAACACGGACTCTCGGCATGTGCTTCATCTTCTTCACATGGATTTGTGTGGCCCGATGCGCGTGCAAGCGATCAATGGCAAACGCTACATCTTAGTAATTGTTGATGACTATTCACACTGGACTTGGGTCTACTTTCTTTGAAGCAAAGATCAAGCTCCACAAATGATCATCACCTTTCTCATGAAAATACAAGTTCACTCACGAAACACCGTTCGACTAATCGAACAGATAAAGGCCTGAATTTGTTAATCAAACTCTTCGTGAATTCTATGAGAAAGTGGGAATTGACATCGGACATCTATTGCACGTACACGAACAAAGCGGGTTGTCGAAAGAGCGAAACCGAGCGTTAGTGGAAGCTGCAAGAACAATGTTAATTAATGCTAAACTTCCAGATTACTTATGGAAGGCTGTATCTCTGCATGCTATACTCAAAACCGTTCTATGATTACAAAGCATACAACAAAACACCTTTGAGCTTCGTCCATAACAGAAAACCGAATCTAAAACACTTTCATGTATTTGGATCTCTTTGCTATCCGAATAATGATCGTGATGACTTTGGAAAGCTCAAAGCCAAAGTTGACATTTGAGTCTTTATCGGATCTTGTGATAATTCAAAGGTTTCGAATCTGGAATCGTCGTACAAAGCGAGGTGATGGAAGCGATTCATGCTCATTTTGATGAACTTACGGAAATGGCTTACGAGTATAACGACTTAGAACCGGTCACAACCGCTTAAACTTCCCCAAACCCCATCATCGGTGAACAAAGCCCCGACTTACTCGTCAACAAATGGAAAGGTTATTTGCTCATTGTTGGTGGCGATATTGATGAGCGTGCTCGGTGTATCCATTTGTTTCCATTTGCTCAACGATAATACTCTTATACGATACACACGCTACAACAACTCTTGTTGAAGATGCACCTACACCGGTTGACTCCACCACAACAGTTGAACAAACCACTTCCAACAATGATGAAGGCTGATGATATTACGAATGTAGTACCCCCACTGCAGATTTTGATCCAAATCGTTCTTCAACCCGTTTGCTAATGAGGCTGCTGCACGGATGTCGCGGAATCTTCAACAAACCATTTGAATCCTCAGAATCGCACAATGTATACCAACATCAACCCTCCACACATAGATGGACGAAAGACCATCCTCTGGAAAACATTATTGGCAACCCGAATCAACCGGTCGTTACAAGACAACGTCTTCACACAGACGGTGAACATTGCATTTATGCACTCAGTGTCTGCCAATCTGAACCTAAAACATCAAAGCGCAATGACAAAAGACAACTGGATTGAATCCATGCAAGAAGAACTCAACCAATTCAAGCGTCTTGAAGTATGGGAACTGGTTGAAAGACCAACTGGGGTTTACGTCATTGGTCTCAAATGGATTTGGAAAAACAAATTGGATCTTTGAAGGAAATGTTATCGAAATAAGTCACGTCGGTGGCTAAGGGTTATCGTCAGGAAGAGGGTATTGACTTTGAAGAATCTTTTGCTCGGTTGCTCGTCTTGAGGCTGTTCGGATATTTCTAGCGTTCGCGGCTCATATGAATATGACGGTCTATCGGATGGATGTCAAAGCTGCGTTTCTCAATGGACAACTTAAAAAGCGGTTTATGTCACCAACCGGATGGATTCGTTGATCTGAGTTTCGAATCCGTCTACAAAGCTGAACAAAGCTCGTATGGTCTCAAACAAGCTCCTCGGGCATGGTGCGATAAGCTATCATCCTTCCTCATTGCTAATAATTTCACCAAAGGGTTGGTTGACCCAACTCTTTTTATACAATATCACGGGGCACATATCTTAATTGTTCAAATTTACGTGGATGACATCATTTTGGGTCTACACATAAAAAGTTTTCAATCGCTTTTGCAAAACTAATGAAGAAAAATTTTGAAATGTCCATGATGGGTGAACTCACGTTCTTTCTAGGACTGCAAGTTCATCAATCACCCGTGGTATTTTCTTGAGTCAGTCCAAATATGCCCTTGAATTGTTAAACAAATTTGGAATGAAAACATGTGACACCTATGCCACACCGATGGCTCATACCAAGCTAGGCGTGATTTACATGGGAAATTGGTGGACCCTACAAAATACCGTAGTATTATTGGGTCTCTCATGTATCTAACGGCTAGCGAGACACGATATTGTCTTTGCCGTTTATCTTATGCTCCGTTATCGTCGCGACCAAGCTGAAACCCACCTCTCTGAGGCTAAAAGAATCCTCCGATACATCAAGGGAACCATTAACTTGGTGATCTGGTATCCGAAGGATTACGGTTTTGAACTAATCGCTTTTGACCCGCGGGATGCTTAGACTCACGGAAAAGTACTTGGGAGCTTTACAATTTCTTGGTGATAAGCTGGTGTCATGGCAATCGAAGAAGCGAGGATTGTACATTTGTCCTCAACGGCGAGAATATGTAGCCATGTCTGCGTGTTGTGCTCAAGTCATTTGGATGAGAACGCAACTCAAAGACTATGGTTACGTATTTGAGAATCGATGTCTGCGACAATCGGTGCCATTGCGATCTCGTGCAACTCGAGCACTCGAAATCAAAGCACATCGATCTTGATATCATTTCATCAAGGATCACGTGGAGCAGTGCTTGTTGAATTATATTTTGTGGAGTGAGAATACCAATTGGCAGATCTTCTCACCAAAGCCTTGCCTCCCGCTAGGTTTAATGAGTTGGTCCAACGGATTGGTATGAGGTGTTTGACTCAAGAGGAATTGGATGACCTCCTAAAAGCAGTCTTAAAACACTGTCAAACACCAAAATCTCTTTTGTAAATAATTTTTCAAAAACAAAATACAAAAATATAAAATCCGATAAAACAACAAAAATATTCTTCTATCTATTTTCTTTCAACATTGCAAGTACATTTCTTCCGTCAACACTATAATCTTTCAAAATTCAATATTTTTTCGATCAAGTGTTGAGGGGAGAAAAATAAACTTAACCGTTTCAAAACATCTGTGTACTTGCATGTTATCTTATCTCGGTTGTTTCTTTTTTACAAATGGTGGTAAACTTTTACGGTTAATTGACACTCCTCGGACGAAAATTTATAACCTTTCATTATTTCTTAAGTCAAGGGGGAGTGTCGTCAAGTTTCTTTCTTAAAATCTTTGTTTGGTAACCAAAATGGAAGTTAAATGGCTTTGTATGAAAAAGGAAAAGGTAGAGGGACCAAAACTGTCAAAATGTTAAAGTTATTTTTAATAAAAACACCTCCCACCTAACTTTTTCACTTCACATTTAATACTCACACTACCAAATACATCTACGCCTAAAGAATTCATTCAAGAAATCCGTTGTTTTGATCATCATTTTGTAAGTGTTTTAACGATCTTAACATGTTTTTAAGCTAAGGTTTCAAATTTCATGCAAATCAACGGCTAAAAAGTGTATTACGTGATTATGTGTTCTACGCATAGCGTATGAACACATAATCATTATGTGTGTGTTTTGGTTAAATGGATAGTGTCAAAATGTTTCTTATACATCAAGGATATCATTTTAACCATCAAAACCCACCCAGAAACACATATTAATGATTTTTTGAAAATTAGGGTTTATGTGAGGTTTTGGGTATTTTCAAATGTGAAGTGTTTTGGTCTAAAAGATTGTTGGGTTATGGTCATATGATGTTGAATTGATGATTTCCATGGTTGTTAACCACCCGAAACACTAATGTATTAACAATTTGGAATTAGGGTTTAAAGTTCTATACTTTGGGTAATTTTGATTCTCACGAATTAGATGTTATAACTTGGTTTAAAGACTCTAACAACACTCTTAGAACTACCAGAAAAGTTTGGTGCAAATCCATGGCTAGAAATGATACGCGTAAATCTTAACCCTTAGGGTTTTGACCTCTGGCGTATGACTTTCTACAGTAACTATTTATGAATGTTCATGCCATGATTTGTTGATAAAATGATGTTTTGTGTTAAATTTGATGATTTGATGAACTTATTTCAGGCTTTGCTACGCTTAATATTCAGAATCAATGTCATTTGCAACTCTCGCATAAGGATTACCCTACGCGTAGTCAAGTTATGCGTAAGAATAATTCTACGCATAACTATTGCGCGTAAGGTTCTACAATGGGACTACGCGTATCTGTGAAGGATATGCGTAAGATGACCTCTACGCATAAGGTCTACTCTTACGAGTAAGCCTTACGCGTAAGGTATATATATCGCCTACTGGCGTAAGCTCTCGCATAAGGTCCCTTTCCTACGCGTAACATTTCTTACGCGTAAGTTAGGATCCTACGCGTAAGCTTTAGTCTCTGGCGTATATCATCACTGTTTACGCTTAACTTTGCCAAAACTACGCTTAAGCCCGGATTGACCTTCATAATGAATTGTTACGTGTACAAACTTGTAAATAAACTAATCATAACGTCACGAATCCAATAATGTCACTAATAAACTTAATCGTTTGATATGTTGTGAACAATAAGTGATAACATAAACTTTAAAACTTAAAGTTAACTAACTCACGAAACATTTCACGGCGTCATTGGACTATTGGACAAACAAGTGACTTAGGACTCGTAACAATCATTGACTCTGTACATTCAATAACTAGACAATAAGACCTTCCGTTGACTAACACTATGTCTTTCGATATGTTGGTTCTTTTGGCTAATGTTATTTGAGATCACGACATGGCTGAACAAATGAATGTGGATGCATCGAAGTTCTTACAATTCTTGATATCTTTCCAGAGGGTTATCCGAGAAAGATTGGAAAGAACAACCTTAGGGTTGACTTTCATACCCTCACTTGCTCAGAATCTTCTTGCTTGATTCTTTGTGGATATTCTCGGGAATCATCCCTACCGAACATGCTCTCACACTCTGCCCGCAGTTCGAGAGGTCTACATTCAACAATTACAGGATTCTATGCGAGAGGATCAGCGGTCAAAGTGCATTGAATGTGACACTTAATCACAAACAAGTCACTATCACTCCTGCTGACTTACGGGCTGTTCTCATCATTCTTGACATCGCTCCAACCGACTTCTTTGCTACCCCTCTTGAAGAGCAGTCCACGAAATTCTTGATAGATATTGGTTATGATCAAGCTTCAAGAATCATTACTAAGCACTCTCACGTGGAGTGAAGAATATTCCTCAACCATGGAGAACACTCTACATGATCATCACCAAATCGGTCTCAGTGCGTGGCGGTGGCTATGAGCATCCCAAGCTCATGGAACTACAAATTTTATGGTCGTTGATCAACAAGAAGGACATTGAAATCGAAGCACTGATATGGGAGGACATGAGGCTATTTCACAAGAAGCTTGGCTCCAAGATTCCCTATGTCAGATACACCAAACTGTTGATCTAGAGAGCACTTGGACTTCATCCGACATCCCATGAGGCTCAATGACCGGATAATCACGACATATTGGTGAACCCATACTATCATAGAATCAAAGAATCGTCAACAAAGAAACGAGTTGCGGTTTTGCACGATCACCTTCTAACCACGAAATCAAAAAGCTTGAAACATATAAAAGGTATCGGTTAGCCGTAAAAAAGGCAAAGTTGGTCATCTTGATGAAAAATCTTACGGTACACCTACTCGGAGGACCGAAAGGCGATCTTTGGAAGTGTTACAAGTCTGAGATATTTATAGGAAGCTTCCCAAAGGAATCCTCCTCGTAAAAGGATTGTTCCGTAAAGGAAGCTGAACCTATTCCCACACTGAACGCATAAAGAAAGCTTGTGGGCGAAAGCTCTGAAGATGTGACACGGATGAAGAGATTACCTACTCTGAATGCTGCAAGGTAACACCTCCTCCATTGAGCTAAACCTCCAAGTCCAATAGGTGACAAAGGAAAAGGAAAGACTCACGTACTTGTACCTTATGATGAAAGCTTCGGATGAAGAAGAAGAGCAACTGGATATATCATACAGGAAGAAGTTCAAATTCGTTAGACACCTTCAAAAACTGAAGAATTTGCTAAAGACCAAATGGGTGGTCAGGAGGATCAAGTGGTCTTTGCCCACTCTGAACCATCTCCTGATGCGGTTAATCAACCCGATAAGGGGGCTGGTGCCACCACTCTTATGCAACAACAAAAGCTTGTGGAGGATACTATCGACTATGAGTTTGAGGAACGAGAAGCTGAGAAGTCGAAAAAGATCAAGATGTTGATTATGATACGTTTCTTCTAGATAGTCATGCACGATCAAAGGAAGAAACCTCTGAACCTCAGAAGGATCGAGTCTCCTCATATCTCTTCATCATCAGATTCGTCTTCTCACTCCTCGCCACCACCATCAAAGAAGTCAACCAAATCATCATCCAAATCCGTGAAGAAACCATCTAAATCTTGGATTTCTCAAGCTCATGAACGGATTACCGAAGCTGTCAAACAAGTCGAAGAAAAGCGTGCTCAACAAAAGCTGAATTTCTTTGTTGATCACATACATCATATGTATGACGAGCATGAAAAGATGAAAGGAGAAAGGAAGTTTGTTAAGGAATTCATGAAAAATCACCGTCAAGAGGAACTGAACGAAATGATCGAAGGATACACGAAAAAGTACCTTAAGATGCGTTCCTAAAGTCACAAAGGAGTTGTTCACCAAACAACTTTATCCAAATCTTATGCAGGTCGCCAAGCAAACTATTCGATCAACGCCCTTAACCGTCACAATCAATCCAACCGATCCGGTAGTTTTCTCGGATAATGAATTGGTGGCCAAGTTTGTCACACAAATGTCGCACGATCACGGGACATTTACTTCGATGAAGGAAAGCTGTTTCAAGCATTCTTTGGACTACCAACTTCAAGAAGCTTGTAGATTGAAGGCTGAAAAGTCTAAGCGTCCTAGAGGCGATGAAGACAAGGATAAGGATAAAGACTCGCACCTAAGCGTCGAAGCGATGCGGTGAATCTTCTTTGATGCAACCTCCTCCACAAGCGGCCTCTGTTCAACAAAAATCTCCTCCTCGTTCTTCTCTTGAAAAACCTCGGGGCGATTCGAGTTACCACCCCGACTCGAGAAAACCGATGATCACTTTGAGTATACGGGTGGTGGCGATGAAGAGGTCCTTGAGCCCCTACAACAACCCACCTCTCCCAAACAAGTTCAGAAACTGGAATCATCATCTAGGCCTTGAAAAGAAGAAGAAGAAGGCGCCTCGGTGGCGTCGTATCATGGCTAGATGGCGATAAAACAAAGGAATTTGAATGGTTTGCTACTCTTGTTAACAACACTCCTACGAAGAAGGTCAGAATTTGGTAGGCGGTTCTACATTGGAGCATGCAAAAATTCTGCAAGAAAAGTTCCATGTGAAGAAAATGGCGAAATCGGGTTGGCGAATCAAGAATGAAGCGTTTCAACTTCTAAAGAGCAGCTCTGAAAGTGCCCTCGAGGTCGAATATCACCTTGAAAACATTGCTCGAGCTATGTCTAACAACATGGATTGGCTCAAACCGGAAGCAAACATTGACTTCACACAAAGGGACAACCCTCCATACTACACCGATTGGACCAAACCTCTACCAACACTTGGCCAACCAGCTGAACCAAGGATTCCTTTCGGATATTTCTTCAACAAAGACTTGGATTTTCTTCTACACGGTGGCGATGATTCAAGAAAATATGCTACATCGCTGACACTTCCATTCCCAGCATTTGTCTACTCAAACTGCATAGCCATTGAGGAACGTGCCAATCACTTGTTCTCCAACACAGTGGAAGCATACAACCGAGATGCAATGTATGGGATTCATCACGGCGAGCGCCGAATCTACTACAGAAGCTGTCGGGTTGAAGTCTCAACATGCTGTGCATAGTTCTAAAGATATCGTTGCCATCATACACGTTGACCTTTCGTCTAAGTGGGACTACACATTTCTAAAGAAGATCGTAGTCAAACGACAAGATGAACGGGACTATGCTTTCTCTGAGGGTGACTTTGAGAATTTGTCTCTCAATGACATCGAAGACATGTACCTTGCCAAAGTGCAGGTCGCATGAGACAATTCTCAAGCTGCGATACAGCGTGAATTTATCAAGTCACTTCTCATCTTCATAAGGCGGCATTGTCATCAAGGAGCGTGTAGAAGATCTCGGTGGTTGTTGAATCTTATCGGACGCGTGTCAACTTCACTCCTCCAAAGCTTGATCTTCCCGATATCAACCGGCTATCTCAATATACACTCATCAGCAAACCTTTCGGCGTTGTTTACCGTAGTGAACTTCAAAGAAACCGCTTAATGGCGTGTAGCGAACTCCACAAGTTCGGGGATCATACTTTGAAGCTGGTTAGGGATGGATTGGCATACAGGTTGAAGGATATACGGTAGAAAATTGGGTCTCTAAGCTGGAATTCTCGGGAAAGGAGGGATGTGAGACGGATCATCACAATGATTGATGAGCGGTTGTTTGAAGGGATCGGTTCGAGGCGATTGGAGAGTTATGTCGGTGGTCGACCGGAGAAACATAACCGGATTTCAACGCACATTGCACACTCACGGGAACATCACTGCACTTCATGGTACCCCTTGAATTGTTTTCTTCATATCATTTTGGATGTTTGATTAATTATGTCAATGGCTTGTGCACACATTACAGTGTACAACCCGTACCCGTAAATAAAGGACCTGTAGTGCGCGTCGATTGCCACAATCCTTATAAAAGGAGCGAAAGCTTCTTACTTTTGAGTAAAACCTATCAAACCTTTCAATTTTCAAGGTTTTGCTCAAAAGAACAAGTACTTTCCCTTATGATTTTCAAAACCTCAACCGTTTATATCACTCGTTGAGGGGAGTACTTGAATCAAAACTTTGTTCAAAATTGTTCTCAGTGGTCATTCTTCCCGCAACATTCGAAATGGTCATATTTATTCTCAACTTTTCAAAAATAACATTTTATATGCCATTTTTGAGAGGGAGAAAATATGTGATAAGAAATATGTTGTGTAAAATGCAAATGAATCTTTGTGCTATAGACTTAACCCATGAATTGACGAGATCTTAGCTGTTAGTAACTTCGAAAAGACTTGTCTGGGCGGGTAATAATTTCAAGCTAGTTAAGCTAGTGATGTAAGCGTGTCTCGCAAAGGACTTGTCTGAGTAGAATGTACCATTCGAGAAACTCTTGGTAGACATGAACTCTGGCGGGTTTGACGACCTTTCGAGGATTGTCTACACCTTCAAGGTAGTTATTAGAGCTAGTTGTCACCTAAAAGCTGACAATGCAACTCTTTAACTATGCCACGTAACCGTGTCTCGCGGGGATTGTCTATCTTGAGTGAATCAATTCAAAATGTGCGCGCTCTTTCCTCACTGTGCATTTTAACCGTTAAAACTCTTAAGCACATGTGGAGAGGGAGTATTTATGCAAAATCTTATCTCAACAGTGGTACTAAAATGTTTTCATTCATAAACACTTTGAGAGATTTTTCACATCATGGTTTTATGGCAACATAGGTTAGTCATGGAGTTATAAGGTGACTAAGGTTAGGAAAAACCGTCCTATGATCCTTGAGCGGATGGATCTACCCAGGACACCACAAATAGTTAGTATTTAGAAGTCCTTAGGTATGATTGTAAAAAGGAGAAAATGAGAATCGGAGAAAGAAGGAGTTGAAGAATTAAAAGAAATGCAAAGAAAAGGGTGAAAAGAAATAGCCCTCCAGATTATTCAACTTAGAGGCGGAACACGGGTTCAATTCATATACTCTTGGTTGTCACTTAGTGACGCCGGTATTGAAGATTAAAAGTCGTCATGGACCCGGTGACGCATGCACTAAACCTTCTTATCCACTCAAGTTTCTCTTAACAAAGCTTGTTTCATTCTCACTGGGAACCCTACGTAAACTATCGGCTTTCTCTTAGAGATTCTTTGGTATTGAAGAAGGAGACCCTCTCCTAGTCTCCTTCGGGAAAACCAAAAGCACTATTGAGTCTAGAGCCACGAGATTCATCAAAAGATCTCTTAGGTACACTTGACATTTCATCACTTGATGATCAACAATAAGGTTTCGGTGGTTCATATCGAGTCCTTCACAGATCTTAGCAATCTGTCGAGAACATTTATGAGAGGTTCACATTTGTGATCCTCAGTGATTGAATGGAAACTCCAGCCAGGGTCAACATCAAACGACCACGACGGCGGGTTAAACCGGCAACTCCCGTGGATTGCGCTTAGTGGTCTCAAGCGGTCTGATCGTGAGGTGATGCGGTGTACCTCGGCGACTCATCGAATCGTAGGTGTACTTCGGTACATCGTGTTATCTCACTTGTGGGACTCCAGTTCAGGAGCGGCCTTTGTAAATTAGAGTTGTGTTTTCACACTATCTTTGTTAACACTCTCGAAGTTCAAACTTGTAAGTGCGGAATCCGCTTATTACTAACCGTTTAAATGTTTTCTTCTTATGGAAGCTCTGGAGCGGAATGATCGTGGAGATTCTTCTCATGCTCACGCCAACATCATCACTAATGGAAGTTCTATCCAAAAGCAACACAACGGTCAGAATGATTCTTCGTCAATCTGAGAGAATCTACAAAGTTAAAGACTTAAAGAACTCCATCGATCTTGAATTCCAAGCGTCAAAGGGCGTGTGAGCATGTTGAAGAATGGCGTGGAACCTAGCAGCGAAGCACTGAAGCGGAACTTGATGCGACAACAACATACTATCACTTTCACCACAAAGAACAATGATCAAAGAACAAAGTTAAAGATGGCGTCAAAGCATAACCGTTCAAAGTAAACTATCTCTCTACTCTGGGGAGATTGTTCAAATCAAGGCAATTCTTCTCACAAGAAAGAAGAATGTCGGAAGGCGTCAAAGCTACTATTACATCAACGCCTTCACCGTTTTCATCACCAACACTTGAGTGTTTGTTACTCATATGTAATAACACTTGAGGGGAGATTGTTGGAATCACTCCTAAACCTTATTCAAGTGTTAGTTACTCATATGTAATAGTTAGCTTATTATGGCCTTTATGTTTGTTATTAGCCTTAAGCTTATGTAGAAGGCCCATGAGCTTAGGCCCAAGCCCATAGGAGAAAGGGAAGGAGTAGGAGTGTTGCCCTAGCTCCTTGCCTATAAATACCTTATGTAAACCTTCATTTGAAGGTTGGTTGTTCAAGTTTTCTTTTCACATACACTCTTCGCCTAAACTGTATTATTCATATCGTGTGTGTGTGTATGTGATACTTGTTCAATCGCCTCTCTATATTTCTTATAAGCTTGTGTGGTAAACCTTGTGACCTAACAAATAGTGTCTTACAACCCGGTTTTGTACCTGCAGAATTAACCCCATGAATCAAGCGATTGCTAGATCTAACACAAACCCTTGTTTTATAAGAAAAACAAAACCAAAACACCCTTGTGGAGGTGGTTGAAGCCGTTCAATGCAAGAGAGGAGAGAATGAGAGATCTAGGGTTAATGGGTGCACAAAAGTTAACTTAAAACATTAACCCTAGGCCTTGCTTATATAGTGAGGAGTTAGCTTAGAGGAAAAGCTAAGGATTAGGGTAAAATACCCCCCATAGGCCGGCCATCCAAGAGCAAGAAAGGGGCAACCCGAATCTTTTCCTTATTTAAGCGATTCTCTATATATTCTATCCCTTTTAGCATTTTAACGTGTTGGGTTAGTCATTTCCGTTAAATACTTACGATGTCGTTAATTCGGGTTTTGTGTAATAATTAATCGTAATCATTAACATTAATTATAACTTTAATTCTCATTCGTTAATGTGTGCAATCCCGTGGTCACGAGTTCGAATCCGGACATTCACGATTTTATAAATATATACATATTCCAACAAATTCATGAGCATATGGGCATTTAGCAAAGTGATTACGCTGAAGTACAAAATGGAAAAATTTAAGTTTTGGGTAGTATAGTTTTATCATCTTCTAAAATTTGTAAACTTTCTAATGGAG